>OY728160.1:1507161337-1507854544 GCA_963277665.1 Viscum album
AGAGATTGGGTTTCATTGGGAGGATTCTAGGGAGAGGATGGGAGATTTTGGACATGTTACTAGGATTTTTAGTGATGAAAAGGGGGAGAGTATGATAGTTTACATATGAAATGTGAGGGGAATTCATTATTATTTAAAAAACCTTGATTTTTGAATCTATATAAATAATTATTCAAAACCACAAACCTTCCCATAGTTTTTGCATATTATTTTTGGAAACCTTTAGTGGAAACCATTATATTATAAGGTAAATGGAAGAAAATGTTAAAATATTAGGCTTCCTTATGTGTAGGTGAATCACACTCTCAAGGAAATCATTTTAGAATGATTAAATATTTTATATGTACTAGATGGTCCACTACGGCATTGTAAAATTTAACAATAAAATCTAAAATAACATTATTTTTAAGGTAAACATATATTTTCCAAATAACAGTTTTATGGTATTTTATTTCATCGTTGTTGGGTCATTATAATGTCATAAAAAATAATATATTAATTAGGTATATAAATAATACACAAAAAATTTGACTGTCTGAGAATATTATGAAAAATTCACTATTGGATAATTTCAATATCCTAATTCCAAAAATAATATTTATTTTTTCTAAGTAATATTATATATATGTTAATTTTCACTTTTAAAATAAAAACTAACATTTGTTGAAAATTCATGTGTTTTGAAAAAAATTGTTTTGAAACCATCATAAAAATTATAATTGTATTCATAAAAAATATACAATAATTTATATTTATTAATAATTAATTTATTGATGTATTATTAAAATATTTTTCAATTCAAAAATAAAATTAATTCATCAAAATATATTTCCTAATTGAATTTAAATATTAACTAGAAAGAATAGTTGTTCTTTAAAACCATTTACAATGTAACAACAATAAAATGAATTTATAATATTAATTCTATAAAAATAATGCACATAATATTAATGTTAGGGTCTTATTTCATATCCTTATATTACACTATCATATGTCCTGAAAGTATGGTGTGCGATGGTGGGGCTTTCATGGGGTCATTCGATGAACATGGTTTGGTTCATGATCTCGATAAACATGAACTTCTACATTAAACGACTTCACTCATGCTTATGTTTCTAGATATCAGGGCGGTCTTGGTCTATGGAAAAGCCCAGAAATGATATCTCCCTCAAATGATCTGGTAACTGGGCCTCAAAGGGAATGATCCTACTGGTTGTGGACATCCCTTCCTTTCACTATGTGAATATAATTTTTTAATACCCTATATATATACTAGTCATGTGATCACTGTTAAACGGATATATTATCTGTGGTATTCATAATTAAAAGTTATTTAAACCCAATTATAAAAATTGAATGTGTTTTCTATATCCATAATATATTAAATGAAAGTGAATTTTTTTCCAGAATTTTTGGGAAGTTACACAATCAAGATACGTCCTGTAGATAGTTATACCAGTTTAGGAAAATCCTCTAGAATAAGTCAAATTTTTCTGGCAGACCTACATGGAATCATTCTAGGTTAACCCCAACCAATAAAATTTGGTCACATTCCCATTTTATAAGGTATGATTCATTTATGCTTTAGGTTCATACAATCAGGGAACACTACTAATGTTATGATCATAGATATACCATTAATGGTCAACACCACCTCAATTTAATATTCCATAAGACTAAGAATGAGTATACCAATAGGTATCCTCAGTGCATAAGTACCAATTTCTGGCGTAAAATAATATGTGCTCGAATTTATGGAATCTTCAGGGTTTAATCCCCAATAAATAGTAATCAATCATTGTATAATCCAATAGAATTCCTAAAACCATGGGGATAATAATAATTTTTTCCGAGTGTGATCATCATCCTTATCACATCAATGGGTTAACATATAAAAGAATTATGAAAAATAAGATTCCATCCATATCTGTGATACATCAGATGCCTTCCTAAGGCCTGAGATCAAATAGGCCTCCAATTAATTGTAATCACCCTCATTTCTCCAATATTTCATCCATTTGGACCCAATCATTCCCTTGGCTAATCATTGATTCTCATCCATCAAGAAGATGAGAAGTGGTCTCATACACGGGCATCATATTATGTGTCCAACATTTCATCTATTCATATAAAGGGCATATGTTTCATGATATATTCTCTTATATGATCTCTCTAATCTACTAGTATCTCTTGTTTCACAAACTAAACATTACTCTCCAACGATTAGAGACTATAAATGAATGTATAAATGGGGTGATGAGAATTCCCCTACTGAGGATTCACCATTTTGACATAATTATGATTACATGTCATATCCACTCAATGGTCCATATTCCCTAACAATATATCAGGGGAAGTCATATATGAATAAATCCCACAAGGGTCCTCTATTGTCGTATATCCCATGAAACATATGCCCTTTATAAAAACTAAATATTTTATGATTCCTGTCTCAAATAATATATGAAGGGTGCCTCACTGATGTCTAAGCCTGTTACCCACATTCATACTACATGATGAGAAACTACATGGAATAGTCTAGACTCATGACCTTATAATATGCCAAACTAGTTATGTGGGATCAGATTCATATTTTCATAGGATATTTAGGATGTATCATTGTGGTTAAATAAATTCTATAATACACCAAACACCAACCAATATTGATATAAACTCGAAAGCGGTCAAACATGTCCATAACATCATAAGTAAATATTTGAGCGGTAGATAACTCATGATATGTAGGAAATTGTTCATATCCACATATGTTGAAATTCATTCCATTAACATAGGGGAAAACATCGCCATATTTGAGAGAATGAATGATTTTAAAATCATTTCTTAATTCAATTATAGAGTCTTGGGGTAGGAAATAATTCCCCCCAACATTGTGTGATGATACCATCCTCCCAAACTCTCAGCCAATGTGAGTTCCAAAGAATCATTTTGTATGAAACCCCAATGGAAGACTGTCCATTGAAAATAATTTCCATTCTTAGTAATGATATGAAAAAATGTTGAAATTTCTATGGAATAATAAATAAAAGGTAAAACATGATGCATCTGATTGTGAAGAGGAAAAAACCCCCACCCACCTTCAATCAAACTATTGGGCATAATCCAATCCACATTTTATTTCCCAATGAATTAAATTATGAAACCGATGTGAAATCATTTAATTATGTCATGCCACTTACTGTTCAGAAAGGATAGATTGTCCAATTCAAATTAGGGTTGTTTATGTTGTGTCTATTGCACAGAGAAGGTAAACACGACACATTTCTTTTATCCATAATGAACCTACTGTAAAAGGAAGGAACTACCCCTTTATCCTTTAACTATGAAAAAATTGATCAAAATTGTATTCTTACGCATGATGCTACACTGATATGGTGTATTTATGTCTTCCTCAAGGAATTTTTAGATTCCATTCAATAGAAATGATGTCATTTAATGTTCCAATTGGTCTAGAGATCATTGGATGATCTATATTGTCCCCATGGCCTCAATGTACATTGTCATCAACACAACACTTCTAGTACATGTTTGTGAACATAATCCATTGGGATTTCCACATCAATAGTTCATTCATGACATTGGAATCAACAAATAAAATCTATTTTAGGTTGAATTCAAAACTTATATATTTCCCAAGACTAGTTTCAGGATAGGAAGTGTCCCTAGTTTCCACATTAAACCATCGTGGGAACCTATCCCTAGAGTGAAACAATAATAACATTCCCTTCCTCACAGATGCAGATGAGGAAAATCATTAGGTCAACTAAATCACACAGTAGATTCCTAGGAGGGATGTCATTCTTTATGGTCATCATCACATACCTGTTAACATTATTTTACAATGTGTTTCAAAGGATGTTGTGCTACACCCACAGTCCATGTTGGGGAACCCAATAGCAGACACCTCATGGGTATCAAAAAAATGAAAATCGGGAGCATACTTATATCCCTAATATCACCAATTTTTCATAAGCCCGCATCTGTATCCTGATGGATTTCTAAAATCAATCATAGGGAATCACTAGGTTGGATCTTATGACAACAACACTACCCCTAGTGACCATGGAATCCCATGTATCGCCCTCAACCATCAGAATGGGTATAATTTCATCTTATATGATCATGGGATCATCAAAAACATTGAAACTAACCCCTTAATTGGCATCATGAGAAAAAACCCACAAATGTATCATGATAACTTACCCACCAAACAATAAATCGAGCACCACCCTGACACGCAAGATACTACATCATTAGGGAGATCCAACTCGCTTGTGTCTCAGTCATTATGATATAAATAATAGTTGACTAATCCCTACTAGTCATAGAAGAGAATAATTATTAATATTAAAATCATAGCCTCCTACACATGAATGAGTGTTTTATGGTGGGCCTATATTTTTCTACTATTATGGGAAGAGAAGGTGTCACTACTATCATTAAGTAATCTATGGATGGTGATACTGACCATGTTATTATTTCAATGGCTGAGGATAATAGAGAATATGTATTGTGGTAGTAGTGGAAGTATTCTCTGGGGTCCACATCAAAGCTCCCATCACCATCCACTCACTCTACCAATGATAGAGTAGAGAGTCATTTAGTCTCCTTTTAGATAGCCCCTGGAAGATTATAATGAAACTTTTATTGAAGAATAGATCACCAAACTCCAATAGGATAATAAGTATATCATAGAAACAATGGTAGGAATACTATTGAGATATATACCTTCTGATGATGTACCAGTACGTGCCTATGTAAAAATGTTAGGTAGTGAAGTGCCCCAACACATAGGGTGGGAGAAAATTTAATAATTTTCATCCCCTGACCGGGTTAAATCGAAACATTTTTCCACATCACCAAATCCCCCAATGCAAGTGTAATTTTTAATATTTCCAAGACCCCCATCCCATAGATCTGAAGGATTTCCCATAATTTTGAACTCCACATAGAGGATACTCTAGAAACTATCAAACCTCAAATCTCACCACAAAACTTCTGAGAGATTTGGGTTCTATCAATTAGTGGGAAGAATATGCATCATCCTAGACCCAAAATACATAATCACCTTCCCCAAGACCATTATATATCGAGACTATATACCCATGCTTCAAAATCGATCATACACCCACATTAATAGAGGTATTGATAACATACTTGAGAAGAAGCATTCTATGTAATCTCTTGAATACAAAGGACAAAAAGTATATTAAATCTAATCAGGACATTTCTAGGTATTTAAAAAATGCCATGGGAAATTGTTTGATAGAGCTATTGATGATGGGAGAGATATTTGGGGAAAGGATGGTATGCCATGAAAATCATTTCCCTTAACAACGATGTCTTGGGAACATAATATAAGGTTAGTTTTCATTCAATTATTGGGATCATATATTCATAGACATGGGGATATTAGAACAACGGAAACCAAAAACCCCACTCCATTAAATGGTTAACTCCAAACAGAACATAATTGTTATGAAAATAAGCATGAGACACATATATCATTAGGATAGGTGACCAAATTTCAATGCAATGTTGAACAATGATTATTCATTCCAAACATAAAATTTACCCATGTATTTTTACTACATCAAGGAATATCGTTTGATAGAGTCCCCAATAATAAGTAGGGAGAATGAGGAATGGTTTATAGATCATGACCACTACTTCCCCTACCATTGATGTCTCAGAAACACAATAGAGAGATTAGTTTTCATAGAGGATTGGTTGGAGATATATGAATGTTTTGGAATAATATATTTGAAGGATCCTAAATATCAGACAATATGAAAAATATTTATCCAATCTCCAATGAATGAATGTCTATTGTGAAATGTTTTTACAATTGTCCCTACCTAAAAACATTAAAATTTATGGCCATTGTCTTCACTAAAGAATGTTAAAATACATGGATAACATCAATAATGCATAATGTTAATCTTCTTGGCCATCATCCTTATGACATGACATCAAACAACATGACCATCATTCTTACCGCATGACATTAAAATACACTGATGTAATCCATAATACAAAACATTAAGACATTAGGGATGACATCATAATTTGAAGGCATTAGGATGGAAGGAAAATTTCTTTTCTACATGACATTAAACTACCTAGGATAACTAGAACTATGTACGTATTGATTCTTATCCTAATGAGAAATATAGAGATTCCATATTCTATATCCTAGTCATGATAAATATATTCATATCCATTCTACATTAAAATAAATTCATGTGTTTTCTAGAACTACATACCTCATGATTTCCATTCTAATGGTAAATGTTGGGATGTCCGGATCCTATATCTTGGCCTAGCCATCTATATTCACATCCTTACCACATGACAATAAACATCACCAAATACATCCTGATCACATGATAAAAAATGTGCGGTATTACAATCTCTGGGAGGCACAATTAGTATAGTGTGTAAATTGATGATGGTAGATGAACCCCTGATATATTAAAGTATCAACCCCATCAACATTATAAAATCACCAATACCCCTCAGATGATTGTTGAGGGAATTCTCTGATAGGACATATCAAAAAACAAAACAGTTTATGTGGGAAGAAAACCATGTAAAAATAGGAATGAATTGTACTAGAAAGTGCATTATCATACACCTAATAGTTCAACCAATGTCTGCTGACATATCCTAGTGGCCAGCATGAGGAAGGAATAAATCCATGACCCCCTGTGTGATGTCTATTGCTATATTCTAAGGGAAGAAAGGGGAATGGATTGGGTGTATATCCCCACCTAAATCAAAGGCAACAACCAACATACCTTGGTATTCAAGAGAATACAAGCACATATTTCTATAAATACAATATTTAAGTGTCAGTGCTTTATGATAGAAATAGAGGACCTCTGCTAGTATATATTGATTAATATGCAGGTACATATGCAAATTCCTATCCATACAGTTTGGCATTCTCATCATTTAAATCCTTATAAACACGTGGTTTATTTGGAGCAAGAAGATTTTATTGATCCACCCATGTGGATTATTAACGTATTACAAAAATGGAGAGGTTTTTGACCAAGATCATATACTTATTCCTTCTAGGGATCATCAAGTGATAGTGGAAGATTCCTGGGATATGAACATATACATGTCACAGATGTTCGATGTAATATTACAAAGGCCTATGATAGGGATTATATAACCATTTTGACTGGTTCTCACCATGTCAGAGCAACACATTCCTTTGGACATGTTAATATTATTATTGAAAAAAGAACAGTGGCATACTCCAAAGGCCCATGATAGTCTCATATCAATTTTTTGGATGAGGTTCATAGAGTGATAGTAAGACATTCCTCAGGACATGTTCATATTCCTATCAAAAATCATATGGAAAATATGCCCATAATTTTTAGGAGACTCTGACCCCTTATATCATTCTAGAGGACTGTCGACATATTTAGATGGGGAATGTATATTTGAATTAGGATCATATTCCAGTTTCTATCATGGTTCCCCAAGTGAGATAATAACATACCTCATGACATGCTCATATTCCAATCACCAAATACTAGAGTCATATTACAGTGGCCAAGGATCCAACGCATATCCAAGATCAGGCCAAGGAATACCAATTTAGAGTGGAACACATCCTGGTACAAGATCATATCGTTGTCAAAGAGGTTAAATGAAATATCATAGTAGCTTCTTAGTTGAAGGACCATATACCAATAGCACTGAATTTTTCTTAATATATTCTCATACCAATCATAGAGATTCATTATATCCCTACTCAACCCCATAATCAAAGATGACATATTCTATCCATCACATGAAGTGAGGCTCATTCCACTAACCTACCCAATTCCTTGTGTCCTAGAGGTTGTTCAAGACACATTCTTAGAACTCTAAGTATCCTTCAAATATTAAAAACAATATAATGTCATATTTATCATGATTTTCCTTCTTGTGGTATTGTCGATATTGCTCTTTCGGACTCTACCTTTGAAATCCACCATCGTCTACCTTTCGATATTGATATTTCCTAGGAACAATGAAATATCACCCTTTCCAAAACACATTCATATTGAGGGGATATAAAAACATCAGGAAAATTCATATAAAATGATGCTAACAATATTGTGGATAATCGTACATAGTATCCCAATTTATAATCAGAAACACGTTACTATGGTAAGTTGGCGGCCCATATAGGGATCATCTAATTCCTGGGAAGGTAAAGGCATATAGCTCACATTATGAATATATTATCATGAAAATATGGATATGTTTAAACAGAAGAATCCTCTAATGAATTTTTTGACCTATTTCCACTTCAAATTATGAGATCCCAAATGGGTCAAAAAGTGAGTTCTAGTGTTCTTCATAACCACATGATGTTATAATGTAAGAATTATATCCTAAAAACATGAAATTAAACTATATGGAGAATTCATGAATACATTATGTTGAACTATATAGATTAGTCCATGTTACAAGAAACTAAATTTTACACCCATATCCTTATTTAAAGACGTTAAACTGAATGGATGATGTCCTTTCTGCATGACATTAAATTAGACCGGTAGTCTAAAACTATGTGTGTCTTGACTTCTACCATTATTGGGTACATAGTGATTTAATGACCCCCATTATTTGTTCCAGCTACAACATCCCTCCTCTTTCACATCGATTCACCCATTTCTTTACTATAAGATGATAAACTACATGGAAGTTGTCTTCTCCACGTGACATTAAACTACATAGTTTATCTAGAACCACATATGGATTGATTATCATATTCAATGAGCTGTGGATGGATGTATCGACCCTATATCTTGGTCCAAACACCACATGGTGCTATTTCCTCTTTCAAATCATTAATTTTTTCCACATGATAGGAGAATCCTTTGACATTTCTTATTTCTCACAACCTTCATTTATCATGTTATAATATAAATTTTGTTGAGAGAATACCCATGAAAATATTCCATGATTCCCACAACAATTTCATCATTTTCATTAATTCAAGACCATAAAAATCATAACATGATTTTTTTCCCCATTAAATTAATTAAAATATTTTTTTATGGCCCCTCATGCTATAAAAATACTCATTCATGTGGACCTCACCTGAGAGGACCAAATTTTTTTGTGTTGGTCTCTTACCACACCACCATTCAGAAACTACATGTTGGTTATTTCATATAATCAATGTATTCATTGTGGTAGAAGGAATATAAATCATTGGCACAACTATTAAAATTAATAGAAATAATTTTCTCCTCCACATATGGGTCAAACATGAATAGAGAGTTTTTCATTGAATAACTATGTATAAAATGAGTCCTATTCATACATGATACCTATTAACTCCTACATCTCAAACTCTGTGTCTAGTCACAATACAAAAATATAAATATTATCCCCACTCTGTGTATGGGTTGTCCTTTACAGGGATCCATCCTTAGAACATTGAGTGGTTTGATATCTATATGTTTGTGAAACAAAACAACACCCCAAATTCCAATCATGGTCCCATCAACAAAATTACCATTTCATTTTGAGGATCCCACATCCATACCATAGGAATTTAAACTACACAGAATCTTATGAAAAACTTGCAGATTGATTCCTTCCATTATAGGATATGTAGTGATCCGGATTACCAAACATCAGCCCAGCTACAACAACCGACAAATGAAATTTACCCCAACTAAATTGGGGATAATAATTCTATGAAAACTATTCCTATATTATAAAGAGATGTATTCATATCCAGGTCTCACATATAATTTCCTTTCAAAATAAATTCATGTATTCATCTATGTACATACCAGATTATTATAAACTACCTAGAAAGTTTCCATATCACATGATAATAAATTGCACGTAACAAATCCTTACATTGTGATGTTAAAATTCATGGAAAAAATATATCCTCACCACATGACAATAAAATATGAAGACTATCATGCACCATATCCCCTTTTCAAAGGACCACATAATAATTACCGTAGTCAACTAGATTATGGGGTGATTCTGTTATTTTTAAGAAAAATCAATCTATTTGTCACACATCGTGACCTCAGAACCTTTGTATTCTGTAATCTGTTCATGGACCATAAAATGGAAAATCAAACTATTGGTTCATCCATGAGATTGTAGTACAAGGGATCAGACCCACCAACTAGATACATCTTGGCTCTATATGGTGAACTTTCTAATTCGTGTGATACCGACGTCACCATTACTGAACCCTGCAGCTTAGAGTTTTTCATTCCATTCCGAGTATGATTGTCCCATATCTATACCCATGACTTATGAAACTCAAGACTTGATTTTCAAAATCAATATGTCCCATATATAATGATGTTGGATTACTCTTGAACCTGGGTATACTAATGTATATGTTCTGTAATATTCTCCATATTTGGTCATTGGCTGCAATTACCGAAAACTACATACACTTTGGTCCATAATGTAATATATAAAATTCTTTCCTATAGTTGTCCAAATCACGAGGCCTTAGACTACAAGGGAAGGATACACAAAACATGTCTGGTTGAAAAAAAATGTAATCCTATGATATTTTGATGTCTGAACTCCTTAAACCCTTCATCTATAGAGTTTAGGAAAAAATTTGACTAAAAATAAAAAAGGAATAGAGTTCATTTGGTCCACTTTGAAGCCAAAAAAAAATCAATCTATGATCATTGGAAACCCAAATCCAAGAAAAATATATTTCAATGATATTTCACATCTCAAATATACAAGAATATGTTCGGTAGGAGGTGAAACAACTTTTTGGGAGAACAAACCCTTATTGGATATTAACCTTACCACAAATCAAAATTCAGGATTTCAGAAACTTGGGTCATCTAAAACCAATCATAGACCCACAAAAGGAAAACTGATCTCTTATGTAGGCCATTATTATTTTTTCATAAGGGATAAATCCCATCAACAAGTGTAATCAGGGCCCAATATTAAGATATTTCTAATTCTTGTGAGCTTGATGTTATCATGGATGAATAGATCACCCCAACCAGTTTTTTGCATTCTTGGTATGATTTTCCCCTGTCATTCTCTTGAATAGAGTAAATTAAAATATTTTTTACAATCTGAATGACCAAATATCGATGAATATTCAATTCCATTGACATTAAATAACTATTTTTCATACCTTTTTCAATGTAATAATGAGACACTTTGTTCCTAAACTATTAAATGGTTGAACCTCGTGATTCAAATCACATGGCGTATGGATTGATATGTACAATCAAGAGATAAACCTCCTATGGTTCCAAAAAACCTCATGTACATATCTCTTTCATACCCATCATCATTCTATGGATTTATGAGTCTTAAAAAATCCATCACATTCCTTGTATAAGAGTGGATACCCCTCTGTTTAGAAATGACACCAATGCCCAAGGGATTTCACTTACCAACTAAATGGCATCTCCTCCTTGTGTGAATAGAACTACAATCCTCATGAGCCCTGAAGACACTATGGATGAACCTAAGATATCACTGTGTCATGGGACATAGTCATCTTGGATTTCATAACCCATATTCATAGTCTCACACTTTTAGGTTATGAAAGAGATTCTTGATACTCTAACTATAAAGTTAGACCATGAATCTCTTGTATTTCACCCACAAACAATATTACCTCTAGGAATCATCCATAACCCTTGAATAAGAGTGGATTCTACATTTTTCCCATGCTACCAACTCCTATGGGATTTGAACATCCAATTAAGAGTGATCCACTCCAAGCATTAAATGAACACGAATCATCATGTGACCTGGAAACACCACATAATAACATTACACCCCAACGTGTTTTGAGTCATCCCTTGTTTTCATAGCCCAAATTATTTATTCATCAACGGTCCAAGAAAGACGACCATAAACTAGAACATGTTAAAGGTCGAATCTAGAGACACTAAACTAAAAAACAATTATGGTCCAGTTATCATGACATTAAATCAACTAATTAGAAGAGACATAATGCTCTCCATGTCGGAAACTGTATTGGGGTAGCCTATGAAATATTCAGTACTCTACATGATGGATATTCACTTTTTGTGATCATAGAAATATTGAGAATTTATAAAGAAAATAATTCATGGAAACATGTCAGTTCGAAAACCAATAAGAAGGAGGTCTATGAAAAATTAATTTCAATCATTTGTAAGGAATCCTCAATGTAAGATCCTGGTTTTCAGGAGGGCACTTTATTATATAAATTTTGGTTTAAATATCTAGTAGATGATTAATGATATGTTTTAGAGATTCATAAGGGGACTCATGTGTTTTTTAAGAGAGGTGGACATTCCATGATAAAAAATTATTCCAATTTGTACATGGATCATGGTTGGTGCATGGTTAAGTAAACTGTGTGGCCTTCCCAGGAAAATCATAAAAACCTTGTTTAGTGTATTTGCACGAGGTTTGAACATAGTTTCAAACCCATCTGGGGTTATATAGGTAACTATGATACCCAACATACATTTGAAAGGGACATTCACATTGTTTTCACATGGTTTGGAAACCATGTGAGTAAAAGGTGACCCACATAAAATGTTGGAAAAATTATGGATTTCTAAAAAATGATTTTACATCGTCACCCGATTTTTCTCCCCATTTGTACCATTCATCTATTTTGAAGAGCAAGAACTGTAAAGATCTCAAAATTATTTATCTCCGCATTACTATGTTGTTAGGAGTGTTGTTGGGTGTGGAAAAAAACTTTCTGTATGTTAAATCCACTCATTTCCTCTCTTTTATGGATTAGGATATGTACCCTATAAGATATTCATCAAAATCCCTAAATATATATTTTTCATATATAATATAGGATGGGGCTACAAGGGGTCTTTAGATAGTAACATAAGGCTTAGATATGAGTCTTCTTGTCAATAGATTCGAGGTAGGTGTTATACAAGTTATATCCCCTAGTTTTTAAATTAAATTTTTCATATAGGGTTGTGTTCTTGTTCTTCCCTTGATGTATTATTGGTGAAGTTTGTGATATTTGAAATAATGTGTGTATAAATTAAAAAATATAACCCTCATGATCCTAAGGGATTCATGGAGGATGATTTGACTAATTTAGGTCCACCCATGGGCTGCACCAACCTTCAAAAACATGGATTAGATAAATGTGAAGTGTGTAATTTTTTTAAAGGTTGGGGTCCAAGACTCATTATATTATTAAAGAAAATAAATGAAATCTTTTAACTAGGTAGAGGGAGACCCATTACATAGCCTGAAGGCCTAGTGGGAATGTATCCCATTACATAGCTCATAGGCCTAAATTTTTTGCCTAAGTCCAATTATGTGAATAGTAACCCGGCTGCTATAGTACTCGCCACTACTACAGTAGCTTGACACTGCTACAGTATCATACTGTCGCTATAGTACCATTGATGAACAGTACCACCACTATTATAGTATTACTACAGTACCTGCACCCCCTGGGTTTTGAACACCCATTTTTCATGTAGGATTACAGGGTGCTTACCACTAAGCCAAACCCCAACTACTGAAGTGTGTAATTGAATTTTGATTAAGTAGAGACCAAAATGAACATGTCAATTGGTTAATGTGATCAATAATAATGTAAAATGGATATTTTTTTCTTGATTTGTTCGATGGACAAGGTATTAATTTTTCCTGGCATAAAAAATTAAATAAATTGGATAAATGGTAATGTGACCAATGAAATGCGTTTTGTTCTTGAAATGCAATAGTGAGCTAAAACATGAGAAATGATGAACATGTAATATATGTTAACATCTGAAAATTGTTGTATATGTTAAATGAGTTAAAATAGGAGATTTAGTGACTATGATTAGTTAGATAGGAATAAGTAATGGAAATTGGAATAATGGAAACATGATATAAATAAAAAGTATTTTAATGGATAGTTTCATTATATTAATTCCATATTGGTTGATAAGGATTTTGATATTTCTATTCGTTTTGGATATCATTGGTTGTGATTTGATTATGTGTGGTGAACGGATAAATAAAAAATTTCACATGGCTTGGTTGAGTGGGGAATCAACAAGAGGTTCAATGCCCAAAGGTGGAGTTAGACCAAGGCTCTGAACTCCACTTCTCAATGCATGGGTTAGAGAAGGGGACATCATTTTATTCCCCTAGAATTTGAATTTGACATAGAATGAGGCTTCATGGTGAGGATAATAGGGTTTTTATGATGTATTCACCCTATTGATATAGGGACTTGACTTATTCAAATATAAATTGTGATTGATGAATATTACCAATCCATTAAACCCTTAACAAAAGTGAATAATGTAATAAAGTTATTGAGTATTGAAATTATGAGTAATTATAGGAATAACATATGTAAAACTTGCTAAATAATGGAACATGAACATCCATTTATTTAATATTAATTCTTTCGTACCTTCATAAACTATCTGTTAACTGGATATTGTTAAGATATCATTGTTGGTTGCCTAATGATTTTTACACTCACCTTCGTCGAGCCGATATTGGGTACACAAGAAGATTTCATGGTCGCATGTCTAGAATAGGGTAACGACCCTATTTTTGGGAATTTATATAGTCTTAGGATGTGTTTCGATGAGGATTCAGACATAGATCTAGTATTATTTATTGGATTCTACTATTTTTCCTTATTTCCATTACTATTCACTCTGGTATTGTTTAGAATGACATGCCACACCTACTATTGGTTGTGGTTTATATATAGTTTTGGAGATGAGTGTATGTTATTGGTTATTGGTTATTACATTATTATTATGAAATTCAACTTGTTTTTGAAAGTGTATTACTCTGGTATACATGGTATAGTCACCCCATATGGATCATTTAAACCCTCACTACTAGTCAACACTCTTTAGTGTATGGGGAAGCATGTTTGAGGTCATCTTGTGACCCGACATGTGGATTTTTTATGGATTTCGGTTTAGGGACATTATAATGTGTTGTTATAAAGGGTATATTTTTTACTTACTATTTGGGGGATGGTAGAAATGATATTTTTAAGGCCTCTATCCTTTATAATGATATCATTTTTTTGAGTAACTAACCTACTTATGAATAAAACCCCATGTCAGCTGGGGTGGGAATTGTTGTACTTGTTTTTTGTTGATGCATTTGATGATATTTAACTATTGGTTGATTCACATTATGTGTGATGTTATCATTTTCATATAATTTCACATGGTTGGGATTGAATTAGGTTTCTCATTCATGCATCATTTTCAGAACCATAGAATATAAGTGACATGCATCATGATAGGCACATAGGGAATGGGTGTATGGGGTTTGAATTGTAGGATTCATTTCACTTCAATGAAAATTTAATGAAAAATAGGGTTTGACAAAATGATGTAAATGGGTAAAAAGGGGGAATAAAATGTTAATAGTGGTAAAGGTATTATGATTAAAGAATGTTTTAAATTGGTCAAAATTATAGTTGTATCATATCTGGTACATGGAAATGTTCCTAGGAGGAAATAATATCGTTGTATGTATTAAATTTTTTTTCAATGGTTTATAATTAAAAATTTATAACCATATTAGTTTGTTTCATGTAAAGACCATAGCCCTTGGTTTGGGTGGTAAATGGTAGCTTATGGGGTAGTGTATGAAAAGTGTTTTCTATAACCAGTAGATATCATTCATTAATAAAAAACTATTGATGATTTATGTTATATGTTCTAATGATCATGTTTGGAATTTTAGAGAAATTTCACTATAAAGACATGTTTTGTCAGGGAGATAAGTTGATATTGACAAAATAGTCTACTAGTAAGAGAGAAAGAATATATGGTGAATCAGGAAATAAACTAAGGGATGTCCTATGAGTAATTATTTCATTTTATTTTGATTATGGTAGGTGAAACATGGAGGATTATACCAATCAGGTTCAGGCTGACCCAAGAGTTTTAGCTGTAGAACCCCTTAACCATTACTGGAGAGGGTGGGCTAGTGGTATCCGTGTTCTTGATAGATTCCATATATCTAATTCCCAATAATTTTGAGGCACCGTTTTATATTAATGTTATGTTAGTGTATTATATGTTATGGGTTCAGGAGAAGTGTTGGTGGAACACCGGGGTTCAAACTGAGTTGGTCGAAGGAATGGTATTGAACAATTTCCATGAAATTATTCTTGAACATTTCTATTTAGATACATTGAAAAAGAATAATGATGCATATTTTAAGATTTTGACTCAATAGGAGATGTTGGTGATGGATTATTCTAGTCGTTTCTGGGATTCGGGACTATTCGTTCTATCATCAATAGTAGATGAGGTTTTTCTAGTGAAACATTTGTATTATGGGATTAAGAACGAGATTAGTTATCAGGTGAACATCATCCCTTTGAAAATTCTCTCATAGGTAGTGTTTCAGGACCTTATTATAGAAGGGGACATGAAGGGATATTCAGGTATTTAACTTGTTGTACCAGCTAGGTAGATGACTCGTTTAACTTCATAGGGAAGAAAATTTCATTTTGGTAATTTAAATGAGGGTAAAATTGCACAATGTAGTCCAACATGGAGTCCATCCACTTTGAGTGGTGATCATTTGTTTTGATACTTTTGGTGCATTTTGGGGAACATGATATGTTAGTGTCCTTAACCACTAATCAAGTTCTGAGAAAGTTTTAAACTGGTCTATGTGTAGAGGGATAAAGCTACGAACAACAGTCGAGAAATGATGGAAGTCAATGGAAGATGCCGAGTGCATGTATGGGATCAGTTACCCCAAATCCGAATGGTAGTTTGATCTACAAGGACTTTACCAATATGGGGTAGTGGACATGGGACTCAAACGAGTTATCATCTTTACCATAAGTGTAGCCCGGTGATAGATACCTATGCTGGAGCCCCAGGAAGACGGGCTTGTCAGCTTCACGTAGATCATTCTACACCAGGTGGTGGAGAGGTTGGACCATCTACAGTTTGAAGAAGATTGTTTTAGACTCTGCTTTCACTAGGGGTTCATTTGAAAAATTCTCCACACACTAATTTATATCTAATCAGTTTATAGTCATTGTTTGCCTATAAATTGAGCATTTATGTGGGTTTTTTCCTATTTGGTACACTGTTTGGGGTGCGTGCTAATTATTTTATGCAATGTAATAGTTTTTCTATGGATGATGGAGGGTAAAATTTTCTGTGATTATTTTTCATCTTTGAGATGTTATATTATGACCTAAATTTGTTTATGGATTTGTAGGTGTTTTATTAGGCCCATATCTAGTTTTACCATCATAGGGTAACATTAAAATATCATAAATACCATGATTCATGTATTGTTCTGGATGATATAGGTATAGCGCATCTCGGATTCCCTCCCATTATGGAGAAATATTAGGGTGATTTTCAAGGGAACTTCTTGGGGATACCAACAAAGAGAGATGTTGAGTTTATGATTGAGTTAATCTCCATGGAAGATCCAGTTTCCATTCCACCATATCAAATGGTGTGGGGAGAACTATATGGTCTTATAGGTTAACTGTATGAGATTGGGTGTAATGGGTTAGTCAGTCTATGACGTCTCTATGGGGATCTCTGGTACTATTTGATAAGAAATATGACATATCATTGAGGCTATGTGTTGATTAGAGGATGTTAATTCAGATGGTGGTTATGAACCAATAGTCATTCCCATGAATTTGGGAATTTTTGACCAGATGATAGGTGATTTACTATTTTGCCAGATTGATTTGACATCCGAAAAATATCAGTTGCGGGTTATACATTCTGATGAATAGAAAACAACTTTCAAAAGAAATTACAGGTTATTTGTGTTTGTGGTGATGATGTTTCGATTTACCAATGCACCTACATAGTTTATGGGTTTAATGAAGCAAATATTTATCCAATATCAGGATCAGTTCGGGTTTTTTTCATTCGATGACATCTTGGTCTACTCTATAACTCATGATGATCACTCCAAACATCTTGATATCATCCTGAGTACACTACGAGAGCATATTCATTACACAAAACATTAAAAAAATTCATTTTTGGAATAATAATTTTCATTTCATGTTTCACATCATCTCCAAGGAAGGTGTGTTAGTGGATCAAGAGAAAGTTCATGCTGTGGGCTTTCGGAAGCATGTCATGAATTTTTTTGATTTTTGGTGTTTCCTATGATTGGATGGTTATTACTGAAGTTTCATTATTATTGGTCCCATTTTTTCATGACACATTCACTCTTAACCAAGAATGCAGTTAATATAAGTGGAATGAGAAATGTGAGAATGATTTTCATGAGTGGAAGAAGTAGTTGATGACTTCATCAATCCTGATCTTACCAGTGTCTGGTATGAGTTACACATTGTTCTCTCATGCATCCTATGTTGGACATGGGGTATTTTTGATACAGGATGATCAGTTCGTAGCATACGGGTTAATCGAGATGATTAATCATGAATTAAATTACCCAAATAATGATATTGGAATGGATGTTGTGGTTTATTCCTTAAATTATTGGAGGCATTACAAGTTTAGAGTGTTCTTTATGGTGCTTAACGATCATAAAACTCTTAAGTACAAATTATCATAGCATGATTTAAATATTCGACTATGAAGATGGTTTGATTAACTATAATCTATTGACATCAAGTTGAATTACAAACTGGGAAATGAGAATTATTTTTCGGATACTCTGATTCAAATGAATCAGAACTAGGCGGTTCAAGAATATATCTCTGAGTGATGGATGATGTCCTTGTCTGTTGATATGAACATGGAAATGCTGGATGGGCATGGAAATATGTCCCTTGCATCCATAAAAGTTGAGTATGTTCTTTTTATCTGATTTTTTTAGATTCATCTAGAGGTTCCAGGGTGATTGGATATAATTTAATGTGTTAATGGTTGGGAGTTACCTTCTTATTGTGTTTTTGGGGATGACATGATTTTTAATGTTTTGGCTATGTGTTTGTTGTAGTGTGTATGCATGAATAGATTATGTTTGAGCTTAATGCATTGAAGTGGGATGTGAATCCTTGTTTGACTAAGATTTATCATGATCTTTATTGATTTTATAGGTGGCCAGGAATGATGAATGTGGTTTTGGTTTTTTTGGTGTAATGCATCTCCTATAAATAGGTGAAGGTCGAGCATCAATGCCTGGGTGTTATTTTAAATCAATTTACCATTTCTAAATGTAAGTGATATGATGTAATTATTTATTTTTAGGGGGAATTATAATGATTCTTCATTATAATAATGAGATTTGGGATGGTTTTCATCGATAAACTGAGTTGGATGATTTCTTGATGATCTAGGATACATTCAATGTTGATCAGTTTGTTGATTTGTACATGTGGGAAATAGTTTGTTTTCATGTAGTGCTATGAACCATAGATTCATATCATTATTTTTGTTTCACATTATTCTTTTCACAATGATTAAAAAAGGTTCCCATTACCTAGATGTTTTGAGTATAACCTTTTATCCACAAACTAATGTGTAGTTATAGCATTTTATTCGGTTGTTAGAGGACATGTTGGGTTCTTATATCCTAGATTTTGGATGGTTTATTGGAATAAAACATGTTGATTCTTTATTTTTCCTATAACAAGATCCTTAAATATATAAATCATATTTCACCATTTGAGGAACATTATATAGTATCGTGTAGAACACCACTATTTTGTTAGGAAGCTATAGAGCCTGAGCTGTTGGGACCGAGCCTTCTGAAGCAGATGTTATAAAAGGATAATTTGATTTTGAAATGGATGGTAATGGATTAGAGTATGTAAAATTCATATAAAGGCCAGTTTTAGAGACCTTTCTTGTTTATGTTTGGTGATATTTATCTTTTTAAGGTGTTTCCAAGGTCGGTTCACCATCGAATTTGGAATCAGTGAATGTTGGCACCTAGGTATTTTAGGTCATTTGTGATTGTGGAGAGGATAAAATCGGTTTCTTCCTAATTAGATCATCCATAATAGTATAGTGTAACACATGATGTATATCATGTTTCATGTATTTGAAAGTATAATATTGATCCATATCATGTGGTAAATGTTGAGTATTTATATCTTTATGTGGATTCATGCTTTGAAGAGAATCTGGTTCGTATCATATATCATAGTGAGAAAGGCATGTGGAGATGGAATGTGCCTTTGGTTAGAGTTTTAGGGAAACATGGAAATGTACTTGACGAAACATGGGAATGGGATTCAATTGTGCATGACCAATGGCCTGATCTGTTTTCTTCCAATAATCAATGATGCTTGGAAGAACGACTAAAGGAGAGCTGTAATACAATGGGGAAGTTGTAAAGTCTAGGATTTTCTAAAGGCATGTTATTATATATATTTTGGATTGAATTTCTTTTTCTTGGTTAATAGTATATTTCCCATGTTCATGGGGTTCTTCCAGGGTGATTTCGGATTTCAAGACATGAAAGGAAGGAAAATTGATCCAAACTACGCAAGGTGCATTGTAGGCGAATGATTAACTAAACATTGATGCCATCTCAGGCCAACAATGCAACCCTGGACAGTGTTTTATGACATGGTTGGATCATGGTTTCCAAAATATGTGGGGGTCCCTATGTTGCATTTTGACATCAAATTACTTGGAATGTGTCTGGAACATTTTTTGTGAATGTCTTAGAAAACATTGCAGCTAAACCATGCACCACATAAAATTTTGAAGAAAATTACATTTTTTCCATTATGGGATTTTAAAACCTCATCCAATATTCTCCCCCATTATTACATTAAGACACTAGTGATGAAAAGTAACTCATAGTATCTATCATGGATTTACCTTCATCATTTCACTATTGTATAGAGTACCATTGGTTGACGATTGATGTTCTGGGTTAGCCTAATCATCTACATTCTTAACCATTCCAGAATAGGGTTTTCATAATTGGAAATTTTTTCCTAAATCCCCAAACCCATATTCTTTTCATTAGAATCTATATTGGGGTTTAAATTAGAGTTTTATCTATATAAATGGATTTCATCAAGAGTTCATTCCACAACAGATTCAAGGTGGGTGTTCTTAAAGTTATACCCCATAGTTTTTATATAGATTTGTGCATATGGGTTGTGTTCTTGTCATTCTGATATTTTGTTTTTATGGAATTTGTGATAATTGATATCATGGGTTTCCAAATAATAAATATAATCCCCTATGATTCTCTCTGTATTCATGGAGGATGACCTTCCCGATTTAGGGCCACCCATTGGGTACGCCGACCATCCTGAACAAGGATAATGAAAATGTAACGTGTGAAAATAACTTCTGTTTAAGAAGAGACCATGAAAAAAAATATAAAATGTTAAATAAGATAAATAAGGAAGTAATATTGATTGATTTTCCTAAATGTGGTTAATGGATAATGGATTTAATTGCATGGAATTAAAAGTGGGTTAAATGGAATTAATGGCACTATTCCAAAAAAAATCTGTTATTTACATGAATTGAATAAGTGGGTTAATACATGAGAAATGATTAGTGGGTTATATGAGATAACATATGGAAATTCCCGGATATTTTAAATGGTTTAATGTATGATAGTTGTTAAATATTCATAGTGATACATTCAAAAGAAATGGGAATTGGTATAAATGGCTATGTGATATAAATAATAGGTGTGTTAATGGATTGAGGCCTAATATAAATTCTCATATAGGATTTGACAGATTAGGATATTACTATTTGATTTGTTTACAGTTGTTTTTGATTTCTATTGAGTGTGGTGAATATATATATAATCATGTGAAAATGTATTGGTCTAGTGGGGTATCTACAGGAGGTTATATTTCCCTAGGTTGACATAGACAGAGGTTCTAGTCTCCACCCATCAATACACAGTTATGGTATAGGGATGAAGTTCTTTTCCCCTAACAGTTGTACTCCACCGGGTTAATGGCATGGATGTGACGATAATGCGGTTGTTGTGATGTATTTACCCTAGTGTGATACGGACTATACTAAATCCCAAATGCATTATGATTTATGAATATTCCTAATCTATTAAACACCTGAATTAAGTTAATTATGAAATAATGTTTGTGAGTATTGAAATATGGATTAACTATCAGAATTACAGATTTTATCCTTGATAAAAAGTTGATCAAGAACTATATTTTAAATACTTTCCATTGGATTAGTTAATTCATGAACTAGCTATAAATTGGATATTTATTAGACAATTTTGGTGGTGGCCTACATATTTGTACTCATACCCTACTCTAACCACCATTGGGTAATCGATAATATTTCATGGATATATTTTAGGAAAAAGGAAATGGACTTGTACTTGGGAATTGAGTTAGGCTTGGTATGCGCTTGGATGAGGTTCCAGAATTGGATCTGGGACAGTTTTGGGGATTCCACTATTTTCCTTTATTTTGGGTTTTCCCACTTTAAAACTGATTAGCCTTACATGGAATTCCTACTAATGGTTGTGTTCTCTAACCTGTTTGAGATATGGGTGTTTTTCCTGATTATTGGTTATTACATGTTTCTTCTGCTATTTTTTTGGTTTTACCTATGGCTTACTCTAGAATAATGGTTATAGTCACCCTATTTGTCTCATTTAGACCCTCGCTACTGGTTAGAAACCTATAACTTATAGGGAGATACATTTGAGGTCATTTGGTGACCAAAAGTAGGGCATTGTTTTACTGTCTTGTAGGTATGGGTAGTTACTCTCAATATGAATGCTTGTCAAAAGACAAGGTAAAAAAATAAAGAGATAAAAATATTGTAGGGGACACAATATTTACTTGACCAAAAAATCAAGCTATGATCGGTAGTCCCCTAACTTGGTTGGAAGATGGATCATTCTACTTTTTGGATGAATACCATAACTTAATTATCCTTATAAATAAGATGATCTGAATACAACTGGAGAAAGTGACTCGAGAAATAGTATCTAATTAATGATAACTCATGATCATTTCTCTAGAGAAATATTTTTTATGTCAAGAACTTATATCCCAGTGATTGGATCTTCATGGTATCACATATACTGGATGGGTATCTCCGATGATCCAACTAGCATATCATTCCAAACATAGATCTATACTTGCGATATCAAAATAATATAGAGGCATTCCCCCTCTAATGTATGAGCTAGATCTACATACAGAAATTCATTTTATATTTCTCCATTTATGAACCTATTTTTTCTATGCATGAGATTGATTTACATAGTGTTATAATAAAGAACTACATATGTACTAATTCTCATTCTCTTGTGAAATATAGGGATGTCGAAGTGCCATACTTTGGATCCAAACTCATGTTCTATTAAACACAATCAAATTTCAATTCTATAATTGACAATCATTCTGATATCAATGGGAACATGCCCCCAAGTCAATGCTACTTCCTATATTGGATTCAACAAGGCCTTATTGGCTAGAATAATCATCATCATAAAAATCAATACATCCCCTAGATAATATTCTTGACTAATTCTCTTAGGAAGATCAATTTCAAATCAATCCAAATGTTTTGATATTTTGAAATGTGATCTAAAATTATCTTAGACTCAGATTCTTTTCATGATTCATGAATCTATATCTAAGGGTGGAATTTTGTTGTGACCCATATTTGTGTGGATTTCACATTGTCATTGATGCTTTAAGGAATTAAATGACCCCAAAAAATTTGATATAATTTTCATGCTTTTTATGGTAAGGGAATGAAAAGGTATTTCAGATATAAAATAAGGAATATTAACCATTATTTATATATGGTAATTTTCCCCCACTGTTTCATAAAAAATATGCATATTTGGCTAGCCACCTATACCATGGTTCAATCGTAGGAACATGTGGGACTAGTTTTGTCCATGCCCAGTTAGAGCCAACCTGTGTTTTCCAGAGGATGTTAGAATAGTACCCGCAAGAGGCAAGAGATACCATGTATGGGCCCATGGTGAATGATCCTGAAGGCACACATAGTTCCAGATTGAAAATCAGTCCATTGATGATTACAAGGATGTAGTTGCTAGTATTATGGGTGTGGAACCCCATTTCCTACTAAACCCAATAGAAGTCACAAATTTTATTATATAATGGAGGGAAGAACTATGATGGATTCGATGTGGGATATGATTTTTTCATGTATTGTTCACACGTTAAAATCCTAACAACCCCACTCATTTATTCAGATAATCCATGACATATTCTTCAAATACTATATATTATGTGTTTGAATAAATGTGATCCCTTTCTACAAAATTTTGAAATCAATAAATCCTATATAGGCTGAGACCTTGTCATCAACCACCCGAAAAACCAGCTATGATGTTGCAAGGCATGCCTGGAAAACATGATTGGCATCACCACCGTCTCTAATCCATCCATGATATCTAAATCCATATTATACGCAAAATGTTAAAGGAATTCAACAGAGCACACTAGTAGAATTCCATGTGATCTCCCATTAGAAGTCGAATCCATATCATTATCTTACTTTGATCATGTAATCGTTGTGAATAAAATCACTGGATTCATCATGAGAAGTTTACAACCATGAAACGTTTCAGGTTTGGAATGAATTTCAACCAAATTAAATCAGATTTATTAAAGGTTGTAATGTTGTATCATGGAAGGAAAACTAAACATTTCATGATCAAATTAAATGATCATTCAATGAAGAAAAATCTGTGTCCCTTGTGTATATGGAATCCTCCCATTCCATAGGCGTGCCACATGTTGGACGACATTTCCTAAAAATACCCCTATCCTATCATGAAAAAGGATACACAAGGGGATATATGATAGCATATTAAAATAAGAATAAGGAGATAAATTCAGCAGAGAAATCTAGGGGCCAACAACCACTTCTAGAGAACACATAAAGGTAATAAGTAGATACTTCTCACTTGAGTATAACACATTATGTCGTCACAGGATCCCATCATGTGATCTTTATAAGATCATGTGATTTCATGAAGATCTAATATCATGTGAGAACATTTTTATGTAGTGTTTCTAAGTCTTAAACCTCCTTCATGGACATATAACCGTGATACACATAAGATCCAAAAGATAATTTCACCACTATTTCTTGAACCCTGAGTATTACAATGATCATTTTCATGTCTTTGGGGTGTAGCATTGAGGAATTTCACCCTTCATATTCCATTTACCCATCTTCTTCATGAAAAAAACCCTCTCCCATTAACATTTCAGCATAATCCTAGACACCCACATATGACCAGATAACTCATCGCATGATCTGATCATTGATCATGTGACTGCATGAAAATACAATGACCATGTGATCACTTTGCCTAAATTCTTGTAATAAGGGCCCTTAAGATTGTAGCATGTTCATGTTGGTGTCTATAATAATAAACTAGAAGTGAAAACACTTAATCTCATGAAGCCTTCCTTGAAAAGTTATTCGAAACCAACACCAGACCCCATTTAGTGGCATGTGAATTGCATGAGAAATGGAGCTCTATGAAAACATTCAAAATGGTGAGACATTATTCGGAACTTGTGATCATGTGGGATTCTACCCTTGGATTTGATAATGAATCCATATAATACCCATCATAGGCACTCCACACATTTAATACCTCCAGGAATCCTTGAATAAGAAATCATGTGTTCCCTCTGTCTTGTGATACCTAGATACTTCAGGTATCATGATTCTTGAATGAGGGATTGTAAGTATCCAACTAAAAATGAATTCATCCCCATAGGTACTCCAATCATGAAACACCAAAAATGAGGATTTTTAAAACCTTTTACATTCACCTTTCTCTTATAGTTTACACCTTCATAAGTGTATACAAACCCATCAAGAAGACACACTCATGGTCAATAAATCTATCACAAGACCCCAATTATGGACTTGAGAGTCACTTGAATTGGAAACTCTATTTGGTTATGTCATGGGTAGACTCCTCCATATGTGCATGTTTGTGACACCCATAGATGAATACTCATATTTTAGTGAATAAAATATTATATGTGGTTCCTGATTGAATCTACAAGAAACATAATATACTTCTATAGGTATTCTTCCCATATAAACATGAATCCTGATCCATTTGAATATGAAAGTAAAGACTTAGATTGGTGAAAGGTCTTAGAAATGTTCATGAGAACCCTCCTCATGTGTAGGTTAAGGTAATTTGATCTAAATATTCCAATATTTCATTCAATATCTTCCAGATTCCGTGGAAAATTCAGGTTCATCTCGTGACAACTAATTAACATGTAATTATAGTCTTATGATGGTTTTAAGAAAATTAAAATTATCACACAACATACCTATGACAGGTCATTCTGATCATTGAATTAACATTGTAATATACCTCCTTGAATTTTACATGACATCTAAGACAATGCCCTTTGATCATGTGAAGGAGTTATTGACATGTTATAACGATCATGTGATTTTCTATAGACATGTCTTCATTGACAACAAACAGTTATAAGGCATGTTAGGATGATCATGCAACAAAATATAGTAATGACTTCCCAGATAATTTTAAGAAACCCAAGAAACATAAATTAATCAATAAAAAGAAATTAAAATTTGTATAAATGTTAGACTAATTCCTTAACATATCGGGAAGTCAATAATGATATCTCTATTGGACACTTATTACAGTCCAGGAAAATCCCCTTGGACATGTACACATTTTCTAGAAGTTCTACTTGGACTTATTCCATGTGTACCCCATACAAGATCCATCAGTTTCATTACCATTTTATAAATAAAGCTTCCCTAATGATTTAGGGTCATACACTCATGAGAAACTACATATTTCATGACCACAGTTATATATTTAATGGTCATCCCATCATGATCACTCCCCTCCCCCCACATCATGTGCTCTCCTCCTCCACGGTGGATCATATCCTGAGTGATCCACTCCTCCTTGTTGGATCCCCTAATAAGAACTCCCCTCCTCCTAGTCTGATCACATATTGAGCACTCACATCTTCTTGTTAGATCCCATCCATAGTCCTTCTTGTGCCCCCTCCTCCCATCAAGAGAGCACTCCTCACAGTGCTCCCTTATTCCCATCCCATGATCTCCCATAACAGTTTCATGCACCACTCCCCTCCAATTGCATCCCAATAGTGAGACCTAGGAGTCTAACATTTTCTTCCACATCCATAAGGACTAATCCTCATCCTTCTAGTTTCATACAGGTTTTCTTCATCACTAAATTGGTGAGTTATAGATCCATCATTTAATATTCTCCTTTTACAGTTTTAGAAATTTTTTTGTGGTTTCATTCAATAAAATATGTTGAAATGTTTATATTGGTTATGAAAAAATATTTGTCGTATTTTCTAATAAATAAGTTTGATATATGTTTTCTAGTGATATGTTATTAGTATATTTTAGGTCCCATAACTCTTCTATTATAGGTGTATCATATCGATGGTTGTCTCATCATATACCAAGATAACTCACAATCCTTATACCATATATATTTCATCATACCTTCAAGTAATTGTTTCTAATAAAATAAATAAATTAAATTCTTTATTACACATGCCAAATTGATTCTAATACCATTATTGGAGATATATTTTGGAACCCTTGGATATTTTTAATAATTTATTACAAGAAATATAGAAGGAAATGATAAAAAATTATACACTTTTGTGTGTCTCAAATTTTATGGAAATCTATGTGAATATTTAGTAACATTGTGTTCATTAATTATATTTTTGAGACACATAGTATTTGAGATACAACCATTCAACCCATTATCTAGGATATTTATTTACATTTTATATCATTTCTCGTTGTTAAAAAAATATTTATTATTTCAATATATCCTATTTAAAGGAATCATCTTGAAAAAATCAGAATCAATATTAATATCAAATTTATATTCAAAAACTAGTTATCCAACTTCATTTATAATATAATTTAATAACATGTTAGTTGAATCGTAATTTAATTTTTATCGATCCATAGAATAAATTTTTTTATTATAGTTCCATCATGAAGCTAATTCAATTTTATTAGTAATACTTATCATAGTCTACTTCATTTTATTATTTAGAATTTGGAAGTCCATCTCAATATGGAATATATTTGAAAACTCAAATCTTGTGAGATAAGATTAATTAATATTTGGATGAGTATTACTATTAAAATTTCCTTCAAGATAATAATTTCACTGGTAAGTATTAAATTAGTTATTGAATCCTTTAATCATTTCATTTTTACAATATAACCTCTAAACCTTACTCAATATTAATAGCAACAAGAATAGGTCTCCACATTTCATTATGAATGACTCTGCATACATTATTATTGTGATTAAAAATTAATCGTTGTAGTGAGGTTCTCTATTACATAGAATTTTTATATTTTAGGAAAGACCACCTAAATAATATTTTAACTCTTACATAAGGTATTTCATTGAATTATAGCATAAGGCATAAAACTACGCAAATTTATTGCCTATGATTTGTTTAACTATACAAAAATTTTTGTTGAATGTTTTATATTTTCATGTTATCATTCAATTTATACAATTTAGGATTATTTTTATTTGATTATGAATCTTGTAAAAAATTTTATGTATGTACATTAATTTACATTTGTATGATTAAATTTTAATAGATTTGAAAATTTATAATATTATTTAATGTTATATATAATTATTAATGTGTCCATGCTCCTAAATTTTACCTCATTCCCTGGCTCACACTACACCACCATCTGCACCTCACACTGCATCCCTAAGAAGAATTTGGGCCTTCTTTCACCATAGGCCTTGCAAAAAAATGATTTCAAAAAATATCTTAATGTATAATGGCTTATTTATTATTTAATTCGAAATGAATGCTTTAGAGGGTTATTTAAAATGATCACTAATAGGTATACCTTTATTTAATAATTTTGTATGGAATTATTTTTATAGGAAACATGTATAATTAATATATCATAGATTATTCCCATGAAATTTATGAATAAATTAAATAATATAGGATTCAAAATTCCCATTCTGCTATTGTAATTGGGTATTCTTCCTTGAATCAATTATTATTTATGTTCTAAAATTTAATATTTTTGTTCATTGAAGGTAATATTGGTATATAGTATCATTAAATTGGAAGTAAACTATCACCAATAAGACATATATCCAATATTTTTTATTTACAATGCTGAAAATGTTTCTTTCTACCACTACAACTCAATATTGTTTCCTCAAAATTATTATATTATAACATGGATAATGTTCTGGGGTGGTGGTTTCTATATTTTCATATTATAATAAAATTATACATATAGATATATCACATGTGAAAACATCCAATAATATCAGTACTAGGTAATGAAAATATCCTAGAGAAAGTGAGGGATATTGAGTTTGGAGTTTTAGTGGTAAATTTTGGATCTTATGATGGAATATCACATCCTAGTTTTTGGGGTTATTAATAGATGAATTTATAGGTGTTCTTTTATATTAAAAATTTTATTTAAATAAAATCCATTTGTATTTATATTTTATAACAAAAGTATTCATAATTAAAGCCTTGACACTCGACAGTTTTAGAATATTACTACTCATTGATATAATGAATTTAAATATCCTGGTTTCATATTTATACTATTATGATATTTATATAGCATTATGTTGCCTTTTATATTATGATTCTCATGTATAAATATGTGGCCGTTATGGTTTCATATAAATTTATGTGTTCACATTTCCTTAAATGTATGATTGATATAACCTAAATATTATATAATTTCATTTATGAAATGAAAAAATTTTTTATATAATGGATAGATGTTGGATGTATGAAACTAATTGGATCTCAAGAGATTTTTAGAATACGTTGGAGTGATATTTTAATTTTTCATTTGATAATGGTTTATATTATGGTCACATACATTTCCAATGTTACAATTGTTTAGTAAGTCCTTTGTTGAGCTTTAAATATGTTAGCGACCATATGAAAATGGTCGGATATATTAAATTTTTTAATGTATGATAGTTGTAAAACATTCATTGTGAGACATGTACGGGAAATGGGAATTGTTATAAATGGATATGTGATATAAATAATAATCTTGTTAATGGATTGATGCGTAATAATAATTCCCATATTGGATGTCACGGATTTGGTTATTACTATTGGTTTTGTATATGGTTGGTTGTGATTTCCTTTTTTTGTGGTGAATAGATAAATAATCATGTTCACATGGCTTAGTAAACTAGGGTATATACATTATTTTTTATCTCCATGGGTTGAGTTAGACCATGTTTATAAACTCCACCATTCAGTACACATTTTAGGTAAGAGAATGATGTTGTATTCCCCTAACATCTTTACTCCATTGGGACAATGGATTGGAGGTGAGGATAATGTGGTTGTTGTGATGTGTTTACCCTAGTGAGATTGGGACTTTCCTAATTCCCCTATGCATTGTTATTGATGAATATTCCAAATCCATTAAACTCATGAGAGAAATGAATTATGTAACAATGTTTTTGAGTATTTATATTTGGATTAACGATCAGAATAACTTAATCGACCCTCGATAAAAAATGGAACCAGAACAATCTTTTAATTACATTTCATTGGTTTAGTTAATGCATGAACTAACTGTTAATTAGAGATTTAGTAGAAATTGTTGGTGGTGGCCTACTTATTTGTACTCAGACCATACTGATTCCGCCATTGGGTAACCAATAATAATTCATGGTTTTAGGTCATGAAAATTAAAATGGACTTGTGCTTGGTAATTGAGTGAGGCGTGTTATGTTCATGGACAAGCTTCCAAAATTGAATATGAGACCATTTGGGGATTCCACTAGTTTTCTTTATTTTCGGTTATTCTACTTTGGCCCTGATTATACTTACATGGAACAACAACTAATGGTTGTTGTCTATACCATGTTTTGGATATGGTTTTTTGGCATGATTATTGGTTATTACTTGTTTCTTTTGCTATTTTTTCTAGTGGATTACTCTGTAATAGTTGTTATATTCTCCATATTTGTCTTATTTAGACCCTCTCCACTGCTTGGAAACCTCTAGTGTATGGGGAGGCTCTCTTGAGGTCATGTGGTGACCCAAATCGGTGAATTTTTTGAGTGGATTGCAAGTCGAGTATGTTACTCTCCATATGTATCTTTTCCAAATGTCAAGGTAAAAAATCAAGAGATACAAAGACTATAGGCCCACCATATGTCCATGAACAAAAAACAAGCTATGATCGCTACTCCCCCTATCATTGTTGGATGTTAGATCATTCTACTTTTGGAATAATTACAATACCCAAATTATCCTTATAAATAAGATTATCTCAATGAAACTAGAGAATGTTCCTCAGAAAATAACTTCTTATTAATGGGGACAGATGATCATTTCTCTAGAGAAATGTTGTTTAAGTTAAGAACTAAAATCCCTGTGATTGGATCTACATGGTATTACATATACTAGATGGGTATCATGGATGATCCATATAGTACAAAAGAAGTCATAGCACTTAACCACCATCTCTAATCCCTTCTTGATAGCTAAATCCATATAATACACAAGAAGTCATAGGACATCAACTAAGTACACAAGTGGAATTATATGTGTTCTCCCATTGGTAGTCTAATTCATATCATTATCATTCTTTGATCATGTCATCGATGTGAAGACAATCGCTGGAGTCATCTTGATAAGTTTACAACCATGATACCTTTCACCACCTGAATGATTTTCAACCAAAATAAATCATATTTTTTAGAGGATGTCAGGAGGCATCATGGAAGGAAATATAAACATTGCATGATCAAATTAAATCATCATTAAATGATGAACAAGTTGTGTCACTGGTGTACGTGGCATCCACCCCTTCCGTTGAAGTGACACCCCTTGAAGAAAATTGCCAATAAATACCCCTCTCCAATAAAGAAAAAGGCTAAATTATGGGAGAAAAGATAGTGTAAGAAAATTATAATAAGGAGAGTAAATCAGTGGAGAAATCTTGGGGCTAACCACAACTCCTAAAGAACACCTAAAGGTACTCGATAGATACTTCTCACTATACTCTGCCACCTGATGTCATCGCAGGATCCCATCATGTGATATTTATAAGATCATTTAATTTCATGAAGATCTAATCTCTTGTGAGAACATTGTTATGTAGTGATTCCAAGGATCAAACCTCCCTGATGGACATGTAACTATGATACACATATAATCCAGAAGAAAATTTTTTCACTATGTCTTGAACCCTTAGTCTTACAATGATCCTTTTCTCATCTTTGTTGTGTAGGATTGAGGAATTGCGCTATTCATATTCCTTGTACTCATAATCTACATGTAATAAAAACCCTACCCCTTTAACATAGCTACATAATAATACACACCCATGTATAACCAAAGAACCCATCTCATGATTTGATAATTGATCATGTGAATGGAAGACAATATAATGACCTTGTGAGCCCTTTGTGGAAATGCATGTAATTCAGGCCCTCAAGATTTCAGCATGATCATGGTAGTGTCTGTAAGAATAAACCAGATGATGTTCTAGAAGTTGATCTCATTAAATCGTCCTTGACATGGATGTGGAAACCTTCACAAGACACCATTTAGGGACATGTGAATTTCATGAGAATTAGAGCTTCATGAAACCATTCTAAAGCGTGATACATTATTGGGAACTTGTGATCATGCTGGAAGCCACCCTTGGCATTGATAATGAACCCATATAACACCCAACAAAGGATATCCTCACATTTAATACCTCAATGAGTCTTTGAATAAAAAATCATGTGTTCCCTATGTCTTGTGGTACCTAGATACTTCATGCTTCATGATGCCTGAATGTGGCCTTGTAAGTAATCATCTAAAAATGAATTCATCCCAGTAGGTAGTCCCTTCATGAAACACTAAAAATGGGGATGTGAAAAACATTTGGCATTCTCATTTTTCCTATAGTTTACACCCTCATAAGTTCATATAGACCCAACAAAAAGACACTCATTGTCAATAAATCCATCACAATACCCTTGTTAAGGTCATATAATTCACCTGAATTGGAATCTCTATATAGTTCTATCTTTTGTACACTCCTCTGTATGTTCATGTCCGGGACACCCATAGAAGAACACTTATATTTTGGTAAAGAACGTAGTACATGTTGTTATTGAATGAATCCACTAGCCACACAATATACATCCATAAGTATTTTTCCTATATAAACATGGAGCCCGATCCCTTTTAGTAATAATTTCAACACTTCGTTTGGTGAAAGGTCATAGACATGTTTGTGAGAACCAGACACATGTGTAGTTTATGGTCACATGATATCATGATTATTTATATTTCATTCTATTTCCTTTAGTGACCTTGGGCAATTTAGGTTTATCTCATGACAACTAATTGGCATTTATTTATTGTCTTATGGTGGTTTTAATACAATTAAAATGATCACACGACATACCTATGACAAGTCTTGATGACCATGCATTGAACTTAGGAATAGAACTCCATGAATTTTAGATGGCATCCAAGATAATGCACATTTTTCATGAGAAAGACTTATTGACATGTCAAAATGATAATGTGATTTTCTATAGACACATCTGCATTAACAACCGATAGTCTGAAGGCATGATAGGATGATTATGCAACAAAATATGGTCATGTCAGCTCTGTTTATGTGAAGAAACCAAAGACCCATCAATTAATCATTCAAAAACCATTGAACAAGACGTATATGTTAGACATATTCCCCCACATATCAGGAAGGCCATCAAGATTTGTCTATTGGAAATTAAATACAATCCAGGAAAATCCCCTAGGACATGTCCACATTGCCTAGAAGTACTACATGGACTCATTCTATGTGGAACCCATACAAGAACCTTCAGTTGCATTACCATTTTAGAAGTTATGTTTCCCTAATAATATAGGGTCACACACTCATGAGAAAATACAATTTTCATGATCACGATGATATATTTATTGGCCATCCCATATCGATCACTCCCCTCCTCCCATATCATGTGCTCTCCTCCTCCATGATGGATCCTATCCCGAGTGATCCCCTCATCCCTATCGAATCCCCTCATAAGCACTCCCCTCCCCCCAGTTGGATCACATCCAAAGCGCTCCGACCCTCATGTCAGATCCCATATTATGTCCTTGTTTCCCCCCCCCCCACCTCCTATCTAGAGAGATATCCTCACAGTGCTCCCCTCCCACCATTCCAAGATCTCTTATCATAGTTCCACACACTCCTCCCCTCCAATGCATCCCTATAGTGAGACTTCAGAATCTACCATATTCTTCCCCAGCCACAGAGTCCCATCCTCAAACATCTATTTTCATAGAGGTTTTCTTCAACATCAAATCAGTGGGCTATAGATCAGTCATTAAATATTCTCCTTTTATTTTTTTAGATTATTTTTTGTGGTTTCTATGAATATAAAAGGTCTCTATGTGTAGATTGGTGACGAAAAAATTATAATTCTTAAATTTATTATTAATGGGTTTGATATATGTTTTTTTGTGATATGTTATGAGTATATTTTACGTCATAGACTCATCTATTTTAGGAATATCATATTAATTGTTTTCACATCATATACCAAGTTGACTCACAATCCTTATACCATATATCTTTCTTCATAACTTCATGGAATAGTTTCAAATAAAATAAATCAATTGAATTCTTTATTACCCATGAAAATTTGATTCTAATACTATTATTGATGATATAATTTATAACACTTAGATATTTATAACAATTACTAATCAAAATAATATAATGAAATGATAAGAAATTATACAATATTGTGTGTCTCATATTTTATTGAAATTTGTGTGAATAATTACTAACATTGTGTTTGTACATTATATTTTTGAGACTCATAGTATTTCAGATACAACCATTCAACCCTTTATCTATAATACTTATTTACATTTTGTTATCATTTCTCATTGTTAAAAATATATTTTTTATCTAATTATATCATTTTTTAGGAATAATCATGAAAAATTCAGAATCAATATTAATATCAAATTCATATTCAAAAACTAGTTATCCAGCATAATTTTTAATATCAATTAATAACATGTTAGTTGAATCCTTATTTTGTTTACCCATCCATAGAATAAAATTTTTTAGTATAGTTCCATAATTATACTAATTAACTTTTATTATTAATTTTTATCATAGTCTACTTCATTTCATTATTTACAATTTGGAGGTCCATCTCGATATGAAATTTATCAGAACACTCAAAGCATGTGATATAGGATGAGTTATTATTTGGATTCGTATTAATATTAATTTTTTTAAGGGAATGACTTAATTAGTAACTTATAAATTAGTTTTTGAAACCTTTCATCATTTAATTTTTATACGATAACCTCTAAACATTACTCACTAATAGTAGAAACTAGTATTGATATCCATATTTCATTAGTAATTACTCTCTATACATTGAGATTATGACTAAAAATGAATTGTTGTAGTGAGGTTCACTATTACATATAATTTGTATACATTTTGGCAAGACCACCTAAATAATATTTATACTATTTGGTAATGTATTTATTTGAATTATATAATAATTCATCCAACTACACAAATTTAATACCTAAAATATGTTTAACTATAAAATAATTTTTATTGAGGGTTAAATATTTTCATGTTAGCATTTAATTTATACTATATAATTTTATTTATTTGATTATAAATCATGTTAAAAGTTATAAATATATAAATTAATATATATTTTTTTGATTAAATTTTATTTTTTTTTGGAAATTTAAAACATTTCTCAATGTTATATATAATTATTAATGTGTGGATGATCCTAAATTTCACCTCATTCCCTGCCTCACATTGCACCATCCACGAGTTATCCCAGCTCATCCCTAGGAATCATTTGGGCCCACATTAACTATGAGTCGTGCAAACAAATGATTTAAAAAAATATCGCAATGTCAAATATTTTATTTTATAATTTATTTCTGAATGCATGCAACAGAGGATTGTTGAAAATTATTAGTAATAGGTATACCCATAATTTAATAGTGTTTTAAGGAATTATTTTTAAATGAAACATGTGGAATTAATATACCCCTTACGTTATTCCCAAGCCCATGAGAAATAAATTAAATAAAATGGTATTAAAAATTCCCCTTCCCCAATAATAGTTGGTTATTCATCCATGAATCAATTATATTTTATGTTCTAAAATTTTATATGATGGTTCATTGGAGGTAATATCTGTCTACAGTAATTTTACATTGGGAGTTACCTATCACCAATAAAACATATATCCAATATTTTTTATTTACAATGCTGAAAATGGTTCTTTCTACTCATATAACTCAATATTGTTTTCAAAAAAAATTATATTATAACATATTTATGTTAGTGGGTGGTGTCATATAACTATTCATATTATAATCACATTTTTCATATGAATAACTAAGATGTGATAAAATCCTTTTATATGAGTACTAGGTAATGGAAAAGTACTAGATAAATTTAGGGATATAGAGTGTGGAGTTTTTTGATAAAATTTGGATCTTTTGATGGAATGTAAAATCCTTGTTTTGGGGATCCTTAGTAGATGAATTAATAGGTTTTCTTTTATATTTAATAGTTCGTTTAAGTAACACCCATTGGTATTTATATTTTTTACCAAAAATTTTCATAATTAAATCCTTGACACTGGATGGATTTGGAATATTATTACTCATTGATATAATGGAATTAAATATCATGGTTTTATATTTATAATATTCTTATGTTTATATAGTATTGTGTTTTTATTTATATTATGATTCTAATATAGACTTGTCAGTAAGTTATGGTTTCATATAAATTGAAGAGATCACATTTCCATAAATATATGTTTGATTAAATATAAATTTTATTTAATATTATTTATGAAATGACAAGAATTTCTTTATAGAAAGGATAGAAGTTGGATATATGAATATAATAGGATCTCAATAGATTTTTAGAATAATTTGGAGTTCTATATAAATTTTTCATTTGATAATGGTTTAGATTATCGTCACATACATTTCCCATGTTATAATTGTATTGGAAGTCCTTTTTTAAGCTGTAAATAAGATTTCTATGATATGAACATATATTGGTTTTAAACAAACTACAATATGATTGATAACAATGGGGAGAAAATACAATCTAATAATGTCAATGCTCCCAAAGAGGGACTGGATTGGATTATTAGGTAGATGACTAGTATCCATTTATTTAGCATCATCAGAATGATGGGATTCAAACCGAAGAAGACTTCGATATGACCACACATGAATCATCTAATGAAAATTATGATGTCTAAAAGATGGAAAAATTGATTGATTTTTCTATAACTCTACTATATCAACAATGTGGTAAAATGAAGAAGCTTTAACATTAATCTAATATTTTAATGGGAAAAATAGTATTTCTAATACTTCTATTGATTACATTGGATCCTTTCGGGTATACGTTCTTATAGATGATTCTGATATTCTCCCAAAACACTTTATGGAATGGAATTATGTTGAGGAACACTGATTTAAAAAATCATGGCTTCCCACAATATTATAGCTTATTGTAGGAGGAAACTACTAATTCAAATAGTTGAATAAAATATCAAAATCAAGATGGAGCTAGATGAGAATGGAAAACCATCATGTGTGCCAAAGAAATTAATGTTGCACTTTATATTGATCGACAAACACCAGAATCATTTCATGTCTATTGAAAAATGTTATGAAATTGTATAGATTGAAATAAAAATAATGGTGAGCTATTTCACCCCATTGTTGGATTTTATGGAAGGTATTTGTTACTCGATGTCCTTATTTTGAAGATAACATGTGTAATGTGAGGCTAGGTAAATAATTTGGAATTTTTAATCAATTTGGATAGATTCTTACTTTGCACATCACATTTCCAGTGTTCATTCTCAATTGTAACCATCCTCCATGGATGTGTATGAAAAAACCATTCCCAATCATTTATATACTAATATCTATACCTTATATTATTAGAAATGATATAGATTAACACATGAAACCTTCGCAAAAATAATTGAAACAAATTTGGAATGTGGGTGCATGAACATATGATGCATGGTTAAAAGATATATTTTAGAAGTATCTTGCAATTATGTGAATTACAAATTATTTTTCTTCTTATGCAATGATATCCAGTTGTATAATGAAGGGAAAATGGTCATGTCCTATTTCTATAATGAATAATAGATCAAAAATACAAAATTATCACCATTGTTTTAGTTTAATGGGACATCAATGATAAATTCAGATTGATCGTCCATATGTGAATAATCATTGAAGATTTGACAAAACCATGAAGACTGATAAACCACCTTAGTTTATTTATAGATCTAATGTTAACAATGAATTATAAGATTATATTTTTTTCATTTGGGAAGGGATAGATGAAATATATAAAGAGGGGTAATATTTCCATTGAAACATGTTACAATTGTAGGTACCGGAGTAACATAATTGAGTTTCCTTATTGGACATCAAATTTCTAATGTCCTTGCTTATACATATATCACATTGAAAATTTTATATGGGAAATGATACTTTAAATTATTCTAATTTTCAATCGAAAGGAACAAACAATGTTTTCGATCTCAGTTATTTGGTATATCTGTTTCATTAGATTTCATTTTACTATGATGTTGTCAAATTATTCATTACATAAAATGATCCTAGTGGGACCATTTATTTTGTGGGAGTGAGTGAAAATATTTCATCCATCATTTTTCACAAGCATGCTCTATCTATTTTTCCATATTCTAACTGAAATAAATCTCAGAGGAAACTTTTCTTTTCATTGGATGTATCCATCTGAAATAAAGATGATCAAATTGATGTATTATGATCAAAAAATAATTCATCCTAAATGTTGGATCATCAAAGGTTCCATGGCTCAAGAATATATAAATTTCCATTCATTGTAAATGTCTGATCTCACTATGTTATGTAATTGACTAATGAGAAATGAAGAATAATGGTATGAAAAAATTGATCCAATTATTCATCAGATACCCAAATATGGGGAATTCCCACATCATATTCATTGAGGAAATTAAACCTTCATGATAAGAAGATGGATCATACCATATTTTTGTTTAACGGTGACGTGTATGATGACAACATCATGTAATTAAATTGAACAAGTATAACATCTTTCATCTCATTCAAATTTACATATATGCTAAACTATTATTATTGTTTTGGAAAGGAAAAGAAACAAATAATAAATAGAGATCATCATTCTTTTTACTTGATAAGAGAGAGACATTGCATATAAATGAATATTCTAATTGGTTGAAATTGATGTTAGAAATATTATTATAATAAATTAAAAAATTCATTATTTAATTACATTTAATATTCATTTATATTTCAGGTATTGGTTTTTACTACTACTTATGTCTCTGTGGAAATGTGAATATTGTTTTTTAGGAAACATTATATGGTCTGTGAATGCCTATCAATTTTAATCAGTGGGTAAAAATTTATTATCAATGAATGATAAAAAAATTAAAACACAATATGATGTTGTTATGTTAACTATAAAAAATACTATTATTCCATTGGATCAGATATTAGACATTGTTTTGAAAATTTATATTATTATGGAGTCATTGAGAAAATACTAATATGTTGTTATTTGTGTCATGGTCAATTCACTCTGAAGAAATGGAAGTGGGTTGATTCAATAACGAGGTGTGGCACATATATTGATGACTTTGGATTCTGATATTTGACAAGACTCACAATCAAGCTATTGATGATATATTTGAATATGCATTAATAGAGAAACCATTATTATATGTCACTGACCATCTTCAAACTAAATAAGTTTTCATTATTGATATAATCCCAAGACATATTTTTTATGATGGTGATGAATTGAATTGAAACCATCCCTCCCCCCTTTGGCCCCGATCCATTTATTACTTATGATGACTCCAACACTTCAATTTTCAAATTTAATTGTGAACCTAATGTTTTGTGGGAAATAAATAGAATCATCCATCTATTCTATCTGCTATTTTTTTAATCAACATGGAATTTTGAGGATGGGATATAAAAAGTGATTTATTATTATCTAAATATATTTTGGATCCAACTAGTCCTATATGTTCATTTTCGATATATACTGCTTTTTGTATTCATTGAGTTATAATTTATAATATTGAATTGACCTATGATCAGACCAACCTGAACAAAAAAATGAAACAGTTCAATTGTAATTAAAAAATATGAATTAAATTAGACATATGAGAATAATTGATATGAATATAAAAACCAACGAAATTGATGAAAAATCTAAATAAAATGGGAAAATCACATAACCCAAAATATAAACCAACTTCCATAAGTTAAATAAAAATAGAGAAATAAACTCATCAATTGAAATAAAATGAATATAATAATGTTAAAAATAAAAAGGGTCAATATACCTAATCAATTTACCAAAATGAACCAAATGACTGAACCAAAATTGACTGGTTTGAATAAAAAATAAATGAAAATTAGATCATACCCATACTAAACATGTTAATTTTAACATATTAATTTTTCAAGGACATATCTTATATTATGATATTATTACCAAAACATAAAAAATGGTTTTATTATGTCACCATGTATCCTGTATTTAGTTAAACAAGTGGTATTATTTAATTAAGTCATGTCTCATATTATTTCTCTTTTTGGATTCACATTAGTTGTGGATTTTTAATTATTTATTTAATTATTTTAAATGTAAAAAATGAAAAACACTTAATAGAAATGATGAAAAAAGGTAGGAAATAATATCCCAATAAGTGTGATTGGATTCCCCAAATTAGTTCCTATTGTGAGTATTTTATTTCAAAAATATATACCAATAAAAGATAATTTCATCTTGTTAATTTAGTTTTTCCCTTTAAATCCAATTCTACCACCATGTTTCTATTTTTTTCACCAACTAGCATGGTGGTTCCATTTTTCAGTCTAGAGATTTGAGAAGGGTGGTATTATAGCTAAGCACTCCAATCGGTGTGCCCGATCACACTATGTCGCTACCCCTAACATACAATCTGTCAAAATTTCTGATCATGTAGTGTCGAAATAGACACAACTGATATTTAGGCCACCTGTGGTTGTACCTATTTATTATCTAAGCCTTATCACATATCTTTCCTATATCTGATGATTATTATTTATCCTCAACCTTATAATAAATTTGTAGAGCCAGCTTTTCCATTTGATTTTCCGTATACTTCTTTCTTCTTTGGATACTAAATTTCGGGTTCATTGACTGCTACTATGAAATATTATGAGCTTGTGGAGCCCACATAGGGACCCACTCAATCTATACAGGATGATGTTCCTTCAGTGCCAGGGGGTCCAACAATTCTCTCTACTTAGACTGCCTCATGAATTTTTAAATAATCCTACTAAAAATTAAAATAATTTATTTTCATTATAGTACATATTGATATAATTTTTTTTTATTTACTAATTGATTGATGTAATGATAAAAGTTGTGGGAATACATGAATGTATGTGGTGTGTAACATCCTCATGAAATTAATGGTGGAGTAAAATGAAGACAAACCGATGATTGAAAAAATAGGTGTAAAATTTATTAGTTTTTTTGTGACATATTCCAAATACACTTACATAATTCTCATCTATAAACACTCATGGAAACACCTTCCAAACGATGTTAAGGATTTCACATTGTCACAAATATGGGATACATATTTATTGAATTTTATGCTATATTATTATTATATTTATACGAATTATTATTTTGGGGCCACATTCGTCTTATTTTTCCTCATGTTGATTCTATGAAGTAAGAACAAAATATAGAATTAGGTGACCTCGGTAGAGGCTATAAGAATGAATTATAGTCTGGATGGTGTGCTAGGTTCAGCACTGATTCATATGTCAAACAATTCTTGGATGACTATCTATTATACTGTTATTGAGAAATGATTACTCATTGTAAGAGTATTAAGATAAAGGTATTAATCAAATATGAGGTTATTAAATTAAGATTTCATTTATTTTAATTAACAATACCTTTTTTATTGCTGATATTTTAGGAATCATCAGGAAAAACCAAAATACACAGATTGTACTACATACCTCCTAACATTGGGGAATACTACTTTGTTAGACCATGAGAGGAAGAAATTATGTCACAAATTTACATATAGGTAATTAATATATTATATATCATTAATATATGGGGGTTAATAAGCATACAAATAAACATTAAAAAACATAAAAACTAATTGGTTATGTTCTATGGGTAGACACAAAATGAAAAAATTAAATAAATCAATTATCATAGAATAATATGAAAAGTGATAAAGTTATAGATCATGTTTTTTCAACAATTCAACAAAATATATATGTACATAACATCTATAGTTAACACCATGAATTATCTATTTTTAAATATTATAATTTTATAGAAGATTTGTATTGTTGAAATCCTGTTATAATGAAGCATTCAACCTTAATATGGTGAAACTATTGATTGATTAAGTTTGTGTTATGAAACACATGGTTGTTGTTTCAAGTTAGTCTGAATTGATGCTTCTATAGTAGATTCAGTGGAGGTGTTTCAACCACTCACATTTTTCTGTTTAATATCCTTCATGTTCTATGTAATGGATCTCAACCAATTAAGCATATTGGTCCATCTATGGGTTTTAGTGGGTACATTGTCATTAGAAGGAATTTATTTGGTATAAGTAAATTTTATTGGATCCAATAAAAATTTATAAGTTATATTTTATAAAGGTGACACTATAATTATATTTTCAATATAAATATTAATATATCATTAAAATGGATATATAATTCTAGATTTGACACTATTAAAGGTAAAATAAATTTCCAATACCTAATGAAATTGTAAATTAATGATTGTGCATAGGAAATTTTAGAGATCTAAGACCTACAAAAGGTACTTCATATTCCATAAATATTACATAGATATGGATTTAAATGGATTCATCCTGGTTTAGTATATTAACTAAAATACTGAATGACTCATGATAAATCATTATTGGATTATTTAGACATACAACTACATTATTTAGTGATAAATATAACATTGATGAATGAATTTAATGAATCATTTGAATTTCAAAATATGATTCTACTACAATTTAATGAAATACTCTAGTTCATTATTTATATTTTTTAGAGGAAATTATAAATTATCTAAATGTGGATATAATCATACTAATAATATCTGAATTATTTTATATTATTCTATGGTGATTTTTTATGATTTAATTGGACTATAGATAATTCAATGTGAACATTGTATTAATCTTTAGAAACTCCAGAATCACATGTTGAGGCTGCATAAATGATACTGTATTAATTTTTGTATGAGTCATTTTGATCACCATATGAGTCATTACTCTATTTGAATGATCCATTTTAAGGAAAATTCATGACCTATTTATAAGTTATTCCAATCCATATAGGATTCATTTAAATCTTAATATAGGTAATTGTGAAAATTTAAAGAGTAATCTTGACCCACAAAAAAGTCATATATCATTTCATATAGAGTTCTCCATATAGATTTTTTTCCAACATAAGCAATGAACAAATATCTGATACTCAACACGCTAATGTTATGACCCATTTTGAATAACATTTTAATCGAAAAATACCTCCAGTAATTGATTCATATATTCAATTACCATAAATGGGACATTAATTATTCCCAACGACACTACATGGAACACACATTTCATGTTGTAATTTATGAACATTTTCTTAGAATGAATCTTTTTATATGCTCAAAATTATGATATCCAGATATGAGAACGACTTTCAAGAACTACCCCACATCCACCCACTAATCCTGGGGGGGGGTCTCACTTGTTCATGTAAAAATGTTCTCCAAATGAATTTCCAACCCTGTAAGGAACTCCTATAGATGACATGGTAAATGTTATATACTTTGGAGATACATTTTTGGTCCCAAAATAAAAATGGATATGAAAATCAATCTCTTGATAGGGAAAATCCTAGAACATTTTTCAAATAATCATCCACCCATTCATCCACCACTTCATGAAACTAGCATGTCATCAACATTTCACAATGATAAAATTGTAATATGGATTGTAATTGGTAACCACCAATAGTAGTTTAAAATTAATCTTATTTTTGGTCATCAGAACATTTGAATTCTTCCACAACAAATTGTACTTTCTCCCAAATTTTGGATTCATATTGTTTGAAAACCACAATTAATGATTTTTAGAAAATAATGAAATCCATTTTTATTTATTCAACCAAAAATATCCTGTATTATGTTTAGGGTTTCTACTAAAATAATTTGTAATTGAATCATATGAAATAGAGTGAAGTAAATTAGACTTGATCATAACACTGGTTTCCTATTTTCAGGAATTGTCTCCTTGTAATATTTAGAACATAAAATTATCTTTACAAAATAAATTTAAATAACTAATCATATAGTAAGGGGATATTGATTATATGTATACTTCAGTAGATAAAAAATATAAAAATTAATGAAATGAGTTTGAGATATATATATATATGGTATTGAAAGTAATCACATAATATAACAATTAATATTTAATGATTCATTTGAAATACTATTGTTTGGAATGGGAGTTAAAATTACAATTTAATTGATTACAAAGAGTCATTATTCATTTTTTTTATAATGTTTGATTTCTATTGATATATATTATTATATATTTAAATGAAAAATATAAGACATAACCCGACATGATGAATTCAAATTGAAAAAAACTCAGTACACCAAAACTATACTAGAACATAGTCAGGATAGTTTAAATATACTTATCATAGTGACATTAAATAATCCCACACCAATTCAAATATAACATAAAAAAACATAATCATTTTTGAAAAAATGGTGTAGAAATTTCCGGAATGAAATATCAATGAGTCAATATATAAATAACTAAACATAATCAATAAAAAAATTATCCAAACCAAATCAAAATTAAAAACAATATAGTGGAATTTGCTAATGTCATATCAAAGGCACCAAAATATAATTTACCAAAAATATCCAAACCCAAAAACTCTAAAATATGAATGAGCTGATATAATGTAATGTAAATTAAATCGAATAAACTCAAAATAAAATAAATTTACTATAGGTGAACTAAACAATATTGAAGGAACATGATAAAAGTGAACCAAATAAATTACCCTTTCAAAAAATTTGATGAACCATTCAAAATAGTCTTATCCCAGCCAATGTTTTTTTGTATCTAATTGAACTATAAAAATTAAATAAATTTAATCAAAAATAATGTCAGGTGAGACAATTTTACATATATAAAAATATGATCTAACCTATAAATTATTCACATCATTTCCTAAATATGTGTTTATAATAAGGTATCTAAATTTTAATATGTCCCTTTTAAAAAATAAACAATATTACAACAAATTTTCATCTTATTTCATTACAGAATATTTTCATCAATTTCAGTTAGATTAAAGTTCCAAAAATATGTAAATTTAATTCATTTTATATAATGATCATTGTTAATTGTATCTTGATTTAATTTGTGTATATGGGTGGGCTATTTCACCTCTAATATCCCTTCATGAACATATTGTGAAATTATTTCATCAATTTCCATTCCATTCATAGATGTAATTGTAAAGAAACATTATATTGAAGGGATTTTATATACTATTTTATTTCATCATGATTCCTCTCATTGTAATAATTTACAAGTAGCTCAACCAAAATACTAATTTTACTTATTCTGACCTGGGAATTTTGATTTAATATATTATGGTTAAATGTAGATTAAATTATGGTTATGCTTTCCTATATTTTGTGACATTGAATAGGGAGGTTTTAAGTATTGATGGAAAAGTGCCTCAAGAAAAACTACTTGTCTCGAGATGAACTGAAAAAGTCAAAAGCACAGAAATTGAATAGACACAGTAGAAAAGTATGAGTTTTAGTTTTTTTATTTACATTTTTAGTAACTATTTTTTAAATTAATATTATATTTATTTTTGTAATATTATTCTTTATAATAACATGATGCCTTTGATCCAGACTACATTTCCCCAAATGATCACATATATTTTTTTTGGGAATGGGAACCATGTAAGAGTACAATACTGGCAGGGGAATAGTATTTTCCAGTAGTGCTATTGGACCTTTTCAGGTGTAGGTTATAGTAACATCGAGCCATAATGGGTCGCAGAGGGTAAAGATAATCCTGAAATGGTTGAAAAAATATTCTTTTATGTGGAAGAACATCCTTAATGGTAAAATGATGAATTTATTAAACTGATGGATTTTATATTTCCATTATATCCGCAAGTGACCACTTTGACTTGTGATGAATATATTTTGATGATGAATACATTAGATAGTGAACTTGGTAGTAGTCATTCTGGTGTTCGGGATGATAATTTTCTTAATGATTGCGAAGGAGTAGATGAAGATGAGGAAGAGGGAGGGGATTACTATTTGGAATAGATGGGGGATAAAGGTGAGTATGTGGGAGTCTTTGAGGTTGATGCCAAGGATCTGGATGAGGATGAGGACGGGGATGATGGTAATGAAGTGATGGTGATGATGGATCTTTGATCTGTTACAATTTTTTTAATATTTATGACATTTTTTATTTGATGATTTTGTGTGAATGAGTATATGTGATATTTTATATGTTACTTAATATTGGATAAATCCATCAACAAAATTCATATATGATAATTAATTTCTGTATTGGTTTTTTGGTAATTGAGGATGCTATATTGTTTTCATTATAGTTTTTATGTGTGGAGAATGTTCTGATGTTTTCATTTTAGGTGTTCCATTTTTATTATAGTTGAATTGTGTAGGTTTATTCATTATTTCCAATGTTATGTTTTGATTGAATGTAGTTTTGATTCTATGAGTTGTTTTCTGTAGGATTGATTATTTCATGTGATCTGTTTTGAAATTCTGATTATAGGTGTTTTCTGTTATGATATTTTTTATCGCTGGTGCATTGGGAAGTTGGGATGCTCATTGGTGGGGAGTTGGGGGGTCCATGAAAATAGTTTTTTTAACTATTTGAATAATATATTCCAATGGTTCATAATAAACCATTTTTAAATTAAAGTTTTACAAACCCTATACCAATAGTTCACTATGAACCATAGGTAAAATACTATCCCAATGATTCAAAACCATTGGGAAGCTCTCTACAAATAGTTTGAACAATTGGGTTATCTCCATTCCAAATGTTTTCAACATTTTTCATATCTCTATCCCAACGGTTCCCAATTAAAAGTTGGCGAAATAAAATTTAAACAAACCTAAAGAAGTGGTTCACTGTAAATCATTATAATAAGGATATCCTGATATCACACATACCAATGGTTTTTGTAACCATTGGGATATCATATCCCAATGTTTTTAGGGGATATCCCATCTATTAAAAACCATTGGAATATATTAAATTTTTATTAGCGATTATTCCCAAATATTAAAAGTAAATATTTAAAAAAACATTTAACTATACCATAGTGAATTCCATATAATATAGAAAAACTTATTTAGATATCTTAATTGATACATTTTAAAGGGTTTTAAATTATGAAATAAGGTCAAAATATAATGCACTGTAAAATTAAATTATTAATTTTTTATAATAAACTACGTTTAATTTATTAAAAAATTAGGCATCCATGTTTTGAAATTACTTATGCCACGTCAAATTTTTTTATTAATGATATGATAAAGTATAAAATAACAATTAATTATATTATATTTATATTGTCACGAACCAACCCGTGTCGACCCAGAACCAGTCACCCGAGCTGATCTGCAACATAACCTCAAGCACGTCTCCCCATACGCCAGAGGTTGAAGAATAGTGGTGAGGGTGTAAGGTAAGTCAGGGGAGACTCTACCCTCTTTACAGAGTGGAAATAGTGGACAAAACACAATGACAATGGAAGTGGTTTAAATAAAAGAAAGCAGAGGAAAAAAATTCATTTATAAAGTTTGGACAAAATTATTGAATTTCAATTTATTTGCACACTCATGCATGACATGATAATGATACAATGAAAACAATAAACATCACAACAAGCTTACAAATCAATGAAGAAGTAAATAAACAAAATTCTCATTCCCCAAGGGTGATCTCCATGAGCATCCCGAGCCTCAACTTGGTCCATTGCTCCTAACTCCAAGTACAAGAAATAGCAATGACGAGGTCCTACAACCAAATATAATCTACTGGGTTACCCAAGTGCAATAGTGTCCCGAGTAGGGTGTGAGATATAAATATCAATATGCTAAAACCACCAGTGTATAGACCACTCTAGACAATGAAATATAATTAAACAGTGTGCAGGAATTTCCAATCAATAACAGTACAATATAAACAATCAACACCCATCCAGGTTCCAAAAAGGAAAGCTGACAGTAATACCTGCTTCGGCCCATAGCCAGAGTATGAACCTGTTCAAAACAACACAAGTACATTTTTTCAAGCATAAAAATACTTTTTTTATCATTTCTATCATTTATAATTTGTTTATTCACTTATGATTTCAATAGTTTCCATGTTCCTCAGGTGATCACATAACCTAGTAAATATTTTCAACAAATGTTGGAAATCCATTCATTCTTACCCTTCTTTATTTGATCACATTTCACTCGGTGTTTAATCACATCTCTTGATCCATTAATAAATCATTATTATCATTCGTTCGTTATTGAACTCCATGTAAAGCACCCAAAACTCTCATTTGGTGTAGATCGCCATTTCTAACACCCCAAGTAACATTTGGTGTAGATCCCCATGTCTAACACCTAGAGAATTATTCGGTGTAGATCGTCATGTCTAACACCCAGTATCACATGCTTGGATAACCATTAGGGAGAAACTCCATGTCCAAACCCAACATTAAATTGATCTAGAATGCCATGTCTAGGACACAAAATCTCATTCATTTATTATCAGTTATCAATTAATTAATCAATCAACACAGTTCACATTTCATAGTTAATTCTTCACATTTGATTATACTAATCAGTCATCAACGTTTCATAATTAATTATCATAATTAGTTATCTTTTATCAATATTCTGACACATAATTAATTCATATAATTAAATATCTTTAATATCCTACATCAGTTCATGATTATTTTTCCCCATTCAATTATTTTATCAAATCAATACAAAAAACATGATTACAAGACCTCAACCCATAACCAATCCCCAAAACAATTATCTTAAATAATTTAATTTATTAAAACTCAATTTAAAGAGACCACGCAACACACATAATTGAAAAATATAATCATCTTGAGATAATATAAAACATACCAAACACGACATCACACATGAAGGGGTGTCTAGAAGGCAGAGCGAACACCCCAAATGGTTTTTCCATAAGTGAGGGTCACAATGAACATGCTGAAATATCCAGGTAATTTATTATAAGTCAAAAAATTTATTTGCACATATTCAATCATTTATTCCAAAACATTAATTCATATCAAAGAGGGAGAACACTAACTTAGTACATATCAGTCAGTGAAGGTAGAAACATCAATGAAATTAACACAACATATATTATAAATATAACTATTCACTACATCTAAAATGAATATAGCACAACCCAAGAAAATGGGTTTTATTATAATACATGACTTATATTATCAAAAGATCATTTATTATATTTTTCACTTCTAAACTTCATTTAATATAATTACATTACTACATTAATAAAACAATAAGTAATTTAAATACTTAACAACATTTATTAAATAGAAGATAATATAAACACTTAAATACACAAATCAAATAGAAATTAATTTAAAAACTAATAATGGTGCATAAAATAATTAATTCATTGAGTTAATAAATTAATGGGGCAAGGAAAGGGACCCTACCTCAGTCATCCCAATTTAAATACGGAACGTTTTATCAGCGGAAACCACTTCACATTTCAGGCAGTCATGCACAAGCTACTTTGAAGTGCGTATATATATATATATACATATCACATATATAACATGCATATATATAACCAGTAATTTAACACCAAATACATTGCTATATTAATACCCAGTGCAATATGGTCCAGGTGACAATGACCACATATCAGAGACTCAAAAGAAATGTAGGTAAACGACACAATAGCAGATAGATATAAAAAAAACTCCACATACTCACTTTAATATTTAAAATTATGTATAATATACAACAATGGTGTATATTTATATTCTTACCAAACGTCGGAGAAGAATCGTAATCTGGCTCAACCGCAGTTTTCAGAGAGTGGACCAGCGTGTCCTGACACATCACTCACACAACCTCGATGATTCGACCCAAATAGAGGAAGCAATTAGGTTGATCCAACGCATGAGGAAGAATCACATGGGGGTCGCGCATAAGTCTTCCCAGAAGGGGATGTCTGAGCCGTCTCACACTGTAATTTTCTGTAAGGATATGGGGAGGTCATCCGTTGGAGTTCGTGCCTCATGTGGAGGAGAGGGCGATCACATGGGCCGTAGCGTGCTGAAGGGGTTCGCTGTGCCATAGATATGTCTGGGAAATGGAAGGTCGCGCATGGGGGTTCGCTCAGAGAAGAAGGCCGATGCACCTAGGGATGGCCGGGTGGAGGCCGACCGTGGCCTGCCTTGGAAGGAGGAGGAAGACCTTGTAGAGGATGGGTCACGCCATCATGAATCACGCAAAAAGAGGAGGTCTGACCATGGGGTTTCTGATCTCGAAACTTGGTCGCGCTGCAAGGAGAGTCATAGGAGGAACCCTCACCGCCTACACCATAGGGTTTGGAGGAAAGCGTGATTGAGAAAAGAGGGAAAGCAAGAGGAATAAAAGAGAAGGAAAAAACAAATAAAGTAATAAAAAGCCATCTTTGTGGGGGGGGGGGTCACGCCCTGTCCAGTTCCCCATTTAAGGGGAAAACAAAATATCCCTTTTTTTGTAACATATATATATATACTTATATATATATCCCAAAATACATATATATCAACATATATATATGTATAGTCAACAAAATTTATTATACCCTCTTTAGTTTTAAAAAAAATTATCCCATAAGAATAATAATAATTTCATTATTATTATTTAACCATGATTCAGATCAAAAATTTCCAATTAAAATGCGTCATCAAAATAACACTCTCTTAATTAAATTCCTACGTCAAATTAAATATACTAATACGCTATATTAATTTTGATGCACTTTTGGTCAATCTGCAACTCCACAATTAATGGTGTTTGACCGCCACTTAATTAAATGTTTTTGCACCACATTAAATAATAATAATCTCCCACTATTATTATTAAAACATCCATTAATTTAAATTAATAAAAATATATCATGTTCTGAAAACCGTTCAATCACACGACTTGACTAGCATGGTCTGACTACCTGTGCGCATTCCGATGTGACTGCTTGAAACGGTTTGCGTACTCAGAACCTCGTTACAAAGTGCGCTTTTAAAACTGACATGCCGATAAAAGAATAATTTTAAAAGAAACTCATATTTTATCTGGTCTAAGAATTCAGTTTAATACATATATTTTGAAAAAAAGTAAATATTAAAACATTTGATTTTATATTGTTTATAATTCTTAAAAATTTCAACTATTTCTAATAGAATTCCACAAAAAATATATATGAGAAGTCCACATTATAATGAATGTAAACTTTTTGTGTTCTTAATATGGGAATGTCTTTAGTTTTAATTATATAATAATATAATCTTATAACTATATTTCGTTTATGATTACATTACAAATATTTATGCCATATTTAAATATTACAATTTTTCATTTTTAAAGGTTGTTCCTTATTTTTAAGTAGTTAATAATCATTTATTTTTTTAATATTTGAATGAAAAAAATTATATGATAAATTTCTTCTTAGATAGTTCTCAAAATTACATGATCGGAACTATTAATGAATATAGTTTTCCATCTATGTGAATCTCAGTTTGTATTAGGATGTATTATCATGAATTTAATTTTTGGGAATTGTTTAGGTATATTAGTTATTAAAATTATTATGATCATAATTTTCTATAAAGTGACATCTCATAGGGAAGAAGGACATAGGAATAGAATGCCTTTTTACGTTGAGGCATATGCCATTCCGTGGTATTGGAATAGTGTTGGATATTGTTGGCACCCATAATTGTGCATCATTCACTGTATTTTTGATGTTTTGATAAATTTAATGATCATCCAAATCATTCCTATAACATTCATAAAGGATGTAAAAGTGACGTGAATAAGATATTTGGGGTTAATAAGATTGACTATTGACATTTATTTTTATTGTAGAATGTTCCCCCACCCTTTGTTAAACAAATTGGCCAATCCAGCTAGCCATCCAGAACGTCATTCAACTATAACCACATGTTTGATTTGTGTCTACAATGCCTAGTGGGAGCCAATTGAGGATATCAAGAGGAAGAATGAATAATACCCACAATAAGCAACCGATGTAATGAATATATCCCACACCTCATGATCTTGAATGTATGTATAGTCTAAGACGGAAGCTCAGTGTGCAGAAAATTGAGTGGAGGTGTATGTGGATGGTATGGGTGCCAAACCTCATAGTTGGATCGACCAACCAGTTGTTTCAGAATAGAATATATACAATTTGGAGGAACTAAAAAGGTTTTTCTTTGAGATTTTATTTTATATTATACTAATCTTGTGATCAAGACCTGATAGCCTTATCAATTAAATGACTGATCTCATCCGTCCTCTTCAAATTTTTTATGTCGTAATTTCAAATGAAGATGATCCCACACTACACTATTTTGAAATCAACAAATCCCACATGTTGTGAGAATGTGTATTCAACCTCCTTAACATCCTAGTTTCACATCATGAGCTGCGAATGACACACCCACTTGACATTGGCACCATCTCCATTCCATATATGAATGTAAACACCATATCACACACAAGTAGACACAAGACTCCAACTGAGGACTCCAATGGAATTATTCCAGATCAACCACTGGAATTCTATTCCATGACATTATAATCCATTTCTAATACTATCTAGGTATAGATAATTGATCGATTAATTGGGAAATTATTATGATCATGATACCTTCCTCCACCAATAATATTTTCATCTGAATGAAATTGGATTTATTAGAGGTTTTCATTTTACAGCTTGTAAGGAAATCGAAATATCCCATTACCAAATGAAATGATCTTGTGATGAATAAATGTTTTTATCACTTGTGCACTTAGTCTCCACCTCGATCAAAGTGGAAAACCCCTCCATCCTACCTCTCTTATAAATACCCTACTCCCATAAAGATAAAGGATATGTGAAGTGACAAAAGAGAATTCCATAAATGGAGTAGTGGAGAAAAGCACTAGATAAGTAGAGGGGTCGACCACCACTCTTAGAGATAACCAATAAGTAATCCTGAGATCCTTCTCACAATAGTCTTCCACTAGATGTTGCAACATGATCACATCATGAAATATTCGTAAGATCATGTGATTTCATGATTCAACAATGTAACAGCCCAAACATTTATTAATGAACACTCACCTTGATCTAATTAAATTTTTTATTATCTAAAATGGTTATATAAAATATGTACATCCCTGGTTTTATGATTTTAGATTTCAAAATTACATTAAGAATTTTTACTCTTTGTAATATTGTTGTTGAAATATGATGTCATGATTAGAAAAAATATAGGGTTTTAACAAATCTAGTTTACTCAGAAAAAGGATGTGATTGCCTCATCTAGTACAATTTCTCCATACAAAGCCCAATTGTCAAAGCTAGGAATGGAGGTGGAGTCATTGGTCTTCTCCCTAGACCAAGACCCTGAGCTTCAACACATAATTCTTGAAATGAACCACATACGGGAGAAGTGGATGTTAATAGTTATGACCACCTGAGCAATGTTATCTGAGCCATCCCAAGAGTATATCACCATCGGACATCTTACCCTTCTGTCTTATGTGGGTGTTATTAGGGCTTATGTAACAAGACCATATCACTATTATTATGTGAATTATTTTTATATATAGAATTTACATTCATTTTATTATAGTTGTTACTTTGTAAATAGTTTTTAATGTTAGAATAGTATTATTATTTAATATTTAATTAAGAAATCCATTTTTATAAATTAATGGATTTTTGAATTAAATTATAATTTAATAAAAAAAATTATTGAATCACTTTATATTAAATATAAATGATCTTATAATATATTACGAATACAATTATAATATTTATTAATGTTTTAAATGTTTTTTCAAAACCCATGAATATTTTATAAATGGCATTATTTATTTTAATTCTAGAAATTATTATATTGAGAAAATTATTATACAAAATTAATATAATTTTTGGAATTAGGAATTTGAAATTATCCAACGGTGAAATTTTCAAAAAAATTTGAGCCAGTAAAATTTGTAGGTAAAAATTAAATACTATTTAAAAATTTAATGTGTTTTATGAAAATATAATGAGCCAATAGTGATGTAATAAAATACTATAAAATGACTATTGGAAAATATATTTTTAGCATTAAAATAATGTGATTTTAGATTTGGTTGATTTATTTGAAATAGCCTTAGTAGGCCCTCTAAGATTTATAAAACATTTTATCCTTTTAAAATTATTTCTATGAGAGTGTGACTCATCTCCACATAAGCAAGCCTAATATTTTAATAAGATTGGAAATTGGCCATAAAAATTAATTATTTCTCCTCCCCTATTGAAAAAACATTTGGAAGAAACCATGGGATGGAATGTGGTATTGATTAGTCTAATTTGTAGGGTCAAAACTCTAAATAATAACGAATTCCCCAATCTTTTCCTATATACACCCACCCAAGATCCCACTTCTTCTTCACTCAAAACCATTGGAGCTCGAAAAAACTTTTCTGTCCTCTCTATATAATCCTCTAGAGGCTCCCTATGCTCCTAAAAATCCTCTATCAAGCATCTACCAAGCCATTGGTATCACACTTCCATGTAAGGAATTAAATTCATTCTCATTTTTTTTCAAATTTCATTAAGTCATTATAACCTTTTAATTTCAATTACAAATGTTGGGGTTTGATTTAACACCTCCCCTATAATTCCCTCCTTATGTTTGAATAATTATAGTCCCCTTTCTCTCTCATTAATGCCTCTTATATACACTTGTTACCATGCCGAAATTCAGTCAGGGATTTCTCTCTCCTCATTTACATTCAAGAAATTGTTTTGTATTATAAATATAATTTCCATTAAATATGTTGGTAAAGTATCTATATGAACACATTACAGTCCAATTCATTTAAATATCTCGAGATACCCTTTTCACTCTCATAAACCATTTTTATGAATTATTATGTCATGTTGTTATGCTGCCAAAATTGCAACGTGATTTTCCAAGACAAAGTCATTGTGTAGTGAATACCATGCCCATTTCTCTATCAAGGGTATTCACCTTTATTCTCATTTACTTATTGATTAGAGAGGTTCATTTATTAATTCAAAAGTCTTTAATCATGAAATAAATGATAATGATTAATGAATCCATGTTGAATGATCTAAGTTGCACACTGATGCATGAAATGAAATGAATAAGAAGGGTGTGCCCTGATAGCGCTCCAATGCTTTGGATAATGAATAGTATCATGATACGTCAAGTGAAATGAGGGTTCACTCATACTAATTCTTGTGAATTAATGTTTTTATCATGCCCTATATGCAAAAATCCTTGGCTCGTGCTAATATCATGTTTTTTGAAACATTTCACTGTTATGATAATCATGTTATATTATGCCTTTATGTTCATGTTTCTCCTATGCTCCATTGATATTCCTATTGCCTAAAATGTGCTATATTTTTCATTTAATTCATTGTTTACTCCCTTACTGGGCCTTATATCTCACCATTTTCCCATGTATGTCCTCAAGTTATCCCGAGAAAAGCTAAGTATGAGAGAATGTTGTGGTCATGTAAAGGATGTTTCCAAAAATGATGTTGTGTGTTATGTTCTCTGTTGTCATGAAACGTTCCTAATTTTCCAATACACTAGACCACTCGATCCTCATAGTTTTATTATGTAAATGTTTATTTAATAAATCATAGAAATGTGTGTAATAAAGAGCCGGGTTGTTATAGTTTGTATCAGATGATATGAATAGTTAATTTTAGGATTATTATTAGAAACCCCATGTGAAATCCTCAGGGATAAGAATAAGTATAAAAAAATGTCCCTAATTTTTATTGAATATTGATTATGTGTTTTATCAATAAAATATATCCATGTCTGGATATGAGCAGGAGGTGGTGGCTCTGGCACAGATGTATCTAGGGGGAAAACCCGAAAACACTTCCATGAGCTAGACTCGAACAAGAACTAGTGCACGACAATGAGTCTTACTGAAATCATAGTTATGAAACTCAACAGGGATATTTTTTGGTAAATTCATAATCATTTTCTGAACCATTAATAAGGGAATTAAAAATATTCCCCTAACAATATATGTCAGGAAGTAGATCATGGATAACAAGATTGAAACCTATAAATATATAATTTAAGGAAATAAATTTAATTTATATGTTATCCTTTTTTGTCTTTGGATTCCAATTTATGTGTTACCCATAACTTTTCGTTTATCCCAGCCAATGGTCAGTAATAGGAGGACTCAGGCTAACAACCGATGTGAAGATCAATGTGATCATTGTTCTCAGGTGATTCCCAATCTAATAGGAATGAGAATTGAAGACTTTTTCATGATACTCTCTTAGTTAACCCATGCTTTGAATTGAAACATGGGTCAAGTATAATTTTTAACCCCCTAAGAAAGAACAAGTCACTATTCATAGCTACATGAGACAAATGCCCCTAATTTTAATGGATCATCTCATCCCTCAATTATCGAACAATGGATCAACTCCATTGAGAGGATCCTCTCCATCCTTCAATGTTATAAACAAGAGAAGGTACTTATGGATGCTTATCATATGGAGGGTGAATCTGATCAGTGGTGGAAAATAATAAAAAAATATGAATCATGAGGAGGAGATCATGGAATTGGGATGGAATTATTTCTAGAAATTATTTTTTGGATAAATATTTCACTCACACCCTCCAACTTTAGATAGAAAGGGACTTCCTTGACCTCAGGAAAAATGATGATGAATTTATTGGAGAGTACAATAAAACATCACAAGGATTTCATGATACACGTTCGGATTTGTCTTTCCCCCTTAATGAAAGGTCAACTGCTTATTTTGTGGGATAAAACCTAGCCTATGTAAAGCCCTAGAGATCCATGACTTTGTAGGCTATGAGGAAACAGTCTGATGTGACCTCAATGTTGAAGAAGAGATTGGAGAATCTTAGGTGTATCATGGGGATAAAAAATGGAAGTTGGACATTAATTCTTGTGGCCTTATGGATAAATCCAATAGTTCTATGAAAATATGGTACCCCACTTTCCAAAGGTGTTGAATGAAGAACCTCAGAAATTGTATGAAGGGGTTGAGGAAATTCATTAGGTGTGGAAGAGAAGGGCAGCTGGCTATTCAGTACCAACTAGAAAACCCTACAGCTGCAAAAGAGGAGAGGAATGCACTATTCAACCCTCAACGCATTCTTCATTTCTTCAAATACAAATAACCAGGGTACTTTGCAAACAAGTGACCTATGCCATGGGTTTTAGGTGGCATCCAACAACCTTCAAGGTAGCAAGGGTGAGAATTTTCCATTACTACTATCGAAACGAACCTCAAAAACGACGTGGTGATAGGTACACTATTTATTCATTCAATAATATTGAATGTACATTTTGACTCTAGTTATACACATTTTTTATATCCTGAAACATTAGTAGAACAATCCCAACATCACCACAAATCTTGGAAGTATAGATGTCAATGAGGAAAAAAGGGGAAATTATTGTAACCCATGAATATAATTCCTCCCCTTTCATAATTTGTGTATCGAACTTCCAGGAGAACCTCTTCATACTCCATATGGTGGAATTTTATTCAATTGTTAGTATGGATTGTATTTCCTTATATAGAGCCAATATAAATTACATTGAGAGGGAAATCACACTCCATATGGAAAATCTACCACCAATTTTGTACTAGTTCAAGAATAAGGGTGAATATTAATTCGCTATGACCATGAGGAACTTGCTATTATGTTTGATTCTAAGGAAGCAACCATCCTTTAAGACATGCCTATTGTCAAGGAATTTACTGAAGTGTTTCCTGAGGAATTGTCTGGTGTTCCTCCTAGAAGGGTTGTTGAATTACCGATTGATCTTATAATTTGGGCATTTCCAACATCCATGTATCCATATATAATTTTTTTTGTGGTGATCGAGGATCTAAAGAAACAACTAATGGAGAATCTAGATAAAGGTTTTATATGCCCAAGTGCTACACCATGGGGAGTACTACTCTTCAAAGTCATGAAGAAGGATGGGTCAGTGTGCCTTTGCATTGACTATTGTGTGCTCAACAAAATCAAGATAATGAATAATTATATTCTTCCATGAATTGATGACTTGTTAGATCTGCCATGTGGAGAAAAATTCTTCTCCTAGGTGGATATTCGGTTGGGATATTACCATGTAAGGGTGATGAAGGAGGATATCTCTAAGACTACTTTTTGTACAAGATACATGCACTATGAATTCATAGTAATGAATATCAGATTTAGTAATCCTCTAGAAATCGTCATGGACTAGATGAATAGTGTCGTTAGAGATTAAATCAATAAATTTGTGGTTGTATTTATATATGATATTCTAATATACTCCAAAAACAATAAAGATCATGAGGAGTATCAATGAACTATAGTAAAGACCTTGAGAAAGGGTAATCTCTATGAAATGTACATAAAGTGTGAGTTTTGGTTAAAGGAGGTATTATTCTTGGGTCATATCATCACAAGAAATGGAATATTCATAGATCCCTCTAAGGATGATGTAATTGAGGGATGACCGAGGACAACATCGATGACGAATATCCATAGCTTCCAGGGGTTAGCTAGATTTTATCACCGATGTGTGAGAAATTTATGATGAATGTCCAACCCTCTTACCAAGCTATATCAGAAGGGATTCATGTTTCATGGAGTGATGAATACGAAGAGATATATCAAGAGTTGAAAAGGAGGCTTGTCACTATGCTCGTTCTCACATTACCCACAAGTGGAGGTCTTTTTTAGTATTTAGTTATTATTCAATGAAGGTCATAGGTTGTGTGTTAATGAAAAATTACAAATACATTGCATATGCTTCAAGGAAATAGAACATTCAGGTGAAATACTATCCAACACATGATTTGGATTTGGATGAAGTAATATTTTCCTCGAAAATTTGGTGAAATTGCCTATTTGGTGAGAAATATGAAATATATATAGATCACGAAAGCCTCAAGTATATATTCACAGTGAAAGAGATTAATATGAACAAAAAATGATGGTTAGAGTTGATCAAATACAATTACTGGTCAATCCATTACCATACGGGGAAAGAGAACATGGTGGATGATGCACTATGTTGAATGAACCAGAGATTCTATAATTGATGAGAATTGGAAACGATACAATCTTCTTAGATTTGATGAAGGTGGGCATGGGAATTATAAATAAGGAATTATTATCAATCCTTTCACAAATGATCTCCCAATAGTCTCTTCTAGAATGGTTAAAGGATTCTAAAAAGTGTGATGTGGGAATTCAGATGAAATTGGAAACTATTAGAAAAGGGAAATCCTCAATGTTCAATGTTGATTAAGAAGGAAGTGTGAGATTTGGGTCAGGACTATGTGTTCCATCTAATCTGAATTAAACAACAGAACATTTGGATGATGCACGTAGTTCAAATTTCTCCATTAATCCATGAAACACAAATATGTAGCGAGATCTCTGAGAGAGTTATTAGTGTGATAACATGAATAAGGAGATCGTGGAGTATACATCAATGTGTCGTGCATGTCTCTAAGTGAAGGTTGAGACACATATGTATAAGGTGATGATGCAACCATTACCCATACCAACAAGGAAATGGGAGAGCATCCCCATATAATTTTTCATCGGACATACAGAGACAACCAATGATAGAATGATATCTGTGTTGATGTTGATTGTCTTACAATGTATGCACACTTCATTAAAATTTGACTGAATTTATCATTAGATAAACTAGCATTGATATATATTATAGAAGTGTTAATGCTACATGGACATCCAAAATCTATTTTATATGACCGAGATCAAAGATTCACCACTATGTTCTAGAAGATTCTTCAACATGCATTGAATATTGACTAAACATTATTATGGATTATCATCCTCAAACTGATGTCCAATCAGAGAAGACTATCCAAACACTTGAGGAAATTATGGGAGAATGCTTAATGGACTTCAACGGAGTATGGGATCAACATCTTCCTTTGGTTGATTTCTCTTACAAAAATTGTTTCCACTCATGAATCCAAATGGATCCATATTTAGCCCTCTATGGGAAGAGGTTCAAAACAATGGCATGTTGGGATGAAGTTGGGGAGAGAAAACTCCTAAGTCCATAAATGGTCGAAGAAATGGTGTATATGGTTAAGACTATCCAACATCACATTAAAGCTTCTCAGAGTCGACAAAAGAGAAATGCTGATAATCATTGACGAGACATAGTGTTTGATGTTAGATACATGGTATTCCGCCACATATCACCGTGGAAGAGATTTTGGACATTTGGGAATAAGTGAAAGCTTATTCCAAGGAATATCATCATTTTGGTATTCTTGGTCGCATTGTAGTAGTGTCATATTGACTAGAGCTCCCATAGAACCTATCTCAAGTACATGATGTATTATAGGTATCAATCTTGAGGAAGAATATACCTGAAACAACACATGTACTCAATCAAGAGGTGGTACCATTGTAGAATGACCTCTCATAGGAAGAGAAACTGATTAAGATCATAGATCACACGGAAAAAGTTCAATGAAATATGATAATCCTCCTCATGAAAATGTTTTGGAGAAACCACATGTTTGACGAAGAGACATGGGAACTAGAAGAAGGGATGTGGAGGATTTACCGACTTCTATTTTAGTGCGGTAAAATGTAATATTAAGGGAAATATTTATTAAGGGGGTGGGCGGGAAGATTGTAACAACCCAAGAATTTTTTAATGAAAATTACTCTTGTTCTAATTAATAGTCTTATTATGTAAAATTTTTATTTAAAGTATTCAATTCCTTGCTATTATTTTTCATGGATTTCAAAATAACATTATGAATTATTACTCTTACGAAGATAGCTCTTGAATACTGATCACGTGATTCATACAAATATAGGTCTTTATCAAATATAATTTACTCATGAAAAGGAAGTGGAAACCTCGTCAAATATAATTTCTCCATGTAAATCCCATTTTTTAGATCATGGAAATGAGGTGGCATCACTGTGATTCTCTCTTCACCAGTCCCAATCCTATCTCTAATACGTTAAGCTTGTATGGAACTGCCCACGAGAGAAGTGAATTTTAGTAGATATTATCGCCTGAGAAATGTTATCCAAGACACCCCAAGTGTCTTTCACCATCACATATTTACCCTTAGGCCTTACGTGGGTGATATAAGTGGTTATGTAACAATAACATAGCACTGTGATTAAGTGCATTATTTTTTTATAAATAATATACATTATTTTTATTATTATTGTCACATTGTAAATAGTTATTAAAGAAAAAATAGTATATTTGAATAATCAATTAAGAAATATATTTTTATTAATTAATGGTTTTTTGAATGAAATATTATTTTAATAAAATATTATTACTATTTTAATTTTTAATAAATATAAATTATCGTATACTTTTTTATGAATATAATTTTAATTTTTATAATGTCTTGAATGTTGTTTCTATCAATACCCATGATTTTTTTATAAATGTCATTATTTATTTTAAAAATAAAAATTCACATATATAGAAATTTTTTTTATATAAAATGAATATTATTTTTGGAATCATAATGTTGAAATTATCCAATGGTGAATTGTGCTTAATTTTCTGAGATAGTTAAATTTTTGTGTAAAAATAAAATACCATTAAAATATATAATGTGTTTTATGACATCCTAATTCCCCAATAGTGATTTAATAAAATAATATAAAATAATTTATTCAGATAAATTATATTTTACCTTTAATATAATGTGATTTTATATTTGTTCTATTTGTTTTACAATGCCTTTGTGGACCCTCCAATACTTACAAAACATTAAAACATTTTAAAATGATTTCCTTAAGAGTGTGACTCACATCAATATATGAAATACTAATATTTTAATATGATCGGCCATTTGACTTATAAAATTATTTTTTCCACTCCCCGTTGGAAAAAACCTTGAGCAATAACCATGGGGAGGTTTGTGGTTTTGATTAGATTAATGTGTAGTGTCCAAAACCTAAAAAATAAAGAATTCCCTCTATTTTCCTATATAGACCCACCCAAGATCCTACTTTATCTTAACTCAAAACCATTGTAGCTCGACCAACATCTTCCCTTCACTCTCTATAATCCTCCAAAGCTACCACAAGTTCCAAGAAGCCTCTATCACGCCTCTCCCAAGCTATTGGGATCAAAATTCTGAGTAAGGGATTTCTTCCTTTCTAAATTTTTTCCAAATTCCATTATGTTTCTATGCCCATTTAAATTAAACTAAAAATCAATGGGTATGAGTTAACACCTCCACTATACATTCATCCTTGTGTTTTAATAATTTTATACCCCTTTATTTGTCATTAATGCCTCCCATGTATACCCGTTAACAAGCTGAAATTCTGTAAGAGATTTTTTTTCTCCTCATTTACATTCAAACAAGTCTTTTGTATTATGAATCTAAATTCCATTACATATGTTGGGACTTGTATCTATATTTCCACCTTACTTTCCATTTCATTTACATATTATGATATCACCCTTTCTCTCTCATAATCCATTTTTATGAATACATATGCCACGCTGCTATGCTTCCGAAATTGCACCAAGATTTTCCAAGACAATGACACTGTGTAGTGAATACCATGGCCATTTCTCTATCAAGGGTATTCACCATTATGAACATTTACATATTTATTATATAGTTTCATGTTGTAATTCCACATTCATTTATCATGGAATAAATTATTGTGTTTAATGAATCCATATTGTATGATCTATCTAGCACATTTATTCAGAAATGAAATCATTAAGAAGGGTTCACCATGATAGTTCTCCAATGATTTGGGTATAGATTATTTTCATGATACTTAAAGTAAAATGATATTTACTCATGCTATTTCATGTTCAATTAGGGTTTACTCATGCTCCATGTTCAATGTGCCTTGGGACATGCTAATATCATGATAAATTATGTTTCCACATTTCCATGTTATGAAAATCATGTTATATCATGCCTTTAAGTAAATGTTGTTTTCTTGTACACCATTGATATGCCTATTGCCTAAAATTTATTATATTATTCATTTTATGCATTTTTTACATCACCATAGGGCTTTATAGCTCACCCTTTTCACAGGTATTTCCTCAGGTTATCTCATGCAATGTTCGGTACAAGGAAATGTTGTGGTCATGTAAAGGATGTTTTTAATAAAGATGTTGTGTTTTATGTTCTAAGTTGTTATGAAAAATTACTAATTTGAAAAGACACTAGACCTATAGATCATCAGAGTTATCTTATGTGCATGTTTATGTAATAAATCATGGTTATCTATGTAATAAAGAGATGGGTTTTTATGGACACTCTCATGCGAGTCGATTGTGTAGAAGCATTTCTAGGACGAGAACCCCCCGCATGTACATTTAACTACGATAAAACTAAGTACATGAATACATGTTCCTAACAGTTTTGGGACTGTCAGTCTTGTATTATTCCTTTTCTCACCCATAAAGTGAAATAAATAGTACATACGCCCTCTATATGAAATGTATCCTTCTTTAACATGTGATGAAAATCATCACCCATGCCAATAACTACTTCATCCTACACCTCTCGCACATAACCAGAGAACCCATTGGGTGATGCAATCCTTAATCATTTGACTCCATGAAATACAAATAAAATGGATGACCTCTATAAAAATACACATATGGGATGACCTCAAGATGATATGATGTTCATTATGGTGTCCATAAGAATCAAATACAGAACTGTTAACCCCCAATTTCAAGAATACATCATTGATATGGTATGGGAGACAATCTTGTGACCACATTTGGAGGAATCCAATTAAAATGAAGGAATTATCTTCACAACAACCTTCTGAGGCACGATACATTCCCATGATCCCCTATCATGTGAGATTCCACCCATGGAATTGATATCAAAGACATATAATCACCAAGACAGGCTATCCAAACATGTGATGCCTCCATGTAGCCTCGAATAGCTGGTCATGTGTGCCCTCGGTCTTTTAATAACTAGAGTCTTCATGTCTCACAATGCCTACATGTGACCATCGATGTGTCTATCTCAAAAAGCAGCATCCCCATAGGTACCCCCATCATGAAAGGATTACAATTGTGATGTGAAAATAGTATGAATTACTTCGTATTAAAATATTGTAATCCCTCCATGGTGTATACATACATGACAAATAAACCCACTCATGGTCAAATATTCCATCGCAAGAGCCCCATTGAAGACATGTGAGTCACATAACCTGGAAAATACATATGGTGGCATCATGTGTAAACTCCTCCACAAGTTCATGGTCGAGACACCCATAAATAAGCCCTCACATTTCCATAATGTCCTAGTTAGATGCAGCTGTGTAAAGAATCTACTATCCATTAAATCATCTTCAACTAGTATGTTTCCCATATAAACCTGAAACATGATCCCTTGGGCATGCATGTCAACACATGGATAGGCACAAGATCATATACATGTTCACGAGAACCCACCACGTGAATAGTTTAATTTAACAAGATCATATGATTCTCTATAGATCTTATGATGTCCTTGGGAGACTTGGGACATTTCATGTTAATCTCAAGACAACTAATTAAAAATTCATTATTTTCATTTACACGTTTGATGATATGTGAATTGATCATGCGACATGCCTAGGAAAATTAATTCCAATCATGAGAAGAAACATGAAACTGAAATCCATGATTTTGCGAATACATCCAAGACAATGAAATTTGATCATGTGAAGAAGTTATTTCCAACTCATCAGGATCATGATATTCTCTATAGATATGTTCTCAATGAAAATTTATAGTCTGAACTCAAATTTGGAAGATAACGAAATAATGTATGTCCATGTCTTCTCTGATTATCAGAAGTCACCCAAGACATTTCAATTAATCAGCAAGACATCATTGAACATGTCTTCCTTTCCAGATTAATGCCCCAATATGTAAAGTAGAAAATCGTGATATGGCTAGTACACAGGTAAGAGAGGTCTAGAATATCCTATTTAACATGCCCAATATAGCTACTTGACCCACTTGGACTCATTTAATATGGACCACGACTAGATAAATTTGGTTGAATAACCCCTTTATAAAGGGAAGATTCCTTCAGGACCTAGTTTCATTCATTCATGAGACATTATAAATGAAATGATCTTGGATATACCATTCATGGTCATTGACGTATCTCATTAATTTATTAAAATAATAATATTGTGTATACAAAAAAAGTATCATCAGTGTATAACCATGGTTAAAAAATAATATAATATTTCCCCAATAGTATAACAGCCTCAATGATCATGAATCAATAGGTATCCATATTTCTATAAAACCCTATAAACCGAAAAAACATTAGGATAACAATAATTTCATCGAGTGTGATCATCCTCCTTATACAATAATTGGGATAATGAATAAATTACATATGAGATCTATAATTCCCACTATATATTGGATATAGAGGATTCCTTCCTATGGCCTAAGCTTTAATCATCCTACACATTGATGTAATTACCTGCATGCATCTAACATTTCAACCAATGGTACCAAATCATTCACATGGTCTTATTGCTCTTCCTCATCCATCAGATGATTAGATGAGGGATCATACACAATCATCATCTTATGTATCAGTCCCCAAAATTCCCCCATGTACCTCAATCCCATCAGTAATCCATGTATGAACTAAAATATGATATCCTTGAATCATGTTACCAAAGAAGATACGTAGGACTTCAATCTACAGACAAAGAACTATGACAAATCGTTTATAATATTGGGGCATAATTCCTCTCAAAGGGAAAATTTATTGTGAAATCCCCACATGGATATGCTATCATTTGATGTATTCAATCTACCATTATCTCTGGTTTCTCACAATGATCATGACTCATGTTGGATTATATGCTATAAATGACTATAACAAAGGTGTGGTGAGAAATCCCCCAGAATGGAATAACCATTTGGATACAATTATGATTGCATCTTATCTCCACTCAGTGGGATATATTCACGATTTATCAATTGAGTATAATATTATATAAATATGTCCCGCATATGAGCTCTATTTTAATAACCCTCTTAACATATATTTCCATTATAATAACTATGTAGACTCTGATTCCAATCTCAAATATGATATTTTAGGCACCTCAGTGATGTCCAAACCCATTACTCACATCATATCCACATGATATTAATTTTCACTGAACTATCCAGAAACATTACATTAACTACTCCTAATTAAATATGTGGGTTTTTTTCATATTTTCTTAGAATATGTAGGATTCACTGTAGAGGTTCAATCGCATCTATAAGACACCAACCACTTCCCTATATAGAAGTGAACTCCAGAGATCATGAACTTGGCCATAACATCATAAATAATTAATAGAGTGTTGGATAACCCATAATATGATGAAAATTTATCCTTCCCGTACATGTTAATAATTATTCCATTTTCCTAGGGGTAAAAATTCCCATGTCAGTGCATGGGAAGGATTTCACAAACATATTTTAAATCTATTTGACTGACCCGGAGTATGCAATAATTCACAAAACATGGTGTGATGAGCCCATCAAACCATTCTCTTGACCAATATGAGTTCCTAGGTGTCCATGGGTGTGAATACCCAATGGAAAACCATCCTTTGGAAATCAAGTCCATACAAAGTTATGGATTTGGTAACCCTATGTAATATCTATATAATACTAAACTAATGGTAAAACCAGATGATATGGATTTTTCATGGCCTTAACCACCCCCCTAAAATCAAACCAATGGGCCAAATTCAATTCACATCCAATTTCCCATGGATAAAATGCTGAACCCGATGTGAAATACTTAAACTATTTCATTCCTTTCAAAATAAAAGTACTGATATATTTTCTTGTGCCAATAATAATATTTTTATTTTCATCATTTCATAACAAAATGGTCTATCCGACACATTTATTTTAACCACACCGATCCTCTTATAGAAATAAGGAAACACATATTTATCCCTTGAAATTGAATGCAATTTAACGACCATGTAAACATATAAATGATGCTACAATAATAAAGTTTTTTTTCTTCCTATGGGACATTCTAGATTCCATAAAATAGAAATGACTTCATCGAATGTTTAAATTGATCCAGAGATTGGTGTAAAAACTATTTTGGCCCTAAGGCATCAACATATGTTATCCCTAACACACCACATCACGTACATGTTTGTGAATGTATTCCCTTGGGAGTACAACATATTCTGTTCCATTTTGAATATCGAATTGGCTCATGATATCCATTGTAGGACGAGTTCACATGGGATATCATTCAATAGACTATATGCAGGAGATTAAGTGGCCCTAGTTGTGAGATTTATCCACACTAGGAACTTAACCCTATTATGCAGTAACAAATAATTTTCCTAGCATAGGGATATGTATGTGGGAACTCATCTGGTGAACTCAATCACTACAGGGATCCCTAGGAGGGCTCGTATCCTTTCTAGTCATCATTTTCGACCTGTGTCAATGATTCTAGAAGTTGTTGTAGGGGAGGTTATTCCAACACTAACTGTCCATTTTGGGGCACCAAACAGGGGAGCAAACCAAGGGTATCCAAACTATGTAGATCTAGAGTTCTCTTATATATATCTTAATGCCTATAAATTTTAGTTCCACCAGTGTATCATGATAGTGGATTAGAATCAATCAAGATTAGTACTAGCTAGGAGCATATGACTTCATCACATCTACCCCCAGTGACTATGGAATTCCAGGGTGCACCAATACCTTAGGGATAGAGTAGTTTTCATTATATTTTACCCAAGGATTGTCTTCATCATGGGTAACAATCCGTAAAATGGTATCATGGGCATAGACCCTAAAAAATCAGGGTTATCGGCAAACAAAATGGTACATAAGGCACCGCCATGCCAAATGACACGCTATGTCAACATGAAGAACCATCTCACCTTGGTCTCATCCAATTGGAAATCAATCAAATCTGAAGAAACTCCATCTGGTCTAAATGAACACACGCTTTATGAGTACAATCAAACACCCCAAAAGTCATATGACACACATATGTTAGTCCTACATTCTAACACAATCATGGAAATAGAATGTATTGATGGTTTATTTTAGGAATATAAAGAAGGTGTTATCAACCATGTTGAAATTTCAAAGGGTGATGATATTGTAAAATATTCTGATTGGTAGTAGTTGATTCCATCTTTGGGATCCACATAATAATTCATATCACCATCCACAGACCCTACAACCAATATATGAATGGTTTTTTTGACTTCTTACAACCAGTCCCATGTTGATAGAAATTATGTTTTTATAGAAGAACGGATCAACAAACTCCAATGAGAGAATTAGTATCTACATGAAATAATTGTGGAAATACTCCTATGATATCTACCTAGGTGTGATGTAATAGTACATTCTTATGGAATTATTCATTAAATTATGGGTCCCCATCCCATAGAGATGAGGGAATTTTCATATCTGAAAAACCATAATAGATGTAAAAAATTCCACCTCACCCTATCCCAAAACTCTAGGGGACTATTATTTATATGTAAGTACCCCATCCCATAGGGCTTGTTAATTCCCTATATTTTTTACCTCCTCTAAAGACTAATCTGGAAACTGTCTTCCCTCATTGTCACCACCAAATCTCCAAAAGATTTTTGATCTTTTAGTTAGTGGGAAGAATCTACATAATCCAAGATCCCCAATGCATCATTAGCTTCCCCGAGTCCAATAAATATAATGACTCTATACCACTATCATAAAACTCATCCATACACTCACATAAATGTATTTTTAGATAATGTGAGAGATTTGGAGAATTCTCACCCATCTCTTGATAGAAGAACAAACAATGTATCTTAATTTAAATAAAGACAAGTTTCTAGGTATTTCAACTATAACGACCCAATATTATGTTACATGTACATTGAATTTCTTTTTCATAATACTTTAATCATTGAAAAAACAGACACCAAAATACCATATTAGTTTAGTTCTTTTGGAAATATGGAAGCATGACCACTACTACATAAGTGAGATACATAATTCAACACAATTTTCTTCATTAAAAGAACTCTTCTTAGACACATAAAACATAATACATATCTTTATAACCTAATGAAGGAAACATAAAAATTGGTGATCTATGAAGCTTAGTAAGGGTAAGAAAGGGAGACATGTAAGCAGAATCATGATCTTAGGGGTATGAGTATGTGATAAAATTATTAGAATACCAATCCCTTCATATCGAAGATTGTAATCATGAATCATGGAAAAATTATTGGAAGTTCACAATAAATGAATATTAAGGAAATGAAGAACATAATCCATGAATGAATAACATATGAATAAAATATGGAATAGTTTAAAAATAATAATCATATAATATAACCTCCATAGAATCGAAGGAATCACTACCAAAACAATCACATTAGTTTAATTTCACTCCCCAGACCATCTCTATTGTCAGGTTCCACTCCAATGTCCATCTTTATAGCATGATTTCACTCCTCATACCATCTTGGTAGTCATGCTTCACTCCCATAACCATCTTAGTAGTAAAGGTTCACTCCCAAGGTCATCTGAGTCTATATCATGAGATATAGATACTTACCCAATGAATTGGAGAGAGAGATTTTCCCCACCCATATCATAAATAAATCATAAATATACATGCCAAAATTCATAAACAACCATATAATGATCCATAAAATAAAATGGTCTTCATAAATATGTAATCATATAATAACCTTTTCAAAAATAAAAAATCTTCATAATAATTTCATCAAAAGAATATCCCAACAATGTAGAAGGTTTTAATTTCTTATAACCAATGAAATAGAGACAAGATTCATAAACATGTTGTCATCGAAAAATAAACCATTCAGATGCAGAATATGAATGGAAAAATTGAGTAATTCCATTATAAATTCGTGAGTAACACCAATAGATATTATCATAGATGGGAAATAATATTGAATGATCATTTAAAAATATTTTTTTAGGAAAATATATTTCTTCATTAAAAAATTGATTTTTTAAAAATAGTAACTTTTTGAAAAGTCTTTTCATTATTAATATACATGAATAAATAAAAATGAAATGTAAAAACATTTTGAAACCCATTTCCATTGATACATACAATGAACCATATAAACCATTTCAGGAATGTTTTCCCTGAAATCATAAAAAAGAATCTCAAAATACATTTCTAAACATAAAACATATTGAATAAAAATCATAGAATGGGTATGTAAATACTCATTCATTTAATTATTGGAGGTATAAAATTTATTCATGGGTATTATAGACACCATAAAAATGATTTTAGTAGTGAATAAGGCATGTATCTCATGAAAATAATGTGTAAGATGAAATTCCCGTACCCTGTGTCTTGAATCTCATCACACTCACTCAAACCTCCAATATAATAAATTTATGTTTATTATTATAATTTTATAGGACCACTTTTGTAACATCCCTACTTTTTAATACAAACATAAACATGATTTATTACATAAACACTTCACATGATACAACTTTGAAGATATAGAGGTATAATGTCTTTGGGAATTATGAACATTAAATAACAACTTAAAACAAGAAACACAATATCATTATTGAAAACATCTTTTACATGAACACTACATTCCCTCGTAATTATCATTGAATGGGACAACCTGAGGACATCAATAAGAAAAGGGGGAGCTATAAATCCTAGTAAGGGAGTAAACAAGGTATAAAATGAAGAATAAAATACATGTTAGTAAATTGGAAAATCAATTGAGCATAATGGAATTATGAACATAAAGTCATGATATAGAAGGATTATCATAACACGGAAATGTGGCAACAACACTTTACATTGAATTAGAATGATCCAAGGCTCATTGAACATAGAGCATGAGTAAACCCTCAATGAACATGAATTATAATGATTAAATCATCATTTAACATTAATTATAATGTGAAAATCCTAATTGAAGTTGAAGTATCATGATACTAATCTTTACCTAATGCATTGGATCGCAATCTGGGCGCACCCTTCTTAAACATTTCATTTCATGAATAAGTGTGCCACATGTATCATACATCATGCAATGATTTAATTTAATCATTTATTCCTAGATAAAGGAATGTGGAATACATAAATAAAATTATCTAAACAATAATTAAATGTTCATAAAGTTGAATTCCCTTTATAGAGAAATGGGCATGGTATTCAATACACAATGACTTTGGCTTGGAAAATTGTGGTGCAAATTTGGCAGCATAATGACATGACATAAAAAGACATGAAAATGGTTGATGAGAGAGATATGGGTGTCTCCTAAAATTTATATTAAATGTAATGTAATGGGATCTTATAGATACATTTCCCAACAATTGTAATGGAATTTATATTGATGATATAATATAATTTCTTAAAAGTAAATGAGATGAGAGAAATTTCCTTACGGAATTTCGTCATGGTAACAGGTGTACATGGGAGGTATTAATGAGAGATAACGAGGGTATCTCATTATTAAAACATAATTAGGGATGTATGGGAGATGTTGGAAATCATAACCCAACAATTATTATTGAAAATAAAAGGGAATTTCAACTTAAAGAAAAGTAGACAATAATCAGAAAGGAAAAAATCCATTACTTGAAATTGTGATCCCAAAGGATTAGTATAGGCCTGAGAGGGGATTCATGGGAGATTGGGGAGCCTTGGGAGGATTCTAGAGGGAGGAGGGAAGAGTATGGGCAAGCTCCAAACGCTTTGAGTGAAGAGGAAGTGGGAGTATGGGTTGTTTTATATAGGAAAGGATGGGGAATTATTTATTATTTAGGTTTGGGACACCACACATTAATCTAATCAAAACAACAAACCAGAACATGGTCATTTCAAAAGGGGAGTGGAAAAAAATATTTTATAAGGCCAAATGCCGATCCTCTTAGAATAATATTGTTGCATATGTGGAAGTGAGTCACACTCTTAAGGAAAACAATTTAAAAAGATAAAATGTTTTATAAGTCTTGGAGGGTCCACTAAGTCTTTGTAAAATAAATATAATAAACCTAAAATCAAATTATATTAATGGTAAAACATATATTGTTTTAATATAATGTTTATATTAATTTATTACATCACTATTGGTTCATTATGATGTAATAAAACACATTATATATTTAAACGGTATTTAATTTTTACCCAAAAAATTGACTGTATTAGAAAATTATGAAAGATACTCCATTGGATAATTTCAGATTCCTAATTACAAAAAAAATATTTGTTTTATCCAAAATATTATATAAATGTGTGAATTTTCACTTTTAAAATAAAAACTGGAATTTATAAAAAATTCATGGGTTTTGATCAAAACAGCTTTCAAACCATAATAAAAATTACAATTGTATTCATAAAAATTATACGATCATTTATACATAATAAAAATAAATTTAATAATATTTTATTAAAATTTTATTTTATTCAAAAATCCATTAATTTATCAAAATACATTCTTTAGAAGAATATTAACTAAAAATACTATTTCTGATTTAAAAACTATTTATAATGTTACCACAATAAAATGAATGTTTATTATTTATTATATACAAAAATATAGTACATAATAATAGTACTATGGTATTGTTACATAACCCATTATAAAACTTTCATATGACGAAAGAGTAAGGTGTGTGATGGTGACAGACTCTTTGGGTGGCTCAGATAACATCGATCATGTGGTAATCTTTATCAACCTCCACTTCTCCCATAGGCAGTTTCATTATATCTTAACATATTGAAGCTCGGCATGGGCTTCATCAAGAGAGAAGACCAATGATGCCACCTACTTCTGAGATCCAACAAGTGGGCATTGTATGGAGAAAGTCTACTGGATGAAGCCATCACTTCCACTGTTTGAGTAAATTGGATTTTTTAAAGACTTATATTTATACTAATCATGTGATCAATGTTCAATGGATAAATTAGGAACCATTAAAATTCTTAAACATATTTTGAAATCCAAAAACATAAAACCAGGGAAGTGCATATGTTTTACATAACCATTTTACAAAATTATACATTTTAACAGAACAAGTGTAATTTTTATTAATGAATGTTTGGGTCATTACAATCTTCCCCTCTTAAGAAATTTCTCCCTCGAAATATCATTTTCCCACACTAAAACAGATGTGGGTGAATTTGCTTCATCCATTCCTCTAATTCCTACATTTCTTTTTCAAGAATTGGATTCACCACAACCTCTTGATGAGGGGTATTATCTTATTTTGTAGATCTTTTTCCCTAAAATCTGAAATCTTCACTGGTTTATCCATGTAAGAATGGTCATCCTCTAATTATACTACCTATAAATAGAGTACATGTGATGGTTCTTATATGTACATCCTTAATAAGGATACCTAAAAGACATCATTTACTTTTTCCATTGTAGGTGTAAGTTCTTGTCGATTGGCCACAACCCCTATACGATCAATAATCTCAAAGGGGATGATATACCTAGAACATAACTTCCATTTCCTTCCAAAACTAATGTCCTTATTCCTTGGAGATATGCGTAGAAATATCATGTTTCCAACTTTCACTCAAGGTCTCATCGATGGTTATCTGCAAAACTCTTCTGTCGACTTTGGGCTGCCTTGATATTCTACTGAATGGTTTTCACCGTCTCCACCATTTCATCGACCATTTCAGTTCCTAACAGCTTATGTTAACTGATTTCATCCCAACACAATGTTGTTTCCCAACTTTTCCCATATAGGGCTTCATAAGGATCCTTTTGGATACTTGAGTGGAAACTGTTGTTATAAGAAAACCCAACCAGAGGAAGATGTTGATCCCATCCTCATTTGAAGTCCATTTAGTACGCACTCAACATGTCATCAAGTGTATGAATAGTCCACTCTGATTGGCCATCAATTTGAGGGTGATAAGATGTAATGATGTTTAGATTAGTATAGAGATCATGTTGAAGTCTCTTCCAAAACATAGAGGTGAATCTTGGATCATGATCAGATATAATAGATAGTGGTATTCCATACATCCTTACAACATCTCTGATGTATATATATGCTATTTTATCCAATGATAAAGCCTCCCGAATTTCAATGAAGTGTGTAGTCTTAGTATGATGATCCACAAAAACCCAGATAGCATTGTTTCCTTTAGATTCCTTTGGATTTCTGGTGACAAAGTCCATGGTGATGTCCTCCCATTTCCATGCCGGTATGGGTAATAGTTTCATCATCCCCATAGACTTATATCTCTCATTATTCACTTGCAGACACACCATGCCCTTTGATATATATTCAGTGATCTCCTCTTCATGTTATCACACCAATAATTCTCTCTAAGATCTCGATACAACTTTTTGTTTCCTGGGTGAATAGAAAACATTGATCTGTATGCATCCTCCAAATGTTCATTCATCATCTCTGGATTTGATGGAACACATAGTATTTTTCTCGAATCTCAAAATTCATTCTTCATAAACATTGAACTCTGAGGACATACCTATTCTTATAGATTCCACTTTCTTATAAATTCCCACATCATCCTTTTGATCATCCTTTTACTTTTCCAAAAGAGATAGATGATTATTATTTTCTGAAAGGATTGATGATGTTCCCTTCTTTATGAATCCCATGTCTATATTCATTAAATATAACAATATTGAATCCTTTTCAATTCTCATAAATGATAGAATCTCTAGGTCCATTTTACTCAGATCATTCGCCACCTTGTTCGCTTTCCCAATGTTGTAATTGAATGAGCTGTCCTAGTCATTGATCTACTCTAACCATCTTCGTTGGAGCATGTTCAACTCTTTCTGTGTGAATATATACTTGATGCTTTTGTGGTCCGTATATATTTCAAACATCACCCCAATGAGATAATTCCACTAAATTTTTAATGAGAAAATCACTACAGCTAACACCAGATCATGTGTTGGATAGTATTTCTGATTAACATTCAATTTCCATAAATCATAGGCAATGACTCTATCATTTTGCATCAACACAAAACCCAGTCCCTTATTCGAAGCATCACTGAATACCATAAAATATTCTCCACGTTTGGGTAATGTGAGAAAGAGTGTAGTGATAAGCCTCCTTTTCAAATCCTTTAAGCTCTCTTCACATTCATCACTATAAGAAAACACAACACCCTTCCATGTTTGCTTCATAAGAGGGTATGAAAATCGTGAGAAATTTCTATCAAATTGTATATAATATATATCTAACACTAATAATCTATGGATATCCATTACCTATTATGGCCTCGACCATCACTTTATTTAAGTTATCTTCGAGGGATCCGTAGATATCCCATTGGTTGTGATCATATGTCCCAAGAATGAGACCTCCTTCAACCAGAACTCCCACATGTACTACATGGCATAGAGCTTCTCCTATCACACGGTCTCTAGTAAAGTTCTTAGATTCTCCTCATCATCCCCCTTTGTTTTGCAGTGTATTATAATATCATCTATAAAGACTACCAATTTTTTTTGAGGTAATCTCTAATGACTATACTCATCAATTCCATGAAAATTGCTGGAGCATTAGTGAGTCCGAAATGACTTACAATGAATTAATAGTGCTTGTATCTTATATAAAAATTTGTCTTGGGGATATCTTCCTTCTTCACCCTTACATGATAATATGCCAACCGAAAATCCACCTAGTAAACGTATTGGGATCCACGCAGCCGATCAAACAAGTCATCAATTCTTCAGAGAGGATACTTGTTCTTTATCATGATTTTTTAATCTCATGAAAATTAATGCTAAGGTACATTGACCTATCCTTCTTGTTGATGTAGAAGACTGGAGCACTCTGTGGTGATGCACATGGGCATATAAACCCTTTATCTAGATTCCCCTGTAATTGTTGCTTTAGCTCCCCAAGCTCCACAATATCTATTCTATATAGAGTCTTGGATATTGGAAATGCCCCAAGTATAAGATAAATTTATAATTCAATGTATATTCTAGGAGGAATGACATGAAATTCCTCATGAAACACTTCACCGAATTCCCTCATAATAGGCAAGTCTTCAAGGATGGTTTCATCCTTAGACTCATGCATCTGATCTAGATATGCTTGATCATAGTGTATTAATATCCATGCTTGTGATGATGGTGCTAAAAAGATTCATACTCCACCTTGCACTTGTACATAATCGGGGGTCAATCTGCCATATGAACAATGATTTAACTATCATGGACATTCATGTTGGCTCTATATAAGGAAAGAAAATCCATGCCATGAATTGCATCAAATTCCACCAGAGGGAGTATGACGAGGTTCTCAGGGAAGTTCAACCCACCAATAATGATAGGGGAGGATTTTTATTAATGGGATTTATATATTTCCCCATTTTCCATACTCAACGGCATCTTTACTTCAATGATTTGTGGTTGTGTTCGTATTGTTATACTAAAAACTCGAGATACCAAATAATTCATAGGAGTAGAACCAGAAATTATGTACAGTATTCTTGAATTAATAACTACTTTACCTATCACCACATCGTTTTCGGGTTTCTCATTTTTTTAAGTGATGGAAAATCACTCCCTTTCTACCTTGTAGGTTGTTGGTTGCCTCCAAAAACCATTGGCATATGGTTCTGATTTAATAGGTTCGCTAGTTCTTTTCATTTGAAGCAATGATCAACGTGATGTGGGTCGAACAGTGCATTACTCTCCTCTGTCACACTTGGGGGGGGGGGGTTTGTCAGTAGATAATGGCCCGAATCCCTTCTATTCCACACCTATAACATTTCCATGTCCCCTACATGAAATTTCTAGGGTGCTTCTTTCTGCACCATTGGAAAATGTGGTGCTAGATCTTCTTATTACCATTGGATTTATCAATCAGACCACCAAAATTGAAGTCCACCTTACACTTCTTATCCCCATGATACGCCTGGGATTCCCCGATCTCCATTTCGACCATGAGGGAACATCTAACAGTTTCCTCATATCTGTCAAAGTCATGGATTGCTAGGGTTTTCCGCAGGCTAGGTTGAAGCCCACCAAAGAAGTGGTAAACCTTTAATTTGAGGGTATAGACAAAGCTGGAGGGGTATCGTGGAATACTTGTGATGTTTTCCTCATACGCTCTGATGGATTCATCATATCTTTTCTTGAGGGAAAGGAATCCCCTTTCCATCTTAAGATGGTGGGTGCGTGGAAAATATTTATCGAAAAACATTTTCTGGAAATCCTTCCATTCCAACGTCTCGATATCCTCTTTACGCTTTGTATTTTTTATCAATATCCACCATTGATCGGATTCACCCTCCATATGATAAGAATACAGAAGAAACTTATCTTGTTTGGAAAATCTAAAGATGGAGATGATCATTTCAATGGAGCAATCCATTGTTTGGTGATTGAGGGTTCAGATGATTTGTTAAAAGTATGAGGCCTTTCTCCCATGAAGCTCTTGATAGTGACTTTTTCATTCATAGGAGGGGTGGAACATTCCTCTTGAACCATGATTCATTTAAAATGTTGAGTTAACTGAAATAGTATCATGATAAATGATTACGATTCCTACTCCCATCAGATTGGGCATCTCATTGGAATAGTCATCACATTGATCTTCCCATTGGTTATTTTCCCGAGTCCCCCTATTACCGGTCAATATATTCAATAAAAGGAAAGTTTGGCGTAACACATAAAGAGTAATCCAACGATAAAAATTATGAATTACAAATAGATTTAATTTCCTTAACTTTTGAATATATAGGATTCAATATATGTTATCCATGATCTACATTCTATCAAATATTATTAGGGGATTTTATTAATTCCCTTAATAATGGTTAATACTAAGAATGTGAATTTAATAAAGGATATCCATTGGGATTGTCATAACCAAGATTCCAAAAAAGCATGTTGTCGTGTACCAGGATACCTAATGTCATGCCCAAAACACCTTGTCTAGGTTTCACACCAAGGTACATATATTCCAGAGCCGCCTCTACCTGTTCGTAGCAAGACAGGGATGTATTTTCTTTATAAACCACTTACTCAATACTCACCAAAACATAGGTATGTTTTTATTATAAATAGTTATGTATCTAAGGCTTTACTAGGGTTTTCGAATCCTAATCCCAAAATAACTAAACCTATCGTTTTATACCAACTATATCAACCTTTCTTTCTAATTCATACAAAAACATGATTTATTACAAAAAATCATCACTTGATACAACATGGAAGATTGAGAGGTCTAGAGTATTTGGGGAATAGGAACATTACATGAAAACATAAAACATGAAACACAACATCTTTATTAAAATCATCATTTATATGAACTCTACATTCCCTCGTACTTAGCATTGAATGGGATAACCTCAGGAAATTTATAAGAAAAGGGTGAGCTATTAAGCCTTGTAAGGGAGTAAACATGTCATAAAATGAGGAATACAATACATGTTAGTAAATAGTCATATCAATGGAGCATAAAATAAACAGGAACATAAAGGCATGATATAGCATGATTATCATAACATGGAAATGTAGCAACAACACTTAACAAGGAATTAGCTTGAGACAAGGCTCATTGCACATGGATCATGAGTAAACCCACACTGCCATAGAATTATCATGATTAAATCCTCATTCCACATGAATTATCATGAGTAAATCCTCATTGTACTTAACGTATATTGGTACTAATCTTTACCCAATGCATTGGAGCGCTATCAGGGTGCACACATCTTAAACATTTCATTTCACTCATAAGTGTGCCACATGGATCATACAACATTGAATCATTAAACATCATAATTTGTTCCACGTTAAAGGAATAAGGAATACATACATGAAACTCTTAAAAATTAATTAATTTTGCATAATGGTGAATACCCTTTATAGTGAAATGTGCACGGTATTCACAACCCTGTGACTTTGTCTTAGAAAATCGTAGTGCAATTTCGACAGCACAACGACGTGACATAAAAATTCATAAAAATGGATGATGAGAGAGAAAGGGGGTATAATAATATGTACTTGAATTGGAATGTAATGGGATCATATAGATACATTTTCCAACAATTTTAATGGAATTTAGATTCACGATAGAAAATAATTGCTTGAATATAAATGAGGAGATATAAATTCCTTATGGAATTTCGGCATTGTAACAAGTGTACTTGGGAAGAATTAATGAGAGGGAAAGAGGGACTCTCATTAGTAAAACATAAATAGGTCAGTATGGGGGAGGTGAGAAATCATACCCCAACATTTTTAATTGAAAATAAAAAGACATAACAACTTAAAGATAATTGGACAAAAATGAGGAAGGAAGAAATAACTTACATGAAATTGTGATCCGAAAGGCTTGGGAGAGGCTTGAGAGAGGCTTATTGGGAGCTTGGAGTGCCTTGGGAGGACTCTAGAGATTGTACGAATGAGTTTTTAAGATCTCTAATTCCTTTTAGGGTATAGGAAGTGAGATATTGGGTTGGTATATATAGGAATGGAGATAGAATTATTTATTATTTATCTTTAGGACACCACACATTAATATAATCATAACGAAAAACAAAACCATGTTTCTGCCCATGTTGTTCTCTAAATGGGAGTGAAAAAAATATTTAATTCCAATGTATTAACTTCTTAAAATAATAGGATAGATTACGTGAAGGTGAGTTACACTCTTAAGGAAAACAATTTTAAAAGATAAAATGTTTTATAATTTTTGGAGGGTCCACTAAGGCTTGGTAAAATAAATCAAATAATCATAAAATCACATTATTTAATGGTAAAACATATATTTCGTAATATTATGTCTATAGTATTTTATTACATCGATATTGGGTCCTGATTATTTCAAAAAAAAAATTATCTATTTAAAAGGCATTATAGTTTTATCCAAAAATTCAACTATCTATGAAAATTATAAAAAAAAAACCATTGGATAATTTCAACATCCTGATTCCAAAAATAATATTCATTTTATCCAAATAATTTTCTAAATAATTTAATTTTTACTTTTAAAATAAAAACCAACATTTATAGAAAATTCACGGGTTTTGACAAAAATGTCTTTAAAACCTTAATAAAAATTAGAATTGATTTCATAAAAAAATTTGAAATCACTTATACAAAATAAAAATTAATTTAAAAATATTTTATTAACATAATATTTAATTATAAATCCATTTATTTATCGAAATAGATTCCTTAGTATAATGTTAACAAATAATACTAATTGTGTTTCCAAAAGTATTTATAATGTAACAACAACAAAAAGAATGTATATTATTTATTATATAAAAAATAATGTACATAATCATTGTACTAAGTTATTATTTCATAACACATTATAAAACCCGCATAAGACTGAAGGGTATGGTGTGTGATGGTGAAAGACTCTTGGGGTGTCACAGATAACATCTCTCGGGTGGTAATCTCTATCAACTTCCACTTATCCTATAAGAGGTTCTGTTCGCGCATAACATGTTGATACTCAGATTGGGATTTTTCAAGAGTGAAGCCCAATGATTCCACCTCCTTTCTGAGCTTCAAAAAATGGGATTCGTTTGGGGAAATTCTACTGGTGAGGTCATCGCTTCCTTTTTCAGAGTAAACTAGATTTGTTAAAGCCCAATAATAATACTATTCATGTGATAACTATTCAACGACTATATTAGAAATGGTAACAATTCATAACGGTATTTTGAAATCCAAAAACATAAAACCAAGGAAGTGAAAATGTTTTACAAAACCATTTTACATAATAGGAAATTCAAAAAGACCAAGAGGAAATTTCATTATTGAAATTTTGGGTTGTTACAATATTCATATAACTAATATCATATATGATTTTTTATGACATTATATAACCTTGTTATTTGATATTTCATGTTATGTTTACGGTTCAAGTAATATCCCATTTGTTTTTCGTATCTGTCTTAATTTGTTATAAATTCAGTCCTTATACATATATGATTATTTATAGAATATAAAACATGATATAAATATTTTTAATATTAATTATATGTTTATTATAATAATCTATAGTATATATAAGTACAATGTGGAATACACTGGTCATGGAGACGTTAGGTCGTACGTACCAATGAATGATGTTTCCTATTTATTGTCATACTGGTAGAAAAAAAGTAAATTACATATAATTATATATATATATATATCAACATCCTAGTAGAATTACTATATCATTAATTACATAATTTCAAAAACATCAACCTTAATACATTCCACATAGTGTGAGAATTAATCACATCACATTGAGGGGGTGATAGTCCACACTTCCCCAAATGAAAATATCGTATTTACAAAAGATGGTAATTATTATGGGCTGTGTTGTAAAATAATTAAATAAGATTAAATAAATTATAAATATCCTAAATATAATTGAGAAATATATTTTCCATCATAATTTCCACCATGAGATCTGGTAAAGGAAGAAAGACAAATCAATATTTTGTGAGGTGGTCGTTTACAATACCAATTAACAGTATGTTCATTACACATTAGATGGAAGTATGTTTATATGAAGATAGAAATCATAGAATAACAAATATCACTATATTGGGGAAAACGTTGTGGCTTTATAATAATGGAATAATGAGAGTGGAAAGGCTGGATATTGAAAATAAAATAAAGGAGCATGAAGGAGGATGTTACCTCTTCTTGGATAAACTCCTTTTGGTTTTCACACATGAAATCCTTGGATTGATTCCATTCAAAAAGTAATATTTTATGAATAAGGTTTAGATATTGGTGAGCTATTTTGGAATATGTTGACTGAACATCATTTGCTGTAGAGATGTGTGTATGTGGGAGGAGAGGGGGAATTTTATAAAGGAGGAGGAGTGACACTCTTGTAATATTTTTAAAAATGGAAAACCCAAAAATGTTTTTTACAGAAAAGTGATCCAATAATAGTCTGATGTGTATAAAATAGAAAATTTGGTTGATATATTTACATCAAATGGATTTTGGAAATGTTTCTAGGTCATATTAGGATATAATTTTAGGGTTTAGTTCCTTTTTAAGCTTAATTTAATCTTCATCATTTTCATTAATTTTAAGTACCTTCAATAATAATTATCATCAAAAACTAAGATGATATAATTAGACATTATGAATTATTATGATTCAATATATGGAATCATTTTTCCAAATAAAAATCAATGAATTGGTAGAAATTAATATTAATTTAATCTTGTATGTTGGATGACAAAGCATGTTTTTAATATAAAAACATTCAAAAATTTACAATAGGTTTAGAACCAATTTCAATGTCAAATTGATTCAGATGAAATAAATTGGAAAAATAATTAAAATTTTGATCTATTTAAAAAATATAATCAATAAAAAATATAATTTATCATTATAAATAAATAATATGAAATAGAGGTTTTGAGATATATTTCTATATTTTCTCTTATTTATTAAAAAATGAAATTTAACCGAATGATACCAATGAATCACCCTATCCTAATTTTTATGCTTCTCATTCCAAAATTATGTTTATTATTACAAATAATATTTATAAAATATCCAAATTTTATATTTATAATATATTCTCCATTAAAACTCCCTAAAAATTCCTTAACAAAAATATATGTTTACACGTGTAAATTTTGGATTGTTATTATCTTATGCATATCAAATATATTGGATTAATTTAAATAATATTTTATTGAATACATAATATATATATATAGTCCATTAACATCAGTCATTAATATAATTAGTTTTATATTTTCTTGATAAAATATCTTTGTGAACATCTAATTATTTTTCAATCAAAATATTCCATTTATATTCAAATGGTTCTTTGTAACTAATGAATTAATTTTATATCTATTTAATCAACAATTTTACATAATTCAGTTATCAAAATTAATAATACCTAACATAATTCCTTATATATGTATTCATATATTAAATAATAATATTTATATAATATTTTTTGTTTTGTAAAACTCGGTCTTTCATGTTACGTATGCCGTCGAGGAATGTCAGTTATGGATATAATATGTGCTAACCTCAATTTTCCGCATATAAAAAGATAGACACTATATTTCTTGTAGGGCATGATTAACTTGAAATTGTTTATAATGATGTTTAAGCATTGTTTTTTAATGTAAATAAATTTTTTTTCTTTGTTGTGTGAAATGTAAAATATCAAAAATAATTAATTAATTTGAAAAAAAAAATTCAAATTCACATGGTGAAACATTATAACCCACTTAAAATGAATTTTACCCACAACATTTTTCTTCATTATTTGATTTTTAATACCTGATTGTTCATTTAGTAGAAAAATCCATCATAAAAATTAATACAAAAAGTTCATTTTAAAAATGAAATTTGGATATATATCAGTTACCCAGAGTAATATATAACTTGGTTTGGACAATGAAGAATATAGGTGGAATGTGAAAAAACATACATAAAAGAGAAATATAACCATCATGTTCTAGATAAGGAGTGATAAAGAAAAATTTTAGCATAATGTTAACAATCAAAATGGTATTAATATGTGGTGAACTAATGGTCAATCACATTCATCTAAAATAGTGGAACTTGGAAAAAAATTGGTTTCAAGATCACTTTTTCATAATGTTAATGATTTTTTGTGAAATGATATACTTGCATGATTTTAGGAAAACATCATCTTTATTGTTCCCAAATCGAATACACATATTTCTCAAAAATAGAAGAATAAATTTTCATTATTGAAGCACTAACAGATCATGAGAACCAATATATTTCATCCTTTCTATCATCCAATATCATCAACACCATGTTTTTATAATAGGATATCCAGTATGGAAAAAATCATCATTTGGAGATAGAATAAATTATTGTCACAAAATACAACCAATGATTCACTTGTTATTTCCATAAATGGTTAACCATATAACCCATCCAAAATTTGATAGTCAATAAATATTATCTATAAGGTCAAAAAATCAGCATTACATTAATCCCTCGTTTATCACAATTTTGATATTGTTTTTCACATTTCAAACATGTGAATTCCTTCATCATATATTCTCTTTATTCATGGTAACAGGATGTATTACTATAAATCCTTATATTTAACTTTAATATCTCCTTATTTCAAATTGTATTAAACATATTCATTAAATCCAAAAAAGGAGTAAACTTGATAGCATAAAAAACATGTTAACAAGTCCTTAATTTGTTAAAATGTAATAAGTACTATCCAATTTAATTGTTCTTATCCAAAATTTCATTATCCATAAAAAAATTATCTTAACATAAGGATCATATTAATGGTTGTCTTACATTTTTCAAAATAACACAATTTCATTAAATCACTTTTCCATTCCATTGAAAATATTCATCATTATTTTGTAAATCCGTAAAGATAATCATAAACTGAACAATCCTTACAACTTTGACCAATCGTAAAACACAATTCTTAAAAAAATAATGTAGAAACTTTTATTATTACACTTTATATATAATTCATATCAATGATACCTCAACATAATACTTAAAAATACATTCAATTCACATTTCCTCTGTAATCTCATCATCATCAGCAATATTATCATTACTCATACAACCACTCTGATACTCTTAAAATTCGTTCCATATATTACATATATTATCATAATGACCCTTAATTCCACACATAGCGCATTTATCCTTATATGATGACATAGGGAGGAAAATATTCAAATCCATTTGGTTAGTCGAACCCTTCAATTTTTTTTTGTAGTTACACTCTTTGTGTCATATTTTCCATTGTGAAAGAACCTTATTTTTCCCATAAGACATTAACATAGGTGATTATGTACACATTACTAACAAAAAGGATACTGAATATTCATTCCTCCATCATCTTCCATACCTAAACTCTTGGTTAACTCCTCTGATATCTTATTTGGTGAGTCCAACATATGGTTAAGGTAGTAGTTTTTAATCATGTTTATGGAAAAATAATTAGGGAAGATCATAACATACTTTACTCTAGTTATCATCCCATATGACTTCTTATCAACATATTTTCCATCAAATTCAATGATACTAATGTTCTTTATAATTCCCCCTATTACCTAAAATTATAATGATTGAATAAAAAACAATTATCATAGTGATTAACTATATAATAATGAAAAGTTACTTATAAGATTTCCATGTTATGACACATTACTCATTATATGACGCCGTAGGTTTATCCTAGGTTATTCATGGACAAATTATTTTTAAATCATTCATGATAGTTCATGAAAATTTTGTTAATTGCCAAATCATATCACCTGATAGTGTCAAACCAGGTGTGTAGTAAGGCTCATTGTCATGTACCATGTTACCCCAAGATAGTCCCTAGAATCTTTATTAGAGTTGTTACTCCGTTGTATATCTATGACATAACAACTTCCACCATTCATATCAAGAAATATTTGTTTTCCTAGAGAACCATTAACTCTATCCATTAAAAAATTATAAGAAATTTTTATATATGTTTCCTTATACATAGTCTTATCCTTAGACACATTCTTGGTGACATCACTATGTTTTTCATGTCCCAATTTCCAATGGATAACAGAACCCTTTTTATGATAATAACTATAATGAACCAATATTATGGTGCATGTAAATCACAAACCTTTTGCGGAATACATAAAAAATTGAAAAAGTATATGCCAAATGAATTTATTAGTTTAATTTCTTTGTAAGAATGGAAATATGTATAATGGTCCATACGTAAGATACATTATATCACACTAGGATCTTCTTTAATGGATCCCTTTCTAGACACATCAAACATAATAATGATCTTCATAACCTGTGTATGGACACTTAAACCATTGTGAGGTTAGATTCTTAGTAATGTTAAACAAGGGATTCTTATAAGATGAAAAATGAGTACAGGGGCATGATAACCTAATAATAACATTAGAATATCATACCTGCAAATCAAAAATCACCAACATGAATCATGAAGTAATGATTGATAGTTAATTATACATGAATCATAATGAAATGAATAACATAATTCATGAATTCATAACATAGGAATAAAAAATGGAATTTTGGAAATCAAATAAGTATATAACATGATTTTCATATTAGACAAGGCATCGCTTCCAAAACATTCTTAGTAGTATGGTTTAACTCCCCATACCATATAGGTAGTTATGGTTAACTCCAATTTCTTTCTTAGTAGCATGAGACCAATCCTCATAAAATCATGGTAGTCCTGGTTCACTCCCATGTCCGTATTAGAATTCAAGCTTCACGCCAAAGACTATATTAGTATATCACCTGATATATATATCTTTATCCAATTCACTGAAGGGAGATATATCTCCCACCCATATTATATTGAAATTATAAATAACTATAAGTAAATATCAAAATAAATCATATCATTACGCATGATGTTAAATAGATATAAAAAACATTTAATCATATCATAACCATTGGAGAATGATACAATCTCCATAATCATTTAATCAAAATCATAACCTATCAAACATGAATGTTTAATAAGAATATAACCCATGAAAGAGAAACAAGTTTCATAAACATAATGTAATCAAAAAATAAACTACTATGTGAAAAAAAATATTTGTAACATTTTATCATTTCCCCATAAAATCACGAGCAACACTAATTGATGTAATCTTAGATGGGAAATAATGTTGAAATATATTTGAAAAATATTTCTCAAGGAAAACAACCCTCTTCATTAAAAAATTTCTTTTTTAAAAATAAACACTTTATGAAACTATTTTATCTGTAAATAATATTTAAAACATATAAATTAATCTTTAAAACATCATTAAAACCTTCTCCCTTTAAATGTATAAAAAATCATGTATACCATATCAAAATGGTTTTCCAAGAAAACAAATAAAATAATCTTAAAACAATTTTAGAACATAAACCCTATTAAAGAAGAATAATAAAATGAGTATGTAAATAAAAATATATTTAATTATGAAATTCCTATAATAAATTAATGGGATCTATATATATATATCACAAAAAATAATTTAGTGGTGAATATGGAATGTATCTCATGGAAATAATGACTGAGATTAATTCCATTACCTTGTGTCTTGACTCTCATCGAACTCATTCAAACCTCTGGTATATCAAATATATGTTTTCTATAGATATGGAAAAAAATATTCTTATATCTAATATCATATATTATTTTTTATGCCATTATATTATTTATTATAAATTCCTTGTTATGTTTACACTTCTTGTAATATCCGCTTTGTTTTTTACATTTGAATTAATTTATTATATATTTTTTCCATATACATATATAATTTTAAAAAAAATTAAACCATTACATAAATATCATGTACAGTCATTATTTATGTATTGTAATAATTTATAGGATATATATGTATGAAGTGGAATATACTGTTTATAGAGATGGTATGATATATATATGCAAGAATGTTGTTCGGTTATATTGTCATGTTGGAAGAACAAGAGTAAATGATACAAACAATCATATATATATATATATATTATTTTTTAATTATTATAACATATAAATCATATAATTTCATTATACATGTCCTTAATACATTCAATAAAGTGTCTGAAAGAATCACATCCCTTTAAGGGAGTGATAATCCACACTTTCTCAAAAAAAAACAGCATTTATAAAAGACTGAATGTATAATGATTTGTGTTGAAAATAATAGTAAATTTTTAAATACATTATTAATATCATAAATTTTATATAGAAATAAATTTCCATAAAAAATTTCCACAATGATTGGCGGTATTGGAAGAATGAAAATTCATTATTTTCTTGAGGTGGTAGTTCTCCGTACATATAAAAAGTATGTTTGCTAACCATTAGATGGATGTGTAGGTAAAAAGCTAGCATAAAAACACATAATTATATTTAGGATATTTATTTTTATATAATAATGGAATAGGGAGTGTTCGATAAATATAGATTGAAAATAAGATAATGTATCTTGAAGGAGTACATTACCACTTCTTTGGGTAACCCTTTCTTGTTTTCACAAAAGGACATCATTGGATTTATTTCTGAAAAAGGGATTTTTCAAGGAGATAGTTTTGACTATTGGGGAGATATTGTTTTATATCAATACATATCTTGATTGTATAGATATGAATATGTAATAGGGAGTAGCTTATTACTTTTATAGTGGAGGATGTGTGGCACTCTTGTAATATTTTTGAAAAGGGAAACCCCACCAATTGTAAAGACCCGTAAAATTCAAGGGAATTTTTTTTTCTTAATTTTCTTTAGAATTTTACAAGAGCGTGGTTTCTGACGGCACCTGATTCCGAGGCCCGGAGTGCTCGAAATCAATTTCCGAACTTTGGCTTGGGTACGTTCAGTGAACGAATGAGCGGGAATTCCTAACTTTTGATCCGGTGCTCGGAATTGAAATCTGAGGGCACCGATGAACTCGCAGCGCTGATATTCGCTTAAAGATACCTTTTCGGAAGTAGCGTTTGTTGCGGGACGAAAGTTAGTTTTTGGGACAATTATAAAAAGATGAATAAAAAAATGTGGAATTCTTTTTATTTCACTTTTGTAGGTTAACTCCTCTCAAAGGGAGTTAGGGGTGGGACCCACACCCACTTAACCTCCCTTGAGACGATTAAGTGTGGTGGGACCCACACGAACCTAAACCTCTCATCTTCCCCCTTAAACTCCCCTCTCTCCCTCTTAAAAGTTTGTTAACTTAACATCTAATTAATTACACATGACATGTATAATTAATTAAGTGTTATGTTTTTGAATTTGAAGTTTTGAATTCCTTGGATTGGTAAATAAAATAAGGAGGAACCTTATTTTATTTGGTTAGTCTTGTTTTGCCAACTTGTGAGGAATTTTGAGAGCTCCTCCTCCTTCTTCTTCAACTTGACGAAGAACGCTCAACTTGACGAAGAACGCTCAAGTTCCGACGAAGAATGTCGCTCCTCTCTTCTTCGTCTTCCGAGTCAACGAGAGGGAACGCCGCTTCCTCCTCGAATTCCCTTCGTCGGAATACGAAGATTCTCCAATGACGTATCTCATCGGACGCACCTCTTCGTCATCGGATTTGACGAACGACTACCGCGACGCCCGACCTCCGCGACGTTGTCTTCTGCGGGACGTTGACAAATCTTCGAACCTATACCCAAGGTAGGGGTTGTTGATTATTGTTTAATAATTTTATTCTTGCTCGTGGTTCTCATGACTAACGTGAGGATTATGAATATTTAAGTTGTGTTTTAACGTGAGGGGGCCGGACCGCATGAACACGGCCGAACCCCCTCCTTCGTTCTTGGTGTTTTATTTTTGCGGATGAATCAAGGTGGCGTGGTGCCGTCGCACCACGCGGATTTTCGCCGAATCTTTTTACGCCACGCCGTCGCGCGCGCGCCATGGAACAATCATCAATAACGCGACGCCATCGCGCCGCGTTGAAGGAAATCAAGGCGCGGCGGAGGGGCGTGGTGCCGTCGCACCGCGCCGGACGACGAACACCGCGGCCGGTTCCGGGCCGTGATGGAACGAGAAGACCGGCGGCCGGGCCGCCGGCGTCGGAAGCCGAAGAGGGGACCGGATTTTCCGATCCCGTTGGAGAAAACTGGCCGGCAGTTGGCCGGCCGGAAGGACAAAGGCCGGGGGAATAAATTCCCCCATCCAGCTCTAAAAACCCCCCTCATTTAAGAGGGGGCGGTTCCTTGAAAGGGGGGGGGGGGGTAGGAGGCCCCCCGGTTTTTCTCCAAGCCGGCCCCCATGTGGGGGCCGTTTTTTTACGAAGGGCGCGGCATATAGCCGCGCCGGCCCTTCAATCAAGCGGGGGCTTGATCCCCCCCCACGCGCTGCCTCCGTGCGGTGCCGGGCCGCCGCGCCGCCGCGCCGCCGGCCGGCCGTCCGGCTGGGCCGGGTCGGCCCGGACCCGGACCCCCCCGTTTCGAATCAGATTCGGTCTATTGGCCATATCTTGAGCCACGGACCTCCGATTGACAAACCGTATACGGCAACGCGATCCTTGGATCGAGACGTTCGTTTCGGTATATCGCACTCAAGGTTTCGGTTTACTTTGAGTTCGGCCGGGTTGGTTCGTTCATGAAACCAACCGGGCCTTCGGAGCGGAAACACTCATATCTTGAGGTACGAACATCCGATTGACGTGCCGTCAGCCGTGTTGTGTTCCACATAGTGAGACGGATCTTTTGGCATACTCCGCCCGAGTTTTGGACGCAGGTGGAGTACGGTCGGGTTGGTTTTGCCTTAAAAACCAACCGGGCCCCGGGGACGAAAATGCCAATAACTCTCAGACCGGGCGTCTGATCGACGCGCCGTCTATTGCGTTGAGTTCCTGTTGTCGATACAGAACTTTTGGATACATCAACTCTGGACTTGTGACAGTTGATGTATCAGCCTCTCGGCTCGTGGAGCGGACCCTCCGAACGAGCTTGCTGTGTGCGGGAACCCTAGTGCTGGCTGCGACTGTTACTGTGACTACTACGGCTACTACTGCTACTGTGACTGCGACGACGACAGTACAGAGATCCTGTGTGAATTCGACGACGACGACTACAGCACTCAGCGATCCTACGTGGATCAGTGCTACAGGTCCTGTGTGGGCCCGATCCTGTGTGGGTCCGATCCTGTGTGGGTCCTTGCGCTCAGCAGTCCTGTGTGAACCAGCGCCTACAGGTCCTGTGTGGGCCCGATCCTGTGTGGGTCTTTTGCGGCGGTTAGTTACCTATCGATCCTTCGTGGGTCCGACGACTTAGATGGATCAGAGATCATCTTTATCGTCCTTTAAAGATGTATACCTGTGTGAGCTGAATCCTGTTGCTTCCTGTGTGGATTGTGTTGTGCTATCCTGTGTGGATTACAATATGCTTTCCTGTGTGGAATACGTTTACTTTCCTGTGTGGACTGAGTTGTACTTGGGCTCGGAGGTTGGAGCGTATTTGAAATTGATGTCTTAGGTATATGTATGGGCATATACCTAAGCAATGTCGGTTGTTACTTCGTGATTGTTCCTTTCTTCGTGGTTTATCCTTTGTGGATTTGAGAGACCTTCAGGGGTCTCGGGGTCCCTACTGAGTAGCTTATACTCACCCCTGCACCGGCTTTGCCCGCACTACGTTGTGTTGGTTGCAGACGACGGACAGCGTTGACCTTAGCTGAGGCTTGCAGAGCGGGACGGTACCCGGAGGTGGACCACTGGGCGGGACGTGCTCGGAGTGGACGGCGGGACCCGTGGAGCTGTGGAGCTTTCTGCACCCACCCTTCAGGTGGGATTTCCGGTGGACAGCTCGGTGTAGCGGCTTTTACTTTTCAGTTGTTGTTTTCCCTTTGCAGTTGTACTTTACTTTCAGTTTGGGTTTGTATACTGGCCCATTTACTTTTCCGCACTTTCAGTTGTACTCTACTTTTGCTTAGTGTTTACTTTCCGCTTGCTTACTCTGTGGTGTTTGTTTACTTTACAAAGGCAATGCCTTCCCTTTTACCGGGATTTACGCCTTGGTGCTAGTCGCCAGCCCCTGGCCTATGGAAGGCGAGCTTGGGGTAGTCACGGCACGGACCCCGAGGGCGGGTCGTGACAAATTGGTATCAGAGGAGTTCGGTTCTACCGCGAACTCTGATCTTTTCTATGTGAAGCAATAATGTTTAGCGTATTGAGTGTGGTTATCAGTTCAGGGAGTCCAGTGTTGGTACGGAGGCCGACGTATCCGTACACCAGGACCCTGACTTCTAATTTCCGACTTAATGCACGAAAACATTGATTGCGTGTGTGTTTCAAGGTTTTCTTTGTGATTACTTATATCAGCTCACCAGGTATACTGTTCTGACCGTGGTGCACCTGTTTCCTTTTCAGGATGGCCCCACGACGGCAGCCAGCTAGGGTTCCGAGAGTCGAGCGTGATGACAGCCCACCGAGCGACGAGGCCTCGGTGCAGGGCCCTTTGTCAGCAGTGGCACCGGCGGTAGCACTACCCGCCGAGCCCCCGATTCTTCCAGCAGCAGCGGCTGACGATGCATGTCGCCTTAGCGCACTGCATGAGATTCAGTGCCAGCGACCGCCTAGGTTTCGCGGGGAGATGGATCCCCAGGCAGCAGAGGACTGGCTGGAGGCAGTGGTACGAGTGTTTAGGCTAGTGAGGACAGCAGTAGACCTCATGGTGATCCTCGCTGCGAGCCTACTACACGCAGCATCAGGACGATGGTGGAGCTTGATGCTCCAGGTGCACGATGAGGCATCTCTACTTTGGACAGACTTTGAGAGCCTCTTCCGCTCGGAGTTCGTCCCAGCCACCCTTCGTGCGGTGCGTATCCAGGAGCTTCTTCAGCTGCGGCATGGCAGCATGACGGTCGCTCAGTACTCGGCTAGATTTACCGATCTCTCGCTCTACTCGACCGACATGGTACGGGACCCATTATTCCGGGCCCGGACCATCGATCAAGGTTTGAGACACGAGATCAGGGCATCGCTGATCTCCCTCAGCATACCGACTCAGACAGGAGTACTGGAGCGGGCCCTTCTGATCGAGAGCTTCTTTGCTGAGTCTACACCAGCACAGCGACCCACCGCAGGGCGGCACGTGGTAGAGTCATTTGCAGCAGGCAGTCGACGGATGACTCAGGGGTCCAGACAGACCAGAACTTCGGGCAGACGACCTCAGGACACTGGCTCAGCAGTGTGGGGCACACAGCGCGGAGCCAGTCTTTCGAGAGGCAGACAGTGCTACTCGTGCGGCGGGTAGGGCCACATGGCTCGTGACTGCCCGACCCGCCGTGCTGAGGAGCAACAGACAGTTGAGGGACCACCGAGGCAGAGGCAGAGGGTCGACCGTGGCGGTCCGCAGGGAGGAGGCGGATGAGGCAGAGGAGATGGACGAGCAGCCGGTGGTGGGCGACGCTTTGAGGCTCTTCCACCACCACCACCAGGAGGTCCACCCCGACCACAGGGAGCTGGCGGGAAGAGAAAGGCACAGCTCCAGGCAGCAGAGGCCTACGACCACGGCGCACCCGAGATGATTCGAGGTACTATCTGTGTCTATTCCACCCTTGCTACAGTTCTTATAGACACAGGAGCGAGTCACTCTTTCATAGCTGCTGCCCTTGTTCGGAGCTCGGAGATTCCGACAGAGCCGTTGGCTCGATCCTTACGGCTAGAGACTCCTACGGGAGCAGACTCGATGATTACGCACTGGTGCCGGAAGTGTGAGCTTACTCTAGGAGGCGAGAGCTTCGGCTGGGATCTTCTTGTAGCAGCGTCGAGGCCTTACGACGTCATCTTGGGCATGGATTGGCTATCTAAGGTCCATGCACAGATTGACTGTTATAGGCGCAAGGTGCGATGTGTACGCACCGACGGGAGCAGGTTCACCTTCACCGGTGAGAAGGGAGCCTTTGCAGCATAGGATGGACTTCCGCGGAGGAGAAGACAGCCCATTACTCATCAGTTGGCTAGCCTTATCCTTGGAACAGTTGACGTGTGGAGTCCTGGTTTTCCTGCAGTGGTGGATCAGTTTGCGGACGTTTTTCCCGATGACGTTACAGGGCTACCTCCTCGTAGAGAGGTAGACTTTTATATTGACTTGTACCCCGGGACAGCCCTGATATCCACTCCAGCATATCGGATGGCCCCCGCTGAGCTTCGAGAGCTACGGGTACAGTTGGAGGACTTGCAGGGCAAGGGGTTCATCCGACCCTGTGTTTCACCATGGGCTTCCCCGATTTTGTTCGCCAAGAAGGCGGACGGGAGCTTGCGTCTTTGTGTTGAATATCGTCGCCTGAACCAGGTGACAGTGAGGAACAAGTATCTGCTACCGAGGATTGATGACCTCTTTGATCAGCTCAAGGGAGCACAGTGGTTCTCAAAGATAGACCTCAGGTCCGGCTATCATCAGCTCAGAGTCAGAGACGAGGATGTGCAGAAGACGGCCTCCAGATGTCGGTATGGCCACTATGAGTTCATGGTTATGCCTTTCGGTGTAACCAATGCTCCAGCAGTGTTCATGGCTCTCATGAACAGGATCTTTCAGCCATACCTCGATCGGTTTGTCGTGGTCTTCATCGACGACATTCTGATTTACTCTACAACAGAGGAGGAGCACGCCTATCACTTGCGAGTTGTACTAGACACACTCCGAGAGCACCAGCTTTATGGTAAGCTCTCGAAGTGCCAGTTCTGGATACGTGAGGTCCACTTCTTGGGACACGTTATCTCTGAGGCGGGAGTTGCAGTGGATCCCGCGAAGATTGAGGTTGTGTTAGCTTGGGAGCCACCCAGGACCGTGACTGAGGTTCGGAGTTTCTTGGGACTAGCTGGATACTATCGGAGATTCGTGCCAGACTTCTCTAGAGTTGCGGCATCACTCACAGCTTTGACGAAGAAGGGGAAACCCTTCGTATGGTCTGACAGATGTCAACAGAGCTTCCAGGAGCTGAGATAGAGATTGACCTGCGCACCTATCTTGAGGTTGCCTGAGGAGGGAGTAGGGTACGTAGTTTACTGCGATGCATCAGGGACCGGACTCGGATGTGTTCTGATTCAAGAGTGGGCAGTGATCGCCTATGGATCACGTCAGTTGAGGCCGCATGAGCAGAACTACGTTACCCATGACCTAGAGTTAGCAGCAGTGGTCTTCGCTCTGAAGACATGGCGACACTACCTGATGGGCGAGCGCTTTACAGTCTTTTCCGATCATTAGAGTCTCAGGTATATCTTCTCGCAGAAGGACCTGAACCTGAGACAGCGGTGATGGCTCGAGTTCCTCCAGGACTATGACTTTGAGATAGTCTATACTCCTGGGAAGGGGAACGTAGTAGCCGATGCCCTCAGTAGGAGGACGGGCATTCAGCTACTTGAGGAGGCGACGGAGCAGCTAGCCTCTTTGCAGATATCCTTCGTGGATAGAGATGGAGTAACCTTCCTCCAGTCTCTCACAGTCACCCCTCCACTACTGCAGCGGGTCAGGGAGGCATAGCGTGAGGACGCTGACTGTGAGACACGGCGTGCACAGATATCCTTGGGACAGGCACCTGATGGTTTCTCCCTTGGAGCAGAGCACGACATCCTTTTCAGAGGACGTACCATGGTACCAGTCGCTTTGAGAGAGGAAGTGCTGAGAGAGTTTCATACTTCTCCTTTAGCGGTACATCCTGGAGTGGCGAAGATGTACCAGGACCTCAGACGACAGCACTGGTGGCCGGGCATGAAGAAGGCAGTAGTAGAGTTCGTTTCTCGATGCCTCACCTGCCAGCAGGTGAAGGCAGAGCATCAGGTACCAGCAGGCTTGGTACAACCCTTGGAGGTTCCAGAGTGGAAGTGGGATGTCATATCTATGGACTTCGTGACTGGACTTCCACGTACTTCCAGAGGTCACGACTCCATATGGGTGATTGTTGACCGACTCACCAAGTCGGCACACTTCTTACCCATCAGAGAGCAGGGCTCAGTAGAGATCTTGGGACGTCTCTACGTTCAGGAGATTGTGCGGATCCACGGCATGCCATCATCTATCGTATCCGATCGAGATGCCCGCTTTACTTCCCGTCTTTGGAAGGGGTTACCGGAGGCGTTCGGGATGCAGCTACGTCTGAGCACAGCCTTTCACCCTCAGACGGATGGTCAGACGGAGAGGACCATTCGGACTCTCGAGGACATGATCCGCGCATGTGTCCTCGACTTTGGTCGTAGCTGGAAGGACCACCTACCCTTGGTGTAGTTCGCGTACAACAACAGCTACCACTCCACCATCGGGATGGCACCGTACGAGGAATTGTACGGCCGACCTTGTAGATCTCCTTTGTGCTGGACAGACCCTGGGGAGTCAGCACTAGTGGGACCGGAGATGGTCCAGGCCATGACAGAGAAGGTACAGGTCATCCAGGAGTGGATGAGGATAGATCAGAGCCGGCAGAAGTCATACGCTGACAGGAGGCGGAGGCCACTGGAGTTCGAGGATGGTGACCACGTCTTCTTACGGGTCTCACCTCGACGTGGTATTCGGAGATTTGGCCGAGGCGGCAAGTTATCTCCGCGCTTCATCGGACCCTTCCAGATTCTCAGCAGGATTGGTGAGGTGGCTTATCTCCTGGCTCTACCACCTCAGTTGCACCGGGTGCACGACGTCTTCCACGTGTCTCAGCTGAGGAGATACGTGCACGACCCGACGCACATCATTGATCATGGGGAGCTTGATGTTGACGATGGGGCGACTTTTACGGAGGTCCCGGGGGAGATAGAGGATCGACAGAAGCGGGTCCTGCGTGGGCGATCGATTCCTCTTGTGCGCATCAGATGGCAGCACGGGAATCTCCAGGAGAGCACATGGGAGCGGGAGGCTCAGATGCGTGCTCAGTACCCTCATTTGTTTCCCTAGTTTTTGATGTATCTTTACGGGGACGTAAAGCCCTGAGGTGGGAGTAATGTGAAGACCCGTAAAATTCAAGGGAAATTTTTTTTTTCTTAATTTTCTTTAGAATTTTACAAGAGCGTGGTTTCTGACGGCACCTGATTCCGAGGCCCGGAGTGCCCGGAATCAATTTCCGAAGTTTGGCTCGGGTACGTTCAGTGAACGAACGATTGGGAATTCCTAACTTTTGATCCGGTGCTCGGAATTGAAATCCGAGGGCACCGATGAACTCGCAGAGCCGATATTCGCTTAAAGGGACCTTTTCGGAAGTTGCGTCTGTTGCGGGACGAAAGTTAGTTTTTGTGAGAATTATAAAACGTTGAATAAAAAAATGTGGAATTCTTTTTATTTCACTTTTGTAGGTTAACTCCTCTCAAAGGGAGTTAGGGGTGGGACCCACACCCACTTAACCTCCCTTGAGAGGATTAAGTGTTGTGGGACCCACACAAACCTAAACCTCTCATCTTCCCCCTTAAACTCCCCTCTCTCCCTCTTAAAAGTTTGTTAACTTAAAATCTAATTAATTACACATGACATGTATAATTAATTAAGTATTATGTTTTTGAATTTGAAGTTTTGAATTCCTTGGCTTGTTAAATAAAATAAGGAGGAACCTTATTTTATTTGGTTAGTCTTGTTTTGCCAACTTGTGAGGAATTTTGAGAGCTCCTCCTCCTTCTTCTTCAACTTGACGAAGAACGCTCAACTTGACGAAGAACGCTCAAGTTCTGACGAAGAACGCCGCTCCTCTCTTCTTCGTCTTCCGAGTCAACGAGAGGGAACGCCGCTTCCTCCTCGGATTCCCTTCGTCGGCATACGAAGATTCTCCAACGACGTATCTCATCGGACGCACCTCTTCGTCATCAGATTTGACGAACGACTACCGCGACGCCCGACCTCCGTGAAGTTGTCTTCCGCGGGACGTTGACAAATCTTCGAAACTATACCCAAGGTAGGGGTTGTTGATTATTGTTTAATTATTTTATTCTTGCTCGTGGTTCGCATGACTAATGTGAGGATTTTGAATATTTAAGTTGTGTTTTAACGTGAGGGGGCCGGACCGCATGAACACGGCCGAACCCCCTCCTTCGTTCTTGGTGTTTTATTTTTGCGGATGAATCAAGGTGGCGTGGTGCCGTCGCACCACGCGGATTTTCGCCGAATCTTTTTACGCGACGCCGTCGCGCGCGCGCCATGGAAGAATCATCAATAACGCGACGCCGTCGCGCCGCGTTGAAGGAAATCAAGGCGCGGCGGAGGGGCGCGGTGCCGTCGCACCGCGCCGGAAAACGAACACCGCGGCCGGTTCCGGGCCGCGGCGGAACGAGAAGACCGGCGGCCGGGCCGCCGGTGTCGGAAGCCAAAGAGGGGACCGGATTTTCCGGTCCCGTTGGAGAAAACTGGCCGGCAGTTGGCCGGCCGGAAGGTCAAAGGCCGGGGGAATAAATTCCCCCGGCAAGCTCTAAAACCCCCCCTCATTTAAGAGGGGGGCGGTTCCTTGAAAGGGGGGGGGGGGCAGGAGGCCCCCCGGTTTTTCTCCAAGCCGGCCCCCACGTGGGGGCCGTTTTTTTTTTACAAAGGGCGCGACATATAGCCGCGCCTGCCCTTCAATCAAGCGGGGGCTTGATCCCCCCCCCCCCCCCCGCGCGCTGCCTCCATGCGGCGCCGGGACACCGCGCCGCCGGCCGGCCGTCCGGCCGGGCCGGGTCGGAACCTGGTCGACCCAGTTCGGGCCGACCCAAGGGGGGTCGGGCCGGGTCGGCCCGGACCCAGACCCCCCCGTTTCGAATCAGATTCGGTCTTTTGCCCATATCTTGAGCCACGAACCTCCGATTGACGAACCGTCTACGGAAACGCGATCCTTGGATCGAGACGGTCGTTTCGGTATATCGCACTCAAGGTTTCAGTTTACTTTGAGTTCGGCCGGGTTGGTTCGTTCACGAAACCAACCGGGCCTTCGGAGCGGAAACGCTCATATCTTGAGCTACGGACGTCCGATTGACGTGCCGTCAGCCGTGTTGTGTTCCACTTAGTGAGACGGATCTTTTGGCATACTCCGCCCGAGGTTTGGACGCAGGTGGAGTACGGTCGGGTTGGTTTTGCCTTAAAAACCAACAGGGCCCCGGGGACGAAAATGCCAATAACTCTCAGACCGGGCGTCTGATCGACGCGCCGTCTGTTGCGTTGAGTTCCTGTTGTCGATACAGAACATTTGGATACATCAACTCTGGACTTGTGACAGTTGATGTATCAGCCTCTCGGCTCGTGGAGCGGACCCTCCGAACGAGCTTGCTGTGTGCGGGAACCCTAGTGCTGGCTGCGACTGTCACTGTGACTACTACTACTACTTTTGCTACTGTGACTGCGACGACGACAGTACAGAGATCTTGTGTGGATTCGACGACGACGACTACAACACTCAGCGATCCTACGTGGATCAGTGCTACAGGTCCTGTGTGGGCCCGATACTGTGTGGGTCCGATCCTGTGTGGGTCCTTGCGCTCAGCGGTCCTGTGTGAACCAGCGCCTACAGGTCCTGTGTGGGCCCGATCCTGTGTGGGTCTTTTGCGGGGGTTAGTTACCTATCGATCCTTCGTAGGTCCGACGACTTAGATGGATCAGAGATCATCTTTATCGTCCTTTGAAGATGTATACCTGTGTGAGCTGAATCCTGTTACTTCCTGTGTGGATTGTGTTGTGCTATCCTGTGTGGATTATAATATGCTTTCCTGTGTGGAATACGTTTACTTTCCTGTGTGGACTAAGTTGTACTTGGGCTCGGAGGTTGGAGCGTATTTGAAATTGATGTCTTAGGTATATGTATGGGCATATACCTAAGAAATGTCGGTTGTTACTTCGTGATTGTACCTTTCTTCGTGGTTTATCCTTTGTGGATTTGAGAGACCTTTAGGGGTCTCGGGGTCCCTACTGAGTAGCTTATACTCACCCCTGCACGGGCTTTGCCCGCACTACGTTGTGTTGGTTGCAGACGACGGACATCGTTGACCTTAGCTGAGGCTTGCAGAGCGGGACGGTACCCGGAGGTGGACCACTGGGCGGGATGTGCTCGGAGCGGACGGCGGGACCCGTGGAGCTGTGGAGCTATCTGTACCCACCCTTCCGGTGGGATTTCCGGTGGACAGCTCGGTTTAGCGGCTTTTACTTTTCAGTTGCTGTTTTCCCTTTCGAGTTGTACTTTACTTTCAGTTTGGGTTTGTAAACTGGCCCATTTACTTTTCCGCACTTTCAGTTGTACTCTACTTTTGCTTAGTGTTTACTTTCCGCTTTCTTACTCTGTGGTGTTTGATTACTTTACAAAGGCAATGCCTTCCCTTTTACCGGGATTTACGCCTTGGTGCTAGTTGCCAGCCCCTGGTCTATGGAAGGCGGGTTTGGGGTAGTCACGGAACGGACCCTGAGGGCGGGTCGTGACACCAATGTTTCGTTTTGAAATTTGATCCAATAATGGTCCAAAGTACATCCATTGGAAGATAGAGTCTAAATATGTCCATAAAATGGAGTTTTGATAAGTTTATAGGTAAAATTATACTTTTATATTAGTGTTAATCCCTAGTTAAGCTTAATAACATATTAATCGTTGTTGTTAATTTCAAATACCTTCACTAATATTTATTGAAAAAAACTATGTTGACCTTATTATAAATTATAAATTTTTCTAATTCCAAATATATAATCCATTTAGGAAAAAATTATAATATCAGATATGTAATAAATTATATTACATTTAATACCAAAATGTGACAACAAAGTAGGTTTTTTATGTAAAATCATTCAAAAGATTGCTAGGATTTTGTAACTAATTTAAAATTAAATTTTATTAAAATGACTTAAATTAGAAAAAATTAAATAAAAGTTATCTAATTATGCATTAAAATAGAATTAAAACATAATCTATCCTTATAAATAATATAGATGAAAAATAATTTTTGAGATAAAGTACAATATTTTTTCACTCTTTATTTCAAAATGAATCTTCCCAAGAAAATTTCATGAAATTCAACATAACATAGTTATTATGTTTATCCATCAAAAATTAATTTTATTTTAGAAAAAAAATAAAACTGCCTAAAATTATATATTAAATAGGTTTTTCCTGAAAACGTGGTAAAAGTACCTTAATAAAAATATAGGTTTTAGGTGTTATATTGGTTTTGATCTTATATTATTCTGATCCAATATATTGGATGAATGTTAAAAATATTTTTATTGAATATATAGTATATAAATTACATTAATATCACTCACTAATTTTAATTAATTTAATTTATTAGATAAAACAGCAATGTGAGCATAAAAATCATTTTCTATGAAAATATTCCCCGTATATTCAATTGGTCATTATAACTAATGAATTGATTTTATATTAGGGTAATCCAAATATTTTCATATATTATTTAATACTATTCATAACCTCTTACTTATCATCTATGTTATTTCTTAATATATTAAATATTAGTATTTTAAAAATACATTATTGTTTGCTAAAACTCGGTCTTATGTGCTACACAGACCATCAAGGAATGTTAGTCTTGTGTGTAATGTAAGCTAACCGCAGTGTTATGTATAGATAAATATAACCACTATATTGTGTAAAGTGCATGATTAATATTGAATTTAAATTAACACAATTCATATTTATTTCTTCAATATATATAAATATATAATAAATATTTTTAGTGTTGCATGAATTGAAAAATATCAAAAAGAATAAATTAATTCAGAAAAATAATTATGAAAATATCATGGTACTATATTAATTGTTACATGGAAAATGGTTTGACTGAAATCCTACTGATGAGAAATATATGTGAGGAAATTATAGTATGCAAAGAAAAACATTTCCCTTACCACCGACATCTCAAGAAACACCATGGAAGGTTGTTGTTCCTTGTCTGATTTGCTTCAAATATTGATAAACATGGGAATATTAGATCCAGGGACAGTTTAATACCCACTATATTAGTCTGAGAACTCTGAAAAAGATTCACAAGTCATGTAGTGGAGCATGATCCACATATATCCCAGGGATAAGTGACCATATTACAATATAAGATTTAACAATGCTTATTATCTCCAAAAAAAACATGTCCACAGGTATTTTGACTATGCCATAGAAATGGTTTGGTGGAACTCCCAAAAATAAGGTGAGGTAATGAGGAAGGGATTACATAGCAAAATTACTATTTCCCCTATCATTTATTTCTCATGTGTATAATAGAGATATTCTTTTTCTTCACAGATTGGTTGGAGATATAGGCAATTATTGGAATAATAGAGTGGAAGGATCATAAAGTTCCAAAAATAGGAATAAGTGTTATCTAGACATCATCTGAAGAATCACACATCTGATCTACTATTACCATTGTCATTACTGGAGGATTTTAAACATCAAGTACATTTTCCTCAACTGCAGACATTAAACATCATGTATATCTTCTTTACTACATGATTTTAAGCTACATGCCCATCATCCTTACTGCATGGAACTAAACTGAATAACCATAATTATTACCTCATGATGTCAACCTAAATGTATGTCTCCCTTACTGAATGACATTAAAAAATCATGGATCAAATCATCACCACAACACATTAAAATTCATTCTATATGTTTCTCTTGCACATCACTAAACTACACCGGTTTCCTAGAACATCATATCTATTGATTCACATCTTAATGATATATGCGTGGAGGCTAGATTTTATATCCTGGACCAGCCACATATATTCATGTCATCTCATAATCAAATTAAACTATATGGGATTAATATATCTACATAATACAGGATTATCATCCTAATGAAATAAGTAGGTACTACTGGGTCCTATATCATAGCCCATCAATATATTTTCTCATCCTTACCACATGACTATAAACATCATGGAACACATCCCAATAAAATGATTAAAAAATGTGAAAATTTTCAATCTATATGAGGCAAATTCACTATTATGGGGATATTTAAATTTCCATAATCACTTCCGATATATTGGTGACTTGATACCATTAATATCATAAACTCTACAATAATAATTATATTCCAGCTTTGTGAATTCCTTGATAGGTCGTATCCACAAATATTTCAATTTGGGTGTAAAGAACACCTTCTCAAAAGTGGAATGTTGTAGACTAGAGATAGTAGGCTCTTACCACTGCTAGTTCAAAAAATACCTGCTAACATATCTGAGAAGAAAGCATGGGGTAGGTATAAATCCATACCCCCTTGCATGATATCTTTTAGGATATTATAATGGCATAATAAGGGTAGGAATGGGTTTATATCCCAACATGAATAAACATAATTCACAAACTTACCCTAGAACCTAATAGCATACATGCATATATTAATATACATACCATCTTGACATTCTATTATGTTGTGATAGAAATAGAGGATCTCCGATGAAATATTTTATTTAAGATGTAGGGACATACACATTTTCAATCCCTAAATCCAGGCCATCTCAATAGTCAGATCCTTATGAAAAATTTGATTCTTCAAACAAAGAACATATTTCAGATCCACCCATAATGATTATTAACATTTTCTGATAAAGGTTAATGTTTCATACAAGGATCATATCCCCGTTCAAACTGGGGCACACCAATGAAGAGTGATTCATTCATCAAGATAGGATCATATTCCATTCACAAAATATTAGTTTCATATTCCAAAGGCATGTGATTGTGCACATATCCTCATTTTGGCCGATGCTCACCTTGTGAGAGAATCATATTCATTTGGACATTCTCATATACCTATTGAAAAAAGACATGTTTCATACTCTAAAGGCACATTATTAGGCTCATATCATTGTTTGGGTTGAGTCTCACTGAGTGATAGTGGAACATTCCTTAGGACAATTTCAAATTCCTATCCAAACAGATACGCAAAATATCCCATTATCATATTGGAGGAGGTCCATATACCTTCTCCCATTCTGGTGGACAACAAACAAATTCTATTGGTGAATTCAAATTTTGATTGGTCCCATATTCATGTTCCAACCTAAGGGTCACCATGTGAGATAAAAACAAGCCCCAATGTAGGCTGACAATCCAGTTTCAAAAGACCATTGGCATTTTCTAATGTCAAGGGATTGGGCTCATATCCTAGTTTTGGTCGAGGTCTTCCAATTGAGAGATTCACACTCCTTTGTACACTCTCATATACCTATCATAAAATCTCAATGACATAAAAATGTAGCATTGCAGAAAATGGCTCATAATACCAAAATTAGAGGATAGTTATCATTTTATTCTAGCCACTATCCTAGAGAAGGTTTAGATCCATGATCAACCCCAAAAACGTAGGATGACATATTCTCACTACGATGCATAGTATGTATCATAACCTTATCCTTCCCAATTCCAATTTTCTATGAGGTTCCTCAAGACACATTATTTTCACCATAATGTTCTGCAAACTCTAAAAATTAAGTATAAGGTAATCATTAATCTGATAGTCTTCCTTATGGTACTGTTAAGATAGATTATAGGGACTCTACCCCTAACATCCTCTATGGTCAACCTCCCCAAGATGACATCGCCAATAGACAAGAAATCCTTCCAATTTCTAGACACCTTCATTTATATAGTTTTTCAATACATATGGAACAATTGTATAGAATGATGTTCAAGATAATGGTGATAACCATATATATAATGTAACAAACAACTATGAGAATCACATAACTATGGTCAGAAGGTGACCCAAAGGGGAACCCAATGTTTCCTTGGATGGTAATGAAATATAGATCTATTGAATAAGTAGTTTACATGAAGATATGGATATTAGTCCCTGGAAGAATCACCCCAATTATTCCAAGGCCAATTTCAACTCACAATTATGAATTTCCAAATGGATCAATATGGTAGTTTCATAGTTCATCTTAACCACATGATGATAGACTGTACAAAGTTTTCTCTGACTACACTCCATTAAAATATAAGGATACATCCTAAAAACATGGAATTAAAATGTAAGGGGTATTCCAAGTTACATGATATTAAACTGTTCAACCACATCCTTACTACAATACATTGAACTGTAAGGAATACTTCCTTTTAGTTGACATTAAGCTTAAATAGTTATGTAGAACTATATTTGTCTTGATTCCACACATTACATTAAAAATAGTGATCCCAATTCCTCCATTCTTTGGTCCAGCTATGACATATCTCCAATTTTATATCGAGTCACCCATATCGTTAACACAAGATGTTAAACTGTAAGGTATATTTCAGTTTTGAATGACATTAAACATCATGGGATGAATAAAACAATGTATGGATTGATTCTCATTTTCAATGAGATACTTAGGGATGCCTTGTTCCTATATCTTGGTCTAGCCACCACATCATGATATTTACCAATCATATCATTAATTATCATTGTGTGGTAGGATATAGCCTTACAATTCCTTGTTTCTCACACTAAACATGGCTAACATGATTATATGAATTTTTATGAGGGCTTCCCTATGAAAATAATGAATGAATTCCCATGATAGGTTCATCATTGTATAGAATACAAGTCTATAACAATCATAACATATTTTCATGCCTCATTTTGTTATGTTGGATGGTTTATGATCCATGTAAGATGTAAAACGACTCATTCCCATGGACATCACATGAGAGGACCACTTTTGTTGTTGTTGGTCTCTTACTAGACTACTATTCAAGAACTAAATCTCTGTTTATCCCTATCGTCATAGGATACATAGTGATGCATGTATTTTCAATCCTGGGCCATGCTATGACATTCAAAAAATTAATTCCCACCCCCAGATATGTGTCATACTAGTGTAGAGAGTATCTCATTCAAGAATAATGATAGTAATTAGTTATATCCTTATATGATACATAATAATTCCTAGATCACCAACTCCAGGTCTAGTCACAATAAGAAAATTTAAAAATTCCCCCCTCTTTGTGTATTGGCCATGCCATCATAGAGATATTTTCTTAGAACCACATGGTTTTTGATGGCTAAAATTATGGGATACGTAGATACCCCATGAATTATTTTCATGGGACAACCCACAAAATTATAACTTCATTTAGGGGTGAACACATCCTTAACACATGATGTTAAATTGCGGAGTCTTAAAAATACGAGTGTCTTGATTCCTACCAATAGAGGATATGTAGCGGGGTCTATCTCTTTAATCCTGGGACAACCTACAACTTCCGGAAAATGATATTCTCCACAACTACATAGGGACTGAAATGTAGAAGTACACTTTTCCTATCTGTTAATCAGATATATATATATATATATTATATAAATTTTCTTGTACAAATATTCACATATTTCCATATGTACTTACCGAATGATGTTAAACTGCATGGAAAACATCATTACTAAATGACAATAAACTGTATAGAACATGTACTTATCGAATGGCATTAAACAAATCAAAAAAATACCTCCCAACCAAATGGTGATAAACTATGAATTCCATCATCCACCATCACCCCTTCTTAGATGACTACATGATCCTTACCCCGGTCAAGAAGATTATGGGGTGCATCTGCAATCTTTTAAGGAAACCGAATCCATTAATCAAACTACCTTATATGAGTACCCCAGTTTTGATAAAACATTTGATGCCCCCAAAAATGGAATGATATATATTGGATCATCCAAAATATTGACACAAAAGGTCTCATCACCCCCAACTAGAGTCATCCTTACTCCATAAGGTGGTATTTCTATTTCTGATGAGCCTGACATCACGATAGAAGAACCCATCTCTTCAGCATTTTTCTGACATATTCCTTGTATGATTGTACCATATCATTACTCACGACCTGATAACATTGATCCATGATTTACAACGTCATAAAATCCCGCTCATAAGGATATTGAAGTACTATTGGACTCGGGGATCCTAATATGGATCTTTTTTTGACATTCACCACAGTAATTCCATTGGATCAATGACCATAAACTTCCTAAACATTTTTCAAAGGCATATAATATAATAATCACTCCTATAATGGTGTAAATAGAAATACCTTAAACTCCTAGAGAATGATTCATAATATCATTTAGTTAAAAAAAGGAGAAACAGGATTGTTGATAAAATGTAATGTATTCAATCCCTAAAATCATCATATATATATTTTAGAAAAATCTTATAGTGAGAATAAAAAAGGAATAATGTTCATATGGTAGAATTTTTAATCCTATTCCATTCTATTCTTTCTAGACACCTTGGTCTAGTAAAAAGATAGAGCAATATTTTTTCACATCTCTTCGTTATAGGAATATGTTCGGTATACAGTAATTGAACATTTAGAGTTATCAAACACTTCTTGGATATTACCCTTTCCATAAATCACACATCATGAATTGAGTATCTTGGATAAAGGAAAACCATTCATAGAGCTTAAAAAGTATAAATAATCATTTTTTTCAGAAATACATTTGATTCCTAAGCACTCAGACCCACCATCAAGAGTTTTCTTTATCCATCTTAATGGGATTTCTAATTCTTGTGTATATAACATCATCGTACAAGAACCCATAAATTCATCCATATTTGGGTCATTCCAAATATGATTGTCCCATATCATCATCCTATCTAATGTACATTGGACTATGATTTATGGTATATTTACCAATCTATCCATGGATATTTAACTCCCTATACATTACATCACTATGTTTTATTTCCTTTTCAAAATGTAGTAATAAGACACTTTGTTCCAAAACCATTGAAGTAAAACACCTCATTATTCAAAACCATAGGGAATAGGTTACAATCCTCACAATCAAGAGATAATATGTCCAAGTGATTGATAAACCTTCAAGATAGAAATATTCCATACCCAAAATCAATATATAGATACTGGAGTATTTAAAATTCACCAAGAAACTTGTTAAAGACATCAGAAACATCTATTTGGAAATGATACTACCACTTAAGGGTTTTGACCTAGAAACTAAAAAGAATATCCTCCTTGTAAGAATGGATCTCCAATCATTGTGAGCCTAAGAGAAACTATGGGGTAAACTGGTATCTTAGAGTGTCAATGAACAAATTCAACATATCTACCCCAACCCATTTTCATAGGCTATAGATTTGGGGGTATGACTTACATCACCCATATTCCAACTATATAGTTAGACTAAACATCCAGGGTATTTCAGTATTAACCAATTTTACCTCTACCAATCTTCTATTATCAATGAATAAAATTAGAGATCCATTTTTTCCATGATAACAACACATAAGGTATTTTACCTAAAAAGACAACGGAGTCTTACCCTTGTAATAAAGAAACTCTAATCATCGTGATCCCTAGAATCACCGTGGTGGAACTCAACACCCAAGAGTTTTATGAGTCATCCTTGGTATGCCTAACCTATATTATTTGTTCATAAATGATTTAATATAGATGACCGTAAACTAAAACACACCAAATTTCTATGTTAGAAGTCACTAAAATACAACACATTTATGGCCACACTTGTATGACCTTAAAACAACCAACTAGAAGAGACATATTTCCGTACCTATTTGAAAACCAAATAGGTGATGCCTCGGAAAAAGTGGGGTCTCTTCTCTCTGGATTTTCATTATGTATAATACATTAAATGTTGACAATTTATAATGTCAAAAAGTCACACAAACATATCAGTTATAAAGACCTATCAGATGGTGTCATGACCAAAAGCCATGTCCATGTCCATTATGAATTCTTCCATGTAATATCCCAGTTTTTCTGAAGGTGTGTTATTTTTTAAATAATGGTTTCAATATATCTTATTCGTTAATGATATGTTTCTCAGGTTAATGTGGGGACTCAAGGGTGTTCTGGTGGTTTGGGATATGAATGGAAGGAAAATTGGGCCAAACTGTGCAATGTGCACAGTTGGCACACATTTATTCAAACTATGTAGCCTTCATAGGACAACCATGAAAACATGGACAATAGATTATCTCATGGATGGAACATGGTTTCAAAATAAATAGGGGTTTCTTTGGAAATAGTGTGGCCAAACATACCTTGGGTAGTGGTGCATGGTTTTGAAAACTCTATGGGTAAATAGTGTGCCACCCAAAAATATAGAAATTTTATAGATTATCCATTACATGATTTTAAAACCACAGACTAGTTTTCTCCCTCGTTCTACCCTTTAAACACTAATGATGAATAAGAACTCTAAAAAGATCCCATTATTTGATATATATTGTTTCAAGGCCATTTGGGTCACTGTTTGTGGCAGATATATGATCCATGAAAATATAATCATCTCATTTCCTCTCTTTTCTGGATTAGGGTTTGTATCTTGGGAGATTTTCTTCCCAAACCCTAAACCCTCTTTTTTAAGTGTAATCAAGGCTCTAGATTCTATGGTTGTTTTGATCGGGATGTATCTATTTATATTATAATGTGTTCATCAACATATTCGAGATAGGTGGTCAACAAGTTATATCACATTGTTTTTATATGTATTTTTGCATATGGGAAAGTTTTCATGTTTTTCATTATTATGATTAAGGGATTTTTTGTTATATTTGATATAATTGGTGTATAAAAGAAAAATAGAACATTTCATGATCCCTATATGATTTATGTGGATTTATTTCACTGATTTTGGGACATTGAAGGGGTACATCGACATTCCAGGGCACAGATAACGAAAATGTAAAGTGTAAAATTTAGTTGTGATTATACGGATCCCATAATGAACATGTAAATTGGATTATTTGATGAATAATAAAGTAATATTAATTTTTTTTTATTTGGTTAATGGTTATGATATTTTTTCATTTCTTGGAATGAAATATGAGTTAAATGGGATTATTGGTAATGTCCGAAATGATTTATTTCTACATCCAATGAATAGGTGGGTTTAGACATTTTTGTGATTAAACATATCAAAATGGTTGGATATGATAAATGTGTTAATGTATGGGAAATAGTGAATACGTATAGTGATATAGGCATAGGAAATAGGAATTGGGCTAAATGGATGTGTGATATATATAATAAGTCCATTAATGGATTCTAGAATAATATTAATTCCCATATTGTATGTGATGGATTGTTATATTCTATTTATTTATATGGTTGTATTTAATGTTGTTTTTATGAGGTGAATGGATAAATAAGAAGGTGTACATGGATTTGTATATTGGGGTGTCAACATGAGGTTCTATGCCCATTGGTTGATTTATACTGAGGCTCTAAACACATGTTACAATGGAAGGGTTAGGGAAGGGAAATGTGATCTATTCCCCTAATGGTTTCATTCCACCTGGAATGAGGTTTCTAGGTGAGGATAATATGATTTTTTGTGATCTTTTTACCCTAGGGAGATAGGGACATTACTTATTCCCACATTCATTATGATTGATTAATATTCATAATGCATTAAACACATTAAACAAGTAAATTTTGTGATAATGTTAATGATTATTTAATTTAGGAGTAATGATTGGAATATCTTAGGTGAACATTGTTATATAATGGCCCCATAACATACTTTAATATTCTTTTCATTTTATTTAGTACCTTCATTTACTATATATTAACTGCTTAATTTTTAGTCATCATTGGTGGTGGCCTACTGAGTTGTACTAACACCCTACTCGGGTCACTATTGGGTACTTGAATAGATTTCATGATTAGAGGTCAAGAAAAATGTAAAGTCCCCATTCTTGGTAATTTATTTGGTCTTGGGATGTGCATTGATGATGTTCCAGATATTGATCCAATACCATTTTTGGAATTCCTCTGTTTTCTTTATTTTGGGTAATGATAACTTTGGAACTGCTTATCATGAAATGGAATACCAACTATATGTTGGGGTTTGTAACCATTTTGGGAGATATTTTTTACATGGTTATTGGTTATTACATGTTTTATATGATATTTACTTTTTTGATTATGGAGAACTATGGTATATAGGTTATATTCTCCCCATGTTACACATATGTACTCTCTCAATATGTCAGAATCCTCTAGGGTACGGGGAGGCCCACTTGAGGCCATGTGTTGACCCAGCTCGGGGAATTGATTTGTAGATTTTGGTTCAGTGATTTTACAAATAGGTATTAGAGGATTCCATTTAGGGGAGTTAAAATTTGTGGATGGTAGACTTGATATTTGGAATGGTTGAGGCTATGGTAATGATATCATTCATGGGAGTATCTGACCAATGTACATAGGAACACATATGTTACTTAGGGTGGGAATTATTGTTCATGTTGTGAATTGCTGCATTTGATGATGTTTCACCATTAAGTGATGCATTTTTTGTGGGATGTGATCATTTAATGGTATTTTCCCATGTTTGTGATGGAACGAGGTTTTCCATTCATGGATTATTGTAGGAACCTAGGTATAAAAGTGGAATACATCATGATAGGCACACACGGGATAGGTGTGTGGGGGATAAAGGGTTGGTTGCATTTCTCATCCATGAAAATTCAGATAAAAATAGTGTCTAGCAATCTAATTTTAATTGGTTAAAAGGGGTAATAAAATGTTAAAAATCATTAAGGAATTATTCTTAATGAAATATGAAATTTTTTCAAATGATAGTTGTAGTAATTTTTGAGATGGGAAATGTTCCTAAGTGGAAAGAATTACCTTGTAAGTATGGAAATAGTTTTAAAATGGTTTCCAATGTAATATTTGTTACTATTTGATTTATTTTACCATGGAGGCCATGGACCATTGTTACTATGGTCGATGGTATTGTTTATGGTAGTGTATGCACATAGTTTTTTATGACCAATATTAATCATTATTTTATAAGATCTATTGATTATTTCTTTTATGTGTTCTAAAGATCGTGTTTTGAATTGTAGATACCTTCCTGTACAATGATGTGTGTCGGGATGAAGACAAGAGGATGTTTCCTAAAATTTTACCCTAATAGTAGATCTATAAAAACTCATGATTCTGGAAAATAGAGATAATCATTTCCATGGGTATAATTCTAGTTTTAGTTTGATTATTGAACGAGGCCTAGGGGGGGTTGTACCAAGTCTATATGAGCTCACTAGGGTGTTTCAGAAAAAGTACCCACAATCCATTATCAGATAGGGTGGGCTAGTTTAATTCATGTTTTGGATAGAGTTTATCCAGATGAATATTGAAAATTTGGAGACTCCTTCTATGAAGAGAGTCGTGTTGTTAAACAATATGATTATAGGTCTAGAAAACTATTGGTGGTAAATAATTGATTATGTCAAGTAGGATAAAGGTATGGTATTGAAATATTGCATGGAAAAATTTAATGAAAAATTATATCCATAAACATTTAGGTAGGATAAGGAAATAGATTTTATGAGTTGCAGTCAAGGGGTGATGTCAGTGAGGAATTGGGATTCCATTTCACTGATTTCTGATGCTTCATTCTAACATTGGTAGGGAATGAGGCTGCAATTGTCAATCTTTTCCAGAATGTGGTTAGGATTGAGATCAGGTCTTTATGGAACATATTAAATTTCAAAATGATTGTAGAGGTATTGGATCAGGAACATATCTCATAGGGGAACCTAATGATATCTTTAGTTAGTGAACCTATGGTACCATCTCATTGGATGAGTGCTGCAGCTTTCATGGCATGAAAAAGTCATTTTTCAAATTTTCATCATGGTGAAAGTGCACTATGTCGACTTAAGAGGGGGGAGGCCTCTTAGAGTAGCGATGAATTGATCTATTATGAGTGCATTAGGTCAGGGCACATGCGAGTTCAGTGTCCTTAATCACCAGTTGAGGGTCAAGTGTGCGGTCGATTAGGCAATGTACAGAGGATCTGTAGGAAGCCACAAAATTTGATAAATGATGGAAGTCAGAGGAAGATGATGGGTATTGGAAGGTGATTGGTTAACCCATTTTAGGTATGCATTTTGATCTCCACGTCCCATAATTGTAGGTGTAGTGGATCTGTGAATCTAGGGTGAGATCATTCATACTGGAAAGGTATCACAATTCAACGTACCTTGGCCAGATCCTAGGGTAGATGGGTAGGTCATCTTCACAACGTTCATTATAAGCCTATAATTGGAGAGGATGAACCATATATAGTTTGAGGTATGATTGTTGTATATTCTATTCTCACTTGTTATTTATTTGACATAAGTTCAACGAACTCATTTATATCTAATTATTTAGTATGTGTGTGGGGCCTAGAAGTTAAACCTGTATTTGTTGTTGTAAAAGGTAAATATCGATTGTCACCATCATAGGATAATGATGGAATATCTTGATGTCAACACGTATGTAATTAATGTTGAATGGGAAGTTCGAGTATGTCATGCAGGACTGATATCCCAAGAGTTGGGATAATTCACATCCAAAGTGGCATATGTTGTTCTTGATGGTGGAAGTATATATCATCTAGTCTTCTCTCCCATTGTGAAATAAATTAGGATATGTTTCCTGAAGACTTCTCGGGGCTACAACCCAAGAGAGTTTTGTGTTTGCGATTGAGTTATTGTCAATGGAAGTTGTTGTTTCCATTCTACCATAATTAATGATTCCAGAAAAATACCAGTAACTTGTAGTTCCTCAAGATGTTTTGGAGAGTATAGGTTTTATCCATCCATGTAAATTTCCTCGGGGATGTCCTATGTTGATTTCTAAGAAAGATGACTGATCATTGAGTTCATGTGTCAATTATAGGAAGATGAATCTGATGACTGTTAATAAAAAATAATTTTTTTATAAAAATATTGACATTCTTTACAAGAAGAAATGTGATTTACTGCTACTCATAATTGAATTGAGGTGAGGATTTCGTCATTTGAGGGTGATATATTCTGATGCACAACGAAAAAAAATTATGATCATGTACAAGTGTTATGAGTTTCTATTGATATCATTTAGATTTACTAATTCACCACCTATGTTCACGGATTTGATAAGCCAAATTTTTCACCAATATCTAGATCTGTTCAATGTTTTCATCATTGATGAGTTCTTGGTGTACTCTATAACTCATGATGATCATGCCAAACATTTTGATAACCATATGAGTTTACTAAAAGGCCATAATCTTTAGGATATGCTACTAAAATTTCATTTTAGTATTGATAATGTTCATATTAAGGGACACTTCGTCTCTATGGAAGGAGTTTTGGTGGATCGATAAAAATTTCATGATGTGGTGTCTTGGGAGATGCCCGTGAATGTTTCTGATGATCATAGTTTTCTAGGATTGGATGGTTCTTATCATAGGTTCATTAAATATTTCTCCCATTTGGATGTGCCATATTCATTATTAAAAAATATGGGAGTTATGTTGTAGTGTTATTAGGAATGACATAATGGTATTCAAGAGTTGAATAAGTAGTTTATGACAACACTGATATTTTTCCTACATGTCCTTAGAAAGTGGTGCACTATGTTCTGTGATGGTTTTGGTGTTGGAATTGCAACAGTGTTGATACATGATGACTGGGATATTTCATATGGTTCAAGAATGTTGAGTCCCCTTGAAAAAAATTATCCTAATCATTATTTTGAGCTGATCGCTCTGGTTTATTCCTTAATGTGTTAGAGTAATTACATGTTGGGATAGAGATTCAAAGTGTTTTCCAATTATTAAGGTATTATATACATATTCTATTAGTTTGAAGTAAATATTAGGTAGTGATGTTGGGGTGAGTACATGAAATCCCTCAACATTAGGTTTGTTTACACATTTTTTCTACCTTGTCAAAATCAGATGTAATAGAAATTATTCAACATTTAGAATTTCTAGAAGCATTATCATACATAGGGTTTTTAGAAAATTATGAATTCTCTACTTTGATTTTCTTTTCTGCATTGAAAAATTTTACACCTTTATTCTTTTTAGAATCAATTAAATCATTATTCTATTCCATTAGAGGTAAATATTGTAGATCCTTCTTTTTATTCTACAAATTAAAACATTAAAAAGTTTCAATGATGTATTTTTTTAATCGAATGACTTTCTATTCAACTTTAGAATGATTTGGTCGAATTTTTTGAACTCTTATTCTTTTTTCAATCAGGTATACATCAATTTTTTCATTATGATTCTTTTGTTCCTCAAAATAATTCTTCAAATAATTAATATCTTTTAACAACATGATTTTCTAATTAGGAAGACCTTCTTCATTTTTGGGATCAGGAATTTACAATTATCAAATTTTTATTTTCCTTATAAATTCATCTAATAATTATGATACATTCATTTAATTTTTTATTTCATATTATTTTCACATTTAAATTCATTATCGTTAAAGATGGTACTTCTAAAATACTCATTATTCAATATTAGAATTAATATATTCTCTCCATATTTCTCACCAATATATATATTTTTTTTCATTTCACAATCTTCGACTTCATCCTCATTAGAAAAAATGCATCTTCATTTATATTTGATGAAAATTTTATCATTCCCTCTAGAAAAAGATTTATCATTATCACCATATTTATTCCATTACCTTCTTGGACTTATTTCATCATTATCTCTATATTGTACTTTAATTATTTGAGTAAAATTAGCTAAAAGTGTACAATGGCTCCACATTCAAAACATTACAAGTGAATCTTCTCTTTAAATTTCTATGTACCTCTTACCACATTTTAATAAAATGAGGATAAACTTTCATCACAGTTTTTATAGACCCCATTTTTTGAATTACAATCAACATCTTATTATTCAATAATAATGTCCTTTGAATTTTCTTTCCTGACAATCCTAAAAAAATTATATATCATATATTTTTTCCTTTTCATAACATTCCTCCTTCTTATATCATTAGTAATTAATGTGATATGAAAATAATCAATAGATAATATTTCTGGATCTCTATATTCCAATAAATATTTAATTTCATCAAACCAATCAGGAAGGACTCTCAAGATACTTTTATCAATGGTATAATCATAAAACATTTCGCCCAGACATCTAATAGTGTTGAAAACATCATTCACCCTAGTAAATAAGACACCAATTGATTCATACTCTCCAATTTTCACATCTTGAAACATCAATATGTAGATTTTTAATTTTTCCTTATACAAGTTTTTATTGACTTCATATATGTTTTTCAATTTATCCCATATACTTTTGGCTATGTAAACACTCTTTAGAAATAGGAATTAACATTAAAAAAGAGATTATATTGCTGCATTGTTTTCACTTCCATCATTCTCATGATTCTTCCTATCAATACATCTAATATAGATTTTATCACCAATAGGTTGAAAAAATATTCAGCTTCAAGAACATTATATCCAATAGAAATAATATAAGAAAACATTATATCATTCAAGATATGGTAATTATTACCATCTAAAACCATTATACCATTACTATTCACACAATTTACATTCTATGTCAGTAACTCTTCAAAACATCAACAAAGAATAATGTATGGGAAACATCAGCTCTTATATTAGTTGAGTGTACCCAATCAAGATAATTATATCATTGAGTGTGGGAGGCAATGAATCATGGATGTCTATTTTTATGAGTTAAACAACCACCACCTCCTATTAAAGAAATCATTTCATATTAAAAACAATTCAATCACTCGTTATCCTGAAAACAAGAAATTAAAAAGCTCACTATTCAATAAGAATATCAATGTCAGGGGTTTGGTATGGAAATAATACAATACTACATAATCCATTAGGAAAAAGTCCTTTTGTGTGGAATACAATGAGTTGTATGTTCTCATTCACTCATGTAGATCAATGTGAACAATCGAATGATGTGTTTTCTCCCTCTATCACATATGACGTAATTCAATATTTTTTTATCAAAACATGTAACATGGTTTTATTTATCGACATTCACAAATGTATTCTATTAAATCCAACTCTTCACATTCTTTCCCATAAGATGAAAAAATATACTTCCGTTTGATATAATGATCACTCCATTTTCCCAATATGAATATCCCAGTCCACTTGTTCAATTGAAAAAAATATATCTCTATCATAATAAGGTTTAGAAAATTCGAGCCCATTTCATCCATAGTCCAGAAAAAACTGTATGATAATGCATCAGAATAAAGAGATAACATAAACCTGCTTAACATCTAAATACATTAATCAGTTCAATATAATTAACATTTGATTATGTTTCAATCTTGACTCTTTTCCTTTTACTTCTATCTAACATGACTTCTTCAAGAAAAAAATTTGGATTCCCTTCATCTATCAAGATTTTCATCATCACTCAACCTTATCTCCACTTTTTCATGAACATGACACATGTCAGAAAAGCACACAATACATTAACATTTTAATGGTAAACAATAAATAATTTTTGTAGACATCTAAAACTATTTCCCGATCAATAAAATACCCAAATTTGAATGTTTCATTTATTTTTAGTTTCATCGTTTATTTTGTCTATGTTTATTAACATATATAATTTACTCTTCAACATTCATTAATATTCTAAAAAGATCATCCCTCTTCTGAAATTCTTTTCAATCACTAGTAAAATTTGGATTTCCAATTCTGATTTAATCAGTAAGATTTCATCAATATGTGCAGTATGATGAATTGGTATCAAATCTGATATAGTTACTCTTGACCAAAAAGATAAAAACATATGAATATGATTTTGATTTTTTTCTTTTAACTCCATTATACAATACTCATCAGATTCATTCAAAAAAGATGTATAACTTTTTTTATTTTATTTTGACTAAATACCAGTACCTTGGGTTTCTCACTTTGTTCAAAAAGTCATCCCAACCAAAAAATTTTAATCTCCCCATTTGAGAATAAATCCAACCATCTCGATAATACTCTTACCGAACCATACATTGATTAATGTTCTAATTTTAATCATCCCCATTATGATTAAAGGAAATGTAATTATTTCCTGATAAATGGGTTACTATATTTTTGGAAAACCTCTATCATTACATTTTGAATCATCTTCAATAGTGTTTAAAATTAATTACACTAGGTCTTGATGAAAACAATTCAAACATTGACACATATGATGGTAAAAAGAATATGGTGGATTTATATTCAAAACATTTACTTGATCAACATCCTTCATTCACAATATTGTGCTTATATCACGACATTTATCATTAATTAGAATACTTTATATATACTCTTTAGAATCATCTGACTTACAATGGAAATTATTATACATTCTCATTCATTCGACAATACATTTCATTCATTCTCATTCTTAGTACGATTGACATGTATTCAATCAGACTGATTATGATCATCAATACATATTATCCACCATTCATTAATTAACTCTGGATCACAATATTATTGAATGAATTTTTTTATTAGAACTATGAGATCACAAAATCATTGTCACGTTTATAGTATAGTCATGAATACTCCAATTATCCACTATTACGATTAAACCTTTCATACTAATCTCATGGAATTTCAAATAACCTGTTACTTTCATCAAGATTCTTCCTCCAAATGATTGATCATTTTAAATCATTTTGAGTGTGATTTCATTAATACTATGGATTATTAATTTTCATCACATAACAATTGAGGTTATTTTCAATTCTTCTTAAACATCCTTGATAAGAAAATACAATACCATAATATGATAGTCATCATGAGTAGCTTGGTCGTTATAATGATTCTTCACCACCCACATTATGGTCTATTCTCACAAACATATCCATATTTTATCATTTTTTCTTGAGATCCCAATGGGGATTAATTGACACTTCATACACTCCTCCCTTTATAGCCTATGAATATAAACATTGATGGGGTTTTGAGTTACGGTATCTGAATGGTCCGTGATAAAAAAAATTCAATGTTAATAAGTATGAATGGACAGGATGTCGATGGTCGATATTTACCTCCATTCTATTAGAATAATTATTCCTTATATGATTTTTATGAGGATGAATATTCTCCAAGTCCTATGGGTTTGGGGCTATTCAAGAGCCCAATTTGAATTAGTTGATCCTATTCTTAGGGATTCAATTATTATATTCACATGTTTTATGATTCCATGGAATGAAATTGATAAATAATTCCCATATCTTGGATGGATTGGGTTTATCTAGAACTACCATTGTATTACACAGGACCATCTTGGGGATAATGAACCTAAGGATAATGATTGAGATATAAATTCCCTCAACCTAATAGGTTGATGGGTTTTTTCTGTAGCTGCGGTCATATCCATGATCCTCTCAAGGATTGATGATACTATAGGTAGAGTAAGTGGTATATATTCTCTTAACCATGATGGATTATTTCACTCCTGATTAGATTCTATACAGGATACTATTTCCACCTATATTATATGGATTGTTGTTCTCGTGTTGGGGATGGGTGCAATGGTAGCCCATAATGATAGTCATTCTTGACTGGATGTTTTTTGATTGATTTCAACATCATATTCCATGTTATAAATTATATATATATTATTTTAGGGGACCAATTCAAATATTTTTTTCTCTCATTTCCCTCAATTCATAATGACTTGGAAGGGCTGATGTGAGGACTAACATTTTATAGACCAAATGGATTGTAATTTACTCGATCCTCATATATTTTTAGAGGCTATGACATTTCAAGAAATTGCATTCAGGGGATGTATAATTATAAGAACATAGTGAAGTGACATGAGCCTTATTTCTTAAATCCTTAGATACATTCATCTACAGATAGTCTGGAAATTAGTCGGTGGATGGTTATCAGGATGAGGAAAAAAACACAACATAAATGTTATTAATGTACCATAATACTTGGTTTTGAGATATGGAATATGAGACATATCCTACTGAAAATATAGTTTATTTATGTTCTTATAGAGATACATTTAACCTAGATAAGGGAGATATCTATCTTTCAACCACTGATGAGTACCCCATATATTTTTTCATAGACAAAGAGTATACCTCTTCTATACCACATCTGGAATATAATAGTTAGAATTGGAAATGGTTTTGAACATGGTGGGGATGCTGTTTCAATATAACTCCCTCTATATGTCAATTCAATCCTCCTCTTCATCATAATTACACACCTCCACCAAGTATGACTGTGGAAGGTGCTTCTCGTGTTCGACTGCTGACAGGGGTGGAGTGTTGTTGGTTGCTGATGGGGAAAAGTATTTGGTTGACCACAACGATTTGAGAACAAATCAATACGAGAGAGCCTTTTTTAGATTATCTCTATACAAAGGATTATGGGCTATGGGAGGATTTATTTTTCCATTTTCGATATCTCAATGGGGAGGTGAACCATGATATATTTTATGTATAGATTCCATGAGATACATCTTCACACTACCACAAAGAGAACTATTGGGGTAGTGATCACCTTCTTCCCCAGTTAAAGAGTATATATACCCATGGGGTGTTAATAATGTGTCCTAAATAACCTCTTGGGACACTAAAATTGAGAATAATTGAAATTTAATCACTATTCAGCATCATAGTTGATATATGATGGCCAATATTTTGAAATTAACTATGGATATGAACTTGGTGCATGATCATTTCCAGACAGTACTGATAACCATCTTGTGCTGCCTAAATATGAGATTGTTGCTAAAAATCTACTAGAAAATGGAAATAAATATCTTTTTTATTGGTTGTTATATGATTCTACCATTATGAATGTCGCTTCTCTCACTTGGTGAGACCCGATTAGGGAAGGAATACGACCTCATCATGAGTTTTCCTTCCCCATATGAATTTTTATAATAGTCTCTAAAATGGTAGAATTTATAGGAGAATCTTAGTATATATCCTCATAAGTATGTTGGTGAATTCCTTAACCTAATAAATTTGGTATATAAGCCTAGATTCTATGAGCTGCTAGAATATGAAAAGTAGCTTCACTGAAAGGAATGTGAGGATGCCCCAATGCGTTTTACATTCTCACATGGTGATCTTCATTCATAAAGGGGATATGTTCCTAATCCTAATCATCTGGATTATATTACTGTTAATTTTTAATAAGAATATGAGCACGTCTCAAAGCATGTTCCACTCTATTACGGTGAGCCACAAACATAACGGGGATATGAACCTGCTCTTGGAAATTTGGAATTTTACACTAGACTATTTCGAAGGACGGTGTCCCCAACTGAGGCATGTTCTTCTACCACATGGTGTGACCTAGTTATAGTCAGAATTTGAGCATAGTCTAGTGCATCATACTTTTTGTAATTATGATGATAACCACCTAGGATGAGAGCAATAATTTGTTTTTTCCCTAGAGAAACTAATTTTTCATACTTATTAGTGTATTGTGATACCCATGCATTAGAGATATGAATTTGTGATTCTCCCAATATCTATGTTACTACCAGAATATTCCAATAGAGTACCACAACTGTTCATCAAATGTAATTTAATTTTTGAAAAGTTTTTGTTCTGGTGTAATCCTACACATTTTATGTCTCCACTATATTTTAGAATATATTTTCAATTTAATTAATTATATGTTCTCATTTTTTTCCTCATTGTACCATACGAAAATCCAATTGGAATACTAGCATGGTTGTATGAATATGTGCCTCACCCATGCTTCATGAGGGAATATAACAACATAGTTGATCCATGGGGGTGGTGATATGACCCTTCTATCTAGTTATAAGGATAATATTTTTAATGATATTTTTAGTGGGAGTGTGGATATGATGCCACACATGAATGTAAAGATACCACTATTCCCGATTTGTCTTCCATTTTTCCTCTACATGGGTACCATAGGTTTTAGTATGTTGGGCGATACACTTAGTAGGATTTTAAAAGGCACCGCTAGGATGGCACAAGTAATGACAGTTAAAAGTATTCTTTCTCAACAGCCCCAAAACTGGAACAAAAATATAGTTGACTCCTTGGTCAACCATCATCATGTTGTAAATGTATAGATTTTCATGCTCCATGAAAATGCTTTAGAATTTGTTGGATGTGGCGATGAGTGCCACTTCAATTGATGAATATTTATTTGGATGATGCAATATCATTGGCTTCAGCCCTAGGAGACCCTTTTTAATATCCTAACATGTAAGAATTAAACCATATCATTTTTATTAATATAAAATTATTTTCACCACATTATGTTGAAGGATTCGAAAGGGAAGGGTCATTTTGAGGCATCTAGGGATTATAGTTTGATCTGATATTCCTAAACGGTCATTGTATGAGGAAATGATCTCTGTTCGAGTGTCGTTTTCTGAGTGCATTATCTGCAGTCATGAATAAAACAAGGAACAACTTTATTGATCATTGAAATATTATAGGAATGATTCATCATCAATTAAAAATTCATGGGTAATATAATTATCCATTCTAAATACTGGTTCAACCATTCTTCGCATGAGGACATGTAAAATGGAGCATGTACTTATTTTATAAGAACCTTAGACAATGAGGACCATCCATTCAATTGAAATATTATGTCCGACACAACCTGATTATACAAGATTCCAAAAAAACACATCCTGACACATGGAAAACCTATCATCCTATTATTTAAGAGATTTACATCTTGTTCACCATTTTTTTGATTTAAATGTTTCAACAATTAACCCATATAATTGGAATGATGTGGTCTATTGATAACTTAGTAATCGATCCTTTTTTATTTTGTGAAGGAGATTCCAAATTTAAATGATTAAACATTAGGTTTTCCATTTTTGATTCATTAAAATGTTTGAACTAAGCACCCAAATTACCTGACAAAAATTTTCTTACAAAAACTATACTACCTATCTATTTTATTCAGTAAATCATGTTCAATATTTAAATGATTTCACATTGGGTTAAACATTTTTCTCATTATAATTTTTTTCTCATGTAGATTTATAAGGATTTACTTTTAGATGGTTTAATGTTCTATACAATTCTACACCTCATTTTTACCATGTTTTTCATTCACAGTAACCCCAATGGATCCATTATCTATAACTGAGTTCACACCTTCTTTACAAAGGCCGAATGTGAAATGTGGTTTCATACCAATTGATTCATTCGGAGCAACATTGGTTCAAAGGATAGGATGTCTTGATCATATCACACTTTTAAGGGGAATTTTATCCTACTCTAAGACTCTCTTATAGATTTAAAATGTGTTCGTAAATCTCCTCATAATCATGATACAGAATGAGTTACCCTAAATAATTGGTCATGTATTGAATCCATAAACATGAGAAAATGAGTCTATTAATGATTAGATTTGTATATATGTAATGTTATTAATACATCTCCCATTTATGGGTAGCTTCATATATGTTGAATCCTTATAACATGATTCTATTTTAATTTTTCATCCATGTAGGTGATTAATATTTTGATGATGGTATTGAGCATTTATGGGGTGTCCTTTATATCCTTATTATAATAAGAATCAAAATCCACATACATCATTAACCTAATGTATTTTTACATTTAATAGAAAGGACATTTAAGAGGGAACATACGAACTTGGTATATGATTGTGATCGTCAAGGAGGAATCTTGTATATCCTTGTTATTGAAGGAATCAGAGTCATAGTAGATTGATTATTCCCTTGGGACCTTCCTCTATGTGAATATCCTTATATGGGTGAGGGGAAGTTATATAATTCTAGTAATCTGATTTTACACACTAAGGTTTCTGTGGTTGGTGGAGGTTCATGATGAAAATTAATGGACCATTGAATCTTTGTAATCCCAATTGATGCTTTCTTGGTGTGAGAAAAAATGGATAATAAGTTGTCATCCCCACTGCATATGGATATGAAATTATGTACTCGGAAATTCCTTTGAATGATTAATGTGTAGTTGGGGTCAATGGAAGGAACTTTACATGTCTTGTTTTGAGAGGAATTAGAGTCATTATAGTTTAATTGAAAACCCATTATACTGATAGATGATGAATAATAATCAACCCATGAGAGATATTGGATCCTGAATTTGGAATTTTATAGTCATGGGGGGAATTTCACCAAAGAGGACTCACATTTTATCTCAGGCCTTAGGAAGGAATCCTACATATAGTGGTTATTGTAGGAAGCATAGATCATATAGTTATGTTTGATCGGTTGTAATGCATTGTGGATTCCATTCAGATATTTAATATGGTGCCAAATTCTTTTGTAGGTTTTCTGCATATCCTAGATTTCACTGGAATTAGATTCATTGTATTTTAGTTTAAACCTAATTAAACTAATGTTTGAGAAAGAATAATCAACCTATATGATATATTTGATTCTGATTGTTGGAATGTTGGACACATAGGGGGACTTCCACCGATGAGGGTGCCCATTTGTCCTTGGTCATTTGGAAGGCATTCTAATTATCCTAGTTATGGAAGTTATCATATTTCTCATAGTTTAGTTTTTTCTGGGATAACACAATGATGTTACACTATGGTTAGTTAATATAGAGATTGATCTACTAGACGGTATCCTACATATTCTAAATATAGAAGGAATCGGTTCATCATAGTTCAATTGAATTCTCATTCCACTAATAGATGAGGAGTAATAATCATCTTAGGGGATAGCTTTGTTCACCATGGTTGGAATTTCAAGGACTGGGGGGACATAAAATGAAGTTTATGTCCATTGGATCATAGTCTTTAGGAAGGGGTCACCCATATCCGGGTTATTATAGGGGTCGAAGTTCATGTATTTCATTTTGATCAGGTATTGTACACTATGTTTTCCATTTAGATATTCAATATGGAGCTTCATCCTTAGGAAGGATTCCTATATATCCAGGTTATGTTTAGAATCAATGTCCTCATAGTTCAGATGAATTCACAATCCACTGATGAATGAGAATGAATAATCATCCCATGTAAGAGATTAGGTCCTGATTTTTTGAATGGAGAAGACATAGGGAGACTAACACTAAAGGTGATTCCTATTTGAGATTGAGGATTTGAAAGGCATCCCAAATATCCTGGTTATTGAGGGAATCATAGTTCCTATGGTTTATTTTGGTCGTAGAATACACACTGTGGCTTCCCTATGGATGTTTAATATGGATATTGATCCTTAGGAATCTGTCCTATGTATCGTGTTCATGGATGAAAAAATAATTATCATGGTTTAGTTTTATCAGATATTACACATTGAGGTTATCCATTGGATATTTTATATGACTCTCAAGCCTATGGAAGGATTTTTTTTTGTATCCTATTTATGTAAGGAGTCATACTCATTATATTTTAGTTGTCTTCTCAGACCTTTGATGGTTGGGGAAGAATAATCAGCCCATGGGGGAGATTGGATCTTGATGGTTGGAATTTCCAAGAAATGGGGGGACATACACTGAAGTGGATGTGTATTGGAGATGAATCCTTTTGGTGTAATCCATCATGTAATATGTTTTAGGGAATAAGTGTTCTTATAATTTCATTTTCATGAGGCCTACTCATAGAGTATTCCCTAGTATATGCACTGGAAAAATGTGTCATGTATTAGGACAATTACATTACCGGACCATGATATCTTCATGAAATACTAGATAATTTTCCTTAAATGCCTTTACTGAATTACTGGCATGTTTGAGGATGTGTAGACATGTCAGGTTGTATGACATACATGTCTAAAGAAATTCTCATGTTCATGTATCCATTAACATGGGACACCAAATAATATGAAGGGCCTATCCAAAGTCCCTCACCTTATCATGGATGACATGTCTGGGATTCCACCACATTATATCAACTAACATATGATCGATCCCATCATGTGATCTTGGATGAAATATCAAGGAGAATATCACATGATTTAGCTGACATTTCTAGGGGGAGCATGAACATAGTGATTTGTCTTTGTGTGATAATGATACCATCTTGACATACATGTAGTTTGTCATGTGATAATGCTAGTAAGCCCAAAAGACACTTTGAGAACTAAATGTCACACACTAGTGTCATCACATAATTTGGGTGACCTGTCTATGGAAATAGAAAAATATGGATGGTGAGCCTGGGGGGCTTTGTGAGACATAGGTGGTTGCTCAAGAGGAATCTTGTTGATTTATTAACATATACAGAGGACGTCGCATGATCCAAATTGTGTGATAAGGAGATGACACATATCATTAGAGACATGTCTTAGTACACTCTGATGATATGGATGAATCATGTGACGGGAATGATGATTAATGAATCATCATTCATGTTACTCACTATTTTTTTAGTCTTTATTCCATCTATTATTACATATTTACCATAGATATTTCTAGTGTTTTTATTATTTATTTATTTTCACATGATTAAACAAATATGTGGGACATAATTTTCGTAAACTAACTAACACACAATATGATCTTCATCTGATCTTAAGAGATCATCTGAAGAGTCTATGAATGCCTCATGATCTCTAAGGTTGTTTCTAGATTATTCCTAGAAGAAAACGTTTGTGTTCAGGAGAATTTCCAATCCGAGGAATATGATCCATATGTGATCAGTCATGGATGACTAGATGCAACATGTCATAGATTCTTTTATTGAGGGAGAGGGATTTATAGTCCTCTCCACCCTAGCTATACACTGCATTATGTGGCAAGTTTCTCATATAATCGAGAATGATTCGGTGGAGGAATTTCGCGTTACACAATTCATGGTATATTGTCATAGGATAGTCAGGGGTGTGTGAAAGATGATGATAATATACAACATGACAATCCCATCAGCACCCTTTTTAATTTATTTTGGTAGATAAAAGGGGTATTGAATAACCATTAGGTCATTTAATGGGTCATTTTCAAGGTTGTACAAAAATGTATTGTGGTCTTTGTTAGATCAAGATGCCTCTTTAATAGATTTTGTTTGATTTGGAATGACATTCCTAGGGCCTTATGTGAGATAAAGGTGACTTGTCTAGGGTCATCCACCAGAAAAAGGGGAATTTTTTGGGATCATTTGTGAGTCCATGAAATCTTGTCAAGAGGGATTCTATGGCATTATAATGACTTTTCTGGGGTGATACTTCAGATAAATGCTAATTAATCATGGTGAAATACTCATTTCATGTGAATTTTTGGGTATCTTCATTCCACAATATGCCACTTTTATTTTCCATCTCAATACATTATTTAGTTCACCTTGTATAGGGATGACATGAATTTTTTCATGTTTTTTGAAGATAATTGCTCTCCCCATCGGTGATGCTTCATGTGACCAACAATGTGTCTTGTGGTGATGTTAAAGCCTTATCATTAACATCCTCTTTTTTATTTGGATAAAAAGGGGAAGCATGGAATCAACTATAAATGTCGGATACTCTTTATATGATGAAGGTTAAATTATATTATGTTCCTACACACCAAGGAAGAAAAATCACAAGGGCTTCTGTGGTGTCTTAAGAAATCCATGGGTGCATCTCTTGAAGATATATGATCACATAAGGACTCCTTATTTTTCATATTTTTACCCATTACTTTGAAAGTTTTTTGGATTACTTTTTAGTAGTACAAAATTTGAATGGTCACATGACGTGGAAGACAACACTAGGAATTCACCTCTTGATCATAAAATGTCTTAAATACCTTCACCCGAAAACAAGTATTTTCAAAAGGGGGGTCCTTGTGATCTGAAGAAACTCATGAACTATGCATGACCCATTTTAAAAATGTTTTGATGGTCATATGATCACATGTTCTTTAGAGGTTTACACGATATATAGGTTATGGCCACCATCATCTTCCATTGCATTGAGGATGAAATAATACACATGGTTTAGGTATTTCTCCCATTGTAGATTTTTTGATGCTCATTTGTCGGGTGCCAATAATGGCTAGAATCATGATAATGAATCCATGCTGAGGTATTTTTTGATTGGTGCATCATTGGTTATATGAAATTGGTTGAATGATCAAGTTACAATTTTCCACTACCATGTTGACGAAGTGATATCTCTAGATAGGTTGATCGTGATTCCAATGAATTCATAAATCCATTACCATGAAATTCAATAGAATATCCAACTTGATAGATAAAAAATTAATAAATCAAGAATGGTCTTTTTTTAAATGTGCATCCAACATTATGTGATATGATTTGAAAAAAATATTATGGTACATGGTGTGTGTTCATTGGTTGGATATAGTTTCTTTGAATATTCATTATCATTTTTGGGGCCTTGATGGGATTTTATAATCCACTCATGGTCTCTGAATATAATTCTCTTTTATCATGATAATTGTCCTAGAGTGTCACACAAAATAAAACATTATAGATCTATCATATTATGGTGAATATTAATATAAGACATGGTGGGACTCACCCTGATGTCTATGTTTTCTCCATATATTACTGATCACTGTTAACTAAATAAAACCATTACTAATCAAGTTGTGAATAATTGGATTTAATTTTATTTTAAAAATTAATTTTAAATGGTTACATAAATTGGAGATTAATTTTACAAGAATCAATGTTATCTTAATTTTCCATGATATTTCAATATTATGATAATTTAAAAGTGAATCTAACGACCCATTTTTAATCACTAAATATATTAAATATAAATTAAACATATGTAATAAAATATATATAATATTTATGATGTTTTTAGTTCAACATAATTTCTTATTTATTACTTATTTATTGGCTTCTACATATACAAGCATTAGGGAACCCTAAGAAGGATTTTTTGAACATCTTGTATATAATTCGAGAGAAACTCATTAGAATGAACTATTCATCATTTAGGAATTGAAAGCATATCTATCCTACCAACTAATAGAGAGAGAATCTCTAAATCTGATTAAATGATCCAAGTATGCCTTTGTGGATCAAAATATTATAGCGATCCTTGTTTTATTGAATATATCGCCGGAGTATCGCACTATCTCCTAGAATCTGATGAAAGTTGTAAGAGTATTTTTGGGAAGTATGTCTGGAAGATCTAGGGGGATTCGGCATCAGATAATTAGAGAAATAGGCATTGGGTAATTTTAGTAGATGTTCACACTTCAAATAGGAAATATGTACTCATTATTTTATTTTGGTTCTATAACTAAACCTCACATTTTCTTCAGACTATTTCAGGGATCCAATAACCAGAGACGATGTTGTTTCATCACATTACTGAAGAATTTTTTTTAAATCCCAAGCCAATCGACTTCTGCTTTGATCCACGGTACCAATAGGTATTATGTTAAGGGGATTTTGTTTTAGTCTTGGGGATGGTAGGGATTATGATTGGGGCTCAATATTATAAATGTTGATGGATTAGGCTAGGGGATTCAATTTTGGCTAGTGTAATTAGGCTATGGGGATTATGATTTGTTTGAGCGGGATAAGGGGTTAGGTTTAGTCTATGTTGATGATGATCAGATTGTGGATGGGGGAGTAATGATTAGGCTTGGGGTGGTTATTTTTAGTCCTATGTGGATGAAAATAGGCATAGGATATGGGGGGTGTAGGGATTGGATAGGTTGATTAGGATTAAGATGATAGTGTTATGATGTTATGTTAGGACTAGGGATTATTTTTTGGAGGTGGGTTAGTGATTAGGATATGGAATTAGTTTTAGGTTTTGGGATGTAATTATTCCAGGGGAATTTTCTTCAGGGAGGGGTTGGGGCTCGGTTTATGCCAAAGGGGGGCTATGTTAATCATGGGTTTGGGGAAGGTATTAGGCTGGTGGGATTATCATCAATATTAGTTGGGGTATGAATTATTTTTAGGCATGGTGGTATATGAAGGTAGTATTGATTCTAGTTAGGGTTCTGGATTAGGCTCCAGGGATTAGGTTTAGGATGAGGGAGGGATGAATTTACATTAGGATTGGGGGATTAGGATTAGTCCATGGGGACGATGGTAGGGTTGCGAGATTAGTTATTTATTTGCTTAAGGGTGATAGGTTTGGGAATACGTGGATGAGGTTGGGCTTGGGGCTTGGGGATGTGTTCGGATTAGGCTACAAGTATTATGTTTTTTTTGGAGGTGGGTATTAGGCTCAAGGGATTATGTTTATGCCAGAGGGGGATGAATTTAGGCTTGGGGATATGTAATGGGTATGTATTAGGCTATGAATATTATGTTTTGGTTGCGGGTAGGGATTAGGATCTAGTGGCGCGGGTTGGATTTTGTTCATAGGATCAAGATTATGTTTGGGGGTTATTATTAGGTTGTGGATGGGGATTAGGCTAGGGGGATGGTTTAGGTAAGGCGTTTGGATTGGATAATGGGTAATGTACAGATTGAGAGGTGTATATGGAATAATATATGTCGTTTAATATAATTTGGGTGATATGTATTAGGATAAGAGATTGAGGAATTGGTCATGTGGGGGTGGGGGTTAGTTTAAGGGGTTTGGTTTATATTTAGCATCGGGTAGGGATTATGCTAAGGGGGATTGAGTTTAGGATAGGGGTTGGAATTCGGCTATGGGAATTTTTATTAGGTATTGAATGGGGGTAGAGAATGGGTTATGGGATTATGATTATACTGGGGTAGGGATAAGGATATGGGGAATAGGTTTAAGCTGAGGTGAAGGGGGAATTGTCTCAGCAGATTATGTTTAGGCCGGGGTATGGGATTAACTCTATGGTGATTGCATTTCTGCTGGGGGTATTAGTTTTAAGATAGGGGTTGGGATAATTGTAAGGGGATTGGGTTTAGTAATTTTTAGAAATTTCGTTATATGGGTTGGGTTTATGAATGAGGGGATGAAGTTATGTTGAGGAATGAGGGAGGGTTTTGGAATTGGCTAGGGGACTAGGCTTAGGCCTGGGAGTGATGTTTTTCATGGGCTAGTGGATTAGATTTAGTTAGGGGTGATGTTATGAAAGGGGATAATTTAGTGATTAGTATAGGGGGATTAGGATTAGTCAATAGGGAAATGATATCCTTGGTACAATGGATGGAATAGTATTAGGATTCTATTGGGGGATAAGGCTAGGATTATGGGAATATGTTTAAGACGTAGTGGGGGATGATGTTAGGGATAGTGGATTAGGTTGAGGTCATGGGGATAAAGCTAGATCAGGGGGTGAGTAGGTGGGGTAGGTTTAAGTCTAGGGTATTTGTTAGGCGCAAGTGGATAAGGATTAAGATATGTGGTAGGGATTAGGTTCGGGGGATGAATTTACTCATGTGGGATTATGGAGTGATTATGCAAGGAGGATAGTGTTAGGCATGGTGCATGAATATTGGCATGGTGACAGGGGATGGTTATATATTAGCATACATGGAATAGCTTTAATCTGTGGAGGTGAAGTTAGGAATAGGGATTATGTTTTTGATATAGTTAGGATGTTATGCATTGGGGATTAGCTTTTAGCTAAGGGTGGGGGATAAATATTGGCTATGGGTTAGGGGGCTTGGATAGGCTTTGGCTTGCGTATATGGATTAGGATTAATGGATTAGTTTTAGGCCATGGGGTAGGGATTATTATTGGAAAATAATGTTAGTCTTGGATAATTATGTAGTAATTAGACCATGGGTATTAGGATTAGGAAAATGGGGAAGAAGTTGGGATTAGTGTAAGGCTTGCAGTAGGGTTTAGGAATGGAGGTTTAGGCTTGGGTGATGATTTTAGTCATGGGTGATTAGGTTTAGGATTAGGGGGGTCATGATTGGATTGGTGAATTAGGATTAATAAATGTGGATGAAGTTAGGATTGGGGTTGAGGGGCGGGGTGGTTGTTGGATTATGAGGGGGGTATGAATTAGGGTAGGAGGTTCGGTTTATCTCAATGGGGTTTGGATTAGGAAAGGGGGATTATGTTTAGTCCAAGGAGAATGTCTATGGGGAATAGGTTTGGGTAGCGGGTGGTTAGGGATTAGGGTAGGAATATGAGGTTTTTATCGAGGGTATTTGGAAGTGATATAGATAGGGGAATTGGTTTAGGTCTGGGTAACGAATTTAGGAACTGGGCTTGGGGGTTTTGTATTTCACTTAGGTTATTGGGTAATGGAGAATGTATTAGTTAGTGATGTTTGCTATGGTTAGGTTTATAAATAGTGGTGATAAATTTAGTCTTGGGGGTATGGGAGGGTTAGGGACTATTCTAGGGTGATTATTTTTCCGCCGAGGTGATATGTGAGTGGTTATGCTTGGGGGATTAGGTTTTGGATTTGAGGGATGTACATAGGTTTGGGGTCAATGTGTCAGAATTATGATTGGTGGATTGGATTTATGATGAGGGGATTAGTTAGTGATTTTTGATGAGGGGTTAGGTCTATGTTAGGGGGTATGACGTTGGGATGGGGTGATGGGGTAGGAATTATTCTAGGTGTATTGGGTTTAGGTTCGGGGGAATGGTTGAACGTATAAGTTTTAAGCCCAGGGGTGGGGTTATTCCTGGGGATTAGGTTAAGGCCAAGGGGGTCAATTAATGATTATGCTAGATGGATTGGGTTATGTATTAGGGATGAAGTTGGGATTGGGGTTAAGGGAATGGATTAGGATTGTGTGATTTGGTTTATGAAAAAGATATTTTCTAGTGATTAGACATGAGGGATTAGAATTTGGACTATGGGGTTGAGGATTGTATTAGTCTCGAGGGAGGGTTGGGATTATTATAGGTGGATTAGTGGTAAGATAATGGGGGATGAAATTAGATTTTTGGTTTTTGTTTAGGATGTGGGGATGAAGTTATGCATTTGGTAATGTGTGTGGGTAGGGATTATTCTAGGGATAATATATTTATGACAAGTGGATTCGTAGGTGGGTTTGGTATAGGATGGGGTAGGGATTAAGCTAGATGTATTTGTATTAGGATATGGAGAATGTCTAGGGGGTTAGTTTGAGGCAGGGGTTTGAATTTGGATTAGGCTTAGGGTATTAAGTAGTGAAAAGTCTAAGGGGATTATGTTTATTCTTGGGGTAAGGAAGTTAGTCTTAGGATGGTATAGAGATTATGTTAGGGGATTATGATTTAGAATAAGGGATTATGATTCTACCTTAGGGGAGAATGTTAGGATTGGGACCATGGGAGGGGTTGTGATTTGGCTAGGGGATAGTTTTAGGATGGGGGTGAAATAAGGATTTGGGAAATAGGTTTAGGTCAGAGGTTAGGATGAAGCATGGCATGGGGTATTAGGCTTAGACCAAGGGGATGATGTTAGGATAGGGGATAAGGGGTTGGATTAGTCTATGTGCATTAGGATTAGTTCGGGGGGGATTAGTCTATGGAATTATGTTTTGGATGGGTGTATGGTACGGTGTATATGACTGGGATGGGGGTAGGAATGAGGAAATGAGGATATGGTTTAGGATGATGGGTGAGGTGGTAGGGTTATGGAACTAGGTATAGGAATGGGTAGGGATTATGCTAGGGGATTAGGATTTGACTGGAGGTGTTAGGGGAATTATTTTTTGGCCAAGGTGAGGGTAATGATTTGTCTAGTGGATTAGGATTATGTAATGTGTGGGTAGGATGATTTGATTTATTTTGGTGGGTGAGTTAGGTATTAGGCTAGAGGTATTATGTTAATGCCGTAATTGGGTGGGGGTAGGGATTTTACTACGGTTGTAGTTTTCATCCAATGGGATAGGATTTAGGGTGGCAGATTATTTTAGGCAGGGGGTGTGTAGTGATTATGCTAGGCGTTTGTATTATGAAGGGGGGATGATGTTAGTATTGGAACAAGTGGAGTGGTAGAAATTAGGCTAGGGTGATTAGGTTTTGGATGGCGGTAGAGATTTTCATATTGGGGATTAGGTTTAGGTTGGGGGAGTTTAGGGATTAGTATTAGGATTTGGGAGGGTTGGTATTTTATTACGGGGATGAGGTTTGTGTCGATTGGGTGAGATAGTGTTGAGGGATGGGGTTGAGATAGGTAAGAGTGGGGAGTGGTCAGGTGTAGGTATTGTGATATTAGGTAGGGGCTGGAGTGGGGGGTATAGAATGGGGATGTGGGTAGCTATTAGGTTGAGGTTGGTTAGTTATGTTTTGGGGGGTTATAGATGTTAATGCTGGAAGGTTTAGGTCTTCTTAGATTAGGTTTTAGTCATAGGGGTGGGGGTATGGGGGTTATGGATGATGACTAAGTTAGTTATGTATGCCAGATGAGGTGGTATGGATTAGATAAGGAGTTTTAGGTTTAGGGTGATTGGAGTTCGTCAGGATGGGTTGGGGTTTTTATTAGGTTAGAGGGGAGGATTATGTTTATGTTGGGGATATATATTAGTTGATGTGGGTTACATATGCTAGGGGGTCAGGTGATTGGGGGGTTATGGCTTGGGGTCGAGGTTTAAGCCAAGGGTTAGGGGGACTAGTTTTAGATGAGGTGAGGGTGGAGTTGGAATTAGTTCATGGTGGGTTAACTATACATTGAGGGTGTGGTGGCTAGGTCAGGGGGGTTTAAATAAACTATGGGGTATTTTTTGGGTGTTATTAGGTGATTAGGTTTAGTCCTGTGGGTGGGTTGAGGGATGGATATGTGATAAGAATATATCGGATGCTATGGGGTTATGTTGGTTGGGTTAGGCTAGTCCTAGGGATAGGGGTTATGTTGGTTAGGGATGTATATTTAGGCTGAGGGGTAGGGATTAGGACAAGGTGGGTTACAGTGGACTTGGGATAGGCATTAGTCTCGGTTGATAGGTTTAGTAACATGGGGTTATGTAGTTTCGGGCTGGGGTTAGTTAAAGGATACCATTGGGTTAGTCAATGGGAGTTAGGGATTAGTTTTATGTCTCGTGGAATGTTTACTGAAAGGGGTTATGTTTTTGGGTATGTGAGCTTGGGGGTTAGGTTTATGTTGTGGGGGTATAAGGATTAGGCCGAATTCAGTTTGGTAGGTCGGGCGTAGGTATTATCCTAGGGGTATTAATTTTTGGAAAATGTGTGTCAGTTGGGTTAGTGATGGTGTTATGTTTAATGAAATGAGGGGATTAGGCTATAGGGGAAGAGTTAGGTTTATGTCTTGGAGATTTGGTTTTGGATAGGGGGATAGGTTTAGGCTCATGGGGATTAGGTTAATACCGGAAGGGTGATGATATGTTTATGAAGGGGATGAGTATGGATTATTCTATGGTGGATTAGGTATCTCGAGGGCCAGGGAAGATGATGCAGATTGTGTAATATTTTGGTCTTTGTGGATTATATTTAACAATGACGGGGGGTTGGTTAATGTCTTGGTGATTAGTTTGATGACTAGTGGGATGGTTAGGATGAGGTTGGAGAGGATTGTATGGATTAGGCTGATGTGGGTTAGTAATCGAAGAGGCATGTTTTAGGGATAATGGGATTGATTTTTGGTCTGATGCATGGGGGTTAGGGATTATACTGATGTGGGTAAGGTATTCCTAGTGGGGTGGGGTAGGGATTAGCTTTGTGGCATTAGGCTTCATCAAATGGGGGTTATGTGGGTTAAGAGTAATATGTTATTGATAGGGGGATTCGGATTTATGGAGTGGGTTTATGTTGAAGGACTAAGGTTTTATGTTTAGGTGAGAGGGAAGGGGGTTAGGATTAGTGCATATGGGATTATGTTTAAACTGAAGGCATGGTAAGGATTAGCGGTTAAGGGATTAGGTTGAGGCCAGAGGGGATGGGGTTATATACATGATAGGTATGTTGTATGGAATAGTCCATGGATTGTTAGGTTTGATGGGGGATAGACAAGATAGTGGAGGGGTTTAGGGTTAGGGCTCTATTGAATATGTTTAGTCCTGTGGGTTAGGTTTTGGATGAGGGTTTTAGATTAATCCACGGTATATTAGGTATAACTCATTGGGTGAGGTATGTATTATTATAAGGAGATGATATAAAGGTATAGGGGGGTTAGGTAGGATCTATGTGGGGTTAGGTTGTGCTTAGAGGGGTGAGGGGGTATGTTTAACCCGAGGAGGGGTAGGGATTCTACAATGGTGGTTTAGTATGTTCATAGGGTTAGGGACTCTAGTATGGAATTAGGTACCAGGTCTTATGGGATTCGGAATAGATTCTAAGGGTGGTGTTGGTAGGTTTTGGCTCAGGGTTATGGACTAATATGAGGTGGTATAGTTATTTATCAATGGGGGAGGGGTAGACCAGTGGTTCTGGTTTTCCCTATGGGGGTAAGGTATGTTGGGGGTGGTGTTAGGTTTAGTATTGATGGGGAGGGGGCTTAAATATTTGGGATTATGTGTTTTGCTTATGGCCAGAGAGTGGGGGTAAAAATTAATCCAGGGAGGGGTGTTGTAATTATGATGATGTGGGTTTTCAATTTCTGGGGGTTAGGGAGGATGGTGGTGGTATGTTTAGGTCATTCTGGTTTGGATATTGCAGGAGGGGTGGGGGATGGGTTTATGATGACATGTTAGGGATTATGATGAAGTTAGTTACATATTCCTTGAGTGTGAGCATTTGGTATTATACTAATAGATGTGAATTAAGGTGAGGGAGGATAAGTTGGATGGGGGATTGCGGTTAGTTTTATAAAAGGTGGAGTGGGTGTGGTTGTTTAGGCCAAGAGGGAGAAGTATTGGGATATGGTGGGTCAGGTATGTGGGTGGATGGGCAGTTGGGTGTGGTATAGTGATTGGGGGACGAGGTATTGTCTAGAGGGGTGGGGGTTAGGTTTGGGATGGTTTTAGGTTGTAGTAGATTAGGAATACGTGGGTTAGGGTTTCCTAGTGGATGAGACATTATGTTAGGGGGGTGAGGATTAGAACAGAGGGGTGGGGTTAGGTTTAGCATGGAGGGTGTGTTGCTTTGTCTGATGGGTGGGATGAGGTTAAGGTGTGATTTTTATGTTAGGGGATAAGGAGGGTGTGGCAGACATAGGGATAAGAGGATTAGGTTTAGGATAAAGGGTTGGGGGTTGGGATGGGTTTGGGGTTAGGGATTAGGTCGAGGAGGGTTAGGTATGTGGGTGTGTGTGGTGTGGGTGGGGTAGGGACTATGATATGGGATGTGTTTTATGTATGTTGGTGGGTTATTCCTAGGGTGGTTTTGGTTAGGATAATTGCTAAGAAATTAGGATTAATATAGGAGGGGTGTATATATGAGGTGGAGGTTGGTTTTGTAGGTTTGGGTAGTTTTAGGAATATTAGGATTTGGTTTAATCATGAGTCGGGGGTGTTGGTAGGTTTTGGGTGGGGAATGATTAGGGATAGGAGGTTAAGTTTAGGCCATAGGGGTTTGGTTTAGGATGAGGTATTTTAGGATAATAGGGGTTTGGGATGATGGGTGTGATATTAAGCTTGAGATTGGGTGGGGGGTTTGTTTTATGGATAGGTGGATTAGGTTTATTTTAGTAAGGGGTAGGTGGAGTATGTAGGTTAGAGGACTATGTTATGGTGGGGGGTTAGGTAGGATTTGGTGGGGATAGATTTTGGGAATGGTAGGTTTTGGATGGATGGGTGTGACTTCTGTTGTGGTGTGGGTTAGGTTTTTGTATCAGGCAATGTTTAGTTTTGGGGTAGGTATGTTGGGGTTTGATTCAGGAGTAGAGATTGAGGGATTAGGGTTAAGCAGAGGGATTACATAGTTTTGGGATTCAGTATAGGATAAGGGGGATTATTTATGATGTGTTAGTGTTCGGTTTAGGGCTTGGGGTTAGGATTATGACATGGGGATTGATATGATGGGGGATTATGGATATAATGAGGTAAATGGGTATATTGTAGATTGGGGTTAGGATTTCAGAGTGGGGATGTTAGGCCCCAGGGGGGCTTAGTTTAAGTGGGGGGGTGGGGTGATAATTAGGGATTGAGGATTGATTGAACTACATTAGAATAGGTGATTTGGTTTTGGTTGGAGGGTATGGTATTCAAGGTGATTCTATTTAGGGTGAGGGGGATAGGTTTGGTGAGTTGGGGTTTAGTTTAGTTCATGGGAGATTTTGTTAGGACAATGGTGGGTGGGTTGGTAGGATGGGAGAATTAGTTATTGATGAAGGGGTTAGTTTGGCTGGGGGTGGTGTTAGGTTCAGGGATATGTGTGTTTTAGGCTTGTGGGGGTGGGAATTTTGGGTGAAAGTGGTGGGTTTGGTATATGTATCGAGGGTGGTTTATGTAGGTGGGGAGTTGGTTGGATGGGGTCAAGGTAACATATAGGAATATAGGGGATACATTTAATCGAGGCAGGGGGGTGGAAGGATGGGGGTAATATTGAGGTATAAGGGGTTATATTGGAAAGTGGTGGTGTTAGGTTTAGTGATCAATGGATTATATTTAGGATATGAGAGGTGGGATTAAAGGATTAGGTTTACATCGAGATGGGTTTGGTGGTCTGTTGTTGGGGTTCTGTTCGGTATCAAATATTTTGTAGTATAGGGTGGGGATAGGTGTATGGTTCAAGGGATTAGGTTGAGGCTGGAGGGGGTAGGTTTTCTGGAGGAATTATGTTTATGTTGATGGGGGTTATATCGGATTGATGTGGTAAGGTTTTTGGATTTATGGTTTAATCCATTTGACTTGGGGGTTAGGTGGGATGGAGGAGGATGCTAGCATAACAGCTCGGGGTGAGGTCTAGAATAGAGGTGGACGGTTAGGTTTAAGAAGATGATGTTATGTACGATGGGGGAGGGGAGTGTTATGAAAGAGGGGGACATTATTAGGTGGTATGGGTGGGGTTATAGTTAATAATTGGTGGGATTATGTTTCCTCTAGAGTGGGGTGGTAGCGATTATGCTAGGGGGTTATGTGTGCTTGTGTTTGGGAGGCCCATGAAAGATAGTTGGGAGGAGAGGTAGATAGGGGGTGGAGTTAGGTTTAGGGAAATCAGGATTAGGTTTTCATGAAGGTGTGGGGTAGGGATTTGGATGGGGTTATTTAGGCTAGGATGTGGGGGTTATGATTGAATAGGGGGCTAGTATGGCTGGGTGTGGGGGTTCGAATTAGTCTAGGGTGATTATCATTCTTCTATGGGGATTTAGTTGTAGATATAAAAGGTGTTTTTTGAAGGATGGGGTACGTAGATTGTGGGTGGGAATTGATTTAGCGATAGGATGGATAGGTTTCTTCTAAGTGGGTGGGTGTTGAGATTAAATAACATGATTTTTAGGTTGGGGATATTTAGTTTGAAGGAATGGGGGTAGGTCAAGGGTGATGGGTTCTATATGAAGATGTGGGGTAGGGACTAGGATTGGTTGTCTATATGCTATGGATGGGGGAGGTTTTGGACGAAGAGTTTGATTAGTTTTCTTGGGGTTGGAGTGGGGATTTGGCTTGGGGGATTATGATTTAAATGAGTGGTGGGGGTTGGACTAGGTTTACAGATAGGGGATGTTTAGGTAGGCTGGGGGTGGGGAGGTTAAGGTCAGAGTGGTGGGGATAGGTAGGTTTCTTTTGGGTTGGAATAAGGTATATGAGGAATAGGTTTGGGCTGAAAGAGGGTAGATATTAGGATTAGGAGATTATTATTAGACTATATGGTGTGGGTTTTGGTATAGAGATTGGGGGATTAGTGTTAGGTTATGAGGTGTGCCAGTTATTTTTCGGTATAGGTGGTATAGGTTTAGGGTGAGGGTTTTGGGGGAGTAGGTATAGGTCTAGGGATGGTTTTGGTTATGGGGTTAGGTTTATGTTGGGGGTTAGGTAGGATGGAGGGGGTCTAGGATAAGTGATATGGGATTAAGTTTAGGCACGGGGAAGGGATTATGATGAGATGGGTTGGCTAGTTGTGGGGGTGGGGTGGTTGAGGGATATGTTATTTGGATTATGCTGGAGAGGGGAGGGATTTGGCTATTGGCTTTAGTTTAGGCCAAGTGGTTTGGGGGTTAGGTTTAGGAATAAGGGAATATGTTTATTCAGAGGGTATGTGGGTTGAGAGAGGTTTAGTTAGAGGGTATGTTTAAGATGGAGAGGGGTGGGGGTCAGGTTTATTATGGGGTTTATGTATGTTGGTCTGGGATATCTTTGGGAATATGGGAATTACGTTTTTTCCTGGGGAGGTGATTGTGTTAGTTGGTTAGCTAGGTAAGGGTGTTATAATGGTAGTGGTATTTTTAAGCATTAGGGGGAGTAGGCATCGATTTTTTTTTGGAATGCGGTAGGTATTCTCGACTGGGTCTCAATATTTACATCTTGTGGATATGGTCATAGGGATAATGTATGGTGGGGACAAGTTGGGTGAAGGTTTAACATCTTCTGAGGATATTAAGGGTGATTAGAACATCTAATTATGGTATATATGGAGCGGATGGATTGGAATTCCCCATGGAAGTAGATCAAGGAGGTGTTTACCTAAAAGGGAAAATGTCACACCAGAGTTTAATAATGGATAAGAACACCCTATGGAGGTGTATGGGATTACTTTTCTATTGGTGGGTTGGTAGGATTCACGCTATGGGAGGTTTAGTTAGGATAGGGGTGGGAAATTGTATTATGCAGGGAATGGATACGTATGTTGGGGTTCGGATTATGGATTTCGGGGAAAGGGAAAATTGGGGTGGGGATGTTTATTCCAGATGGGGGTGTTGTTAGTTATATATGGGTTTCAGGTATATAGGTGGGCTAGAGGTACTAGTCTTATGCTACAGGTGTACGTATTAGGATAAGGGATTGGGATTGGGCCTCGGGGAATGGGTGTTAGGTATAGATATTTAGGGATGTATAGGTTATAGGGAGTTGTGGGTTAGGTTTTTTGAGGGGGTTAGTTGGTTGTGTGTTGGAATGGTCAATTTCTATGGTGGATTATGATTTGTCTAGTAGGGAATATTCCATGGTGGGGAAGGTAGCTCGAGGTGGGGCAGGGGGGAGGGGGTGTAGGTTTCAGCAGTGGGAGATTTTTATTTGGATGTAGAGGGTTTGTTTTGGTAGTAGGGGGTTAGTTATGGATGGTGTTAGGTAGGCCATAGGTTTTTTTTAGATGAGAGGGTTACGATTAGGCATAGGAATATTAGGTTGGAATGGGGTATGGTTTAGGGATATTTGGATTTGGTTTCATATGGGGGTAGGTATAGGTCGGTTGGGTAGGTAGGCTGAGAGCGGTTTGATGTTGCGAGGAAGATAGGAATTAGATCGAGGTGAGTTAGGTAGATGGGGTAGGTATATGGAAGATGTGAGTTTGGTCGATGGGGGGGGTGTTGAGGTTGAGGTTGTAGTTGGTGTGTTATGGTTAGGTTAGGTGGGTATGTTGGTTAGGGGAAGGTTTTAGTGCTACTGGGATTTTGATTAGTGGGGGGAGGTTAGTTTAGGATAGGGTTTTAGATGGTTTGCGGTTAGGTTGAGGTTGGGGGTAGTGACTAGACTGAGATGGGATAGGTAGGCATGATGTCTAGGGGGGTTTGGTTTAGTCCATGGGTTAGGCATATGATGGGGTTTTGGTAGGATGGGGTGGCTAGGTTTGGGATTGGGTTAGGGATTCAGGAAATGTGGGTTAGGATGGTAGGTGTAAGGGGTTTGCAGTTTAGGGAATGGTTGGTCACGTATTCATGGGGTATTTTTAGGGATTTGTGGATTAGTTTTAGATGGGGTTGGTTGGGATTTGGTTGGGGGATAGTTATACTAGGGGCGGTTTGGAATATAATGGGTTCGATTGGATTATGATGGGGATAAGGGTCAGGAAATGGTGGATAATGAAGGAAATTGAGTAGGGTTTAGTTTGATTTCGGTTCAGTAGGTGGGGTGGGGATTACTGTATGATGGGTTGTGTAGGAAGGGGGTTTCGGTTTTGTTCTTTTGGATAAGGTGTGAGGGGGATTTAGGATTAGGTATATGGGATATATAGGTAGCAAGTTGACCATGGGGGGTACGATAGGTGGGGGAGGGGTTGGGTTTTCCCGAGGGGGTTTGGCCGTATGATGGTAGGTTTTAGGGATTATGGGATTCGGTTTAGGCTGGAGGGGGTAGGATTAGCCCAGGGGTTAGGTAGGTTAGGGGTGTACATGTTTAGGCTAGTGGTAGGGATTAGTCCATGTTCAGTGAGGTAGATATCGGTAGGGATTAGGGCGTGGATTGTAAGGTAAGAAGGTGGTGTTGCATAAATGATGAGAGTTTCAATAGAAAAACATTTTTGTATATGGTTAAATGATATATTAAATCAATGAGAAATTATTTATAAGAGTATCTAATAGGATAAAATGATAAATTTGGTTAGATATTAATCTCTACATCCATGGATTCGATGAATTTCACTATGATTATGATGAAAATATAGAGAGAATATCATAGTCTAGCAAATCAAAAACCATAACTCAAAAATAGATAATAAAGGAGTTGATGTAGTATGGCACTAATTGCATAGTACATCCATTGTTATGTAGTTAATGGTTGATGGACGATTGCATAGTTATAGTTATGTAGACAACTCTTTTTAAGTTGCAATAGTGTCTAGTGGAATGATGTCTGTGGAACCACAGTACCATTGTCTCCAAAGAACGAGCTTTTATAGTAGTCATTCAAAAGTATTCATTACAAGTATTCTTTGCCAATGGCTCCGAGTGATATCTTCAAGAACAATGTAGTGTTTATAATGTTCTATAAAATTGGGTCTGTGAATGTTTTTCCATGGATTCCCAAAGTAGTAGTTCATTTCCCCTGCAACTCTCAATGAGATCACAAGGGAGCTAGAACATTATGTTTTCAACATTATGCATAGAATTCTCTGCAATCATTTGACCCGACATCTCTAGAACATATCCAGATACAACAATGCAACATGGGGTAGGGGTTAGGGATATAAGTATTTGTTTTATTCAATATGGGTTTTAGGTTTATGTCGGGGGTTAGTAAAGCCAAAGGTTAAATTAATGATGGGGGTGGGTTTGGATTATAGATTAGGGGATTAAATTTAGGATGGGGGGGTTATTTGACGGTTTATGGAGGAGGATAAGGTCAAATAGGTAGGAAGAGGTGGGTTGGTAAGCTAGGGGTGGATATGATTAAGTGATGGGAATATATTATGTATGATGGGGTGGGGATGGAGGGTGGGGATTTAGGTTTAGGGAGGGGTAGGGATTAGGCCAAGGTGGGTTAGGTGGGAAGGGGTAGGGTTTATGGCATGGTGGGTAAGGTTTGATGGGGAAGTTGGGTATAGGGTTATATGGATTAGTTTTAGGTTGTAGTGTGGCCTTGGATTAAGTTAGGGGATATGTAGGATGTGAGGTTTATGTTTTCATCTCAGAGGATTATATTTAGGAAATAGGTGGGGGGTTACGATTATAGGTGGGTGATTATGATAAGGATGATATGGTTTAGGTAGGCTTGGTGTGTAGGTAAGCTAGGGGTATGTTTTTGGCTGGGGTTTGGCTTCTTATGGGTGGGTAGGTTTTGGATGGAGGTATGGATTTGAATGAGGTCGGTTTTTTAGGTGGGGGGGGGGGGTTGATATGGGTTATGTAGGCGAGGGGAAGGATTTATGCCATGGGGGATTAGGTTTTGGCTGGAGGGGGTGTTAGTAAGTGTAAGGATGTCAGATTTAGATCTATGTAAGGATTCTCCTATGGTATGATAGGTTATTAGGGGGTTGGGAGTATAGTGAGGTGTGTTTTGTAGGATGGGGTTAGTTTTAGGATGGGGGATAGGTTAGGTGGGAGTTAGGTCTATGGATTCAGGATTAGACATATGATGTGGGTATTCATTTTTTTGAGGGGTTAGGTAGGTAGGGGGTTAGGTTTAGGATGGGGGTTAAGCATTAGGGTGATGTGGGATGGGTAATCCAAGGTTATGTTGGCTCGGGGGGGGGGGGGGGGTATGTTTCAGCTGGGTTTTAGGTTAATAGTGGGTGGTTTGGTTCAGTCTATGGGGGTTAGGTGTTGGCTATAGTTGGGATTTGGATGGGTTGTCTTAGGTTGGATGAGGGGTGGGGGTAGGATGTGGTGATTAGGCATGAGGGATTAGGATTAGGCTGATGTAGTTATGTTGGAAGGGTGTTATGTTTAGGCCTATGTGTGGGGGGAGGCTTAGGCTGAGTTTATTAGGTAGGATGAGGGTGTTAGTTTTTACGATGGAGGGTAGGTATGTTCTGGGTGGGGTGGTATAACAACCCATAATTTACATACATTGTTATTACTTCAAAATTGAAGCAAACTTATTACAACATATAACAAAATCATGAAAGGACCGTATAGGTATAGTGTCTTTAGAAACTGGAAAGTATAAACAACTGGTTCATAAAGAATCTACATTGCCTCTCATTTATTTCATCATATCGGGAGTCCCTTTTTGGAATATTCTACTTAATGACCTTCTTCTTGACCTGGGGAAATAAAACATACAAAATGGTGAGCTCAAATGCTCAGTAAGGGTAAACAAAAGAAATATCAATCACATCATATACATAAGCACATAACTTTTCTAAATCTTAACCTGCAAAAGAGATAATAATTTCAAAACATGGGATAAATCATACTAGTGAAATGTAATCCCAATAATCGTAACATAAAACATGAAACTTTGTGGCATAAACACATAATCATTGAGAATCATTTCTTGTTAGTCAAGACTCATTGCCAAGACTATCATAGTGGACAAAGTCCATTTCTGAACCGAGTTCACTCCTCGTTTCAGTCCTGTTTTACTGAACCAGTTTAACCTGCCGTTCCAGCCATGTCTATCTCATGAGATATAAAATCTTTACCCAATGCATTGGAGGGAGATATAGGTCCCACCCATATCATAATGATACCATTCTTATGTGTGCCACAAAATCATAAACCATACATCATAGCATAACACATGTAATAAAAATGGGAATCTTAAACATCGTGACATCATAAAATAATTCATATAAGATAAAGGAATTCATAAAAATATTTCAATCACAACATAGTCAAATCAATGTAACAATAGGGATAGAAACAGAACCCTATATTATCTTAGATGGAAAATAATTATGATAAAACTCTTGAACTCCATTCTTGAGGAAATATCCTTTCTACTTCAAAAGCATTTTTCCTTTATTAACATGTCAAACAATTTTAAACTAAAAGAAGTTGATTAAAAATAAACTTGAAAACATTTAAAGGAATCATCTTGGAAATAATGTTCTAAAAATCCATTCATGCCGAATAAGTTAAAAAACATTCTTCACGAACTTTTGTCGGAAAAGTCAAAAAAGTACCTCATACGAAAAATGACAAAAGATTCCTTTCATATATTTTACTAAAAACTCACCAAAGGGTAAAATAGGATTTAAAAAATTGTAGGTGAATGGAAATAATATTACATATTGAGGAAACATGTATGTGGATGATAAAATACACCCCAGAATATGCCAAAGTATAATCAATCTCAGATAAAAATGAGATTGTGATATTTCCCTTAACTTAGGTTCGATATGCTTTGTACTTATCCTAACCTCCTGTATAATGATTTAAATAATGTTATTGACTTATTCCATAATCATAAAAATTTTCATGATATCACATATGGTCAAATTATTAGCTTCTTTTTAGTAATATTTCATTACAACTTGTTATTCGGGTGTTTATTACGTTTTGTTCTTATGCATGTTTTGTTGAATAAATCCTTATTCTTCTTTTTAGGTTATAGATACCTCATTTCCAGAATTTTATTAGTGTAATATATATCATATTCATTCATTCAATACATTTATATAATCATTATGCAATGAAGATCATGTAGAACGAGTCACATCACATCATGGAGACGGTATTCCGTACGTACGCACGAGCGATGATATCGTTCCCATGATCATGGAATTGTATTGGAGTGTATTTATACTATTTCATAATCAATATCACTTTACAATAATCATATAAAGTCATTATTTACACCATTATACCCATCCAAGTAAGGTGGTGGTGGAAAATATTTTACACCACGGCGTGGAGACGATATTCTGTACGTACGCACGCGCGGTGATTTCATTTTCCGTAGGATGGATAGATGGTGAAATAGGGTTGTTTCGTACTTATAATAACATATAATTATATGAGTGATACTGATGTTATTACTTCATAATGAAACAACTAAATAAGATTAAGTGAAGGAAGAAATAAAGATGAAAGAATCGGTAATGGACATTACCTTTTCTTTGAAGTGCTTCTTTGAGAACTCCTTTTAGGGCACTACAATTGGTCGTTGAAGAAGACCAGGACCTCTAGGATGTCTCTAGTGAAGTGGAGGGAAGCAATTGGCAGGGTTTGGCAGAGTTTTATCTCTCAAAGTGGTGTGAGGAAGAGAGGGAGGAGGTGCCCTTTTATAAGGGAGCACAGGGGCACCTTTGGAATAACTAATAATATTATTTTATTAAAAAGCCAAATTCGGTATTAAATAGCTCCAAATTGATTTATTTAGAAGCTAAGTTGGGGATGGGTCGAAAAAATCTCATCCAATAGATTTTAGACAAGTTTAGGTTCCTATTTTGACCTTATCATTTAGATTTAACATTAAGTTAAATAATTTAACTTTTACCGTGTCTTCTTGTGTTCTTACACTATAAGGTTAATAAACATACAATAACAATCCAAAAGAACCCCAAGTTGTTTATTATTAATATATATAACCTTATTTAATTCATTTAGACGATCATTAGATTTTGAGGAATAAAATAACAATTAATAATATAATATTTGTTTTAAAAACTATTTCATGTCAATTTTGACACTATTTAGTAATTGATTTTTGTGAAAATCCTAACAGAATGATTAGTTCAAAGAAAGTTAATTAAATCCATAATAACATGTCATATTAACCAATAAAATTATTTGAATTCATAAAAACTCTCAAATTACATTTATTTGGGTATTTATAACATCAATTATGTCAATATTTCATTAATAAGATAATTACTACATCATCTTTGTGTCATAAATAAATTAAATTATTTAATGTCTAAAAATTACAAATAAAATACCATTATGTAGAAAATAATTTTAGACTTATAATTAATATTTATAGTCTAATTTATCTTATATATAACCTTATATTAAAAATTATTTACTTATTAAACTATGATTTTAACTGTTTTAACCCTTCTTTAAATAAATTAATAATAAATGTCCTAATCTAATCCAAGTGGGCCTAAATGGTCATATTTTATTACTAAGTTTGTTTTTGGTCGAATTAAACTTATACAATAGAATTAGGACATGTGTTAGGGTAATAATAATATCATTTTTACCCTTAATTACCCTATTTACTTTTAATCGTGGTAAATAAAAGTAAAAAGTTACTATTCACCAAAAATTATTTTCATCTCATTGAACAAAATTTTACATACTGACATCAACCGTGCCTCTCGGATTTTTGAAATTCCACTCACAGAAGCGGTAAAATTATGTTTTATGAAAAATTCAGTTTTTTAACTACCACATAGTGGTTTCACTATTCATCAAAAATTGAAAGTTTTCAGAAAAATACCAAATTTTCACCCTAGGTTAATTTTGATATTCCAAATCCAAAAATGAAATTCATTTTGAAAAATAAAATTTATAAAATTTCAAAAAGTGGTTATTACTATTCATAACGGCTAGTTTTAATAATATTTTATTTGTGTATCATTGTTTCATTAAACTCTGTATTGCGTACGACGCAAGCTATCGAGGAAGGTCTCGATTTCATGTAAAGAAAGACATGCAAGTGTTGTGTGTAAGAAAAGATTCCTTTGATGATTTATATAATATAAAAGTCTCAAGTGTTAAATTCTACCCCCATTAAAATGAATTTCTCCCTCGAAATTCGTCACTTTGTAACAAACAGATGAGGATACCTCTCCCTGATCATATCCTCAAGCTCCCATGTAGCTTCTTCTAATTGGTGTTTCCTCCATAAAACTTTCACCAATCGAGTGGTCTTGTTTCGTAGGACTTTTTTGCTACGATCCAGAATCTTTATCGGCTATTCTTCATAAGAAAGATCCTGCTCCAGTGGTACAACTTCTGAGCTGAGTACATGTGAAGGATAAGGTATGTACTTTATCAGGAGAGATACATGGAACACATCGTGATCTTGAGAGAGATTCGGTGGAATTGCCAATCAGTAAGCTAGCTTCCCAGCACGATCTAGTATTTCGAAAGGACCGATATATCTAGGGCTAAACTTCCCCTTCTTTCCAAATCTCATGACCCTCTTCCAGGGAGATATTTGTAAGAACACTTTATCACCCACTTCAAACTCTTGGTCTTTTCTTTGGTTGTCGGCCTAACTTTTCTGTTGACTCTCGGCCTGCATTTCATTCCATAGAGAGCTTCATAAGGAGCCATCTGAATACTGGAGTGAAAGATATTATTATAAGAAAATTTCACCAAAGGTAGGTGTTGATCCCAACCACCTTTGAAATCCATAGAGCAAGATCTCAACATATCTTCTAGAGTTTGAATTGTTCTCTCAGACTGACCGTATGTCTGAGGATGATATGAAGTGCTGAAACTTAACTCTATATCCAGAGTATGCTGAAGACTTCGCCATAACTTTGAGGTAAATCTCAGATCCCGATCAGATATAATAGAAAGTTGTACTCCATGCAATATTACCACTTCCTTTACATATATCCTGGCAAGCTGATCTAGAGAGAAATCCTCTCTAATAGCAATGAAGTGTGCATACTTTGTAAGACGATCAATTATGACCCAGATAGAATTATTGCCTTTTGATGTTTTAGGAAGTCCTGTGTCAAGGTCCAGAGTGATGTTTTCCCATTTCCATTCGGGTATGGGTAGTGGTTGTAACATCACCTTAGACTTCTATCTCTCAGCTTTAACTTATTGACAAACCAAGCATCGAGAGACATATCCCACCAGAATTACTTTTTCAGGTCCCTATACATCTTCGTGCTTCCAGGATGAATAGAGAATGAAGAACAATGAGCCTCATCCAGCAGATCCTTATTTAATTCAGGGATGGGAGGGAAACAAACCCGATTCCAGAACTTTATTATCCCATCATAATCATGGTTGGATTGAGGAACATTTCTCACCTTCTTCTGTAACTCGACATCTTCTTTCTGTTCTTCTTTAATCTTCACATGTATAGATGGATGAACATTCATTTGATAAAGATACAATTTGTCCCCTTTCATTATAATTCCCAGATCCATCCTTTTTAAATCCATAAATATTGGATCTTTTGTGATCCTCATCATGGATAAACTAGCATGGTCTTGTCGACTTAATGCACCTGCCACCTTGTTTGGTTTCCCAGGGTGGTAATGAATTGAGCAGTCGTAATCCTTAATCAACTCCAACCATCTTCATTGGCGAATATTCAGCTCCTTTTGAGTGAAAATATACTTTAAAATTTTATGATCAGTATAAATATCAAACCTTTCACCATAAAGGTAATGCCTCCAAATATTTAATTCAAAGATTACTGAAGCTAACTCCAAATCATGAGTTGGGTAATTTTTCTCATGTATTTTCAACTGTCGTGAGGCATAAGTTATCACCATATCATTTTTCATAAGAACACACCCCCTTCTTGGATGCATCATTATAGATCACAAACATTTCACCACTACAAGGCAGTGTGAGCACAGGTGCACTAATAACCTTCTTTTCAACTCCTTGAAATTCTCTTCACATTCCTCCATCCAAACACACTTAACTCCTTTCAGAGCCAACATGGTGAGTGGATTAGATATTCGTGAAAACATCTTTCACAAAATGTTGATAATATCCAGCCAACCCAAGAAAACTTCGGATCTCAGTTACTGTTGTTGGTCTCGACCATCTTTTGATAACCTCTGTTTTTGCTGGATCCACAGATATCCCCTCTTTTGAGATTATGTGACCCAAAAATGACCCTTTTTGTAGCCAAAATTCACACATAGTAAATTTGGCATAAAGCGTCTCATTTATCAGGGTCTTCAATATAATTCTCAAGTGATCTTCATGTTCTTCCTTTCTCTTTGAAAAGTCAAGAATATCATCTATAAAGACTACCACAAACTGATCAAGATAGTCTCTAAAGATTCTATTCATTAGATCCATGAATATAGCTGGGGAATTAGTAAGACCAAATGGAATCACTATAAATTCATAGTGTCCATACCTTGTACTGAAATATGTCTTTGGTATATCCTCTCTTTTGACCCTTAATTGCTGATACCCTGAACGAAGATCAATCCTGGAAAAGTATTGAGCTCCGTGTAGTTGGTCAAATAGGTCATCAATGCATGGGAGATGATATTTGTTCTTGATAGTGATCTTGTTATGTTCTCGATAATCAATGCAGAGTCTCATTGATCTATCTTTCTTCTTAACAAACAGAACAGGTGCTCCCCAAGGTGACGCACTAGGGCGTATGAACCCCTTATCAAGATTCTCATGGAGTTGTTTCTTCAATTCCTACAACTTAATTGGGGCCATTCTATAAGGTGTCTTTGAAATAGGAAAAGCATCTGGTACGAGTTCTATTGAAAACTCAACTTCATGATTTGGTGGAAGACCCGGTAATTCCTCCGGAAAGACATCATCAAACTCCTGTACAATGGGCATATTCTTAATAATGAGTTTCTCACCAACCATTTGAGATAAATTACCTTCATTTAGTGGAATCAATACCCATAAAATGGAAGAAATTTCCACTGGAAGGTTATGTTCATCCTTGCATCGATAGAAGATCATAGATTGATCTGGAATATGAAATGTGACTTCCCTTATTTGGCAATTGATATGAGATCCATGTAGAGAAAGCCAATCCATGTCAAGAATCACATCAAATTCCACTATAGGATGGATCACAAGATTTGCAGGAAGCACTTTCCCACAAACTTCAATAAGAGAAGAATTATAAACTTTTGATGTGACTGTTGTGCCATTAAGAGTTGTCACACCTAACTCAACATCTAATTGTTGAGGTAATATGGTGATACCCTTAGAAAAATCTTCAGAAATAAAAGAGTGGGTGGATCCATAATCAAATAAAACATTTTCTACTTTAGATTTGATGGTAAGTGTACCTCTCACCACTTCGTTGTCGTACTCCACATCACCGATAGTAATTGCATGTGACTTTCCTTTTTCATTATCCTTAAGAGTTTTTTTACATCGATCATCATCATCAACCCTTTGATTTGGGCATTGATTGGCACAATGCCCCATCTCCTTGAACTTGTAACATTGACATGTAGTAGGTTCATTCTGTGTATCCCTTCCTTTTTTTGCATCATTAGACATCTTCTTCCCATTATTTGGACATTCAATTGCCCGATGACCTTCTTTTCCACACTTATAACATTTGCATGTCCCCTTAACACAATTTCCTCCATGTTTATTTCCACACTTTGAGCATAAGGGAATACTCATCTTCTTTTCAGTGTGCTCTTTAGATTTACCATTGAATTCCATTTTCCTCTTCTTATCAAACCCATGTGGCTAATGGGTTACACCAATATCCATCTCAACCATGAGAGCACATCGAACAATTTCATCGTAGCTATTGAAGTCCCTTTTGGCTAACGCCCTTCGAAGACTTGGTTTTAAGCCACTAAAGAATCGATCGATCTTACTATCAGGTTGGATAATAATACCAAAAGCGTACATTGAAAGTCATGTAAAATTTTCTTCATAGGTACCAATAGATTCATCATCCTTTTGCTTTAGTTCAAGAAACTCCTTCTCCATCTTTGTTCAGAGAATACGAGGAATGTACTTATTGAAAAATAAGTTCTTGAACTCGTCCCATTTCATGGACTCAATTTCATCCCTTTTCCTCGTATTCTTAATAAGATTCCACCATTGATCAGCATCACCTTCCAAACAATAAACTGCTAAGATGACTTTATCATGTTCAGAACATTGAAGAACTGAAAATATCTTTTCAGTGGTACTGATCCATTGTTCAGAGACTAATATATCAGAAGACCCGCTAAATGAAGGTGGAAGCTGCCTCATGAAGGATTCAACAAAATGTTTCTCCATCCTTTGCTCGTTTGGAAGTCATGCATGATTCATATCTTGAGAAAGTTGTGTGAGCATCGCTAGATGATTTTTCATTCCAGCTCCCATAATGTTTGGTTTCTCATGGGTACAATCATTGCATTGCCCATCGCATTCTGCATTAACATGGTTCCTTCGGGTTCAAGCCATTGACTAAAACCAAGAAGAATAGTGTGAGAAACACTAATTATTATAGAAAAAACACATAATCATGAATAAAATATTACACTTAATGTCTTATCATAGGTTGTTCATGGTCATCTCTAAAACAAAAATATTGTGTTCTATGGTCAGACGTATCCTTAGGGTTCTTACTAAGTCTTTCACATCCTAGATTCCAAAGGTTGACTATACCTTTCCTCTAATACCAACTATAACGACCCATACATTGAATACATTGTTAATACTTCAAAATGGAATTAAACTTATTACAACATATAACAAAACCATGAAAGGACCGAATGGGTATAGTGTCTTTAGAAACTGGGAAACATAAACAACTGGTTCATAATGCATCTACATTATCTCCCATTTATTTCATCATATCTAGAGTCCCTTTTGGAATATCCTACTTAATAACCTTCTTCCTGAACTGGGGAAAGAAAACATACAAAAGAGTGAGCTCAAATGCTCAGTAAGGGTATACAAAAGAAATATCAATCACATCATATTCATAAGAACATAACTTTTTGGAAATCTTGAACTGCAAAAGAGATCATAATTTCATAACATGGGATAAATCATATTAGTGAAATGTAATCCCAATAATCATAACTAAAAACATGAAACTTTCTGGAATACAAACATAATCATAGAGAATCATTTCTTAGTAGTCAAGACTCATTTCCAAGACTATCTTAGTGGACAATGTCCATTTCTGAACTGAGTTCACACCTCGTTTCAGTCCTGTTTCACTGAACCGGTTTAACCTGCAGTTCCAACCATGTCTATCTCGTGAGATATAAATCTTTACCCAATACATTGGAGGGAGATATAGGTCCCACCCATCCCATAATGATACCATTCTTATGTGTGCCACAAAATCATAAATCATACATCATTGCATAACCCATGTAATAAAAATGGGATTCTTAAACATCATGACATCATAAAACAATTCATATAAGATAAAGAAATTCATAAAAATAATTACTTCTCAACATAATCAAATAAATGTAATAATAGGGATAGAAATAGAACCCTATATTATCTTAGATGGAAAATAATTTTGATAAAACACTTGAACTCCATTCTTGAGGAAAATATCATTTTTACATCAAAAATATTTTCTTTTCTTAACATGTCATATAGTTTTAAAACTAAAAGAAGTTGATTAAAAATAAACCTGAAAAATTGTAAAGGAAGCTTCTTGGAAATAATTTTTTAAAAATACATTCATTCCATATAAGTTAAAAAACATTCTTCTCGTACTTTTGTTGAAAAAGTCAAAAAGTACCTCATACGAAAAACGACAACAGATTCAATTCATATCATTAACTAAAAACTCACATAAGGGTATAATTGGATTTAAAAAATTGTAGGTGGTTGGAAATAATATTAAATATTTAGTAAACATGGATGTGGATGATAACATACACCCGAGTAAATATCAAAGTATAAACAATCTCGGATAAAAATGAGATTGTGATATTTTCCCTTACCTTAGGTCAGATTTTATTCGTAAGTGTCTGATCCTCTGGTATAATGATTTAAATAATGTCATTGAATTATTCCAGAATCATACTCATTGTTATTATATAATATATGGTCATATTCTTAGCTTCCTATTACTAATATTTCATTGCTACTTGTTATTCGAGTGTTTATTACTTTTTTGTTCTTATGCGTGTTTTGTCGAATAAATTCTTATTCTTATATTTAGGATATAGATAACTCATTTCCAGAATGGTATAAGTTTACTATATATCATATTTATTCATTCAATTCATTTATATAATCATTATTCAATTAAGATCATGTTGAATGAGTCACATCACATCGTGATATGGTATTCCGTATGTACGCATGAGCGATTATATCGTTCCCATGATCATGGAATTGTATTTGAGTGTATGTATAGTATTTTAGAATCAATACCACTTTACAATAATCATATATAGTTATTTATTTGCAACATTGTACCCATCCCAGTAAGGTGGTGGTGGAAAGTAGATTACACCATGGCGTGGAGACGGTATTCCGTACGTACGCACGCGCGGTGATTTCATTTTCCGTAGGATGGATAGATGGTGAAATAGAGATGTTTAGTATATGAGTGACACTGATGGTATTACTTCATAATGAAACAACTAAAGAAGAATAAGTGGAAGAATAAATAAAGTTGAATGAATCGGTAACAGACATTACCTCTTCTTTGAAGCGCCTCATTGAGACCTCCTCTTAGGGCACAAAAATTGGACTTTGAAGAAAACCAGAACCTCTAGGATGTTTCTAAGAAAGTGGAGAAGATAATTTTGCAGCGGTTGTCTGAGCTTGAAGGATAAAAGTGGTGTGAGAAAGAGAGGGAGGAGGTGCCCTTTTATAAGGGAGGAGAGGGGCACCTTTGGAAAAACCAAAAATATTATTTTATTATAAAGTCATATTAGGTTTTTAATAGCTTCAAATTGATTTATTTCGAAGCTAAGGTGAGGATGGGTCGAAATCCTCTCTCCAATATAATTTAGACAAGTTTAGTTATAAATTGTAACCTTATCATTTAGATTTAACTTTATGCTTGGTAATTTAACTTTTACCGTGTCTTCTTGTTTTCTTACACTATAAGGTTTATAAACATACTATAACAAGCCAAAAGAACACGAAGTTGTTTATTATTAATATATATAAATGTATCTAAGTCATTTGGCCGATCCATAGATTTTTAAGAATAAAATAAAAATTAATAATATAATATTTAAAAAAAACAATTTTATGTCAATTTTGACACTATTTGGTAATTGATTATTGTGAAAATCATAAAAGAATGATTAGTTCGAAAAAAGTTAATTAAATCAACAATAACATGTCATATTAACATATAAAATTAGTTTAATTCTTAAAAAGTCTCAAATTACATTTATTTGGATATTTATAACATCAATTTTGTTAATATTTCATTAATAAGATAATTACTCCATCATCATTGTCTCATAAATAAATTAAATTATTTAATGTCTGAAAAATATATATAAAATACCATTATGTAGGAAATATTTTTATATTTCTAATGAATATTTATAGTCAAATTTATCTAATGTATAACTATATATTAAAAATAACTTAGTTATTAAACATTGATTTTAACTATTTTAACCCTTCATTAAATAAATAAATAATAAATGTCCTAATCTAATACATGTGGGCCTAAATGGTAATTTTTTATTCCTAAGGTTGTTTTTGGTCGAATTACACTTATCTAATAGAATGAGGACATGTGTTAGGGTAATAATAATATCATTTTTACCCTTAATTACCCTATTTACTTTTAACCGTGGTAAAAAAATAGTAAAAAGATACTATTCACCAAAAATTATTTTCATCTCATTGAACCACATTTTAGTCCTTGATATTAACCGTGTCTCTCGGATTTTTGAAATTCCACTCATAGTAGTGGTAAAATAATGTTTTATGAAAAATTCAGTATTTTTAACTACCACTTAGTGGTTTCACTATTCATCAAAAAATGAATGTTTCAGAAAAATACCAAAAATTAGGCCAAAGATATATTTGATATAATGAATTCAAAAATGATTTATATTTTACCATATTCAATACACATCAGTTGAATTAAATAATTTAAAAATTTATTCTCATCGTCAAAACAAATAGCGTGTTTTTAAGAGATAGAAACTATCAAAAGATTGACACTTGTTTATGTTTTCTTTAAATGTGAAATTACATCCAAAGACCAAAATTGTATTAATTGGTAAAAATATATTCTAAATATAATTTAAAACCACTAAAATTAATAATTTATCACTTTTAATTATTTCGATTAAAAATGTGGTTTTTTAATTAAAATTTTGTAATTTTCACTATTCATCAGTATATGAATGTTATCCGAAAAGTACCAAAATTTCACCCTAAGCTAATTTTGATATTCCGAATCCAGAAATGAAGTCCATATTGAAAAATAAAATTAAAAAAATTTCAAAAAGTGGTTATTACTATTTAGAACGGCTAGTTTTAGTAATATTTTAATAGCATATTGTTCTTTAATGAAACTCGGTATTGCGCACGAGGCAAGCTATTGAGGAAGGCCGCGGTTGTGTGTAAAGCAAGAAAATATAGTTTTGTGTGTAGTGAAAGATTCCTTTGATGATTTTTAAAACATAAAAAAAAATTTCTCATAAAAATCTTGGGTGTTATAGATTTTTCCCATTTATTATAATAGTCATCCTTCTATTCCCTAAATTCCATTTTAGAATTCATTACCTAGTAAATCATTTTTTTGGTTTTCCATACTTTCCCCATATTCCACTAGGAATTGCAGTGTAATATATTGACCTTATGTGTTGTTGGTTGTGATCATGATCAATTTGGATATATGTTCTCCATGATAACATCTTCACCTTACTCTATGTTGGCATTTATGATTAGAAGCATCGTTTTCTTATGTTGATAAATGTGGGGGGGGGTCCATATATTAACCATGTTGTATGGTTTTCAAATTTTTATGCATATGAAATATTGTTATTATGATAATGAATGTGAAAACTAATAGATTAATTGAATATATTGTTGATATTACTATATTGGATTTTCATTGTATCCCTTCAAGTACAATGAATGATGTGAATGGGCATGCGGCTACCCATTAGATAAAAAGACATTTGAAAACAACGAAATTGAAATGGATTACATAAAATTTCTGTATGACATATGATTCATGTGTTTTCTTATTATAGATTCACCTTTGAAAATGGATATTTAGTCAATTTAAATAAAAGGTAAATTGAAATAAAAATTGTAATAATAAGAATTAACCATCTGGTCATATGTGGTTATATTTATAGCCTTCTGGGACGAGTGATTCGATATACCATAGGTATATAGTTCTGTTTGGAATGGTTGTGGGACATGTTTAGAAATATTCATACATTGAAGTGAGGAAGGTTATGGTTTAGCATGGTTATATGTTTAGGGTGTGTCTAGTTGTGAGACAGTCTCAGATACATTACAACATGGTGACAAAGAAGGTTGTTGATGTATTTTCTTAATTAATGAATTAATTTATATGAAATTGTATCACATTATTTCATACAATTCTTATCATTAAAGTTTGTTTATTCATGGTAGTTTTGATCGAATAATTTTTACTAACACCCTATTTAGGCCGACATTTGGTACTCAAGTACATTTCAAGAATGCTGGTTTTGACATGGGAAAGGGACCTTATTTCCAAATTTTATATTAGTGGATTGGTTGGCGTTAGAATATCGGTCTGACAAGGAATTAGGGACCAAAAAAATTTGGGTTTATATTATGTCATATGAATATTTTATTTCGATTTTTTCAGTTTTAAATATTTATAAAAATGATATTTTCATTACATGAGTTCTCATTTTTAGTATATTAGTATTTTATATTTTCCAAATTCTTTTATATGGTTTCTTCTTTGTATATTACACTAATTTCATTGGTTTATATGTATTATATACACTACTATGCTTTATTATTCCAAAGGGTATTGTATCACTATTATAAATATCACAACCCCATTATTTGTCTATTGACATTGGTGTATGGGGAGGCGTGCTTGAGGTGTAATAACTAACTCATTTTGGAAACATGAGAGAGTTCAAGATTGGGGGATGTTACAGTATGGAATCAGAAGATCATGTTTTCGTTTATTTTTACATACCATTTTGGAAAGCTATAAAAAATAATTGGATGTCTCGAGACTTGGTAATTATCTTTTTCATTGGATTAGATGGTCAATTTATTGGGAAACAACCGAGTGACCATGGATGGGATGTTTTTTATAATGTTCACTTGTTACATTTCAATGTTATTTCATCATGGGATATTCACATGTTGTTTGATGTTATTATTTTTTGACAATTATATTCTTGTTTTGGTATGGTGTGAGATAATATTCATGAATTATGATAGTCACATAGGGATATATACTGACATCCATGATTCATCATAGGAACATATTTATATTAACGTCTTATATTCCCTTGTATACTATGATAATATTCATGTATTCTAATAGTCACATTTTCTAATTTAGAGTGGATGGTAAGTGTACCTCTCACCACTTTGTTGTCGTACTCCACATCACTGATAGAAATTGCATGTGACGTTCCTTTGTCTTTAGCCTTAAGAGTTTGTTGACGTCGACCATCATCATCAACCCCTGGATTTGGGCATTGATTGGCATAATGCCCCATCTCCTTGAACTTGAAACATTGAAGTGTATTAGGGTCATTCTGTGTATCCCTTCCTTTTTTTTCATCATTAGTCATCTTCTTACCATCATTGCGGCATTCAAATGCCCGATGACCTTCCTTTCCACATTTAAAACATTTACTTGTCCCTTTAAGACAACTCCCTCCATGTTTCCTTCCACACTTTGAGCATAAGGGAAAGCTCATCTTCTTTTCAGTGTGCTCTTTAAATTTTCCTTTGAATTCCATTTTCCTCTTCTTATCAAACCCATATGACTGATGGGTTACTCCAATCTCCATATTGAGTTTGAGAGCACATAGAACGATTTCCTCGTAGCTATTGAAGTCCCTTATGGCTAACGCCCTTCGAAGACATGGTTTTAAGCCACTAAAGAATCGATCGATCTTACTCTCAGGTTGGATAATAATACCAAAAGCGTACCTTGCATGTCTTGTAAAATTTTCTTCATAAGTACAAGAAGATTCATCATCCTTTTTCTTCAGTTCAAGAAACTCTTTATCCATCTTTGTTTGGAGAATACGAGGGAAGTACTTATTGAAAAATAAGTTCTTGAACTCTTCCCATTCCATGGACTCAATTTCATACCTTTTCCTCGTACTCTTAATAACATTCCACCATTGATCAGTATCCCCTTCCAAATGATACACTGCTAGGATGACTTTATCATGTTCAGAACATTGAAGAACTGAAAATATCTTTTCAGTAGTACTAATCCATTGTTCAACAACTAATGGATCAGTAAACCCGCTAAAAGAAGCTGGACACTGCCTCATGAAGGATTCAACAGAATTTTGCTCCTTCCTTTGCTCGTTTGGAAGTCATGCATGATTCATAGCTTGAGAATGTTGTGTGAGCAAGGCTACAAGATTTTGTATTCCAGCTCCCATAACGTTTGGTTGCACCCGGGGACAATCATTTCATTGGTCGTCACATTCCGTATTAACACGGTTCCTTCGGGTTCCACCCATTACTAAAACCAAGAATAATAGTGTGAGCAACACTATTTATAATAGGAAAACCACATAATCAAGAATAATATTTCACATTTAAGGTCTTATCCTAGGTTATTCATGGTCATTTCAAAAACACGAAGATTGTGTTCTACGCTTAGAATTTTCCTTAGGGTTCTTACTAAGGCTTTTACATCCTAGTTTCCAAAGGTTGACTATACCTTTCCTCTGATACCAACTATAACGACCCATAATTTACAAATATTGTTATTACTTCAAAATTGAAGCACACTTATTACAAAATATAACAAAGCCATTAAAGGACCGTATAGGTATAGTGTCATTAGAAACTGGAAAGCATAACAACTGGTTCATAAAGCATCTACTTTTCCTCTCATTTATTTCATCATATCTAGAGTCCCTTTTTGGAATATTCTACTTAATAACCTTCTTCCTGAACTAGAGAAATAAAACATACAAAAGGGTGAGCTCAAATGCTCAGTAAGGGTAAACAAAAGAAATATCAATCACATCATATACATAAGCACATAACTTTTGGAAATCTTAACCTGCAAAAGAGATCATTATTTCATAACATGGGATAAATCATGGTAGTGAAATGTAATCCCAATAATCATAACATAAAACATGAAACTTTGTGGCATACACACATAATTATTGAGAATCATTTCTTGTCAGTCAAGACTCATTTCCAAGACAATCTTAGTGGACAAAGTCCATTTCTGAACCGAGTTCACTCCTTGTTTCAGTCCTGTTTTACTGAACTGGTTTAACAATAGTTCCAGCCATGTCTATCTCATGAGATATAAAATCTTTACCCGATTCATTGGAGGGAGATATAGGTCCCACCCATCTCATAATGATACCATTCTTATGTGTGCCACAAAATCATACACCATACATCATAGCATAACACATGTAATAAAAATGGGAATCCTAAACATCATGACATCGTATAATAATTCATATAAGATAAAGGAATTCATAAAAATATTTCCATCACAACATAATAAAATCAATTTAATAATAGGGATAGAAACAGAACCCTATATTATCTTAGATGGAAAATAATTTTGATAAAACTCTTGAACTCCATTCTTGAGGAAAATATCCTTTCTACTTCAAAAACATTTTTACTTTATTAACATGTCAAAAAAAATTAAACTAAAATAAGTTGATTAAAAATAAAAATGAAAACTTGTAAAGGATTATTCTTGGAAATAATGTTTTAAAAATCCATTCATGCTGTATAAGTTAAAAAAACATTATTCTCGTACTTTTGTCGGAAAAGTCAAAAAAGTACCTCGTACGAAAAATGACAAAAGATTCCTTTCATATCTTTTACTAAAAACTCAAAAAAGGTTAAAATAGGCTTTAAATAATTTTAGATGGATGGAAATAATATTACATATTGACGAAACATGGATGTGGATGATAAAATACACCCCAGTAAATGCCAAAGTATAAACAATCTCGGATAAAAATGAGATTGTGATATTTCCCTTAACTTAGGTCTGATATGCTTTGTACGTATTCAAACCTCCAGTATAATGATTTAAATAATGTTATTGACTTATTACATAGTCATACTCATTGTTATGATATCACATATGGTCATATTCGTAGTTTTTTATTAGTAATATTTCATTACAACTTGTTATTCGGGTGTTTATTACTTTTTGTACTTATGCATGTTTTGTCGAATAAATTCTTATTCTTATATTTAGGTTATAGATACCTCATTTCCATAAAGTTATTAGTTTAATATATATCATATTCATTCATTCAATTCATTTATATAATCATTATGCAATGAAGATCATGTAGAACGAGTCGCATCACATCGTGGAGACGGTATTCCATACGTACGCACGAGCGATGATATCGTTCCCATGATCATGGAATTGTATTGGAGTGTATTTATACTATTTCATAATCAATATCACTTTAAAATATTCATATATAGTTATTATTTATACCATTATACCCATCCAAGTGAGGTGATGGTGGAAGATAGATTACACCACGGCGTGGAGACGGTATTCCGTACGTACGCACGCGCGGTGATTTCATTTTCCGTAGGATGGATAGATGGTGAAATAGGGTTGTTTCATACATATAATAACATATCAGTATATTAGTGATACTGATGTTATTACTTCATAATGAAACAACTAAATAATAAGAAGTGGAAGAAGAAATAAAGATGAAAGAATCCTTAATGGACATTACCTCTTCTTTGAAGTGCTTCTTTGAGACCTCCTTTTAGGGCACTAAAATTGGTCTTTGAAGAAGACCCGGACCTCTAGGATTTCTCTAGTGAAGTGGAGGGGAGAAATTGGCAGGGTTTAGCCGTTCATGAAGGCTCAATGTTGTGTGAGGAAGAGAGGGAGGAGGTTCCCTTTTATAAGGGAGGAGAGGGCCACCATTGGAATAACTAAAAATATTATTTTATTATAAAGCCAAATTCGGTTTTAAATAGCTCAAAATTCATTATTTAGAAGCTAAGGTTGGTATGGGTCGCAATCCTCTCATCCAATAGAATTTAGAGATGTTTGGGTTCCTATTTTGACCTTATCATTTAGATTTAACATTAAGTTAAATAATTTTACTTTTACCATGTCTTCTTGTGTTCTTACACTATATGGTTAATATACTTACTATAACAATCCAAAAGAACCCCAAGTTGTTTATTATTAATATATATAACCTTATCTAAGTCATTTGGGAGAACCTTAGATTTTTAGGAATAAAATAACAATTTATAATATAATATTTGTTTTAAAGACTCTTTTATGTCAATTTTGACACTATTTAGTAATTGCTTTTTGTGAAAATCATAACAGAATTATTAGTTAGAAAATAGTTAATGAAATCAATAATAAGATGTCATATTAACCAATAAAATTATTTAAATTCATAAAAAGTCTAAATTACATTTATTTGGGTATTTAGAACATCACTAATGTCAATATTTCATTAATAAGATAGTTACTGCATCATCTTTGTGTCATAAATAAATTAAATTATTTAATGTCTAAAAATTACAAAAAAATACCATTATGTATAAAATCTTTTCAGATTTCTAATGAATATTTATAGTCGAATTTATCTTATATATAACATTATATTAAAAATTATTTACTTATTAAACATTGATTTTAACTATTTTAACCCTTCATTAAATAAATTAATAATAAATGTCCTAATCTAATCCAAGTGGGCCTAAATGGTCATAGTTTATTCCTAAATGTGTTTTTGGTCGAATTACACTTATCAAATAGAATTAGGACATGTTTTATGGTAATAATAATATCATTTTTACCCTTAATTACCCTATTTTCTTTTAACCGTGGTAAATAAAAGTAAAAAGTAACTATTCACCAAAAATTATTTTCATATCATTGATCCACATTTTACTTACTGAAATCAACCGTGTCTCTCAAATTTTTGAAATTCCACTCATAGAAGCGGTAAAATTCTGTTTTATTAAAAATTCAGTTTTTTATCTACCACTTAGTGGTTTCACTATTCATCAAAAATTGAAAGTTTTCAGAAAAATAAAAAAATTTCACACTAGGATAATTTTGATATTCCGAATCCAAAAATGAAGTCCATTTTGAAAAATAAAATTTATAATATTTCAAAAAGAGTTTATTAATATTCATAACGGCTAGTTTTAATAATAATTTATTAGCATATCATTGTTTCGTGAAACTCGGTATTGCGTACGACGCAAGCTATCGAGGAAGGTCGTGATTTCGTGTAAAGAAAGACAAGCAAGTGTTGTGTGTAGAAAAAGATTCTTTGATGATTTATATAACATAAAAGTCTCGGGTGTTACAGGCGGGGTTAGGTTTTTGGATCTAGGGAATATATTTAGGCCATATGGGGGTAGTTTTAGGTCGAAGGTGGTAGATATGTGATCTATGTGGGGTAGGTAGGGTGTGTGGATAGGATTAGGTCAGGGGCTTTAGGTTTACGATGGTGGATAGAGATTATACCAATCTGGGTTAGGCAGGCCATAGGGGGTTAGGTAGGCTATGGGGCTATTGGGATTTGGATAAGGGGATTCAGTTTAGAATGTGGGGGTTAGGTTGTTCAGTGTTTGGGCTAGTATTAAGGCATGGGGATTAGATTTTTTCTCAAGGGGTGGGTGTTAGTAAGCTATGGTGGGTTATTTTTAGTGATTGAGTTATTATATTTAGGTCATGCGATCTGTTTTAATATGGGGGCTTGATAGTGTGGCGTGGGGTTAGTTTTCGGGCTTGACGGATTAGGTTTAGGACATAGGGGTAGGGACTGGGAAACAAAAAATAGAATTAAAATGAGGGGGTTAGGTAGGCCATGGGTACGGTTGGTTGTTATGATATAGGAAGGTTTATGCTGGAGGGGTGTTATTTTTAGGGATAGGGGGATTAGGTTTTGGTTAGAGGTGGGATTCGTTTAGGCTATCTAGTTGGAGATTAGGCTGAGATGGGTTAGGTTGGCTGGGGGTAGGTTGGTTAGAAGGGATGGGTTTAGGGGTTATGGATTAGGTTTAGCATGAAGGGGGGATAGATTAGGATATGAGATTATGTACAGGCTAAGAGGTGTTATGTTTGCATGTGGGGTTAGGTTTAGGGATAGTGGGAGGATTGGGATGGGGTTATGTAGACAAGTGGTGGAATCTTTTCTATGGCTTGTGGATTTGTTTTAGGCAAGATGGGTGGGGATAAGTAGTCTAGTTGAATATGATTACGCCAAGGGGCGGATAAGGAAGGTTAGGTATGGGGTTATATTTATGGATATGGGAGGTTTTTCGGTAGGGTTGGGGGTGGTAGGTAGGATGAGGGTGTGGGATAGGTTTAGGAACTAAGATATTAAAATCATTTGAGAGGGGTGAGTGTAGGATGGGAGGTGTATAACGGTTTATAGATCAGTGGATTTTTTTGGAAGGAGTTGGGTGGGATTTGGGTGGGGATAAGTTTAGGGTATGTGGATTAAGATTATGCTGGAGTGAGGTTGTAGGAAGGCTGGTGGTGTGTGGTTAGGATTAGGGGCTGGAGGATTAGTATTAGGTTATGGGGTTGGTAAGCTAGGGGTAGGTTTATGCTTATGATTTGGGGATTATGATTTTTTATAGGGGGTTTGTCTGGTTGTGTGGAATTACATTAAGCTTTAGTATTAGGATTAGGTCGGAGTTGGATAAGGATTAGGCTAGGTGAATTAATTTTAGTCATAGGGGGTTAGGTAGGATAGGGGTGGGTTTTGAAAATTCCTAGGGGGATTAGGATTAGAAAATGTGTTAGGACTTGGTAAGGGGGTACTTATAGGTCTGGGGGATTAGTATTAATATTATGGGGTAGGATATTAGTGATTATGTTTAACGGGATATGTTGGATATGGTTGTGGGATTAGGAATAGGTCTAGGGGGATTAGGTTTAGGTAAGGGTAGGCTGAGGGATATGGGGATGAGTCTTACTCTTGAGTGATGAATTTTAGGATGGTGGGGGTAGGTTGTATTGGGGGTTAGGATTAGATCTAGGAAGATCACGTTTATATTGGGGGGTGTTCAGGCCTGTGGGATAATGTGGATTGTTCCAAAATGAGGACAAATTGAAGAAAACATATTCAAATGTTCATTTAAATGAAATTACAAATAGATGGTATGATATTTAATAATTATATTCAAGTGGACTATTATTTTATGTGCACTAAAAAGGCGGACCAAAACATAGGTGGTGTATTTTATGTCATGTTCTACATCCAAAATTACAGTAAGCATAAGATACACATGGATTCCAAATCCTTCTATACACGATTTTCATTAGTTAAAAATATTTATGAATACATTGTTAAGTCATCTGAACACACTGAATGTGATTAATGTATGTTTACCAACATGATGTAAGTCATGTGTTTAGATACATATTGATACCCTTTAATGGATACATTTCAATGAGTTTACATAAGGATATGACCCTTCTCCTGTTGGGTGTTCCTTTGTATTTTTTATAAGTGAATGATTTTTTATTAGCAATTAAAACCTATCTTCCTTCCCAATGCTCATTCATCATTTCATGAAAGGAAGAGAAACCTTTTGGCATTTATGAGACCTCAAAACATTTTCATGGATCCACTAGATAGTTTCCCCCATTTGGAGGAAGGATGCATACACCACATAATCATTATAATATTTATTAATTGTACTTCCTCAAAATAGAGTATGGAAGAAACTGGTGTTTTTTAATTTTTGGTTAGAAATTTAATGTTTTTATTTATATATTTTTTATATTTGATTCATCAGAATATATTTCCCTTTGTATATCAATAATTTAACTATAGTCGATCAGTCTTAGAAACCATATTCATTATCATTACCATACTCCTTATCATATCTAAAAATGATAAATAACAATGATCTTTGAACCATAGAATGATAATTCCATATATTAATAAATGGTTCACTCCCTTAGTTCGAAAATAATTAATTCCTTAATGGTTGATTAAGATTCTGTTGACTATATAGACCCTTTGATGCACCCTTATAATCCATGATCATTATCTTAGATTCAAACATGTGTTGTTCTAACACGGCCTCAATGTAATTCTTCAATAAATATTTCATTTCATTTATAATGCGTTAAAATACATCCCATGGAGTTATCTTAATGTTTCATAGAACACTTCCAGAATGTCATAATTAAACAGAAACCACTATTTAAATTTAATTTCCACTAGCATTGTTTTAAATATCAATATTGATGAATTATTAAATCAATATTAAAAAAAATATCTACCATTATTTAAAAAAATATATAAATAAATTAAAAAAACAGTAACCAAAAATGATAAACCATATATAACATTATGTTAGATAATAATACTATAACAACCAATCTAAAAACATCGAAAAACTCACAAAATCCAAAAATCATCCAATTATATCATGAATCATGTCCCACTATAGCCTTATCTGATCATTATAAATGAATTAAATAGTAAAAATAAATAATTGATTGATGTATATAATTTCTAAATTAATTATTAAAAGAAATTCAAAATTCAAAATTAAAAAATGGAAATTTTTTTTCATTATATCTCTAATGAGATTCATATTTCAACTCAACGTCATACATATGATGATAATATCATTTTATAACAACATTAAAACCCTAATATTCAAGATCATCAGCTATTGTATGTTTATAGACTTGTTTTACGTGTACTTTGGATGATAAAACATATTTATATTTTTTAATGTGTGTAAAAATATATGAATATAAAATATTATAAAAAATATATTTCACCTATTATGAATTTGTTCATTTATAATCCTAAATACTCTGATGGTGAATTTCTATAAATTTTTACTAAGGATTTCATACTTGATGATTTATCAGAGAACTCATATTTATCTATGTTAGTGTTATAAATAATGCTTTAATAATTGGTATAGTTAATTGATACACTTATGTTCATAATTAAACACATAATGAATGAATAATAATGTTATAGAGAAAAACCAAATTAATATCAACAAATATTAATGACATTGTTTTCCTCTTCTTCCTAAATGGATGATTAATAATTGGTCCTTACCTGACCACCATTTTCAGTTAGAGATCATTCTTTAATAACCTATTCCTTCATTAATCTTTAATCTTTTTTCTTCTTTTATTTTTCAATACAATTCATTGAATCTTTTGTATTGTCTTACACGGTGATCTATTCACCCTATTAATGTTTATATTATGATTACTGGTGAGTCTTTCATATTTGTGATGATTTTTCATTCTATATCATTCTAGTTCTATGAAGAAATTCCATGCTTTTGAGTGAACTCAAATTCTTCATTGTCTCCTTCATCATTAATAAAAAATTTATGTATGGAAAATTTATTATTTCCTCATTCCTCTGGGTTTTGATACAATAACAAATGTCCCATCTAACTACATGTTGAGAAAAAAAGACAGCCATAATATCCCCAAAAGACTGATTTATCATATAAATTGGTGTAAATTTCACTTCCTTGTTTAAATTATATTGCTTCATGGTATTTATAATATTCTTTTATGTATTTTGAATGGTGTTAACTAATCACACAAGATCTAATAGTGTATTGGATATTAATTATTTTAGTTCATTTTAACTTCATTAATTATATTATAAAAATATTAACTAGGAATAAATGTTTCTAGATCATCAATCTTTCTCCCTTATCCTTTATTTAACCTCCACCTTTTTGTGTATGTGAAGTCAACACCCCCTATCTTTAAAAATTTATCAAGACAAAACATTGTTACAGATTCCCTTTAGGAGACTCTGTTTGCTCTTGAGGAATATACTCAACGAAAAAACAATGAAAATCAATCCCCATTCCAAGGATCCAATGAATTATTTAGGATTCCATGATTTATATCACAAATATACTGCTTCTTTTTGGATATCTATCCCAATGGAATACATGATTTAATATCAAACATTTGATGTAAAAAATTAATAATGATTCTTTTAAATATTACAATATTTTCCCTTCCATTTATTTGAAGCAATTTAAATAATGATTGTCAACATAATTTGATCTAGACTAGATGGATTCTTCGACAACTAATTGATTAAAGGAAAAACATATTTCATATTTACATCATTATAATAACCTAACCTTTGTTATACTATTTTATGAATAAAATTCTCAATGAGACGGTCTTGATCAGTTTACTAAAAAATTGAAATCTTTTCAAATGTATCTTATCGAACCAATAACATCTATGTATTCTTTAATTTATGCTCATTTTCAAATGATTGAATTATAAAATTTCAATCATACACCATCTCAATCATATTATAAAGATCAATTGACACTACTATTATGCCTCCTATAACAACACACACAAAAAGAAAAGGAAAATGAAACAATAGGTTTAACCATATGAGATTATTGTATAATATCCAGTGGTGAACCAAAATCATTAAAAGACAGTGAGAGTTGAAAAAATTATCATTCTGAAATAGATCTCTATACCTATTTTTAAAATATAAAAAATAAATCTAAAATATACAAAAACAAAGGACAACATATCATCTTATTTATTTACTAGCACTCTATTATACATGATGGTCAATGTGTTGTGATATAATTCCAAAATTAGACAGAATTTAAAAATAAATTAATACTACATGAATGTATTATATGGGATCATCATAGGTGATCCACTCTATATCATCCCATGAAATAATCATGAAACTATTGTATTATGAATTTCCTCCTCATGAAGTGATTCTAGATAATGAACTCTTATATTTATTCTTTACTCAACATTAATGATCTAACACATCTCATTCAACCATTATTTAAGGTCAGAAATAAATAATCAAGTAAAAAATATTCGTCAATGTAGAAAAAATAAAATTGAGTGTTAACATGTGTAATATATTTAATTTAGGTAACATTTGGGAAACTGACCTTTCCTCATGCACACATGTGCACAATGTTTCTAAGTAGTAATTATTTCTATAACACAAACAATGTAATCATTATTTAATTTATTAAGATATTGAAAGTTTACATAATGAATATTTTCATAACCATTACTGATAAAAAATTAATTTTTCTCCAGTTAACATCTTTCTATGATCCTATATACACATTATGTTTTTAATAATGTAGGGATGTGATAGTCCTTAAAACAAAACAATTTTCAAAAATTCATAAAAATGGTAAAATTCCTTATATTTCCTCCAAAACAACATTGATATTGATGGATATGATGTTTGATTAATTTTGGGTTTTAATGAATTGTTTATAAAATTGATATTATATAGAAATAATACCACCATGAGATGTATCTTTTCTCCACATGACAATAATTAAAGTGATATCGTACAATAATTTAATTAATCCTTAATTTTAGTAACCACTTTAAGTAATTTTTTGGTTATCCTCCATTATCCTATTTATAAACACCACATAATAATGGTATACATAAGTTTATGAGGCACCAATATATTGGTAAATAGTTCATTCCTATGGCTTTTAATTTGGTGAATTACTCATTTACATGATAAAAAATGGAATCCTACAACTTTTGATGATAATGAATTGGGTTTCTAACACAATATTTTGTTATTTAAGTTTACTACATTTACATTTATTTGTATGAAAGAAGAATCCATTTCTTAATACAGCATTCTCCATTTATGATAAGGCATTGGCACTCCAGGGCTTTCCACATTGATTTTCATGATGTTCTATTGTCTAAACATCATTGTATTATATAATATCTTCATTTTTAGAGAGTATTACATTCATTCCTATATTCTTATTCTCACGCTATTATATCGTGTGAATCAACATATTATAATTCTAATTTATTTATTTAATATTTATGATGGCTCTCAAATCATCATTTTACCTCTAGCATTTTCCTCTTTTAATAAATTGAAATGTAATTATAAAACAATTTTATTGATGTTTTCATAAATTATGAATTGGGATAATGCTGGTTTTAATCACAGAATCCTCATCAAATAATTAGTATTCTTTTAAAGATATCAGAGTCCCTAGATTTTGGCGGTTTCCTGAACTATCTGTTGAAATTAACCACATGAGAAATCATGAAAAATTAATGGAGTAATAACATGATAAAGAAAAAATAATAAGAAACTGTAACTTTATAGTTAAACTACATAAAAAATATATCAGGGGATTTCAATAATCAATATAGTATTTTTAATTATCATCATAAATCAGTTAGGAATTGATGATGGATTCATTTAATTTTAAAACACAACATTTGATTATTTCTTCAAGGTCTTGAAATTAAATAAAAATAGTAATATCACCCATCCACAGAATTGATTCCTAATTTTATAATTAATTATACAACACATAACATGAAATTATCATTGGAATTATCCTAGTTATGAAAAAGGAAATTTCATACTCTCAGGTCCAATGAATTTCAGGTAGATTATTGGAAAATTATTTTGGAAGGGAAAGATGTTTTCTCAGGATATAAGAGATATGAATGATTCCGTACAGACATTAATAAAAAAATTCACTCTCTATCCTTATCATGGGTAAGGTAGATGGTTCATTCAATGATGGGAAATATCATCCAGATTCACCATACATGGATAGTAATTTATTGGGTATCCATAATACTTAATTAACTCCAACCAATATCATTTACACATGATTAAATATTTTACTTTGAACATTAATTTATCTATTATAATATATGTATATACCTTACATATCTCGATAAATGAAGTGACAAATAGTTTTTTGGAGTGTTATTTCATTGCCCAAAGTCATATGGTATACCATCCCATTTTACTAAAATCTTCTAAATTTACCAAAACAAATTATGAAATAACCCATTATGTGAGAGAAATTGTTTTTTTCTCATTAAAAAATTGTGTTTTAACCAGTTTAAAATAATGTATAAATCATTGGGAGTGAAATTCACAATGAAGCATGAAAACAATAATAATATTACAATAATGTAAACATTCATTACAAACATCACAATTTTCAAAAACAACTCAAACATCCCACTTGTAACCTCATGTACCTTGGAAGTTATTTTATAGATTATAATTCCATTAAAAACCTCTCAAAATAAGACTCATGAGTTATCAACCCAACTATAAATATTCTATGATAAATAGATTTTCAAAATCTCATCCCATATTATATAATTATTTTATATAAAAGAAATATTGTGTCAAATTAAAATAATATCTTATATTTTAACCAAATAAACATATATTTTGAAACAAATGAATGGGTGGGCCCTGGAGCAACGTGAAAAAGTAAGGAAGGAATATATGAAACGGGAAGAACATGATGACGGGAATCACCACTAAAAAACATCAACAGAAGAATCTCAAGATATAGAAAATGATGGTGTGAGACTTAATCATTAGTATAGTGCCATGAGCACCACTATACTGGATGAACAATAAAATAAAACAAAACATGCACTAAACATTTTGTGAAATACAAAAAAAAGGTTCAAATATCAAAGAATTAGTTGTGGGGGATTGTATTTTTCCAAAATTTCTGACAAGATCACTGAAGAGTTCAAAAGATCTAGCTAGCTTTAACAACTTTGGGAGAAGAGACCCCAGTAATAACTCTTTTAATAGAATAAAAAGAGTTTTGTTACTACTAGTAAAAATGAGGTCATTAAGATATCTTTATTATCAGTAAAATGAAAATCACTCCTTATCAATGCCAATTTCAATCATTATTAGTGCTATATTTGAGGCTGATAATGTATTGACATGTCAGTTAAAAATTTAGCAATGGAAGAGAATATATTTAGCACAAATAAATAAATGTTAAATAAAATTAAAAAAATATAAATATAAAAAACATATTAAATTAATAATTATAGGAACATGAGTAATAATAAATATCATTATTACAAAATGAAAAAATATAATATATTCATAAAATAGAGAAATATTAAAAAATTTAGAATAAATTTCAAAAATGATTATGAAAAATAAAATTAATAAATAATATTAGTAGTATAATTTTCAGAAATATTAAAAATGAATAAATAATATTAAATATGTAAATTAAAATAAATATTATAAACGAATAAATATTAAAATAGAAATGATTCAATTCTAAAAATCAATTTAAATAAAAATAATTTAAATTAAATTACTAATTGAAAATGTATAAACATTAATTGTATCAGATTTTAATAACAAATATTAAAAATTATATATGTAAATATATATATTTCTAAATTTCTTAAACTATAAAAAAATATTACATATTAATATTTATAAATATAAAAATAAATATTAAAAATAATATATTACAAAAATATAAAAAGTGAATAATTATTTAAAATTTATATATAATAATAAATTAATAAATATTAAAAATAAATAAAAATAAATATTTAGTAGATGAATAAATTTCAAAAATAGAAATAAATTTTTTCATAATTTAATTTCTATTAATTGATGAAGTATTAAAAATGAACAAATATTTTAAAAAATAATATTAAAAAAATACATTTAGAAAATTGAGATTTATAATAAATGCAATTTAATTATTAATATATAATTAGTGTATAAGGATTGAAATAAAAATATATAAATATAAAAATGAATAAATAAAGATTATATAAATTAAAAACATAAACAATGTGGTGAATATTAATATTCAAATTTGTGTAAATAACTATAAAAAATTAATAAAATAAAAAAATATTACAACAATTAAAAGTAAATATTAATAAATACTAAAAATTAATAAATTGTAAAAAAAATTAAGATGGAGAAATATTAAAAATAAATAAAAAATATAAAATAAATAAGAAACACATACATACACACACATAGGAGTACATACAAATATATAAACATACATAGACATACATAGAAATACAAATTCATACATTCACATATATACATGATCATATAGACAAACACATACATCAATTGGCCTTTAAGCCACCACAAGCCTTTGTGCATGGGGCTTTTGGGTAAAAGTGCCATGAAATAGTGTGGCCGAACCAAACAATAACAAGCCCGAGAAGACGGATTAGAGAAAATGGAAGGGAACTCAGAAGAGAAAACTAGATTAGAAAAACATGATGATATGATAATATCCATAAATATCAAGCACCGTGCCACTATAAAAAGGGAAATTCTAGCTAAACATACATGTGATGTATGGATCTAGGTGAATTCAATGAAGTAGAATATGTGTAGAGGTAGTTCAAGTGTAGTCGGGTCATTGGGCCATCGAGTCCTGTATTTGGCCTTCATCCTCTAGGACATAGGGTTATGTTATGGGCCTTCTGCCTTTGGGACCATGGGTCTGGTAAGTGTTCCCTGTCAAACCTATTATGAGGGGGATTATTTACAAAAGTAAATACAAATCCAAGGCCTTCGATCCATTCAACCATGCATGATATAATTAAAAAATTTATATATTTTTGGTCACATGAATCATATTATAGAATATATATATATATATATTATTTCAATTTATATCTATTAATATATATTATAAATACAATTAATTAAATATATATTCATTTATATATTAATAGAACATCCTAAATACAACTTTGTTATTTTATATTTATATATAGAATTTTTAAAGTCTATAAATATATTATTTAAAAAATAATTTATTAATATAAATTCTATAATTATATATGTACATATAATTATGAAAATAGATTCATACCATCAACTATTCAAGTGTAATGGTTTCTGGTGGTCTGCATCTAGGTCATGAGTTCAAATCCCCTCCATTTACTTTTCCTCAAAATTGGGGGGAAGGATCATTGTTCTTGTGTAAAATTACAAAAATAGGGTGGTCATAAAGTGTTGTGACACGATGACGTAGGTGATGATCATTGAGCTAGGGTCGGAGGGAGTATTCATCATGGTGAGTACATGATCATGATGAATGATGTGGCAATGTTCGTGGGATTATTCATGGTGACAAATGCATTCGGAATAACACTTGTTGATGATTCAAACAGGATGGTGATGGATGGTTCATGTGGTGATTAACGAAGCAGGTGGGTGGTGGGAATTTTCATGATGACAACATATTCCCTTTGTACGTCGTAATAGGGTTAGTGATTCAATAATCCTTGAAGAGAAAAATGATTATCATACCGTTGGCAACATTAGCCAGCATGGAATAGAATATGCATTATGGTCACATATAGTGGACTAGTCTGGGACAGGCTAGATGGGATGAATAGGATGGCTATGGGATAAAGCCTTTGGGCCATATTTGGGCCTTTAAGCCTTGTATATGTATTTAATTCCCCTTGTCTGTCTGAACCATATATCATTTTTTTGTATTCCTTGGGCCTTTTTGACTATGTAATGGGATCTCTCATCCATGAAAAATGTGGTGTCTTCTTGGTTTATTATAACATATGTATGGGAATCTCACTTTCATGTTTAAAGAAATAATGAAAATAATTTCCTTGTTCGGATGGAAGGATTCATCATAGTGATAGAGGGATCTCGATGGATGCAGATCTGTAGTTTATCAATGCGGGTATATGATGACGAAGGCTTTGATCAGTGAGGTCAGGTCTATAGTGGGATTCAATATGATGATAGTGAGATCCTAATGGATGATGTTCCTAGGTAACTGGTTCAATTGTGTAGAGGTAAGGGATATTGGTCATACCAATAGCAGTGTGATCTAGGATGGAAAGGCATAGGCAGTGTGTCCCCACAAAGCAGAACAAACAGTGAGTGTCATACAAGGATATTTTTTATGTCTTATAGAATCGTGGATTTTTGCCATATAATAGATCATTGGGCCATATATTGTGTTTCAATTCCCTTTGGGTCTTTAAACCTTGTATCATGGTCCTTAATATTCCTCAGGGTCATTAGGACCATGTAATGAGTTCTATATGTCCAAAAAAAGTGGTTTCTCCTTGGATAATAATAAAACAAGTACGGGTTTCCCACCTACAATTTTTTAATAATATTACGAAAATAATTGAAATGTTTGGATTATCTGGAAGGGTTAACATGATTTCGCATAGAGATAATGGGATCTAAATGGACATCAGTCAGTGGTTCAACAAGGATAGTGGTGGATGATGGAGGTGGAGATCAAGAAGGTAGGTATGGCAGAGGGTTTCATCTTAGTGATAATTTGATCCCACTGGATGTTTTCGTAGGTCTAGAGTTTCAATCGGGCTAGCGATAGAGTATAGAGTCCAGACCAACAGTGTCATGATCCAGGATTATAGGTTTCATATAGTGGATTCGCATGGAGTGGACTAGACCATGACATGACGGATATGTATTATTTGATATCCTATATGATAGGGTCATTGGTACATATTCTAGGCCATTGTGCCTTCACCTCAATATAACAAGCCTTTAACTACCTGAAATCTAGAAATATTTAGCACAAAAACGGAAATGATTATTGCAGCATGATTAAAATCCATAGGACATTATCATTGTTAGAAAAACAATGATAATGGTATCCATATGATTTTCTAATAAAGGACACCACTTTTAGATCATTAATTTAATATTGATAAATGGGATTACTTTAGTGTGTTGATAAATTTATAGAAGTCTCCACCATCATAAAAAACAAAAAAAAATTAAGTGAAAATATAGATTTTCAATGATATAAAATTTAGAAGAATAATATCTCAAAACAACAATATATTATTGGAATTTCAAACATTTTTTTAGTAAAATTACATATGTGAGTACAAAGTATAAAATACATTAAAAAAAATCATTGTTACAATAAAATTGGCCCCGACCCCCACTCCTGCTGTTGATGAACAATCCACCCTAGTTCATGAAAAAGAATGTACCCGTATAGAATGAAACTATTATGTTTGTAATAGTAATAAATTAAACATAACATTTCAATTTTAAACTAATATTTCAGACATACCAGACAAATCAAGTATTTTATTCATCTTTTATTAATTCATGCATGTCACGCCATATCGTTTTCATCATTAAACATTTTCCTTCTTTAAATTAAGTAAATAATAATAGGAAAATCATATACGGAAATTATTTATGCAATTGAATATAAAATCACAAGAAAACAATATGAGATTTTTTTCTTGGTTTTGGTGATCGATGCTTGTTTTATACTAAAATGTAACTAGTATATATTTAAAACATAGACATCAAGTCACACAAACCACAAAATATGTTTGATTTACGCATGTACAATTTTGAAGTGTAAAAAATGAATTATAGAATGGTTTCTAAATGTATAAAACAATTAGAACGTTTTTTTTATTTTTAAGTATGCCACTTTTTTTTACAAAAATTGAATTTTAATATACAAATACAAACCAAGGAACCCAGGGGCTTCATTAAAAATTCAATCAAGGTACTATTAATCTATAAAAATCATTTTTGATAAAATATCACACAAGCATCCAGAAATCCATGATTTCATATTCCATTAAATTTATTCAAGAATCAACATAAAGATAGTTTTACAAATACTCATGTCATTGGAAACTATTTTACAAAGATAACATGGAGATATATGGGTTATGTGTGTGATATTATAAGTAGGATTGATTTGGATTTTCGTGACTATGAGTTGAAATTGAGGTGCTTATGTACCCAATGTGATATAATGAGAGTGCTTTTGGTTTTGGTTTTGAAAGGAAAAAATAATTATGGGTCCCCAAGTTTCATGTTATTACATATATATGGGATATTTTTATGATCATGGGATTATTTGAGATGTTTAGTAGTTGTGATAGAGTTATGTGATGGTGTTTTTATGGGTGGAGTGTGATGCAAAACACCTTCTGATTGTTTCCCTCATTATATTTTTATACTTTGTTTATTGTGTAATGTATGTTAAACATGTTAAATTTTTTAAAAATTATTTATCATATGATATTAAATATAATTATTTTTTAACTATTTAAAAAACATCATTTATAAATTCTCATGGATATAATTTCTATATGTTCCAAGTTATTTTAAGATTCATAAAGGAATGTTTCTATCATACGTGTGGGTTATGATACCTAATTTTTTTTGATTATGTAACCTTAATTTTATCATGTCTTAAACCATTTTTCTAGAGAACATACTAATTGGTTTATATTTATAATTTGATTTCTTGAGTATTTTTTGTAATCATGGATATCTACTAGCTATACTAATACTGGGTACCTTTTCTACCACTTGTCATCACCCCATTACTCTTAGGACATGTTTCATCACCATATTCCTTCACACCCTCCTCAGTCTCATTTCCCTTAAATTAACTCACTCTCGCTACTACAACACAATTTACCTCTTGACACTCTTCCCACTCGCAATACTCCAGCATCCCGAACTCTCGTTCACACACATCAAATCCTCCATCCATGCTTCCCCATGCTCCGTCGTCAGCTCCTCCTCCACCGCGTGCTCTTTCTTTAGATCCTCTACTTTTGCAAGACCCAGCAGTAATTCTGCATGCTCCGCCTTCGCCTCTATGTGCTCCAACTACGGCTACTCCACCTCTATGTGTTTCGCATCCACCTGTGAATGCATTTGGCTCCTTCGCCTCCATGTGCATCACTCTCTCCCACTAATGAAGCATGTTTCCCTCTCTAACCTCTTCCTAATATTTATATCCCTCAACTTGTCCTAGGTTTCACACAAACCACATCCACCAGTCACACATCAACCTCTGTGTGCTTTGCCTTTGGCTTCTCCACCTCCACGTGCTTTGCCTCTAGCTCCGAACTCCTAGTCGAATACCATCTTATTGTTTCTCCCCTCCATTCCCTGAATATCTTATCAGAATCCCTCCTCTATATTCATCCTTCATCGGTTGTATAAATTAACGACCCATCCAATGTGACATGTTCTCTTCAAATCAATGTATATCACTTTTTATTTTGGTTCTTCCATCAATGATTCTTCTACATTTGATCATACATTTTCTTCCTAGTTCATTAATATTACTGAAAACTTTTTTTCTGGATTATGAGATATCAAACAAGAGATTTTAATTGATGCTCTCCTAGAACGTTTTTCTCCGGATCCAATTTTTTTTTTAAATAATATAAGAAAAGGATAGTATTCCTCTCACTCACTACTTCTATAATATTACTTGGGATTTTATTGTAATAATCCTATAGGGTATTTTATAGGTTAGTTATTTTTTTCGATTCCCATTGTCTTACTTAGACTATTCTTTGACCACTTTCACGAGTTCTATAATAGTCTATGTAAATTTATTTCTTAATAACTTCACCTCACCGACTATAGTTTTGTTTCCTTTCAAGGATGTTTTTCTTCCTAATTCCATAAGTAGATTAATTTTAATTTTTATATATTCCCAAATTTCTCTATATAATTTTAGATTATTGGAGATGATAATTTTCCATGTGAAATTCCATTGTGTACATTGATTTGTGATTATCAATTAATATTTTTATCCATTTCTAATATTTCATATTAGTAAAAAATATATTGGTAGGTAAATTATTTATTTCATTGCTACTCATATTATAGATCTGTTTCTTTTATTTTTCAATACAATGTTGATGCAGTTTTCATTGATGATTATTTATTTTCATTATACTAAAAGTTCTATAGTTGATAATTTTTTCTATATGTAGTTTAATGTAAAAAACATCATTTTATATAAAATTTTCATATACTATTAACTATTTATTATAATTTAATTATTTGAAAATATATGCCATCTCATATCTAAGACATGGTTAGAATTTTTTGGCTCGTTGCTTGTGTAAATTTCCCTGGATTTGGAATCTTGTTATCCTGAAGGGTATTTAATTGGTCAACTATTTTCATCAATTATAAATTGTCTCACTCAGAATATTTTTTGACCACTTTCACTTTCCCTTTTATATTCCAGGTAAATCGATTGCATATGTAATTCACCTCACTGACTACAGTACTATTTCCTTCATAGGATGTTCTTCATCTAAATTCCATAAGCAGTTTGGTTTTAGTTTTTACTATATTTTGGATGTCTGTATATATTTTGAGATCATATCGGATGATACTATTCGTTGAGAAATTACTTTCTGTACATTTATTTATGAATTTCATTTAATGTTTTCATCCATTTCTATCATAGCATGTTTTCCCACTATATTGATAGGTCAATGTTTTATGTCATTGATGCTAATATTTTATATACATTTCGTTGATTTTTCAATATAATGTTGATGTATTATTTATTGATGACTAGTTAGTTTGTTTCTAATGAAAGGTAAACAGTTGATGCTTTTTTCATGTATGCAATTTATATAACAGAAACTGAATTTTATATTAAATATGAATATTCTATTAACTATTTTTTATACATACATTATTTATAAATATATGGAATCTTGTATTTATAATATGAAATATATACCATGAACTATATCTTGATGTAATGGGAAATATTAACTTACAATACTATGATGTAATAATGTATTTATATATTAATTAATTTTCAACTATCAATATTCTTTGCATTAAATATATAAATAATCCTATAAATAAAAATAATAAATAATCAATTTTATTTTCCATTTCCATATTTTCAATGATTAAAACATACTCTTCATCTATTCATTTCTATTGTTCAGTATTAACATTATAATTTCTGATTCCATGATTTTAGTTGTCACTAAAATTTATTATTTATTCTTATAACTCAATTCGGTTTGGGGAAACACTAGTTGTGATATTTTGATAGTGATGATGTGGTACAACATGATATAGTAATGTTTGGAGACTCCACACATAAAATAATCCATGACAATGAACTGCAGCCCACTATGATGGTAACATTAAAAAAGAAGGTAGAAAATATGATTGACATTTCGTTATGATACAAAAAGGTAATAATGAATTATGGTTTTTATATATTTGATTCCATCTGAGAAATTTTTTTCCTTGTAATTAAATATGATATATTCATATTTACACACGACTTATTAAAATAGTACATTTTCATATTGTTTGTTACACATACATCATTCATATACACTGCACAAATTGATATTACTTGATATATGTGAAAAAGAGTTAAATGTATACATTAAAATTAATGGATATTTTTATAGTATATTCGATATAAATTGTGTTTTATTAGTAAATACACTCTTCTTTATATTAATAGATGTCTCTTCTGTATGAAATTTATTATACTAAAATTATATTTTATATTTTATGTGCATATACTTGAAACTATACATTATACATGCATTGTTTTCATACATATGCAATTGTATATTTAAAATATGCAATTAATAACATGAACTATATCAATACCATGATATCACTTTTGTATACATTATTTTCATTGTTTTGAGAATCTATATTAAATTACTTTTCTATGATACCATCATGTATTTGAACAATAATTTATTTTCAAAATATCCATATTCATAGGATGCAATTTTTAAAAAATAATATAAATTACATTTAAATATAGGCATTTTTGGTGGTCATTTCCATATATTCAGCCTAAATGATATAGTCGATTTGTTATTTTAAATTGGATTTTTTAACCTTATAACTTCTAAATGTCCCGATAATATTTTATTTTATTCTATAAACTCCATTCACTCTCAATAAACCATTATTGTGTGATTATCATGGTTGGCATGAAGTGCAATGTGATATTATAATGTGTGGATACTCCATGTCTAAAACAACAAATAACAATAGACCAAATGCCTCTACAAAAGTAAAATAAAAATGAAGTCTGAAAAAAATTGATGATATTTCATGATGATAAAAAGGTAATATTTTTCTATTATTTTTTATCATATATTCAATTCCGTATTTGAATTTTTTATTTTTGATATCCCTAGAACTATGAATTATAGACCAGATAGCTTTGTGTTAATCATTTATATATCATACATTTTAGTTTATGTAGTTTTCATTTCAATTTATCTTACATACTTCAATAGATTAGTGTTAAATAGTAATCTTTTGATGTTGGTGAAGTAGCAGAAGAGGATAACTGAATTTAGACACTCTACTTCTCGAGATACCCTACAGTTAGAGTAGGGTAATTGAAGGAGGACTCTAGATTTATAAATGACGTTAAACAAAATAGTGTTTTTCCATACATGAGTAATTTAATTGAGTTACTTTCTACTTACCTTCTTTTTCAGTTGTTATGTTTTACAATAATCTTGGTGATCCCTCCAGAAATTGTTACTATCTTGATATTTATTAAATTAAAAAATTAATTTTTAGAATTATAGGTTTCAATATATCATTTTTGAGCCTCAATTTATCTATATTCAGCCCTTTTATTTCGTAATTTCAAGAATTTTAATTAGCTATTTCCATCATTTTTTGTCCAATTGATCTCCAATAATAAGTTATCAATGTTTTGATTTCAATATATTTATTATACAAATTTGTTATTATCTATGTAATATTGTATATTCTTTATAAAAATAAGCATTGAACCATATATATATATGATTTTAATATTTCCCTTTTTTATTATTACAACCACTAACTTTTATGTATTTATCTTTCACATTGTATTTCAGTACAGGGATTATTGTTTTTGAGAATACAGTTGAAATTGAATTCAAATATCTATCCAAAAAAATTAGAAATTCCATTACATTAAATTTATCCATGATTTCTTCTACTATTTTACTAGTGTCTCAATATTTTATCCACTCTTATTCCATTATCTTGTATGAATAATTTTGAATAAAAAATTTTTCAACATTACTATTTGTTGTTAAATTTTCCAAATCTTATTCTCTTATTAAATAATCTATTAATCCAATACGATGTGAATATGTATGAGTGAGTACTAGTTGTTATAAATTATGTGTTTAAATGTTATGAATATAATTAGTTATGTAATCCCTTTTAAACATTGTATTTTGGACAATGAAATTTATTTCCGTGAACTATTACATATATGAATTATAAGTCAATTAAAAATACAAAAAGTTTATTTATTGATTTCATCAGTTATGGGATATTGAATGGGTTTATAATTTGTGAATGGATGATTTGTTATGATAGATTATTAAGTATATTCCACTTGTTTTTTATATGAAAATAATCTTAAAACATTTTATGTCTTAAATTTGTATGTTTTTTGAAGAATTATTTTTGGATTTGGTTTATTAAAATCATTAAATAAATTTTTTCTTTCATGAAAGTTCATCCTTAGTTATTTTGATCATTTAAAAGTATTTAAAAAATAATAATTTTACATTACTAAAATGATTTGTTATTTTTAGATTATAAAGATCAAAACTATAAAACAACGTTTTCATTAAATATGTTTTAATGACGAGAATATTAAAATTAAATAAACTCTTATCCTTAATAATGTGTCATAGTAAATATTGTATTTAATGTCGAAAAATAATTTAATCGATAATCTTGAATCTATTCTATTAGAACATCATGATTCAATGTTGATTCATACCCTATGCCTTATTTGGGTTATTATGATGAAGAATTTGTTATAGGTAATTAAAATTTTAATAAATTTCTTATTTTGATACTAGTATCCATTAGTTATTTAGAATTATATGTTTAGTAAAATGTTTTACTTGACAATAGAGAAATTCAAGCATAAATACACCACAGCTAATTCAGTATGTGGATTTACATCTCGGTATGTAAAAATTAATTCTTATTCCTCTTTTAGAATGATATTTATATTCACAATTATTTTCTATATTGTAACCCAATAATTCAATAAATATAAAATAAATATTTCATTTGAAAAAAAATTAAAGGTCTATTGGGAACCAAAATGAAATCATCTCACAGAAATGAATGAAGACATGCAAAGCATCTTCCCATGAGAGAATGTAATAGGAACCAAAAAACTAGGTCATCCAAATGATAGAAACCTTACCTGATTCAAGAAAATACATGAAGAGTTGTAAAACATAATAATAGAAAATTCACACTGAATGAAATATATGTTCTAACCAGATCCCACATAAGAACATGCTATAAATTTTGGACATTAGCAACGTACAGATTCCACAACTCATGGAACATTTAAAGAAAAAAGAGATGAATAAACCAAATGTTGGGCTAAAATTTGTATTACCATATCCAACCCATAACTCTAAAATATAGTAACTTCTAGAAATAAATATCATAGATAATGTTAAATGATTTCCACCTAGTTTATATTATTTTTCCCTATAATTTTATTATTACAAAAATAATTAAAAAAATTCAACAAAAATTATTAGGGGAAAATGGGGAAAATAAAAAATAAAATACTGCTTCTATAGTGAAGCCCAAAATATGGTGATGAAATATACAACCCCTTTAAAATAGTGCATTTAATGGTCCCTCATTGCGGAAAAATTCTTTCACCATTTTTTATCATGGTAAAATATTGTTGGTTGGATATGGTTTAAGGAATAAACCCAATTCAATTACAAGGGGATCATTGAACTCAATGTGGGTATTTTTTATGAGCTAGGGTTCTGATATCATTAAGCGTTATATGACAAGGTGAGGATACCATAATTATAAAACCCACAATAGTTTCAGGCCAGGAAAACACATTAAAAAGAAAAACCACTTAACCCTAAAAAGGAAAGCAAGAAGAAAGGTCGAGAAAAAAATAACTTTCCTTTTATTTGAGACTTGATACCTCAGAGAAAAAAGTTTAGGAGGATAGCGAGTAATAGTGTAATTTTATGGAATATTGAGAATCATGACTAAAATCAGTGTCGTTAGGGTTTATTCTATTAAATCGAGGATGATTTTATTACCGCTTTCAAAAAACCATAGATAAAGATTATTATTATCAACACTGATAAAGGGTGTATCTTTATATTTTCAAAACAATTGAACAGATAAAGGATTGAAAATTATAATTAAAATAAAAATATTTGTAAAAATATTTATAAATATTTATTTTTCATTATATATATATTTTTAATTGTTTACTCATATCATTGTATATATTTATAGTTTAAATATATTTATTATAATTATATAATTATATAAATGTCTAATTATTTATTTATAATTATAAAAGTAGTTTGATTAAAAAATTAAATTGTTTTTAACTACAAATATATATTTTTATTAATATTGTGAATATTCATTTACAAATATATTTATAGATAAATATATTTGTAAATATATTTATAATTATAATTTATAAAATGAAATATATTTTTATTATTATATATATTTATATAAATATATAGATATAATAAATATTAACATAACATTTAATAAACAAATTGTATTCATTATTGTGATATATCATTATACTTTAACAATTTCAAATATATTTATATCAATATATATATTTATATAAGTATATATATTTATATAATTAATAAATATAAATAAAAATGTAGTTATTATATTAATTATTTGAATATATTTATTATAATTATATAATTAATTATATATAAATTTGTTTATTTTTTTATTATATCAATTCCTTTTAAAAATAATAATATATATAGGTTTATATAATTTTATATATAGTTACTGAAGATATATAAATAAATTTATAAATATAGAAAATATTATCACTATTTAAAAATACTTATTATAATTTTATAATTAATAATATATATATATAATTATTTTTTTATAGTGATATTAATACTTTTTTAAAAAATATTTACTTATAGATGATTATAAATATATAAACATATAAATATAGAAAATATACATTTATAAATACCCTTACTAACAAACATTGACTTACAAATATATTTTTAGAATTATTAATTAATTTATAATCTTAAATGCATATATGGTAGAAATTAGTGAAATTGAATAATTAAAAAGGAGAACACTTTCTAAATATTGAGAAAATGGATATGGTTTATTTATTAAATAAAAATTATTAAAAAAGTATAGATACATATTAAGAAAAGGACGAATATATATTGAGAGTATTAAAATATTTGAAATATATATGTAAATAATAGAAAATGATTAAATTCCAAAAAAAATAAATTTAAAAAATATTAAAAATCCATAATAGATAACTAACTATAATAATATTGAATGTAAATAAATAAAATTAACCAATTTAAAACATAATATATTAAATTTATGAGGTTAGTAAATGAAATTCTATAATGATTACTAAAAATGGAATAAATTACATAAATTTTTTGTGTATAAATTGCTATATAAGATTTCATTAATTACATAAGTATGTGTGTGTGTGTGTGATGTATATAAAAAATTATCAATTTCATATATGAATATGTGAAATAAATGTGACACACATTTTATATATGTTAAATTGAATTATCAAATGACATTTAATTAATTAACATTACTCGATACAATTAGTTTATGTTTTTAATTAATATTAATTTTTTATTAAACCAATTCATGAATAAATACTAGGCCTATTTAATGTATGGATAAATATTTTTCATTTTATAGATCATATTTTAGGAAATATTATATATTTTGATACATATATATAATGAAATATATATATATATATGTGAATATATTTCTATATTAAATGTATTAATGAATAATTATGTATACAAACCACTAAAAAAGAAAAATACATTAATAACTTTTTTATTATTACATTTTATTAATTTTAAATATGAATAATTATTTTATATTGTTTAAAAATATTTATATTTAAAATATATAAATATTAAACTTATTAATTTTTATTACAAATTCTTTCACTAAATATGTATCTAATTTTTTTATATTAATAATTTTTTACTTTTTCGTAAAATTATTATAATTTCATTTTTTTTATTTCTATATTTAATAGTTTTTATTTATTTATATTTACAATATATATATATATGTATATTATTTTTATTTATTATAATCAATAATTTTTTCATTATTAAATTTTTTGATATTTTTCTTAAATTTCTCATTTTTAGTTTTTATTTATTTAATTATTTCATTTTTTTCATATTATATAACTATTTTTTTGTATAATAATTAGAAGTATTTATATATTTAATATAGGTATATTATGTTTATTCATTTATATAAAAAAATTGATAATTTAATAATTTTTTATATTTCTATCAGTATTACTTTTTTTTAATTTTTAGATTTTTAATTATTTAATTTTAGATGTTAGTTATATATTTAAAATTTATATATACAATTTATTAATATATATAATTTTTATATAACTTTTAAATATATTTATAATTATTATTTTAAAAAATAATTAATTTTTTTTTAAAAAAATGCATTTTTAATATTTAGTTGTTTAATATTTTCAGTTTTTATAATATTTAATAATTTTATTTTTATTGGATTTTATAAAAAAACTCAATGGATTGGGTTGTGTCTATTATGAGCAGAATATGGAAGGGGGTGAAGTCCCCAGTCGTGTATAGAATGGGCCAAGGCCCACATAGACCCATGATGGGCGCATATATGTGTGTACAATTTATACAGAAGGCCATCCTCATAGTAGGATTACAAGCCATTAATATAGATGAATGATATATATAGGCGCTCCCCTCTCATGTTCTTTTTTGATGTGGGATACCCTAGTGATCAGTACATTTATCAGCATTACCAATAAAATGATGATAAAGGTTTACCTTTATCAGTGCTAAAAATAATATTATGATAATTGGTCCCAATTATCAGTGCATTTTAAAAACTCATAAATTGTACCCTTTATTAGTTCTTTATCCTAACGCAGGTAATGGAAATTGTAATTAAAGGAATATTTTTTATTTTTTCATTTTATTTTCTTTCATGCCCCTTTGATCTTCTAATAGAGTATACTGGGCCTTTTTATTTCTCTAGGCCTTCAGGGCCATGTAAAGGGTTCCATATTCCCAAATTAAGATGGGTTTTCATGGTTTATTATAGAATGGGAGGGGGTCCATCGTATCTTTTTAAAAAAAAATTGAAAACAATTGACGTGTAATGATTTAATGGTAGGGTCGGAAGGATTCATGAGAGTTATAGTGGTATCTCAATGATTGGTAGTCGATGTTTCCACAGGGATAGTGGAGAACACGAAGGATTCGAGCACACCAGTAGTACATATGGTGGGAACAAACAATTAAAATATTTTCAAATTGATGGATCATTCAAAATATTTTTAGATATGTGAACACCATGAAAAAACATATTTTTTAATCTTTTATTGGCACTATGAATTACCCAGAACTAGAGAAGAGCTTTAGGGGATGAATTTATAATGTAATTTTTGGATATTTGATGAAATGATTTACCTTTTCTGAAGGTCCTTTATTCAATGAAGATATTGTTAATATGTAAAATCTTTTACAGATTACCATTTTTGTGATGTAAGTATCATAATGTATAATCGCCCAAGCAGTGATCCACAGAAGCTCTATTGATCTCCGAGAAATATAAATTTATTCTTTGGTGCTATCGAGGTTAATAAAATCTCTTGTGTTAATCTTCTTGATCACCAACCCATCAATCATGATGGAATCCCTATGGAATTTTTCATTCATTAGAGGCAGTGAGAATGATGAATTCAAGAGATAAATCTTTCATGCACAATGATTTTCTATTTCACAGTCAACCGAACACAATAGGAACAAACTATTATTTATAGATCTAGAATTTAAATTAATATATTATTTAATTTTATGTGTTCGTTAAAAAATATAATAATACATATTAATCATCCTTAAATAATAATAACAATGTTATTTTTATTTTATGGAGCTTGATAACATGGACAATATATAATTTAATTTTAGAATATTGTACATTAATATTTGTCACTAGACATGGATTGGTCCGTTAAAATTATTCTATAATTTATTTAAAACATTAATAAATGTTTGTATTTAAGAATTTATTCAATAATAAAAATCTATGATCAATATAATGTGAATAAAAGTATTCCTCGGTCACGATGATAATATTTATTCCATTAATAAAATTCAAATATAATTTAATCCTGATCAACATTAATATCTACTGAATGACCCTCTAGGATTCATTCCGGTTTTCATGAGGTAGGCTATCCATCAAAATGTGTTCCTCGTGGCCCGTATTGTGACAACCCCATTCCTGCCTTCTATAGGATAGGGGCTGGCAACTAGCACCAAAATGCATATTCCCTAAAACGGGAAGTCATTGACTTTATAACCTGTAAACTCACACAAGCCAAGCACATAGAAAGATACGAACACTAGAAAAGTGTATAGTAAAAAGGGGGAGTACCGTAAGAAAAAGGGACCAAAATTCAAGCCCAACTGGAAAAGTACATGTACAACTAAAAGGTACAATAAAACTGAAAATGGGAAATAGCTCCTGGGTCATCCACCATGGATCCTACCTGATGGGTAGGAATAGCTCAAGATCTTTAGTCCTTTCTTCACATCACGAAAAAAATTCCACCTCTGAGTATTGTCTTATCCTAGCTCCCTCAGCCTCAATCGATGTTGAACATCATCTGCACAAGACAGAACAATGTGAGGGCAAAGCCCATGCTGGGGTTAGAAATAAACACATCTATACAACATTGCCATTATATTTAATGATAATATTCTATTCAAATAAAAGGGCTCAAATATCAACATCTATACATATGGAAGAGAAAAATCCCACCTTGACATATCAATTAATAACATCTTATTTGTCACACACCCAATGTAGAAAAAATACCTCTATCAAATTGAGTGATTAATTTTCTCAACAAATCAATGTGTGAAATTCCGGAAATGATTCAATTAAAATCATAATGTCTGAGGACAACTATAAAATCTCATAGATTGGAATATCCCTCAACACAAAATTATGTGGAATTCCTACAAAAATGTATATTCTAAAAATCGACCATCATAAAGATTACCAAGTGCAAACATCATGATAAGAATCCTCAACCAAATATGAGTACTCTCACATGACTTTCACATTCTATTTTTCCAATAATAGAATTTTATTTACTGTTGAACTATATTTATCAATTTCATTATGTAATTCCATTATTCTCATCATAGTTAGGAACTTCTATGACCACATAAATGTAATAGGTACATAAGAAAGTTATTTTATTAATCTTAAAATAATCTAATATACATGTAATCAATGTACAAAAAGTTGGTACTAGGACACAAACTCCCACCTATACTAGAGCCAACAGCCAACGAATTTCAATCCAATATTGATCTAATGATAATCACATTTCTCATAGGTAAAATCATTAGTATATGGTTCTTCCATATTTCATCTGTGGAATTATTTATCACTATAGCGTCCCCTATCTAAGGAAAATCAATCAGGAGATGATACATCTGAGGTATATACATTCACCATGATATGACCATATCACCATGGAAATACCTACTATTGGTGTGTTATCACAATAATTTTTATAGGATATTTATTCTTAGGTACCACATCATGGTACTAGATGATGTTTCATATCCATATTGATTCTTTAGTTTCATGAAAATCCAAAATATACTCATACTCTTCTATAGAATTAAAACCACTACCATATTTATATCTTCTAACCCACAACTCCTCAATTCAATTTGAAAATGTATCCCAATAGTAATTTCAAATAATATTGATATATGTGGACACTAGAATATTAATATTCTCTTGTAACTAGTTCCATATATCTTGTATATATAAGGAACACATCTTTAGTATGCCTCATGTACTTAAGGATAGTCCTAAATTCAATTTAATGCCTTTCACCTGAGCCAACTATATATATGCCTACATCACATATTCTAGTAGCTACATAAAGCCTATTACATAGTGTATAATTCACGATAGAACTAATCATTGATTCATATGTAATTATTTCCATTTTTGTCTTTATTCTTGTGCATGGGGACATATTTTCCGTGAATATTGAATTCCATGTGACACTAAAAACAATACCCTCTAGGATTGTTCCATAGAGAACATATTTTTGTATCATTTCAATGTATGTACATTGAACTAGGCTAAATAGCCTATTGGATCTATCATGAGGAATCTGGATCACATGAATATATTCTACCTCTCCTAATACAATCATGGAGATGAATTTATTCAACCAAGCATTAGAGGATGGTAGGAATTGTTTCTCATTTCCAAAATGTAATAATTCATCAACATTTAATACTATTAAAATGAATGAACTCTCAATAAACATATTATAGACATAAATCTTACATCAAATAATTATGTAAGAAAATTCATTTAATGATTCTTAAAATAAGATTTTCCATGACATTGATGATTTCAATAATCAATAATTGGATTTTGTAAATTTTTATTATCATGTTGGAATCCATTGGAGTCACAATACCTTCAGTTTTCATCATATAAAAATTTCACCAATGTATCCATGAATGGAATATTGTTTTGATATAAATATTCCAAACAACATTTTCATGATGTCCACAATAATAACTAGAGTTCTGACCAATTATAAAATTGAAAATTCTAAAAAGGTTTCATCATAGTAAATTTCTTGATGGTTCTTAAACCCTTCAGTAAAATGTTGTTCCTTTAAGGTACTGAAATTTCCTTCCATGTATATATTTCTAATGAAAACCCTTTTACAGCCAAAGTTCATTACATCAACTAATTTTTCAACCGCATTCTATAATTTGTTTTTGTACAAGGATTCCATTTCACAATTTAAGGCTTCCATTCTCTTGGAATCATTTGGTCCACAAACATATTCCATGTATGATCGATGATTATTATTATCATCTAATAGGGAGTCTATATCTATGGTTAAAATAAATCCATACCTCTATGGTTCTCTAATGTCTCTTGTACTTCTACAAAGTATGTATGTCCCCTGAACAAATTCAATATCCCTGTGGATTTGTGGAATATATTCACATTCCGACTCTTCAATTCAATTATCCTCGAATTCATGCAATTTATTCTCTCTCCCAATATAGTTTTTAGAGTTGTGAGTCCACTAAATGATTATTGAATTTCTTTCCACTATTACCTTTTTGTTTCAGGGATCATATATGTATTATATCTTTGTTTCATTGGTTTATTCTATAATGGTAAACATTATGGCTTGTGTTGCAAGTTTTTCACTGGAATAAGCCTTAACAAATTCTTCAAAACCCTAACCATGTTTGTATAAAAATATGATTTTCTTTAAATTCCACAATTGGTATAGTGTACCATATTCTAAATTAGTTGGAACTATGTTTAGTATTTGTGAAACGTTTTGTATTCTTTAACCCCAAAAGGATAAAGGAATACTCACATGAATCATCGTTGATCTCACCATGTACTATAAGGTACGGTTCCCCGTTTCACGTACGTCATTTCACTATGGTGTATAAGGAATAATCAGTTCAGATTGAATCAAAAACTATAGTAAATAATCAATTATTTCTTAATTAACATACTTCCCTATGGGATATAAGAGGAGTTTCATAACATTTTTACCAAACTAGTTTTCAACATCATTCTTATATTCCTCAAATATTTGAATTAAATCTTACTAATACCTCATCATGTAGACATATACATATATTCAAAATTCATTAGTTAATGTTATTAAGTATGATAACCCACCACTTTCTTTAATAGGATATGTTCCACACTCATCAGTATGATATAATTAATCAATATCTTTTCACCTTTCACTTTTTCCACAAAATGGGGCACTGCTAATTTTTCCATGTATTCATGCAAGAAAGAAACTGAGTTGTTTTTGTTAAAATGAATATAAATATATTTTTTTTTTGTAATTTAGTCAGAAATTTTATGTTAACATGAAAAAGATAGTGATTTTAATGTTGGTTGTGGTATGAGTCATGTGATGTAGTTTTATTATCAAATTACATTACATTGTTTATGTAATACAACTCATAATGGTAGTTATTTTAATTTATACTAAAATAACAAATTTCATCTTTATAAAAGTAGAAAAAATTATTTATAAACCTAATAAAAAAACCATCCATATCAAGTCTAGATAAATAAATAATGTTCTTAGAATTATTTTATAAAAAACAAAAAATCATTGGAAAGAAAATGATTCATGTTGGAAATGTGAAGTGGTAGTCCCCAATATCCTCAACAACTTGTCTAGATGCTTTTAACTACTCATAAATCCATATCACATTCACAAATTCATACAAATATACTTCTATACTATATTTTAATACATATATGTGAATGAAAATAAATTTATAATATCACATTAAAAAAAATTTCCCTTAATAAAAAATAATATGAATCTTCCCCCTGCTTCTTTGAATGTGTGAAAATTTCCATCAAGTTTACCTTCATAAAACATGTGAATCTAACACCATCATGCACCCTATATTTTCTCTTGATATTCATATTCATTTTTGGGTTTTACAATTAAATTTTTGTAAAAGAGAAATTCATTTTTTGAATTCATTTATTCACCATAAGGATCAATGAAATTTTAGGCTTGATCTCTTTATTTTATCGGTGAAGAAGGCAAAGAATATTTGGGATAGATTAACCATATAAAGAAAAAAGCCACATAAACTCAGTTTTAGTGGTAATATAAGGAGATATGTTCCCTGTTATTTAGGAGGATTGAACCCTATAACCTCTAGACACTAAATCTAGTAAATGATCTTGAGTACGTGTGGTCCACAAGGGGTAACAAAACCATGATTACATTTTAAAATATCATTTGTGATCTCAACCTAATTTTGTTTAGATCCCTCCATATACAACCTATAGTGATTATAAATTATTCAATAGGCTTCCATATTTTCATGATACATAAGGATTTCACAAGACATATATGATAACATCAAACATTCTACAATGACAGTGTCACTCAAATATTTTTCATACACAAAAAACTCATCCTCACTCGACTCAATAGCATAGGTACTTTGAAGTGAGGATTCATTCATGTAACATTATCATTCATGTTGAAACAAAAACCGAAGTCATCTTAAAAACCCATGGAAGTTACATCTATCGAAGTGAATGACTTTCTCTACTATGGATCATAGATATAGTGTGGATTATAAAAATTCCATCATCTACAATTAATAATGTGTGTATTAGTAGTAATTTTCATGATTAAAAATTACATGAGACATAATAAATTAATTGATTTAATTAAATATCCCATTACATTATCAATTTATAAGGTCCCTCATCATTTATCATAGAATTACTTACTTCATTGAAATTCTAGTGTCATGGATCCATATCCTCTTTGTATAACCCCAATGATGGTTGGCCACACTTCTTAAATGGATTTATATAGGTTGGTAATTTTCAACTTTGGAATTGCATAATAGTACAATAATAATTTACTGCTTCACATTTTTTAAAATGGTTATTTATAAATTACATGAAAAATATATGAAAAATAATTTTTTTCTTTGGTTATATCATAACAAATATGAAATGGAATTTTTTGTACATAGGTTCCCTATAAACTAATGTTTAATGTTAGGTTTTCCTCTTTATAATTTGGATAAACAATGTTTATTTTTTTATAACATCAGGGATATGGAACGGATCAAAAAACACTATATTTATTTCTCTTATTAAATAGAAAATATTAAATACATTTTATTATTTTTTGAATTTTTAGGTGGAATATTGTAGGTGTCTGTCATTCCCACAACAATGATCTCATTTATCATACACTGATTAACTAGCCCTTGATTCACTAATATGGTGGGAACTAAAATTTAATTACCATCATCATACACCTTCATGATTGATTTAACTCATCAATATGTGTTTAATGATAAATATAATAATCTCTAAAGTATTCCTCACACATTCTCGGTCGTCTATTTTCATCATCCTAGGGATTATTCAATTTAAAATTGATTCTCTATAACTTATTTACATTTTAATGGATTCATTTCGATTGTATTAATTTTATTATGTAATTAAAATCCCATATTTTTGAAACATTGGGTTTATTTCTCTCTTCCCTCTGGATTTCTATTGAAGAATAAATTTTTCATACGCCCTAACTCTTCAATTTAATGGTCAACTAGTTTGGATAATGACATGGATTTTATTTTGGTTTAGGTTGTTACATTTTTATTATTATTTATCATCTTAAAATTTACCAACCCCTTGATTATGAACTGAATTTAAATTTTTCATTTATTCTTACCATTCCTAACATCATTTTTTGTAAATGCTAATCATTCCCCTCCATGACTATATACAATATATTTTTTATAGATGCCTTTGTTTATACTATCAGAATTTCATGTTGTAATACAATTTTTGTTTCATAATTTTTAAATGTTTGAAAGGAATATATGTTTCAATTCCGTCCATATGAATTGGGTTTTTCATAAAAATTTTATATTTACCTTCAATTTTTTCTGTTCTATATAATTTAGGTTTTCCAATTTCATATATATTCTCAGTATTTGAAAAATTAAAACCTTTTTAATATAGGTTAATAAAAATTTATCATTAATATCATCCTATTTTTTATATAATTTCACAATTCTTATTATAATTTAATTGTTATCTAATTCTACACTAATTAATGATTCTCATTTTACACATGAGATACACTATAATAACACCACCCAAATTATTATTTTCAATGGATTCTGATCAATTTTTATGAAATATTATTTTATTAAATTTATTTATCTTGTGTTCAATGTTATATGTTATGATTATGATTATTTTCACAATTATGTTCTACAAATATGTAAATGTCATCATTATTTGATTGGAATATTTATTATATCCATCCAATTTTTTGGAAATATAATATGGTATTTAACAACCACTTTTCTTTAATGTTGTTAGATAAAAGATTTTATATTAAATTATGTATCATAATTCATCCATTTATTCAATGAATATAATCACATTATTGGATGGAGAATATAATAATCATGTCTATGAGTGGTATTTATAGGAAATTAGTTCTTTTGATGATAATTATTTCTTCCAACATTTATGATTATTCCCTAATAATTGTGTTTGATATTTCATTAGAGTTTTTATAAAGTTATGTAATTTTTTCCTCAGTGACTTTCTTAACTTAAAACTCAATCTCGTATTGCAAGATAATAATACTTATTAAAATTATGTTATATAAAATATCTTATAAAAAATATAATTATTTACTAATGATCCTATTATATTGTTCATTTTTTGACTTTATATTAAATTACATATTTACCTGATATTTATAGATATTTATATTTCAGAAATGGGATTGATCCTCTATATGGAATCCTATAAACCATGTGAAAATGTACATAAAAACCCATATATAACATTTAGGTCCATGATTGATCAATTTAACTTCCTCTATAAAGTTAATATATAAGGTTATTTGGGAATTTGATATGGAGGATGGGCCTTAGGAATGATATTTATGTATCCTATTAATAATATGAATCAGAGGCTTCATTGTTCGGTTTTTCATCAACCCTGTGATGGGTGGTGAATGAATATATATAGTCATGAAAGAATATTCTGACGATTTTATCTATATAGGAATGGATTTAGGACCTACACCAAGGTGGATGTCCATGTAAGGAGGAATTGTTGTCATGTTATGGGTTGGGTCTTAAACACTAAGGTTTCCTACAATGAGGGAATTTTTATTATAATTTTACACATTCATTGAAAATACCTAAATTGAAATGCATCATGCTCAGTGTGAGAATCAAGGCATATAAAGTGATTGAGTGGACAACATATAGATTCCAAAATTACATATTGATGTAATCTTAATAGTGTATTCTATATGGATCTCATGACATTAGAAAATCATCATACATATCCTAATTACAGCAGGAATTATGGATGTCATAGTATAGTAAAGTTCCCTAGTCTTCTATTTGATATGAAAGAATGGTAGACCCAGAGGGCGTCAGTACCCTAAATTGGAGTAAATAGAATATTGAGGGTCATACACTGATGTTGATACCCATGAAGGATATCTAACTGTTACCTAATAATGGATAGAGGGTGTGGACTCTGAGTGGATAACTAAGCATACATTGATGGAATAAGGATCCCACAACACCAATAAGGTTGTGTGAGTGCATGACCCTATCCCATTATGCAAACTTCCAATATTAAGGTGGAATTCTTGACCAAAGGCTCATAGTTTGGGGTTAAAATTCATTGAGGTAACACGTCCAACTATTCCTACACGATGAAGTTGAATTATCTGGTGGTATCTTATAGTAATGTACATGACATATACCTAATATGATCGACATGTTAGGAGGTTTCTTACTTACATGTTCATGGTGTTTTCTTGATATGGTAGATATATTGAAGGGTGTCTTCCAAACATTGTTGATATGTCCAAGGGTGTCTAACAAACATAATTTACACATAGTAAGGTGTATTAGTAACATGGTTTCAAGATCAAAGGGTATATTTATGACATGGTTGACATGTTGTAAATTGTTTTTCTATCATTGTTGAAACAACGTGGGGTATTCAAATAACTGACAAAGACATTCATGAGGTTCTTTTCATGATCGGGCCAAAATGTCCATGGTTCATTATATATCAATGATGAAATGTTTATAGACATTCACATGAACCTGTATAATATATACAAGGTGTTTAATGTGAACTAATTTATATTTATGGGGGACATCGCATTAACCTGGCTGAAAAATAGGAGGACTTCACATGTATCGGCTGAGATGTCCATGGTGTCATTACATGATCAGCTGACATGTAATGTGTGTTCTATAGATTAGTTAAAATTTCATGAAAATATCATGAATCATTAATTGGAAAAACAGTGTATATTTCTTCACATGAAGCTTCCACCATTTTCACCCATCTTCAGGTATACACCGCATTATTTCTCACCCATTCGATTATATATGCAACTCATGATTTGGATGATGTGCTAATGTCCCTTCACATGACCCAACTAAAATTCCACAGATCCATCTGTTATTTAATTAAATGATTTCATGAATTTAATTCCCTTATTATTTAATCAATTAAGATACACACTATAGTGGTTTAGATAGAATACTCCTGACATCACATGATCGTCCCTTCGAGTTGTTTTATCTCGAATATGTGTAAAATTTCTTATGTGTGTCAAGGGGGAATTTATAGTCTTCAGCACTTGGATTTTATGATTCCTCATATGGTTCTTAAATATTATATCCCATATCTGAGTCGGCATATGGATCTTTCAAATATGAGTTTGCATTATCTCCATTCATATCATTGATGCCATAATCATCAAATCAAATAATAAATATTGACTGTGTGACCTTTGTGTAATTACCATTTTTATTGAGCCCATTTCATTGCAAATGGATTTCATCTAATCAATCCAATATTCTAAAATGGATTTCATAGAATAAGAACCATGTTTTTGATAGCCTTTTCATGCTTGAGTTAACACACTAATGTGACTTTTCTTAATTAATCAATCATGTATGGATCCATTCATGAGATCTAGTTGGCATGTCGAAGGGACATTTCATGATCGTTAAAATTATCATCCATTATTCATAACCCCATTACATGAAAAACAATGGAACTCTACTTTTCATAACGATCCAATAATTTTCCTATTTTTTTGTATAAAGCCTATGGTGTTTTCCAATTGGTCATCTATCAAGTCATTACATAACCAATTAGATATGTCAAATTTCCTTTTTGAGACCAGGTCAAATGTATGAGGGGCATCACATGACCATTAACTAATCACACTATGTGTATAACTACTACATGTGAAAATCAACATAACATCCTTAACAAAGATCATCCTTCTTTTTTAGATTGTATTTTAGGATCCACTTGAGAGATTGTTACCTATAATATCATATGATAAAAATGACTCATCTAAGGGACTTATTATAATCAATTTGGATTTTGGATGGGGCCACTCAGGATAAGTAGGACTTTCCAGAGGGGATTCATGTGATCTTGACGAGATCAAAAATAATGTATAAACCAATCATGTGATTTTCCAAGGGACATGTGATCGTGAGTATCGTTGAAGGAATAATAATTCATTTTACCCATGTGATTAACCACCATGTATCCATGATTCTTTTTACATTCATTTTTAGTGAAAATAATACCAATTCCTTGGTTATTCCACAGATACTAAAATTACCGATCCACAATTGGAAGACATCGAAAACCCGTTTTCACTTATCCTGAAAAAAGGAAATAAAATAATCATTTTTTACTAACCTAATCATTAGTTTAAGAGTAACATACATCTCCAATTTTAATTTTTTAATATTTTCATTGATTTTTAGCATTGAAATAAATTTATCAATCCATATTTTATTTTTTCTTGACAACCTTACCTCTTCTCATTTTTATGATATGATAATAAAATTTAGATCATCTAATGAAAGAGTCATAGGATATCTATGAAATATGGATGATACATTACCATAAAATTAATCTTTATGAATTCATAGTATACTTTAAAAAATATTCAATTCATCCAATGTCTCACCAAAACATCATATGGTTCTTACAATTTCATTGAATGTAATAAAAAATTCATGAATATATTCAACAACAACAATTTATAGATAATTAGAATTTAATCTCCATATCAATAAAATTTCTTTCTTTAATATAAAAATTCATTTGAATGTTTTCTTCCTTTTTCCCCAAATAAATTTAGATGTTCCAATATATATTCCCTTATAAATTGACATTCAGAGTGGCTGGATATTATAACAATTCTCTCTAACCTATCACTGCATGTTTTTCATAGCATTATATTTTATTTGAGAACCCACAGAAAGAGTAGCGATACTTTTTGTATCAGCTTGATGAAATTCATATCCAATTGAAAAAATATAAGGTAAAATAAATCCATTCAATATATGATTATTCTTCCCATAAATTAATGGAATCCACTTTACTAATTACTATGTTTTCAAATTTCATGGAAATCATTTTTTAAATTAATCATTAAAAAATATTCAATAATGGAAACGCTTGCTCTAATGCCATATGAATGGACTAATCAGGATCAGTTTTCACATTGTGGGTGTGAATTAATGATCTATTATTTTTATATATTTTTACATATAAATAAAAATTCACCTATGGTTACTGAGAAATGAATCATCCAAAAATAAACTCATCCCACCCATAAGAACATATATAATTACAATGTTAACTAAACATTATGAGTAGCTAGTCCTTATCAAGGGTTTTTATTAATTTAAGTATATAAAACCAATATAGAACAATCCATTACATGAATAAAATAAGAATAGAATATAATTTAAACAACATAATACAATAGTCAATCATATTTTCATTTTCTTCACACACTAAATAATAATATAAAAATGTTGTGTAATAAAAATATAAGTCTTAAACAATAGTATTAAATGTTTTAATAGTGTAAAATATAATCATTACATTTTCATTTTTATAAGTTCTATCTTCACAACATTTTATTTTAAAAAAAAATAATTAAATTTTCCGCGGAATTACGTATGAAAATTTCAATCAAATCCATTTTTTATATAACACACATAATCTGATGAAATCCTTTTTATTATCTTTTCCTTTGATACCAAATGGCATCTTGTTTTTCTGATCACTTGTAAACTAAATAAATTTGATACCTCTTAACATTGTTCATCTTATACCAGAATACAGTAATGATATATATGGCATCATATATACAAGTACCAAAACATCTAATGAGTTGATATGAATTTTTTTACATCCTCAATGAGAACCTAAATTTGTCAGCACTTAACAGAAACATCATGACACTTAATAATACTTACACATGACACATTGAATCCACAATATATATAGAACTATCCATAAATATTTTAAGGTGATTCACAAATTTTAAATTCCTACAACCCACACTGATTTTTCATATATATATTTCCAAATGGTGACCTCAGTAGTTTCAATTTCCTATGGTGGCCCATGTCAGGTTTAAATCGTAAACATCTTATAAGAAACAATATGAAAACTCTTCTATCTGGTGAAACTATATCAATTTTTCCTTCAAATAAATACAGGAATTTATTTTAAATAATTCATAAAACTCTTCCTATGTTCAATTAATTTCTTTAGAATACTTCACATATTTCCTTCTCTAGGTATCCTCTATCTGATGAACTTCATTCAGAAATATTTTTCACATGACATCATATGGGGTCTTTTCTACAATAATTATATAACTTCTACAATTCACATATAAATCATGGGAATATTCATTTTGATATAATTCATAAATAAAAAAATAGTTTTTATATCTAAATAAAATAAAAACATTCATTCGGAATACTATTAACCTTTTATGATAGTTGAATAGACAATATGAGGTCCATTTAGTGGGCTATATAAGATGGATTTATAAGAGATCATTAGCTGAACTATATCCAATGAAACTTTCGTAGAGTTATATAAATAATACATGATCAAACATTCTCTGATCAGATGTCTCCATAGTTATATGACTGAGAAATGTTTTTTCTAAAGAGACATTGTGTCTTTATACAAATGAATCCTTGAATAATGACAATTTATTTTTTCATTTCATAAATACATCATATCCATATAATTTTCAGATAACATTACAACATTAATCTAGGGAGAACCTTGTAGAATTATAATTACATAGCCATACCTCAGTCTCCCCCTTTGAATCGATGCATTGATCATGAGAACATTCAATATTCATGATTGTTGTTATATTAATGATAATATAATAATATATAGAATAACTTTATAGAACATCTCTATCTAATAGAATATATAATAAAAAATGGATAACCATATAGGGTCACACTATATCTAATCATAGTAGAATATTTGACTATATCTATCAGACTGAGTCTATTAGCCTTGAGCTATTGGAATATGTCGATTCTCTTTGGTAAGGAATTATCATAAGTTCTATGTGATTAATGTTTGTAAAAACAATTCAATACCAAATTAACCCTTCATATTTCTTCACTAGATTATTAATTATAAAATAAAACCTCAAAAAAATAATGAAATCAATAAGGACCTCATCACCAATAGGATAACAACAGGGATCCTCCACTAGCCTCTCTAACAACCTAAAGGTTCCCTCAGATCAATCTCATCCACTACTCAATAGCACCAAGCCGCACTATATACCACAAAACGTCAACAAATACAGAAGTATCCGACCAATCCAAACCACATGAATTTTTTCTAAATCCACAACAACCAAAACATCATCAAACTAGTTATATAAACCCATCCCCGATACTACTAGATCACAACTTGTTGGAACTATATTATATTAAGGGAATGTGACATAAGGATTCATATATATATATATATATATATATATTATCAAAGGATATGGACACCCGAACAATTTTTCTACCTTTAATACCATTTAGTGGGTTGGATCATGAGATTAAATGTGTATGAGGAGTTACATTCATAGGATGAATTTTTTTTCTGTTTGATTCAATAACTCATGCATTGAAAGGAATGAGTTAATATATTCAGTATCGAGGAGCATCCATTGGGGATTTATGTAAACTAATTCTATACAAAGTATTGTGGATATATGTCATTTGGATTCATGAAAAATTAATTCTTAAACCTATAGCATTTACATTTGATTCCTTTAAACCTGAGGATCAGACTGGATGATGAGGAAGAAATGATCCTGATCAAATGTCGAAAAATTAAAATAAGAACATAGATACATCATAATGGTTAGAGACTTGTTTTACACCTTATTTATCTTTATAAAACACTTCAATCATGGACCATGGGTTGTAGATTAATTTTTCATTATTAATATTTACTTACATTAGTTATTGATTCCTGTTTAATGACATTGGTTTTTATGTTTCAATGAATTGGTTATCAATAGACATGTTTATACTCACCTCCACATAATCTAATAAGTGTTATTAGTATAATTGAAAAAACCTCAGTGGTAAAAAATACTCCCATAGTTTAGATTTATAAAATATTGTTTGAAATAAAGAATTCATCAACAATATAGATTCATATTTCAGATTACATGAAATCCATTTTAAAAACATTTACCATTACATAGTGTGGTCTTCCTAAGGGTCTCATAACCTTATCCTTATTTAAAATGGTCTTTATAAGGTTAATAGTAAATTTCCCTTATTATGAGTAAGGTATTAATAAAGGTTGGCGTGTTTCTAAAATATTTACATAAAGGTAACCTATAGAATTGATTAATGTGAAATGCTGGTATATATAGGTAACGAAGAACATAACGTTGCACAATGGAGCTTATGTAAAGTTATCCAAATGTTTTTATATCTTGGGTAGTGATTAGAGATACCTTGATGTAATGGGGGATTTACATATTTAAATTAAGGTAATTCTTTGTTTTAATGGTTTAAATAAATGTATATTATTAAATACCCATATGTAAAAAAGTTAACATGAATGTAAGAATTTGTTAACCTCCTACAGTATCTACTATATGATGGTCATGGATACCTACCCTTACATAGACCATCTACATAAAGGTAGAAGTATTATTCCCATACATATAATATGGATCCTATGTAAGGGAAATTTCTTAATTTATTTTTATATTTAATGGTTTTAATGCTTTATATTGTGTATATAAAACAAATTAAAAGGTATTTTTTGAAATAAATAACTTAAAATAAATAAATTATTTAAATAATTGTAATTTTTTACTTAAATATATGTTTATGAAATGTTATTTGAATATATTAAATGTTTATATTTGGAATACCTTTTAATAAAACCATATTACCTTCTTCATGATCCAAAAATAAAAGTGTTTATTTCGAAATCATAATTGATGTTTTATAAGGGGTTATATATTATTACATATGGTCATAATATAATGTATTGTATTTTAAAATTATTAATGTTTAATGATTAATTATTTTGAATTATCCATAATAAATGGGGGAATTATTTGGATATTACGTAACCCACATAATTTTTTTTGTTGAACGAAATGATCATGGTTAAAATAGTTATTATGTATATGATATTTAGAATATGTAAGATGTTAACATAAGAAATGGTTGATTTAAATTTGTTTATAATTTGTAAAAATTTCATGTATTTAAAATAAAAGTTCATATAAGGATTAATATAAAAAGTTCCTTTTTTAATGAACATAATATTATTATATTTATAATTTAGTAATGTTTATAATATTTCTTCTATAAACATAAAATATTTATTATTATATTTAATTTAGTAACTTTCCATAAATTTTTACCTCTTGTTTAAATATTTTAACTGTTCCTTTTTTAATGGGTATTAATTGTTTTTTTCATAGACATAAATTTTTAATATTTGGAATATTTGTATGAACCAAATGTGATAAACTAATTCTATGATAGAGATTAGAAATAGAAGTTAGGTATTTTTAATGAATTTATATTTTCATCTACCTTATCCTCAGTTTTTATTTAGAGTTATTATATTGAAATTTTAAGTTTGGAATAGTATTGGAATATTAGGTGTTAGAATTTTGGTGAATTTAATTATCTATCGAGTAATGTATTTCTAGGTAGAGGTAGATGAGGTATGACTAGATTCTTACTATGAGGCCTATTCCTTGTCTAGTAATGTGAATGTGGTTGGAAATCAACTTATTTGGGCTTATTCATTTGAACATTTTCAATATCATATAATTTAAAACATTATATGAATTTTCCATATACATTATAAATATAATGCATTCATATTTGTATGAATATTGTTTAAATTTATTTTTTGGTGTGTAACAAAAACATGTTGGTTATGTAGAGTTAAACATTAATACGGGTTGAACATATTGATTTGGTGGAGGGAATTTTATTCCAAACTAAATTAGTAGAATCCTGAATATATAAACTGAATAAAATGAGTCAATATATTGAGATTCAAATAACTTCCCAATACTAATTGCGAGATTACTTCCAAATAAACTTAACAAGATATCAATCATTAAACTGAGTTTGCCGAGCTCATCACATGTACCCCTAATAAATGAAATAATGTTATAAGTTACTTTTGAATTTTCTTGAGGGTATTTTTCATCATACCATAAATATACCTTCATTTTCCATTACTAAATTATTCATGTAATTTTTTTTTTGATTAAACTAACATGGAATCCATAATGGTTAGGATACAAGAGGAATATAGTTGAGTAAATCCATATTATGGATTGGAGAATGAGTTGTCTTATCCACTATGAAAGAGTTAATATATGATATAAATGGGAACAATTATCTGATATAATCCTGAAATATTTACATGATAACTAATGAATTACATAGAAAAGGTGGGGATAGGTAGAAATCCTCTCCAAATAGGTTTTAGACATGTTTAGGTTACCATTTTAACCTTTTTTATTAAATTTAACTCTTAGTTAAATAGTTTGAATTTTACTGTGTCTTCTTGTATTCTTACACTATATGGTAAATAAAAATACTGTAAACATCCAAGATAACCTAAAGATGTTCATTAATGACATATATATTATTATTTATTCCCTTTTTCAGAACCATAGATTTTTAGAAAAATAATATCAACCAATAATATAGTATTCTTTTTAAAAATTAATTTATGTCTATTGTGACACTATTTGGTATTTTGTTTTTGTGAAAGTGATAACAACCTTATCACTTCGACAATAATTTATCTAATAAACCATAAAATTTCATATTAACCTATAAAAATATTACAATTTATAAAAAGTATCATATTACATTTATTTGGATATTTATAATATCAATTGTTTTAACCTTTTATTAAAAAGTTAATTATAGCATCATCATTGTGTCATAAATAAATTTAATTATTAAATGTCTAAAAATTATAAATAAAACACCTTTATTTAGGTATTATTAATGTATTTCTAATAAATAATTATAGTCAAATTTATCTTATGTATAACCCAATATTAAAAATGTTTTTTTTTATGAAAACATGAATTTAACATTTTAAATCTTATTTAAATTAAAATAAATGTCCTAATCTAATCCCAGGGAACCTACAGGTTCATAATTTATTCCTAAGGTTGTTTTTGGTCTAGATACACTTATCCTAAAAAATTAGGACATTTTTTAGGGTAATAATAATTTCATTTTTACCTTTAATTACCCTATTTACTTTTAACCATGGTAAATCAAAGTCAAAAGTTACTATTCATCAAAAATTATTTTCATCTTTTGAAACAAATTTTACATACAGAGGTTAACCATGTCTCGTGAATTTTTGAAATTAAAATCACAGAAGTGGTAACATTATGTTTTATGAAATTTTTCAATTGCTCCATGAAAGTGGGTAAAAGTTGGTAAAAGGTTCAATAAAATTTTATATATCAAAATATATTATAAAATGACTCCAATGAATTGAGTTAAAAATATATAGTTATTACCTATCAATTTTGACCTAAAATAAATTTAATGAAAATAATTAATTATTTAAATAAAAATTCTTTTTTAAACAACAACAAAATGTTTTTGACTGTTAATCAAAAATTAAAAGTTTTCAGAAAAAAATAAAAAATTCAATGGAAGATAATTTTAATATTCCAAAATTAATACTGAATTATATTTTACCAAATTCAAAACATAGATGTTTCATTAATTAATTTAAAATTAATTTCCTTTGTCAGAACCAAAAAGTGTATTTTTACAAAATAATAACTATCAAATGATTAATAGTTTTTTATTTCAAATTTCGAAGTGAAATTACATATAATGACCAACATTGGATTAAATGGTAAAAATATAAACTAATTATACTTCCAAACTATTCAAATTTATAATTGAACAGTATAAAATAATTTGATTAAAAAATTTGTTTTCAGTTAAAATTCAGTATTTTTCACTATTCACCCAAATATGAAAGTTATCAGAAAAACACCAAAAATATATCAAAACTAAATTTTAATATCCAAATTATAAAGGAGAAGTTTATTTAATCAAATTAAATATATAAAAGTGTCACATATTGAATTTAAAAGGGTTCAGCATTAAGAGGCGGTAAAATTGGCTTTTTCGACAAATACTTCTTTTATCTGAAAAAAAAGAATTTTTTCTTACAATATCTATAAGAAAAACATAATATGGATTATAAAATTTTATAAAGTGTATGATATTCAAAATTTAGTTAAAACAATTCATAACCACCTTTTGAACGACTAGTTAGTTAAGTTGTGGTTCGCTCAAAGTAAGTGTTGCTTGTTGTGAATGTTATTGAATTACAATGAAGAGATAATGTACTATGAAATCATAGGGTGTTACAAAAGGGAAGTATATACACCATATAAAAGTGAATTGGTGTATAAAAAAAATAAGTCTCAATTGAATATAAATTGTGTCAAAGTCCATTATAAAGATCGTATCCTTAGATTAAGGAAAAATCAATGACATAATTATGTGTGACAAATAATAATACAGCCAATATAAGTAGATATTAAGTTTAAAAAAAGAATATTTAATTCAAACATATTCATAGAAAAACATAACCATGAAGTATAAGTTTAACACAAAGAATGGAAATTGGATGAAGAAGTTCCCTTATAGAAATTTGTCAGCCTAATGACGTCACGTTAAAATTCAGTAAATCTGTTGATGAGAGAGAAAATGGTCTCTTGCCACATGGTCATAAGATGTACAACAATATGGATATTTAAGAACATATCTCAAAAAAAGAAAGTGTAAATTTAGAAGACATAACATAAGTGTTGCCTTTCACTAAAATAGGAGGGTGAAAGGTTCCCATATCGATTTCGCAACATAGGAAACATACAACACATGAAAGAAGGATCAAAAAATGAAGATGTAAATACTCATAAATTAAAGTATATTAAAAAAAATATATTCATGGGCATTACATACACTACACAAAAGTAAATATTGGGAAATATAGCATGAATCTTACAGGAATAAAAATTGAGATGAAAACTCTTTACCACGTAGAAATCAATCGAGTCATATAAACAAAAATTAATAACCTCAAAATTATTCAAAAAATACAATGAATATAAAGAAAATAATTATAATATATATCAAATTACAGTACAAAATACACCACATTCAAAAAATAAGTGGCAAAAAATAGAAATCTCACGGAATTAAATGTGAGATAAAAACCCCTCACCTCATGTTCGAAATGACTCGTTTGTTCCATTTTATTCCGGAATAATAAACTTAAGTTAATTTATACTTGATTAAGAACCTTTTTAAAGTTTATTATTACTTTTATATCCCTTATTACATTTCAATAACAATTAGATAATTATATGAGACCATATTGGACATTTTTTCAATGTTTGGAACTTGAGTCAAAAATGAACTCGTTATAATTAAAAATTGTCCATGTGGTCAAAAATTCTGTTATCTCAAGAATAATATTCATGATTTATATATAATATATATCATATATATCTAGTATATATATATATATATATATATATCTATATGTATTTATAATAGAACATAAAATTTGGAGATAAGAATTGAAATGCACCGTTCATTGACACGGTAAGCTGTATGTAAGCATGAACACTACTTTCATTTCTATATCATATTTAATTGATTGAAAATGTAATGATATATAGGTATATTATAATTTCAGTATAATATCATATATAATTTAGTTATCTCCATCCATAATAATCTCCATGCATGGCATTAACGAGTCATATCACTTTGAGAGGGCGGTAGTTCGCAATTCCTCAAATGAAATTATCGCGTTTACCCATTATGGAACCATAAAGGTATTCTATAAATGGAAAATACAGATGAATAAAAATAATATAAATAAAATATATATCACATATAAATACATTTCCATCATAATGGCTACAATTAGAGGCCGGAGAACCATGATCGGAAATGTATCAACCAATATTATTAGGACACATGTTATTGTAAATTTTTATATTATTATAATATTATTTTTTACCCTTATTTATCTGATTTACACTTTATCCATGGTAATTAAAATATTAACTGAAATAAATATTCATAATTTCTAAAAATGAAAGTTACCTATTTAAACAATTTGGACCACCTTAAAACCAATGTAAATGACAATCTATCCATATTAATAAATATTATTAAAAGGAACTTTTGAATTAAAACACAGTATTTTTCACTATTAATTTAAAGTAATGAAATATATAATAAAATAACAAAATTTCTTATGAATTAAAATTTGATGCCCTGATAAGTGTTTTATTTTGTCATAGATAACATATAAAAGTGACCGAAACTAGATTTAAAAATTTTTCGCCATCAAAAGGAGATAAAACGACCATTAAAAAATATTAGAGTATTTAATGCTCAAAATAGGATTCATTCGTTTTTTAAGCCTCTAAAATTTATTGGATAAATGTAAATTCATTTAAAAACATGTATAATAATATTTTAGTTAGTTTTTTTCATTCCCAAAAATAAAAATGCTAGGCATTAACTACCATTTATAATAATTATATTATTTTCGGTATAACTCAACATTATGTGCAACATATGATTTCAATGAATCTAGTTGTTGAGAGTTGAGTAGGCTATCAAACATAGCATCCCTTTTAAAGTAAAATTAAAATTTAATTTACTAATATTAATAAATATGATAATGTCATATTCTTTATTTACCTGAGATGTTACACAATGTCTCTAATTAAAAACTTATATAGTAAATATTATTTTTAAAATTAAATGATATGAATAGTCTCGGTTCACCCATAATGATTGAGATGAAAGCATATTTAGGTCAAAATATATTGATGGAAAGGTTTAGATAATTATTTGTGAATTCCTATATGACTAACATATGAAATCCTTCACTTTGTCTCTATAATATATTTAGGATTTCTAAATAATTCCTAGAAAGCCCATGATCATTTATGATGCGGATGCTATAAAAGTAAATGGTTAATGAATCTAGAAAAAATTAAGGAGAAGAGGTCATGAAAATTCCACACCCCTGGTAAAATTGAGTATGGGGAAAGAAGAAAAAAGAGTTCATAGTGGAAATTATTTTCATTGGATATGTCAATTTTCATATTAACTAATGGGATTTAAGGAGTGGTTGAAGATTACAATTAATTTAATAATGTTATATAGTTATTTTTTTAAATTTTATGTGATACTAATTATATATTTTAAAATGGTTATTACTATACAATGGTGTAGAAGAAGAAGAAATCTATATAAATTAATGATTATTATTTATATTAAAATAATAGTGATATACAAAAGGTGTTTCTACATTGGAGACTTGGATACTTCTTGATCATTTGAATATTTTATATGAGTTATATTTTCATATTTTTTTATTGATAAAATATTGTAAAAAAATATTGTTTTAATAAAATGATAGGATTATAGTTCACATAGATAATGGTTGGTTTAATTCTATAACATTTTATAAGGGGTGATTAAAAATAGTTTCATCTAGATTGGGAATTTATGCTTTCATCATCTATCTAAATGTCCAAAAAATAAGATATAGTTCGAATTATTATATATATATATATGAAGTAGGAATATTATGTCCAGATTCTAATATATTGTATAAACAGTAAATGTAAGTAAAAGTTTATACTGGAAGAAGATAAGTTAGTTTAAAAGATCAAAAATTTTCTTTATAGATTTTATTCAATGATATTTAAATCTTGTGTTATTAGGAAGGTGGAGTAGTAATTACATAGGATGGTATTATTCTAGATATGTCAAGGATTTCAGTAAAATACCTAGAATATTGAATTCATTTATGTGTAACATAGAGTTAAGTTATTCAATTTTTAAGTGTATGTGACAAAAAGTGTTTATCTTATAAGTGTTTTAAATATATAGGATTTCAAAATTAAATTAATAATTTTTTGATATTCGATTTTACATTCATAGAGTAATGAGTTTCTATATAAAATGTTTTAAAGTTATAGAATGTGTAATGTTGATATGTATCATTATAAAAGAGTATATTTTTTAATCTAATTTATCTTATATAATAAAAGTATTTTTTTTGATAAAAAATATTTTTTGTGAACATGATAGAAATTATTAAATGTATACACAAGGGTTATGATTCATTATTTTTTGAAATAGGTTTTTGACATGAATTTAAAGATAATTTGTTTTTGAGGATTAAATGTTTATCCATATAGTTTTTAAAATATGGGGGATTGTTTTCCAACCACACATTATTTGTATATATTAATAATTAATTTTTTACTAATGAAAATTAATAAATGAATATAATAACATATTTTATATAGATACAATATATATTTTTTAAATATTCCCATAAAATAGAAATAAGTGTTATTTATAAAAAATAAATGTGTTTTTTGTATCTTTGAAATATATTCAAAAAGGATTATATGTCTAGGAGGCTTGTGTGAATATGTTCTGAATTATGAGAACATAAATGTTAAAATATTATAATAGTATAAGATTAAATATAATTTCATTAAATATCAAAAAATATTTTCTATTCTATTAGTAAAAAATAATGTAATTAGTTACATTATTTAATGTATAGTGTTTTATAGAAAAGAGTTCTATCCACGATGATGATTAAAAATGAATGTTATATATAGAATACATAATCTAACATCATAAAAATTTATGTCTTGATTTAATGAGTTATGAATATTATCAATTATTTGAACAATTAGGAATATGATCCCAATATAACACAATTATTCAATCTAGCTTACTTCATATATGATTCTCTATAAATATTTTAACGAGATTGTTTTATTATTTTTTCATATAGAGATATTATAAAGATTACATACAATTAAATGTGTTAAAAAACCCATAGACTGTAATAATCATAAGTTTGACCTAGAATTCTGTTATATATCATATTATAGCCTATTCATACACTGTTTTTGTTACAGATTCTTAGGGATTTATTAATATTAAAAAGTATCAAGTAGATTAAATATTGAATTTATAATTAATTCATTCTGGAAATATATAAATGTATGTATAGATATGAATTTCATGAAGAGTAATGATAAAAGTCTTATTATAGCCTTATTTTTTGTTTATATATAACTTATGTTCATCATGGAGTATTATAGGTTGTGAAATAATGTTGTGGTTAGCATCAGTAGTATTATCATATAAAGGTACGAATTGTGATCATGGGACATAATAAAAATGTATAAATTTGTTTTTTTGCATCAGTTTTACTACTATGTACACCACATGGAGTGTTATAAAGATGTCATTAGTATAATAAGGGTTCCTGAATGTTATCCTATTCCACACAACATAAGGCTAAAAAAATACCAAGCATGAGGACCATCATTATTTAACACCCTACTTATGAATGTCTACATATTCACATAGCTAACATTGTGGTGTTTTGGTGTGAAATTGATCATATCACCAGTTAGTGCTTAAGTATGATGCGATTTTTCCTCTCATATTATGAGAATGAGAATTGGGCCCTCAATTGAGATTGAATATGGGAGTTTGTGGTCAAACCTAGGTATAATATTTAAATATAGTTAAATGAAAATTGATATGGTTATCCATATTCTTTAATGAAATTTGGTTTATTCATCGATTAGATTAATCTATACTCAACGAATGAAGAATATATCATATTTATATATAGGATTGACATGTTTCACATTCCATGGTAACTTGATATTTTAGAAAAATTAAAAGCATGTGAATGAAAATTTTTAAATTATGTAGACCGGTGAAAATATATATGGATAGACATATGTTTGATGGAGATCACATTTTATTTGTATATATATTGACGTTCATTGGCCCTTTTCTGATGGATTTTATTTTCATATATGTATGAATCTTGTAGATTCATATTAGATGATAATAATATAAATGAATATTGGTTCACAACTTTTGGTTTAATGAATGGTGATTTATTTTGAATTTGAGAGCTTTTCTAAATGTGTAGTAGTGATTAATCCAAAAAAAATTGATAAGTATTCATAAGGAATAACATATGATGTGATATGAGGAAATGTTAAATATAATTTTCTAAAAGTTATTTGTAAAATATTCAATATAATGTTTGGATATGTTTTCAAAAGTTATTTCATTGGATAACATTAATGGTTAAGTGGAACAACATCATCTAGTCTTTAAAAAAAGTGTCTGAATGAATGGAATATTACATTAATCATTATATATATATTTTTTAATACATTAATATCATATTATCTTGGCATCAAACCATTTTTTAATATAATTATTATTTTTTGCGTTGTTTCATAAGATGAATCTTGTGACATGAGATACATTCAAATGAATAGTTTTATACTATTTAAATCATTACCTTGTGAATTGAAATGAATGAGCTAATTAATGAACTATCAGGGAGATTCATATATGGATTTATTAATCTGACTTCCTTATAATGGAATGTGGAGAGATGTGCATATTTATTGTAGAGATTATTTGAACATGATGTTTTTCATTATCTTGCCTTATAATCTAGGCTCTAGTAGCTCATGCAGTGTGATATGACCCAACTATAACATTTTGTTATTCAGATCATCCCATGTATACACTATATAGGTGTGGTTCTTTTTTCGCACATTACTAATATATGTAAAATATATATATAAAAATAAATGGTTTAAAAGACATATTTAGAGGATGGTATGTATATTAAATAATTATTTATTTCTTTTTATATATTTAGTTTCTATTATATCTATGTATTTTTTATACTTAGAAAAGGTTTTAACCACTTCTTCTTGATCTAATACATTTTATAAGTTACATTTGAAACCCTTAACAAAACATCAGTTGTTAAAACTCTTGGAATTCTGAAAAAAATCCCCTACTCAATCCAACCTTCTACAAAATGTCTAAAGAACCACACAAAACATGATGTAATCAAAATAATAATCCATCCAACAATATTATAAACCTATCTAGGATCTTGTACCTCCCTCCCCTTTGGATGATTCTAAACTGAGAACCTCCAAGTGATCCTCCTTCCAAACTACAAATCAAACCTTTCCCTAAGCCAAATCACCTCACCAAAAACATGCAAATGCAATGAGAGCCTAAAATTAACATCTTATAAGTAAATACACTTATAATGGGATACATACAAGTTCATGTATATATCCAAGGAGAGAAAATTTAAAAAACACCTCAAATGGGGATGTATATATGGTGAACCACATGTTCCATCGACATCCTCCCCTCGGAATGTACCTCAGTATACATGGAATGTAAATCGCATGTACATGAAGAGTATGGAAACTATATGAATGTCATAAAAAGGGGGTTTCAGGAATCCCAGACATATTGTAGAACAATATTTCATGCAGCAATTAGTTTTTTATAGTGCATGGGGTTTGGCATTGTACTTTACATGACCATGTTCAACCAACATATGGTAATTGGGTGAGGGGACACACCATGAATAAAAATGCATGGAAATACCCAAACACAACATTTATGTATCCCTCTGATTATACCCTTCCCCACAAATAAAGAACACATTACATGTGTTCTTTGAACTACTTGTTATAATGGAGATATTTTTTCCAACTGAAAATATCTTGCAATCTCAAAAAACACATGTTTCTCCCCAATGCATCCCAGAATAGCCCTCTACGTCTACGAAAATAAATATAATTGTTAAATGGTTAAAATAAAAAATCAACATCGATATCAGTGAAAAACAAGGACCTACCATGGGGAATAATATTTTGGAAGTATAAGTGTGAAGGAAACCAATGTAAATAAATCATGGAATGAAAATGAAGTGAAATGAAAATGGCTACATAAGTGGGCCGCCTCATGACCCAAAACCCAAGGTAAGTGGAAATATCCACTATGATAAAACACATCATTTTATACCCAATGAAAAAGACAAAAAGTAATCCATGAAATTTTTAATGAAATATAATAAATAAAATGCATAAAGGTAATTAATATTTAATTAATTAAATAATAAATATTCATTAAAAATATCACTGTTTCATAATTCAACCAAAATTCCATACCAAGGCAAACACCCTATTTTAAGACCAAAATAGTGTTTAGAATAATATCTGGAGATCATATTCTGAGTTAAATTGATTCTTCCCCCTTATATCTATTAAGGAATAAAAATTTCAAATCTACTTTTCTTTTCTCATCCCCTGATGACACTAGAAGTCACATTCTACCCACCAAAATGATTCTCAATGCCAAAAATCCATAGTGGTTAACATGATTCCCTGATTCCACCATGATCACCAATGAATACCCATTCCAAATCACTCACAAGTACATACTATTCATTTCATGTTCACTAACAGATCTCATACTCTAAAATGCTTTTGAATCTAAAACATAAATATGATATATTCCATGGAACAAGAGACATCTATATTCTACCATTGCACTTTCACATTCTATAGTGAACATTGATTAAAATACATTAATATTACATTATGATTGTAAAATACTTAACACGTTATAAAAAAATGATGCCTAAATACATTATTAGTTTAGTGCCATTGGAAACAGGGAATCATAAACACTACAAAATATGTGAGCAAAATTATCTCCGAATTGGTTCTTTATTACTTGCACCCTTATTATACAGATCATAATGAATTAATTTCTTCAGAAAATAGGGATAGTAAATATAAAAACAATGAGATAATATTCTCGATAAGGGTAAACTACAGAGGTATATTAGCATAATCATGTGCATATCGGTATATGAACTTGATAATAACATTTAATTTCATTCAATTCATAACAAATATAAAAACATGAATCATTGAATAAATATTGGCCATTCGTAAGACGTGAATCATATTGGAATCAACAAAATAAGACATAAAATCAAAAAATATGAGTAAGACATGGAATTATGGAATAAACAAGAACATAAAAATTGATTCCAAGTATAGTCAGGACATAGCTTCTTGTGAAATCATAGTGGATTGGGTTCAATCCAAAAACCATATTACTATTCATGGTTCACTACCAATACCAACATAGTAGAACTATTACTTTACTAAACCACATTCACTACCCATTCCAACCATGTCTACCCTATGGGATATAAATCGTCACTCAATGCATTGGATGGAGATATAGGTCACACCAATCTCAAATGGAAATCATACATATGTTTTTGGACAAGATTATAAAAACTCAAATTAACATTACCCATGAAATGAAATGGGTATTCTAATAATGTATTCATTAATTATCGATGGAAAAGTTTCAAATTTCATAATCATCTCATCAATGAATATCTCGTGAAATTTAGTGGGGATTATAGGCATACAAGCTGTGAGAGATAGATGGGTTTAATAAACATCATTCCTTAAAAAAACACTCATAATAAATATAAATGAATCCATATGATAATTTCCCCCTAAATTAATTTTTTATTCCAATTGATGCAATCATAGATGTTAAGTAGGTTTTAAATATCTTTTAAAACAATTTATTGTGGAAAATATCCATTCACCCTTGAAATTCTATTCAAAAAATAAAATATTATATACATTTATTTATGTGATAATAACATTGATAAAATATAAACAAGGATTATAAAAATAGAAAATATTTTTAGAATCCTGTTTCCTTGAAATTTCTATTAAAATATCATTTTAAAATGTTTTTTAAAAACATTTTCTAAAGCATTATGTTTTGGAGAAAACTGATTTCTATCCACCGAGAGAAATGATTTTAGATTTTATTGAAAATATTATCACAATTATCTAATGAAAAAGTGGTGAATAATTATAATAATAAATATATAAATCATGATTAGAAATATGACAAAAAAATTATTTAGTCATAATAAAATTTAATTAGTGGAATCATAATCATAAACAATCTTGATAAATGATATGATTTTCATAATAAAACCCTACCACTTTGGTAATGTTGAATAAACCTCTCAATGTAATAAAATTAAATAAAATATGGCTTAAAATATCATCATATAAGGATATTAATGATATAAAAATTCAATTTGTCGAATATACACCTCTCAAATAATATATTTGTATAAAAAACTTTTTCCCGTGGAAGGACAATTGAGAAAAAACTAACTTACTGATATGGTGAAATTTTAACTATAAAATACCATGAAATAAAGATAATCAAAATAATATATAAATATCAATAAATTTATGGATAATAATAATATATTACATTCATAGTAATTATCTAAAAAACATAAATGAATCGTGTAGAGAATATATAATATGAGTCGCAGAAATAAATGTGGGACTAGAAATTCCCTTAACTTATGTCTTCATACTCTTCGTACTCATTCATCCCTCATGTCATTTGGGAAAATTTAATTTTCAAACATAAAAATACATTAAAAAAATTATTTTTTTTCTTTTCAATAGGGATTAGTTATATAAAATATATAAAAATAATATTTTAAAATACATTATTAGTATACATATTAATATTTTTAAGGACTATGTTATAACTATCTATTTTAAATAATTATAAATAAAAATAGATGTTTCTTTAAAAAAAATTGATGAGGGTAAACTGAGACAAGTCAGTGTTGCATGTAGTGAAATATTATCTTTGGGTAGTTTGTAAACAAAAAATTATATTGGTGTAGAGTAATTTTAAAAAAATAAAATATAATCCATTTTTTGATAAAAAGGTTCAAAATAACTATGTGTGTTACATTCAACCCCCACCACTTTAAAAAGAATTTCACCCTTGAGATTTATCATTATGAAACAACCAATTGAGGATTCTTATGCCTCATAATATCCTCATGTCCAATAATATAATACTATAATTTAAGACATCACCAAAAAATAATTGTTTAGTGGTCTTGTTTCATAGAGCATTTCCTACATGCTCAATAATTTCAGTTGGTTGTTTGTTGTAAGAAATATCTTGATTCAGCTATATGACCTCTTAATTTAGATCATGTGAAGTGTTAGATATGAACATATTTAAGATAGATACATGAAAAAAATCAATGTACTTGTGGGATAATTGGCGGAAGTTCCCAACAACAGGCTACCATCCTGATATGATCATGAATTTAAAAGGTTCTGATCTACCTAGGGCGAGCACAGTTTCCATTTCATCACATATCTCATATTCTTCTTATAGAGAGATATTCATAGACAAACCATTTATAAAAATTCAATTTCTAGATCATATCGATGGTATTAAGGAAAAATTTTATCTGATGTTGATATTCCTTGATGTGATATTGAATGGTTTTAACATTCTCAACCATTTCTTCAGTACTCCCATGTCCCAATATATTTTTTTCTCCAATTTCATCACAACACAATAGATATCCACATTTCATTATATATAAAGCTTCATATGGTAAAATATGAATTCTTACTGTAATGCTATTTTTTAAAAAACTCAACTAGGTGAAGGTGTCAACTCCTAATGCCTTTTAAACCAAAATAATAAGATCTAAAAATATCCTCTAGAGTTTTAACTATTCATTCTGATTGACCATCCAAATAGGAATGATAAGAACTATTAAAACTCAGTTTTGTATAACATTATTGGATAATACTTCACTAGAAAATTGAATTATTCCCCATATAATGATCATATATAATATAATTTTATATTAGATTACACATTACTACATTATTAATTTATATTCTAGAAAGATTATCTAGAGATATGTCTTATATAATATAAATAATGTGTGCCAACATAGTATGTTGATTGAATACTACCCATATAAAATTATACCCTTTATTGTTTTTGGGGAGTCTATGAAAAAAATCTATAGTGATGTTCTCCCATTTTCATTATGGTATAGTTAATGGATGCAACACATCCACCATGTTCACTTTCACCTGGTGGTAATGTATTGAGAACATGTAATCAATTATCAGCTCTAAATATACTCTCATGAATATGATTACTCCTTATGAGTGAATCTATAATTAAAATTAATATTATTTGTTTATGTATAATTTTTTCCCATTCATATAATGAATCCACATCACTATTGGAAAAGTTAACACTACTAAGTCCATCCCATGTATTAGGTAACATTACACATGAATATTCAATTATAATGTGACATAAAAGATAACCATGAAATTCTACATAATAACACATCACAATATTATCTTTGATGCAACATTGTAGATTACAAATGCTTAAAAATTATAGGGTTATCACTACTGGAAAGGGGATCTTTCCCCATGCATCTATACCCACGGGTTTTCTAAATTGTGGTGATGTCTCTTTTTTCGAATATATTCCCACGGTTTTAATAATATAGTTGGAAACCTATACTCAATTCCCTGAATGCCATTGGGATCCTCCTCCCCCTTACCCTGTCTTCCATATCCTTCTTCTTCTTCCTCTCTTACTCGTCTCCCAGCCCTCTTCATTTTCCTTGATTCCCGGACTCCCGACCCTTTCCTATCATCCCTAACCACTGCCTCTTAGCCATCAGACCTTCACCGCTCAGCCCTCTCATCCCCTCACCAAACTCCACCTCTCATCCATCTGACCATGGAGTCCCGACCATCTCCTCCCCTCCCTGGCCTCCGCCTCTGCTCTCGACCTCCCTCCCAGCATTCACCGCAGCCTCATCATCCTAGCCTCCGCTTCCCTACTCCAAACTCCTGCGATGTCCCCTCTCTCGGCTCCCTCTCCTCCCAGCCTTAGACTCCGCCTCAACTTCCCCTAGCTCGGAAAATGTCCCGGCTCGGCATCCGCCACCCTGCCCCTAGCTCCGACATCTAGGTATGAAATTTCATCTCCTTGTTTTCCCAGTGGTTGATATCTCTTCCGTTGAGTTGGTTTTTTGAGATATCATCTCTCAAACATATCCTGATTTCAATATAATGAATATGGAAGACATAAAACATGTGTTTGATCAAAAAGTGAACATAAATTTAGGGATGGAGTAAAAAGGTGATGCTAGGGTGCATTATGCCCCACTTCTTTTCTATTAGATTAGTGGATAAAGTGGAATTTGTTGTTATGTGGTCTCATATCCTTCATTCTTTTCAGCCTCTATATTATTTTATAATGTATTGGAATATAGTGATTGATGCATTGAAATATATTCATTTTTTAATTTACATTATTTTGATCCCTATAATTAATCTCTATTCAACGAATTTCATAGTTCTTATGTATTTTGGTGATGCATTCAATGTGTTCTTATAGGGTGATTAGTTGAAAATGACAAGGAAACAACCACTTGAGGATAGATTTTGTATTTAATCAAGACTATATCAAACTCTCTTAGATTTCATTTATTTTAATTTTGATTATGGTATTAGTATTATACCTAATATTTTTTATGAAGGTGATATTATGTATTTTCATCATTTTGACCTTTTGGATATCACATTGATTGATGTCTCAAAATTCATATGGGGGATTGATATATATTTTCTTTCCATTTTTCGATGAATTTTGATGATCCTATAGAGTTTATTACAAATTTTTTTCTTGAATTAAAATTAAATGTTCTTGTTCTAGAGCTAAGGATGGAGGATCTTCCACAGCTTCGCAAGTTGGGCGGTGGCTTTGGCCAGAGAGAAATGGGTGGAAAGGTTCCTCCTTGAATATGATTACTAGTGTTGTAGTGAATTCAACAACTAATTATAGTGTAGTGAGTCTAGGATTCTTATTTGGGATAGGGGATCTAATAATTATCAGTTAGATATACTGTAAGAGTTAATATAGAAAGGAAATTCGATATTTGTGGTGAATCGCATGATGGCATGGAGTAATGGAAGATCCTTTAGGAAATCCTAGGTTGAAATTTTCCTCACTTAGGGGGAAGGATCGTTTGGTAGTAGTTATCCTTCATGAGGTGGGGTGAGGAGAGAGATAATATCACTATCCTCCTCTGTAATGTGTTTTCCCTAGTATTAATGATACCACTCTATTTAGTGGGTGGTGGTCTACATGTAATTCAAAAAATAGAATAGGAATTTGGTCCCACGTTTCTAGAATTACTGTTACATAGTGACCCATCTCTTTATTGGAATCCATTCTAAATGAATCTAAGATAAGGGGTAGTCATGGAAGTAGTGGAAACCAGTAAGGAGGTGTATTGACCTAAGTTCCCATAGGGTGATACATAGATTAATTTTATGTTTAAAAAAATAATTAAGACCTTATTATGGTAAAAAGATGATTTTAATATAATATGAAACTACAAAAAAAAATTAAGGTTTGTTTGGTTCCAAATTGTGATGTTTACCCCTTTTAATCCTTTTCATATAAAATAGAGTGTCAAGGATATTCATAAGTAATATAAAAATATACTTTATTATTTTTAGTTTTATGTTTTTTAATGTTTCTTATATATATGAAATAGTGTTTCATATTGAGAATCCATGATGGAGATTGAATCTGAAATGTGAATTTTACCATATTCAGGGCTTAAGATTCATATTAATTGGGATGCTTGGGTGTTTTCGGTCACAAGAGGTTTAATTGAATAATTTAATTATTTAATTAATTTTTTATTATACTGAGAAACTGATGAATTTATTTATTTTATAAATATTATGAAATCTCCCTAGGGTTAGTTTTTCTATGACCACATGAACCTTGGAGGGAGAGGAAGAAGATTATGGAGCGAGGGCGTGGTAGTGATGACAAATTAGAGAAGAAATTTCAGTTTTTTAGTGATGTTGATAAAAAGTAACATGGTTGGGAAGTAGAATCAATAAAAAAATTTCACCATCAAGGTAGGTAATTTATATATATGTATTTATCCCCTTTTTTCTTATTTTGATCATGGAATAATTTTCTTTAAATTTAATCATTATTCATGTAGAAGATGTCCTTTTTAATGTATGATATTTGGTTTAAAATATGATATTGGGATAAAGGATATTGGGACTATAAATTACTTCTTTTTTTATTTATTTTATGACAACGTAGATGATTCCTGATCATACAGGGTCATCATTTCCAATCTTGTGGTTTCTCCTATTTCTCCCACCATTCATTACATATTCATCACTAACTTTAGATTTTAGCTGATGATTCAACTAATATCACAGATTGATTTTATTATAAAATTAAAATGGGTTCCATATATTTACATTGTGTGTTCTCCATGTAGGATTATATCTTGAGGATAGATTATAGGATATGATAAAATGGGATAGGGGAGTCTAGATTTGGGGTTTCTTCATGAATAACAATATTCACATCGACAAGATTATGAGATGAATCATCAATCCGGGTACCAAAGGATAGAAACCACATTACATAGGTGTCATTATCATGTATAGCATGGCCAAAATAAATTCAAGTGATATATTAAGAAAAATAAGAGGAAGTAGAAATGAATCGAGGAATAGAGTAATGTTTAGATCATAGAACCCAACTACATGGCGTATAGTTCAAAAAAACACACAACATGTACTTTGGTAGTACAATAGATAGGGATTATAGAATATTTTAAATACCACACATTGTGTGGTTATATCATTAAATAGGTTACCCTTAACTAGATATTTATTTTTGTATAGAGAATATACACCCAGGAAGACCATGTAGCCTCACAAACCATGTTGTTTAATACCAAATTCCATTTTTTCTTGATAGAACATGACCTGTGAAGATGGAGAAACTTCCAACTATCCCTATGGATCTAACACATCATGTTGAACTCTCCACACATATTATATTCATATTAATTCTTCCCCTTTTTTGGTTTTGTACATGTGATATCAATTTCCTAAGTATAGAAGATGATTTCCTTGGGAACACATCGTATACCTATACAATGATTATATGGTGACCTAGAGTCTTCATTAAAGATTATATATTTACATATAACCAGTACCTTAAATGTGAACTTACACATTAGACATGATGGTGGAGCTACATCTAAATATAGATATGTGGCATCTGTTGAATCTCGCATGATCGATCGTCTCAGAATTAAAGTAAAAATGATTATTTATCAATAATTCTTGGTAAATATAATCCCTCTATGATGATACATTTACACTAAGGAAAAGTTAAATGTCACATTTACTAGGAAGGGTTATAAATTTACCCCATGGTTTTGGGGCGTAAGAACCTCTATCTATAGATCAGATAGGGTTGGTATTCCAGCCCCCATTATAGGATTAGATATACTCAATATTGTTATTTTTTATTAGCCTTTTCTAAGGAAGAAATGAAATTTTAATAAAAAAACCCTCAAATGATAAAAAATGTATAAATAGGGGAAGAAGTTATAGAGGTGAAAGGATTATTATATTTTCCAAAACCTATAGTAATAATATAAATGGGAAAATTTACTAGCATTTGGGGGATGGAGAAAGAATTCCTTGAGCTTAAACACACTATTCTATGGGAAATTCCTAAGGAAGATTCAGTGGCCTTATAATATCAAATCCAAACTGAGAATGAAGGGGGGAATATGTAGGTAGGATAATATATAAGTTTACCTACCTCCAATTGACGAAGACAGTAACATAAAAATAACATAAACTGAAAATCATATCTAAGGGAAATCAATCAACTACAATAAACACATTTATTGGTTTTTAGTTGGATCATAGATTAAAATATGGAACTGATCCAAAATATAATATTGATCTTATTATATATTCTATGTAATAGATAGAGACATTGACATTTAAAGGAATGGTAGTATTATAACCCATATCTTACGATGGAGGTATTCCAACCAAAAAGATAAAGTCTAATCCAGTTAACTCATCATTCAAAATTAAATGATGGTGTGCCATAAGAATTTAAAACAGTAATCTAGGACATTTGATACAGAATACATTAACTAAATCCGAAGGGATTTTCTCCTGGTCTTTTCCCTTTGATTTCCATTATTTTCATTTCATATGAGAACCCTAATTATGGTGTGCATAAAATTTAGTGTTTGATATTAATCGAAAAACATTTATTTTATTTTTCAATTGATTTTAAATTCATTTATTTCACCAAAATGACCTTTTCCTTTTTAAGATTCTTGTTGTGACTTGTTTTACTTTGTATGCAGTAGGTGTTTCTATGTAATTATTTTATTAAAAAAATACATGAAGTTATTTAGTTCATTAAATTCATCTTCTCGTATATTTATACAAAAATTTGATACACATTATTGTTTTATATAAATTATTTATATGATTTTCATTAATTCTTGAAGATGAAGTGTTTTTCTTAAAATTTTTATTCCCTCTTTGAATTAAAATTTTACCCATGGTAAATACTAAATTACATGAATATGGGACTCGTTTAAAATATTTTTGATGATAGATTAATGTTTTGTTCTGTACCATGATTTTTAAATGAAATAACCAATTTTATGGGTGTGTTTTAATGTTAAAAGATGATTTTTTTTATATTACAGCTAAGGGAGGAAAAAAATTATCTCTCCCTTAGTTCAACTATAATGAAACATACCACTCTATCATAGACATGAAACCTATCTTGTCCCATTATGGTTTACGTTTTTGATCATACCTTTATAGGATAGAGGTAAGAATTTTATAACTGATAGTGCAAGTGTTGAAATTGGTTATAAAAATAAAGTCACTTACAATAAAAATGTGAATTAACTATTATGTTTTTATGTTCTAATAGATTTATTTTATATAGTAAATATCAATTTATTAATTATGATTTACATTGTTGATTGGAAGATAAATTTTATTTTTCTTCTTATAGAATGGATAGAAGATGGATTTATCGTACCGATATGATTTCAACCGCATTTCAAAATATTTTGGAATTTTTTTTAGATGTTGCATTTGAAAATGCTTTAGATGGAGGTTGTATGCATTGTCCATGCTATAAATGTGTTTGAAGACCGTGGTTATGCCGAGATGAAGTTAGATACCATATAAAGAAATTTCGATTTAAAAAAACTATTATGTTTGGTATCACCATGGAGAGACGAGTCAATGTTCTACTGGTCACAAACAAAATGAACGAAGTGGCATCGAGAATTTTATATTCGATCGGTTCCCATTTTTCCATCATCCGGAGAGAGATAGTATGTCGAGGCAAGAATTAAATACAAATGAGGAAAATACTAAAGATGATGATGAGAGATTGAAAGATTTATTGGATGATGCTGGAACTCCGGTATCTCAGGAATGCACTAAAATAACCATGTCAGAATTTATAATGTTGTTATATCACTGGAGAACCCTATATAGATTTTATATAACCTCTCATGATTAAATTATTACATTGTTTAAGGACATTATTCCCAATAGTGCAGATAGTCCCTCAATTCATTACAATTAATAGAAGTTAATTAAGAAGATTGGATTTGATACTAATAAAGTTCATGCTGTTCTGAATGATTACTGTATATTTTGGGAGGAAACAACTGACTATATTGACTAAAAATAATGGGGTACGTCTTGATGTAAGACAAATGCAGATGTAACACTATCTCGTGTAGCACAGAATGTAATGTGGCACTTTCCATTGATTCACAGACATCAAAAATCAATTCATGTCTGTGGATATCTCAGCCAATATGTGATGGCGTGATGTAGAGAGAAATAAAGTTAATGATGAGTTGGTTCATCTGGAAAAAGGATTAGAAAGGCTTACATTTGATTAAAAAAATCCTGATTTTGCATGTGAGGTGGGTATTGTCAGGTTGGGCCTATCCTATGATGGTTTTGCTCCAGTTTTCCAGATTCTTACTTCTCATAGCACATGGCCATTTTTTATTCATGTTTATAATCTTCCTTAGTGGATGTGTATGAAAAAAGCACTAACATTCTTAAGTATACTAATATATGGACCTTATGATCCCTATAATGGTATAGATGTATACTTTCAGCCTTTAATAAGAGAGTTGAAACAACTTTGGTATTTTGGTTTGCAGACATTCGAAGCTTCTTCAAAAAATATTTTTTAGACGTGTGATGCCCTTCTATGGAAAATAAATTATTTCCCTTCTAATGAAATGATTTCTAGGTGGAGCATGAAGGGAAAACTATCATGTCCTATTTCTATGAAGAATAAACGCTCAAGAAGGATGAAATATCATCGTATTTTCAGTTTCATGGGGCATCGACGATTCATTCCAATGGATCATTATTACAGGATGAATCGCCAGAGGATTGATATTACCATTGAGACAGAACAACCACCTCAACGTATCTTAGGAAGTGATGTGCATAATGAATTAAAAGATTTTAGTTTTTCATTAGGTAAAGGTCAGTTGAAATCTAAAACGAGGAAGAATGTTGACACTGAAACCTCTTACAATTGGAGAAAGAATAGTATTTTTTTTGAACTTCAATATTGGTCTAGAAATTTGATACGTCATTGTTTTGACATAATGAAAATTGAGAAAAATATATGTGAAATGTTTCTTGAAATTCTTCTAAATATCAAGGGGAAGACCAAATATGACTTCTGGTCTCATTGAAACTTGTTGGATTAGGGTATATGACCCGAACTGTGTCCTGTGTGTATCGGTGAAAACAAATGGAATGTTCCTTGTTCTTCTTATGTGATGACACCATCAGAGAAAGATCAATTTCTAGATGTATTGTAGAATATCACGGTTCCTGATTTCTATTCCAGAAACATATCTAATTGAGTTAAGAGAAGATATGTGATACTAAAATCAATGAAAACTCATGATTATCACATCCTTCTTCATGAATTGATTCCAATAGCAATTCAGCATTTTCTATCCAATAATGTAAGGGTGGCAGTGATTCGCTTGTGCCATATTATTAGAGACCTTTGTGCTAAATGGTTTTCCAATTCATTCTTTATTACAATTCACAGGAGGCTCCATTAATTTTATGTGAGATGGAAAATATTTTTCCTCAATCATTTTTCACTTGAATGTTGAATTTAACGGTTCATCTTCCTACTGAAACACTTCTTGGGGGACAAGTTTCTTTTCATTGGATTTAACCCACTGAAAGAAATATGTTCATAATGAAATCATATGTTTGAAACAATGATTACCCTGAAGGTTCGATTGTTAGCGGTTATCTGGCTCAAGAATATAAGGATTTTTGTTCAATATATTTCTCTGATGCCACCACAATACATAATCGGCCAATGAGAATTGACGATGACCAATATGGGTAAATTGATTGCTGGTTTCCATCACTTCCCCAAATAAGAGGAATTGTTGGGTCTAATACATTGACTACATTGAGCCTTGAAGCGAGGGAGATGGCACATCACACAGTCTTGTTTAACTGTGGTTTGATCGATGACTATATCATGTATGTAATTTTGATATTTATATGTTATCCCATATTATGAAATTTCACATATACCTTGAAATTTTATTATCATTTTATGTAGGTAACATAAACAAATTTTAAGTAGAGTTCATAGATCTTTGTATTTGATAAGGAGAGGGGTTTTTCATAGCCTAGAGTTTCCTGCTTGGTTGAAATCAATGGTATTACCATAACTTTAATTAGTTTAAAAAATATATATCCATTTAATTTTATTTTTCATATATATTTCAGGTGTTGAGTGTACCCATTGACAGCATTTCTCAAGAATTGAGAGCTCTGGATTTTGGTCATAATTCGTTGGTTCGTGAATGAAAATCTTTAATAATCAATGGGTATAAATTTGTAACAACGGATCGAGCGGGGAAAATGAGAACACAACATGATTGTGTAATGCTAACCGTTACAATGGATTATTCTGCCTATGTATCAGATAGTCAAACATGATATGAAGATATGTATTATTATTGGATATTTGATAAAATATTGTTATTGAATTACTACTCTCAAGGTTGAGTCACTATGACGAAATGTAAATGGTTTGATTCAATGATACATCATGTTACATTTACTTATGACTGTGGATTCAAAGTTATTGATATGAGTCTATTCTTACGTAACAATGAACCATACATTTTGGAATTAATGGCGAAACATGTGTTTTATGTGAAAGATCTCTAAGACCCAATTAGGGTATCATTAATGATGTAAACCCCAGTCATATTTTTCATGATGCTGGTGATGAAATTTCAACCATTGACTTCCCAAATGGAATTGGCCAAAATATTTCATTTGATGAATCAAATTGTCCCATTGTGAGAGATGATGTTGAACCTGATGTAGTGGTCAATAATATATAGAATCAACCATATATGTTCACTAATCATTCAGTTTATATAGAAATGGGTTTATCAGGTTAGTGTTACTATAATTACATTAATTATGTTTCAATTTGGAATGAATTGTTTGTATTTTGTATTTTATGGTGTCGTTTCATTAAATAAAATTTATTTTGATGTACAAAACTTGGTTTACATATTTTTTTGAAAAATATTTTTAACCTGGTAATGTAATTTTAAAATTTGTGTTAGTCATTTCCTTGTAATCATTTATACAATTAAATGATGTCAAATTGGTTCCACTCATGAATTGCTGATTGATGTAATTCGTATGCATGATTTGTAAAAACTATTTATTAAAATATTAAATTTCAATCTTATGTATATTATTCCAAATACTACAGATTTTTTAAGGAAGTGACTATTTGATGCTGATAGACTGGGGCGTGAGCGTGGGTTTGCTTCGCTATCATCAGTGAGTATAATAATTGTAATGTTTTTTTTTGCATTACATATAATTTCATGTTAATATTATTTATCAATTTTTTGATACATTCAGTTCCACCGGATTTGACTCATAATCCGTTTAGCAAGGGTTTGTGTGGGGATGCTCCTACACCTAGACAGAGAACCTGTCATACCTATTTGCACACTAACATACCATCAGACACCCCTTCCACCACACCATTCCATCCTCTTAAGTATTCGGGGATGTTTTTATACATGTCTCCATCATCATCTTAGCTACCCTCTTATTCACATTCCATGACTACCCTCCTCTACAGATTTTTTCAACTTTACCATATCCATATACGATTATGTATCACCCATCCTACTACCCATATGTTTTCGTGTCTACACCACCTCAAATTCCTACCATCCAACCATCATATGATGAGACTGTTCCATTAGCTTCCATTCCAGTGCATGAAGGTCACCAAGAGAATGCACTCGAATAGACACTTCCTGCAGAGGCTACTAATTCAGGACAGCCCACAGATCCATCACAGTCTATTGAGCAATCTTCAGACCCTTTTTTGAAGAAAACTATTTCAAATTATATTAATTTATTTTTTTCATGTTTACCATGACTTAATTCTTCTTTCCCAACTCTATTTCTTATTCAGTGGTATCTTCTTCTAGGCGGCATGGGAGCACTCGGATAAAGGAAGTTTGGAATCACCAGAAACAACTAATGGTGGATTGCAATCAACAAAATTAGATGGTAGCTCCAACTGTAATGCAGTATAGAAGTTTCATGGCCACTTTTTCAAAGTATCATGATATCATTCCGTTGGAACCAATTTCATAGATATGTATCATTAAAGTGATTAAGGACAATGCATGGGACAAAATATTGGTATGAAAATTATATAAAGTCATATCTATATTATTGGTGTATTTAAATGAAAGAAGATGTTCATTGTATATTCATTTTAACATTCCCGACGGAGAAGATGCTAAGACAAGAAGGTTGATGGATGTTGGAATGTTCTGGCACTCATACAAGCATGAGTTGTATGTTGGTTAGAAGAGCATGGTTAGAAATGACATAGAGGGGGTACCCATATTCCCCGACTATCTAAAAAGTAAATATGATAAAATGATTGCACATTGGAAGACTTCTAAGATTAATATAATATCAATATTTAATGGTTTACATATAAAATTTAAATCTTAATACTTATATTGAGTTTTTTAGGATGTTTCAATGCAAATCATAATGAATAAACATTCAATGACATATTTTCACACATTGGGGGCGCACTACAGTGCCTGATCATGAAAATCACTAGGTAATTTAACCGAGTATTGGGATGTTATACAGGATGTTATACTGAAAATATTATTAAATAGACATAAGTTATATTTTTGCATTTATCACATATGGTACTAATCCAGATTTGTGTATTTCTCATTTGTAGAAAGCTTAATTGGGAATTAACGGTCATGTACCTCGTTCTAAATTATTTTTCACCATTAGAAAGAAAAATAATTGAAGTGCTGTAAATGCACATTCAGAAGATAAAATTGTAAGGTTTTTTATTTATATTGTAAATATTTATACGAAATTAAAAATTTAATATGTTTATAATTTCAGCAGTCTTCCTTGGAGGCCCTAGATTGTAAGGAAGATAACAACTTCGGGCCACATGATCTTTTTAGTCAGGTATTAGGTGAGGAGAAACTGGGGAGAGTACAATGTTGACAATGGAAAAACATCACCCTCTATAAGTATTGGTCATCATAGGGCTCCTCTCAAGCCTCCCAGACCTCTGAGCTAGAAATCACTCATGCTGAAGTAGGTGAGGCATATAAAATAGATTTAGAGGAGCATGTGATAAGTATGCTAATGTCCGGACATTTCATGAAAGCTATGGATGTTTTGAGTCATTCGCTTCCATAAGAGGTTGTTTCTACTTTTAAACCATATATTGAGTCAATGAGATCTTTAAATGTTGTATCAAGTGATTCCAATGATGGTCATAGTGGCAATGAAGGCGGTGGTGATAGATCTGTTGGTGGTGAGGATGTTGCTGATGCTGCTGATGCTGTTGTTGGTGATGAGGCTACGGACAATCTGGTTGATGATGATGATGATGATGATGATGATGATGATTGGAATGTACATGGGGATGGGGATGTTGGTGATGGGATGGGGGGATATTAACCCCCTCCATTTTTTACTTATTCGGGATACTTATGTTTGTACATTAATAAGTTTAATTGAATTTTTGAATGGATGAGAATGGTAAATTTCTTTTCTTCTGAAAAGTTCTCCATAAATTTTCTCATGCATTTAGATAAAGATAACATTAGAATCCTTATTCATTCATATGGGTAAGTGATGCCCTTACTACCATAGAATACTTATCTCTAAATGATATCCCATATAGTGACATTTTATTCCATTTATTATCTCTTTATTTTTCATAAATTATTGAATTGACAGGTCTAAATTAATGTAGGTAAAAAAGGAATATATTCCTCAATTTTTATTTCTAAAATTTTCATTTTGTAAAATCGGAAGTTCTTCTATTGGTCGAACTGGTTGGGTTTTTTGAGATCCCAAGTCCCTGAATGATATGGTAAATGCTATATATTTTTTTGGAATTATAGGTAGCTTTGTAAGAAGGGTGCAGGGGGGGTTAGGTGCTGGGTGGGGTTCGGTATAGGGGGAGGGTGGGGAGGCGGGTGGGTTCATGGGGTGGGGCTGGGTGCAGGGGGAGGGGTGGATGGGTGTAGGGAGGAGGGGGGATGGGTGTAGGGGAGAGGAAAGGTGTAGTGGGGGGGATTGGTTCATGGGGGTGTGGCTGGGGCAGGGTTCAGGGAGGGGGATGGGTGTAGGGGGGAGGGGCTGGGTGCAGCGTGGAGGGGGGACGGGTTCATTGGGTGGGGTTGGGTGTGGGGGGGCTGTGTACTAGGGGGTGGGGCTGGGTGTAGAGGGAGGGGGAGGGGGGGCTCAGTGAACGTGTCTCTTTGTGTTTGTTAGCTACACAACTCAGTGTTCATGGAAATATTATAAGCTCATGTATGACTGGAGCTTTGAATGTGTATGGTTTCATGATGTTATTTGCATATAGGTTAAAAGTATGAGATTCCATGGATCTTTTCTTTCCAGAAGGTATGTTTCACTAAGGTGTGTATTTTTACATGTGTTTTCAATGAATCATCATGGATGTTTTCTATCTATGATATTATTTAGTAAGCTATGTGAGTATATTTTTTAAAATACAAGGATTGTTACATTAAAACTACTCATAGCACAATAAAAAAACACCATTATATTTGTATTCAAATGAACGTGTATGGATAATGAACTCTACAACAAGATTAAACAATGGAAATGAATTATGAATACAGTTTAAATACCTTTAAATTTGTATTCGAATCAAAGTAATTATATTCCTTACTTGTGCTGGGAAGCAAGAAGATAAGGGTGTGCTGATATCAACATATATGACTATCTCATGCATTAGTTTCATGGAAATGGAAAAGGAGACCATGGATTTAATTTCCATAGAATGATGACTGAATGTTTCTTTACCCCATGTAGTATTACTTATAATAATATTATAAAATGTCTCAAAAAATAGAATCAAATTGTAGTGGTGTTAGAGTTCTTTCTACTGCTTCTATTCGTGGGTCCAAAAACTAAATTTTCTTTTGATTACTCTATTGATTTCTACTTTCTACAATGAATGAAGGCAATATGAGGCTCTTGGGTATTAATTGGCCTTGAATTCATTTCTATAGGATACTATTTTAAATCCTGAAATTTTGACTAAGCCATCCCACACTGGTGCTAATGACATCATTGTTTCTTTTGATAAGAATGTGAAGCCCTATAGAAGATTTGATTCGTCAAGCTCTTTTGAAAGTGATTCTAAGGGAGTTAGTATTTACCAACTAGGAATAAGAGTGGTCTATGGTTTTCAATTCATGGTATGCTTCTAAAAAACCAATACAAATCAGTATTTTTTTGTTTCATTCTTTTTTTAATGATTATTAAACAGTGTTCTATTTTAGGAGCCTCTTGCTAAAGCTTATACTACTTTGAATGGCCTGTCTACTCTCTTAAAAAGTAATTTTTTCTGCCTCCAAGGTTTCTAAGAGTGATTCCTCTTGTTCATCTAATGTGATTATGATGAAGATGTGAGGGTTCTTATTAATTCTCATGCATTATATAAATAGTTCCATGGGTTTTTAGTTAGATATATTTTATATAATCTTTTCCATTCTGGTCACAAATTGGGCATTTGAAGTTTTTGTCTAGGAAAAATTACCTATGAAATCACATGGAATTATTATAATAAGTAAACCATTAAGTCTTATTAAAACAAATTAGGAGTTTAGTTATTAAGTAGAAATAGATAGATTTGATAATGATGCTTATAAACCAGTGACTACAGATGATTTTATCTTCATCTCAACTAATATTTCATTTAACTAAATCATTATCATAATTATTATGCTTGTCTAACATGGATGTTTAAGGAGATTTTTTTATGAGAGCATAAACATTGGGCAGTTATTACCGATATATTATTTAATATTTGAATTTATATAACATAAAACATCTAAAATTTTTCCCTTTCTTATTATGAAGGTTTTGCGATTTTTTGAAGTAGCATTAAAAGTAATGAAATTGATGATCAATCCAAATATTCCAATATTTGACACTATAAAAAATAGGTTCAAATACATATTTACATTAATTATCACTAGAATAACACTAGAAATTGTTAATTATCATTGCTTACATTAGAACGACTTCTACTGTAACCTTTATATTAGAATTTCTTGCATTAGAAGCCTAAACTAGCAACAATGTTTACACTAGAAAAGTTTAACAATTTACACATTAGTCTTCATTATTAGAAACATTATAGTAACATTTATACAGGAGTATTATTCACACTAGAAATGTTTATAATAACATTATTATAGTAGTAGTTCTTATATTATTCGTTCTTAGACTAGAAATGCTTATACATTAACTGTTCGTAGCAACATTACCTGTAAAAACTCCTTTTCATAATACATATGTCTGGGAAATACAGGGGTGAAAAATCTAGGAAGCATGGGAAGAATTCTGCTGATGCTCTTGTAGGACCCCGGGACACCCTGAGAGGGGAGGGGTGAATCAGGGTGGCAACTTTTTCTTCTTTTAGTTGTGGATCTTTTTCCCACGTTGGTAGGAACTACTTAAACCTGTATGATGGATATGATCAGCAATTAAACATTCACATGCAGAGACAGATGACACATCTATTTTTACTTGGTTCACCACTAAGGGCTACGTCCAAGGAGTATACGCCGACAGGTTTCCGGTCGTACCTAAATCCACTATGCTTCACTAGCTGCGGATACAAATGTTTGGGTACAGACACTCTGTCTCAGGCTCACTGCCTTTACAATTGTTTAGAGATAGCTCACTGCGTCCCTCGGGTCACTCCCGTTGACTCCCCCTGGCTCACTGCCGGTGGAGAGGATCACATTCTTCCTCTTCCTAAGCTCACTGCTCTTGGAAGGGATTCAGTCACAGTTTATAGACCTGTAGGTCTCTTCATTTTCATGAAGGAATGCATCGTCCTCTGTATGTAGATGCTCTTTTGAAGTCCAACTTTCACCCGCAGATGAATCTCACTTTGCACCGGATGTACCGGGCAACCTCAATTTTTACGCGCAATGCTTACGGTGTCTTGCGCGCAATTTCTATGGTATGCGCGAAATTTCTTTTTCGCGCAACTTCCAAATATTACGCGCAGCCTGGAAACTGCCTTGCATGAAATTCACTACTCTTGCGCGAAATCCACTTTTCGCGCAATCTTCCTTTTACGCGCCAATCACCAACTTTCTGCGCAGCCTTTGCTTTTCGCGAAATCTGAATTTACGCGCAAACTTTAAGTTTACGCGCAACACCCTTTCTAACTTCAATTTCGCGCACCAGAGCTCGTGTATTTTCTATGTCTTGAACTCTATTGAATGGAGGAGGGTCACTTCATATTTATAGGCAAAATCGACCCCGCGTGAAAAACCCTCCTTGAGCGCGTAATCCGCTTTGATCGCGAAATACAAATCTTCCGTGCACAACCATTTTCCACGCACTGCTCCATAATTTCGCGCACCTCATGCCTTTGCCATTTTCCGAGCTTCGGACCTCGAAACATCTTTTGCGCGAAATACTTCATCCGCAATTTCGCGCGCCACTTCAATTTTTCACGCACGCCTCCAAAATTTCGCGCGCCTCATGCCTTTAATGATTTTCAAGCTTTCGGCCTTGAAACATCTTTTGCGCGAAATACAATTTCACGCAACCCGCTGTTTTGCGCGCCACACTTCAAGATTTCGCGCAACCCGCTAATTTTGCGCGCCCAACTCATGTATTTCGCGCAAGCCTCTTATATTTCGCGCACCACTTCCTTTTTGTGTGAACCACCTTTTGCAGACAATCCATTTCTTCATTTTCCGATTTTGAGGCCCAAAAATTTGGCAAACACTGGGAAACAGCACCACCTTGTATCTGCTCTTTTTGTACCGCCTCCAAATCATCCATTCCTCTGTCGAAGTTCATGAATCAAACATAGATCGTTGACCACAACTCTTGAACTCGACATGTCACCATGGAATCTCCTTTGTCAACAAATTTGTATGTCGTTTGTTTGCTTTGTCAACAAGCACGATCACCTCAACAGCACTTCTTCTTGGTGATCTGTATCCTTCAGCAACTCTTTGGCTTTTATCACAAACTCCACTATTGTGATATGTATTCTTTGAAGGAATAACTTTAGTACCATTATCTTCTGATACAATGTGATGTGCATGGCCATCTCATAATTGCAATCTCCGCATGGCCATCTCAGAAGTCAACTCATTGGCACATTGTCTTCTTCATCAACTGTCATGATCAACTTTACGCAAAGCATGTGATTCAATCCGTCAAGAAGTCTCTAGCATGGCTGTCATGATCAACTTCATGCAAAACATGTGATTCAATCCGTCAAGAAGTCTCTAGCATGGTTCTCATGCAATCATGAGTAATTCCATGGTCTTCATCCAAAAACCTCAATCTTCTTTAATCATCCTCGAATGGATTACTCCTCGCATTCTTCATTGTTGTAAACAATGTATCACCTTTGACACATGTTCTTTGATCTTAAGATCAGCACAACAATCATCTGAATCAACACTCCTCTACTTCATCGGAGTATTTCATGATCACATTCATTTTGATCTGCATTGACAACTATTGACAACAAATACAACCTTATACACAATGTGGTTCTAACAATCTCCCCCTTTGTATTTTGTTGTCAATACCTTAAACATCATCTGAAATGAATCCGTCAATGTCAAAATGAGAATCGAATCTTCTGCATTTCACTTTCTCTCCCCCTTATTGACAAGAAATACAAAGCGCATGGTAGGGAGGGTATCAATCCTCACTTAAGCAAAGTTTCATTAATCATTTCACTCTAAGTCTACTTGAGCAATGCTCGATGTAGAAAACAAGAGGATTTGATTAAGTCAACAATGTTGTCCATTATTCACAGATCATGATACCAACGTGAGATGAGAACTCATGTATCTTGTCTTCAAGGGTTTACCACTTTTATTTCAGGTAGAAGAAGATCAAATATGATAGATAATAATCAACCTGAAACTCATGCACTCACTTCAGCAAATAGATCAAAAACATTCAAGTGAAATCGACAGGATAAGTGACCTTGGGGCACTTCCATTCTCTTTATGTCAATGATCAATAAAGTTACTCCCCCTTTGTAAAATAATATTTGATCTGAGTAACCAAGGGATAGTGATTGAGAAATTACATACCTTCTTCATTGGTGTGTTCTTCAAGAAATTCACAGAATAACTGCTTTTGAGTCCACCTGGAGTTGATATTGATTGAAACAGTGATTATGGAAGCTTCTTCATTCTTCTCCCCCGCAAGGTAAACACTCCTCATCATCTTCATCAAGAGTGATCCTTCATCATCGTAATCTTTGAATATCAATTGAAGAATCTACTAAGGATGGAAACTTCTTCAGCTTGGCTATCAAGAGTTGACAGCATTCACTACTTCTCAGGTTCTCCCCCTGAGAGCATGCTTCACCTTCAATTCCCTGCATTATTAGTACAAATAGAATACAGAAATGATTACGGGAATAAGGTGGTTCCTTCTTGCTTCATCAAGAAGACTTGCTTGGTTGAGGTTCTTTTCTCAACCAAGTTCCTCTGTTCACTCCAGTCTTCATGCCTGTACATTTGAACATGTATTCTGACATCTTTCGGTGTGGCATGGATCTGTTCACATTCACTTCTGCTTTGTGTGGAGAATTGTTCCGCTTAGCAGCCATCATGAATGGTACATTCTTACTCCTCTTAAGGACTGCTTCTTGCTCTGGTATTAAGGTTAGGCAACCTTTTGCAATGTGACCAGACTTCTCGCATCTCTCACACAGAACTTCTTTGATATGTGTGTTTCTCTTTGTTTGCAAACTCTCCTGCACTATGTCTTCATCATGTGAAAGTTTTCCTTTTCCTTTGTCACCAGCCTTGGCCTTCTCATCTTCATGTTTCCTTATTCTTTCCAAATCGTTTGGCCAGATGACCAATATGTCATTTGGAACTTTTGAAGCTGGTTTAGGTCTTCCACATGGGTTCATCTGAGATTCATTCCACTTAGTGTTTCTCTTGGATGAATGACCCTTCAATTTCATGGATCTAAAATCCTGGGTCTTCTCAGCTTGCCTAGTTGATATCTTCTTGGGGAGATGTGTGTTCACCATATTCTTCTGATTTCTTCCCAAGGTACGTTCTTCATACTTAGATGGCTTGTGTGGTCTTCTGTTCTTATCATCTCTAGATATCTGTTGACCTAGGCATGCACCATTCTTGTGACCACTGCCGTTGCATGCATCACAGATGTTATCAAGAATTCCAAATCTGTTTGCTGTAAACAGATGCTTCTGGACCTGTGGATGTTGCTTCTTCTTCTCCGGCTTCCTCCCCTTTGATATAGGCATTCCCTGTGCTTTTCCATGAAAGGGATTATAAAAACAATCCAGTGCACAGTGCCCAAATCTATTGCAGCACCAACATTGACCCACAAATCTTTTCTTCTTTGTGTCTTCTGTATTAAGTTTTTGGGCCATCTGCTTAATCTTTTGTTCTCTATTTGAGGAACCCACTTCCTCCTTTTTCTTCCCATCCACCCTAGCCATGGTTGTAGGTTTATTCTTCTCACCTTTCCTCATCCATAGTTGTTTAGAACTTTTCTTCCCACCTGCACTGATTATAGGAGTATATTTAGAAATATGAGTACAAGATGGTTTGGATGGTACCTTCACATTCTCAGTTGCTTGTGATAGATCAAAGAGTGAAGTCATGATCTTCTTATCACATGTTGGAGGTCTTTTGACAATAGAATCCAACAGTGAGCATTGAGTACCAATAGCAACTAATTCTTGATGTGGATATTCAAGAGTTGTCATAATCTTCTTATCACATGTTGGAGGCATTTCAGCTTTAGACTCCTCCAACGAACATTGAGTGTAAGCATCACTCATTTCATTCTTTTGTGAAGTCTCAATATGTGTGTTCTCAATCTTGGTCAACTGAGCTTCCAATTTAGGACCCACAATATTGAGGATGATCTTATGATCTTCAATTGTGATCATCTTCTCTTCACAAGTCTTCTTCAACCTTTCAACCTCATCTTCATGCATCTTAACTTTGTTTTGTAACAAAGAGTCAAGTTCCCTGAATTTAATGGAAGTTTCTTCCAAACAAAAATTCTTGACTTCATTGCTCTTCTTCAGCTCAGCTTCAAGTGCATGGATCCTTTCTTTTAAAGTCTTATTGAATTCCTCTTCTTCTTCAAATACTTTCACCCGTTTGATGAGCTTCATACTTTCCATAACTTTTATTTCCAACCCTTTTTCCATATTGTCAGCTTCCCTTTCTAATCGATTGATCTCAACCTGCATAGATTGGAATAGGCTACAAATAATAGAAACCCTTTCTTCTGGAATATCATGCATATATGTTCTGAGTTTTTCCTGAAAGCCCGAATTAGGGGTATCATCCTTTCCTCTGGATGAGTTCTGAGCCACCTTCTTGATACTTTCCAAGCCTAATGTTTCTTCATTATTGGAATGGCATGGAGAACAAGACACTATATCTTCTTTGGATGTGGGGGACTTCTTCATCATCTCCTTCTCTTTCTTTTTCCTATTTGTCAAAGTCTTGGTGGATATATATTTCTGCTCAGAAATGACTGCGTCATTATCAAGACTGCTCTTCATTGTTGACTCTAGGAAAGAAACTCAAATCCTCTTCTCAATAGAATTACTGGATAATATCCAACATACGTTAACCTTTCCCTCTGATACCACTTGTATGACCCCGGGACACCCTGAGAGGGGAGGGGTGAATCAGGGTGGAAACTTTTTCTTCTTTTAGTTGTGGATCTTGTTCCGACGTTGGTAGGAACTACTTAAACCTGTATGATGGATATGATCAGCAATTAAACATTCACATGAAGAGACAGATGACACATCTATTTTTACTTGGTTCACCACTAAGGGCTACGTCCAAGGAGTATACGCCGACAGGTTTCCGGTCGTACCTAAATCCACTATGCTTCACTAGCTGCGGATACAAATGTTTGGGTACAGACACTCTGTCTCAGGCTCACTGCCTTTACAATTGTTTAGAGATAGCTCACTGCGTCCCTCGGGTCACTCCCGTTGACTCCCCCTGGCTCACTGCCGGTGGAGAGGATCACCTTCTTCCTCTTCCTAAGCTCACTGCTCTTGGAAGGGATTCAGTCACAGTTTATAGACCTGTAGGTCTCTTCATTTTCATAAAGGAATGCATCTTCCTCTGTATGTAGATGCTCTGTTGAAGTCCAACTTTCACCCGCAGATGAATCTCACTTTGCACCGGATGTACCGGGCAACCTCAATTTTTACGCGCAACCCTTACGGTGTCTTGCGCGCAATTTCTATGGTATGCGCGAAATTTCTTTTTCGCGCAACTTCCAAATATTACGCGCAGCCTGGAAACTGCCTTGCATGAAATTCACTACTCTTGCGCGAAATCCACTTTTCGCGCAATCTTCCTTTTACGCGCCAATCACCAACTTTCTGAGCAGCCTTTGCTTTTCGCGCAATCTGACTTTACGCGCAAACTTTAAGTTTACGCGCAACACCCTTTCTAACTTCAATTTCGCGCACCAGAGCTCGGGTATTTTCTATGTCTTGAACTCTATTGAATGGAGGAGGGTCACTTCATATTTATAGGCAAAATCGACCCCGCGTGAAAAACCCTCCTTGAGCGCGTAATCCGCTTTGATCGCGAAATACAAATCTTCCGTGCACAACCATTTTCCACGCACTGCTCCATAATTTCGCGCACCTCATGCCTTTGCCATTTTCCGAGCTTCGGACCTCGAAACATCTTTTGCGCGAAATACTTCATCCGCAATTTCGCGCGCCACTTCAATTTTTCACGCACGCCTCCAAAATTTCGCGCGCCTCATGCCTTTAATGATTTTCAAGCTTTCGGCCTTGAAACATCTTTTGCGCGAAATACAATTTCACGCAACCCGCTGTTTTGCGCGCCACACTTCAAGATTTCGCGCAACCCGCTAATTTTGCGCGCCCACCTCATGTATTTCGCGCAAGCCTCTTATATTTCGCGCACCACTTCCTTTTTGTGTGAACAACCTTTTGCAGACAATCCATTTCTTCATTTTCCGATTTTGAGGCCCAAAAATTTGGCAAACACTGGGAAACAGCGCCACCTTGTATCTGCTCTTTTTGTACCGCCTCCAGATCATCCATTCCTCTGTCGAAGTTCATGAATCAAACATAGATCGTTGACCACAACTCTTGAACTCGACATGTCACCATGGAATCTCCTTTGTCAACAAATTTGTATGTCGTTTGTTTGCTTTGTCAACAAGCACGATCACCTCAACAGCACTTCTTCTTGGTGATCTGTATCCTTCAGCAACTCTTTGGCTTTTATCACAAACTCCACTATTGTGATATGTATTCTTTGAAGGAATAACTTTAGTACCATTATCTTCTGATACAATGTGATGTGCACGGCCATCTCATAATTGCAATCTCCGCATGGCCATCTCAGAAGTCAACTCATTGGCACATTGTCTTCTTCATCAACTGTCATGATCAACTTCATGCAAAGCATGTGATTCAATCCGTCAAGAAGTCTCTAGCATGGCTGTCATGATCAACTTCATGCAAAACATGTGATTCAATCCGTCAAGAAGTCTCTAGCATGGTTCTCATGCAATCATGAGTAATTGCATGGTCTTCATCCAAAATCCTCATTCTTCTTTAATCATCCTCGAATGGATTACTCCTCACATTCTTCATTGTTGTAAACAATGTATCACCTTTGACACATGTTCTTTGAACTTAAGATCAGCACAACAATCATCTGAATCACCACTCCTCTACTTCATCGGAGTATTTCATGATCACCTTCATTTTGATATGCATTGACAACTATTGACAACAAATACAACCTTATACACAAAGTGGTTCCAACAGCTCTATCCTCAATGACATGAGCAACCCACTCATTAGTGCGGGGGAAGAGGATACATGTATGTTGTAGTTGAATATTTATTTTATTTTCTTTATCGCATTGTCCACATAGGCCTTTTACAGCTTCCTATGGAAGAAGGGTACTTATATTCACTAAAGGGTGCTAGAATGACACTGGAGGTGGCTACGCTGTTTTCTTTCTAGGGGACGGAAATCAGGGTAGTTGAGGGATTGATATTGTGATTTATTTTTTCTCCTTTTACTGTGTTTCTTCTATTTATTTTCTTTTCCTTCTACATGGATGTCCGACATACTGATGGGTCATGTCAATTTTTTACTTATTTTCAGAGGCTATTTTAATTAATTGCTTGTGGGTGGTGATTAATCCCTCATTCGAGACACCAAACACATATAATTTTCTCCAAATCATGATTTTCATTTAATTATGAAATTCTTCCTGGTATACCATAACCCTCAGTCCCCATCCAAGACTTCCTCATTATGCTAACACATCGAATGCACTCTTCATATATAAATTTTAAACACATCTTAATGCAATATATCTTCATGGAATTATTCTTGAAAATGTGCATGCCTATTTAATCAAACATACCTCATTCATACCTCATATATTTTCCAAAACCCCAACCAGTCAATCCTTGTTTGCAATAATCCCCCCTATAGAAGATCCTGTTTTTGAATTAGAATCCTCTAGTAGAGAGGCTAGTGGCCCTATTCCTCCCATTCAAGAGAAGGTGAAAAATAATATCCTATGGGCGGATATAGTAGATGTGTCTGATCTTGATGATATGTTGTGTGTTTTGAACCTTGTAGAGAAAATTCATCTTCATTTTATTTTTTTCTGTATGAGAGCAGTAAACAACAGAAACCTCATATAGTGTAGTTGGAGCTTTCTACAACAATGAGGAATCTGATGGATGATCAATTCTGTGATATTATTCCATGAGACTTGTGATCTATGTTGAGACTGACTAATCAAAATTTCTTCTGGTGGGGTGATGGTCGGAATGTTGCTCCGACTCCTCCCAGTCCCTTCACTCCTAGCTCGAAGATGTTGTCCCATGGATGTCGCTGGTCTGGGCCGACACATCGCGGTCACGCCGCGGTAATGTCGTGTTTTGTCCCTACTCCAGAACGACACCCCATGATGGTTCGAAGTCCTATAGATATTCTATTTATGATACCTAGATATACTTTTATAAACATTAGCTACCCATAGTTAATGGGGATGGAGGACCTCGGGTAGAAAATCTCTTGATTGAGTCTCTCATTAAAATATTTAGTCACCTGTAGAAAACATTGGAGATGAGGGTGAAGCTTGCGACTTGTACTCTACAAGGACCATCTAAGTGCTCGATAGAACTTCATAGTAAATTTTGGACAATAAGAATACTTGAGAAAACTTTTATAATGATATTTTTATTTGGAAAAGTGTCCTTTCGAGTTGGATGTTTTTATGATCCCGATTGTCGGATGAGTGTTTTGACACCTTAAGAGAAATTTCTTCTACATTATCATTTTTTATATGTGGGAACAGTAATGAACAAACATATCATATTTTATATTTGGAGAATTATACAAAAATTGGGAATCTGATGGATGATCATCTCTGTGATAGTATTCCATGAGTCTTGTGATCAATGTTTAAACGGGCTAATCATAATTTCTGTCGGCGGGGCGATAGCTGGAATGTTGCCTTGCCACCTCCCGATCCCTACGCTCCTGGCCGGAAGTTGCTGCCCAGTGTATGTCATTTAACCAGTACAATAGGCCACGGTCACACCACACTCATGCCGTGGTCACGAAGTGGTCACGCCGTGGTCACGCTGCAGTAATGCCGTTATTTAGCTCTACTATAGGACAACACCCCACTGAAGTTCACAGTTATATTGGTATTCAATGTATTATACCTATATAGAGTTTTAAATACATTACCCACCCATACATAATGGGTAGGGAGGCCCTCAAGTAGAAAATATCTGTATTGTGTCCCTCTTGATAATATTTAGACACCTATAGACAACATTGAATATGAGGGTGAAGCTCGTTACTTGTACTCTACAAGGACCATCTAAGTGCTCAAGGGACATCATAGTAAATTTTGGAAGACAAGAAGACATGAGAATACTTTTATAAAGATATTTGTGTTATGAAAAGTTTCCTTCAAAGTATTATTTTTTATGATCCTGATGATCTGATGTGTGTTTTTAACCTTGTGGAGAAAATGCTTCATACATTATCTTTTTTATGTGTGAGAACAATAAAAAACACACACCTCATATAGTGTAGTTGGTTTTTTCCATAGTAATGGTGAATTTGATGGATGATCATCTCTGTGATAGTATTCTGTGACTCTTGTTATCAATGTTGAGACTGACTAATCACAATTTCTAACTGCAGGGCGATGGTCGGAATGTTGCCCTGCCTCCTCCCATTCCCTTCACTCCTGGCCGGAAGATGCTTCCCAATGGATGTTTCTAGACTGGGCCAACATGCCGCGGTTAGGCAGCAGTCACCCCTCAGTGATTTCGTGGTCACTCCTCAATCACGATGTGGTCACACCACAGTCACGCCGTGGTAATGCTGTGATTTGGCCCTGTACCAGGATGACACCCCGCAACGATTTAAAGTCCTATCGGAATTTGATTTATGATACCTATGTAGAGTTTTAAATACTGTACCCACAAATACTTAATGGGGAGGGAGGCCCTCTGGTAGCAAATCTCTGGATTGAATCTCTCATGAAAATATTCAGTCATTTATAGACAACATTGGAGATGAGGGTGAACTTGTTACTTTTATTATATAAGGACCATCTAGGTGCTCGAGGGACATCATAGTAATTTTTGGACAATACAAAGACGTTATTATACTTTTATAAGGATATTTTTATTCAGAGAAGTGTCTTTCAGAGTTAGATATTTTTATGATCCTGAAGATCTGATGTGTTTTTTGACACTTGTGGAGAAAATTATTCTACATTTTATTTTTTTCTATGTGAGAACAGTAAAAAAACACACACCTCATATATTTTAGTTGTATATTTCTACAAAATGAGGAATCTGATGGATGAGTAGCTCTGTTATAGTATTACATGAGTCTTGTGATCAATGATTAGACTGACTAATCACAATTGTTTCCAGTGAGGCGACAGTCAGAATGTGGCCGCGCCTCCTCCCACTCCCTTTACTCCTGGATGGAAGATACTGCCCCGTGGATGTCATTGGACTGGGCCAAAAAACCGCAGTCAAACCGTGGTCACGCTGCGGCCAGGCTGGGGTCACGTCGCACTCACACCGCACTCATGTCGCGGTCACAACTTGGTAATGTCATGATTTGGCCCTGCTCCAGGACGACACCCTGTGGCGGTTTGCAGTCCTGTAATAATTTGATGTATGATATCTATATAGAGTTTTAAATTCATTACCTACCCATATTTAATGGGGGGAATTCCCCCAGGTAGAAAATCTTTTGATTGATTCTCTCATGAAAATATTTAGTCACTTGTAGAAAACATTGGAGATGAGGGTGAATCTTGATAATTATATTCAACAAGGACCATCTAAGTGCTCAAGGGACATCACAGTAAATTTTGTACAATAAGATGACTTGATAATAATTTTATAATGATGTTTTTATTTGTAAATGTTTCCTCTAGAGTTTGATATTTTTATGATCATGATGACTAGATGAGTGTTTTGACCCTTCTAGAGAAAATGCCTCTACATTATCTTTTTTTCTGTGTGAGAAAAGTAAACAACACACACCTCAAATGTTATAGTTGGAGACTATTCAAGAATGGTGAATCTTTGGGATGTTCATCTCTGTGATAGTATTCCATGAGTCTTATGATCAATGTTGAGAATGACTATTCACAATTTCTGCTGGTGGTGCGACAACCAGAATGTTACCTCGCCTCCTCCCGCTCATTTCACTCGTGGATGGAAGCGGTTTCCTCACGGATGACTCTTGATAGGGCCAACATGTCATGCTCATGCTGTAGTAATATTGTGGTCATGCCGCAGTCACGCCGCAGTCACGCCACAGTCACATCATGGTAATGACATGATTTTCCCTTGCTCCAAGATGACACCCCGCGTCGGTTCACAGTCCTGTCAGAAATCGATGTATGATACCTAGATAGAGTTTTATATACATTACCTATCCATAGTTAATTTGGAGGGTGGCCCTCAGGTAGCAAATCTATTTATTGAGTCTCTCATGAAATTATTTAGTCACCGGTTGACAACATTGGATATGAGGGTTAAACTTTCTACTTGTATTCTACAAGGAACATCAAAGTGATCGAGGGACATTATAGTAAATTTTGGACAATTAGAAGACTTCAGAATACTTTTATAATGATATTTGTATTAGTAAAAGTGTCCTTCAGAGTTTTATTTGTTCATTATCCTAATGAACGGATGAGTGTTTTGACCCTTGTAGAGAAAATGCTTCTACATTAACTTCTTTTCAATTTTAAAATAGTAAAACACACACACCTCATATAGTATTGTTGGGGATTTCTAGAACTGTGGTGAATCTGATTGATGATCAACTATGTCATGCTATTCCATGAGTCTTGTGATCAATGTTGAGACTGACTAATCACAATTTATGTCAGCGGGGCGACAACAGGAATGTTGCCTCACATCCTCTTGCTCCCTTCGCTCCTGGTCGGAAGACACTGCCCCATTAATGTCACTAGACAGGGCCAACACACTGCTGTCACACCGCGATCACTCCAAGGTCACGCCACAAAACCTGCACACTAGCCCACACAAGCCACCACACAATTACGATTCATGTGTTATCGGTCCTAGTGGCATCGAAAGTGGTGTTGGGGAATATTGAAAAGATAATGACTTCTTTCATATTGTATTCTCATTAGGAAGGAATATTTTCCTAGGGCTGTGTGGAGAGGATGGTAAGACTAGTGGTAGATGGTGGTATTAACTTTTGTAGTGTCGAGGGATCAATGCACATTCTACCAGCTATGTTTTCGTGGGAGGTTCTTGAAGGCTGTTCCCTATGGGGAAATTTCATATTTGTCAAAGTATTAATCTGACCATGAGGATCCAGGGTGAAACTCTCATGGATGTTGAAGGAGTTTAATAGGAACATTCTGGATCTCAAGAAGTAGTCTCGGTGGATTGGTGAATGAGGAAACATAAACATCTGGTTCGACTACTAGTAAGGTTCCCCACTTGGAATTCCAGGCTGTCCGACTCCCAATAGTTTGTTTTCCAAGGCATGTTGTTAACCCTATTTTACATATTTTGTTCTTAACCACCATCAATGTGAATGTTTTGATAAAATTATTATATCTTCTTAAATGGATTGTTTATTCTTCACGAAGTCTTAAATGGGGTTTTTATTGGCCTTGATTAATAGGTCTAAACATCAGATTCCAAATGGTATCACTGGTGGTGAAAATCTATACCAGTGTAAAGAAATCCCCATTAAATGTAACATTTTGGTGTGGTGGATCAATGACCATTGTATACCTATGAATGAAACTATCAAGAGTATGGGGAGGGTGTAGGTGGGGTGTCTAGGAGGGGTTGTCCAGGGGGGTGTCCAAGGGCTATCTGGGGGGTGTTCGAGGGGTTCTGTAGGGCAGGTAGAGGGGTTCAGGTGGGGTGTCTATGGGGGTTGTCCATGGGAATGTCTATGTGGGATGTCTATAAGGGTGTCCAATGGAATTATGGGGGGGGGGGGTCTTGAGGGAATGGTGTTGGGTGAAGGTGGGGTGTCTAGGAGGGGGTGTCCAGGGTCTGTCAAGTGGGGGGTGTCCATGGTCTGTCAGGTGGGGGGTGTCCAGGGGGCTTCATGGGGGATATCTAAGGGGGCATGGGGGTGTTCAAGGTGGTTGTCCTAGGGGCATGGGGGTGTAGGGGGTGTCCATACCTTTTGAGGATTTCAAAAATAAAACTCCACTTTATAGTTTCAAATTACTTTGAGATATCAATATTTAATGAAAATTTCCCTTGTTTAACCTTTTGTTTCATGATGTTAACACATTTAGAGGCAGTTATGAATATGCCAACCAGGGATAAAGCCAAACTGATTTGAAGATATAAACCCATGAGCAATGGGACCTAACCTCATACGAATAATTTTGATAATGATTTTTGGAAGGGTATTCCCAATATCAATAGGTCTGAAATCCTTTACATCCAAAAAATTTTCCTTCACTGGGATAAGGGAAATAAAATTGGAGTTGATTCCATAGGGCATTAAGGGGTGGTTAAATAACTCCCTTATAACGATAAGGATCTCATCACATACTCTATCATAGTAGAACATAATGAATTTATTTTGAACCCATTAGGACCAACCACACAGTCAAGGTTTAGAGAAAAAAGGGCACTGTGAACCACATTCTCATTAAGGGATGCAATAAGGGAGATTGTAGGATTGGAGTAGCCTGATCTGGTTGACTACACTCCAGTGCAGGAAGGATGTATTTTTTGCATCTTCTATAAGAATTTTTTTTCATCAAAAAGAGATAAATTATTGTGAGGCTTTTACATTAAAAATTTATTTAGGACATTTCTATTAAAAACTATTTTCTTCGTTGAAAACTTTGGCCAGCTCTGCTTATGTTTTAACTGGTGAACACAATTCATTGTGGTGCCAATTTTTTTGCATTCTGGTTTGCATTGTGTCACAGTGGTTTCACAGGGGGGTGGGGGTGTCGTACAGGGAGGGAGATATGGGTGCAGGGGGGATGGGTGCATGGCTGGGTGTAGGTGGTACTGAGGGTGCAGGGGGTGTTCATGAGGGGGGTAGTGGCGGTGCAGGTGGGGGGGGGGGGTGGATAGTGGTGGTGCATTGGGGGGGGGGAGGGGGGGGGGGACCTGGGAACATGGGGTATTGAGGGGGCTGAGGGGTTGGGTGAAAGGGGGTAGTGGGGTGCAGGTGGGAGGGGGGTGTCCAGTGGGGGTACAGGTGGGGGAAGGTGGACCTGGGTGTATGTGGTCGTGGGGGGGGGGGGGGGGGGGCTGGGTGAAGGGCTGGGAGTAGGTGGAACTGGGAGTACAGGGGGGTTTCCTAGAGTGGGGGTGCAGGTGGGGGGGACGGGGTCATGGGTGTAGGGGGTAGTGGGGGGCTGGGTGCAGGTGGTACTAGGGGTGGGGGTGGGGGTGTCCCGGAGGGGGCAATAGGGTGTAGGTGTGGGGGGGGGGGGATGGACAGTGGGGGTGTAGGTGGGGGGATGGGGACTTGGGTGCATTGGGTAGTGGGTATGCTGGGTTCAGGGGGTAGTGGGGGTGCAGGTGGGGGGGGGGGGGCGGTAGACAGTGGGGGTGCAGTGGGGAGGGACCTGGGTGTAGGGGTAGTGAGGGGGATTGGTGCAGGGGAGATGGGGGGCTCAGTGCAGGTGGTACTGGGGGTGCATGGGGGGCGTCTAGTAGGGGGGCAGTGGGGTTGCAACTAGAGGGGGGGTGGACAATGTGGGTGGAGGTGGGGGGGAGTGGATAGTAGGGGTGTAGGTGGGGGAGGGGGACATGGGTGCACGGGGTAGTGGGGGGGGGGTCTGGGGGCAGGGGGTGGGGGGTTGGGTGCAGGTGGTACTTGGGGTGTAGTGGGGTGTCAAGGGGGGAGGGGGTTCTGGGAGCAGGTGGTACTAGGGCTACAGGGATGTGCAAGCTGGGGGGTCTAGGGGGTGTCATGGGGGGTAGGTGGGGGAGGGGAAATGGGTGTATTGGGTGGTGGGGGGTTGGGTGTAGGTAGGTATGTTGGGTGTAGGGTGGGATTGGGGGGGCAGTGTGTAGGGTGCAGGTGGTACTGGGGGTGCAGGGGGTGTCATGGGGGAGGGGGGTCTGGGTGTAGGTGGTACAAGGGGGGCCCTGGGGGTGTAGGATGGGGGGGGATCCCACGCGGTGTCAAGGGGGGCGGGGTAGTGGCAGTGTAGAAGGGTGTTATGTCCATAGGGGGAAACTGCTATCTCTAGGAAAAGAATATATACCCATGGGCTGAGAACTGTGGGTAAATATGCAGTTGAAGAAAACAATATACACACGGTTTTTAAACCATGTGTAAATTTGTTGTGGCAGAACCCTCTATACCCACGTTTTAGATAACCGTAGCTATCTAAAATCTTCTGTAAAAATGTATACCTACGGTTTGGTAAACCATGGGCATATATCTATATCCACGATTATGGTGAACCAGGGTAAGATGAAATTTCAGTGGGATATAGCCACAATTTCTATAAAACTGTGGGTATAGGGGAATCCCAATTCCTCGAGAGCCAATAGTTGCTCAATCTGTGGGTATAGCCCATAACCACGGTTTAATGGGCTATTCCCATAGTTTCAAGCTGCGGTTATTGGGAAATTTTCTATTACTGAATGTACGATCTGGTTCTTTGATTTACATTCACTTCAATTCACTGAAATTTTCCACACATTAATTTATCTAGAGAAAAATGTAACCCATACGAGTTAACATGGTCATAGGAATATATTTTTCTAAGAATTCATTCACAAACTGTCAATAATATCCAGCTATACCAGGAATAATATGGATCTCAGTCAATATGGTTAGTCTAGGATGACACTCAATAACCACTTTCATTGATGGATCTAATGAAATATCCTTTTTAAATATTATATTTATTATAAATGAAATGTTTTTCATCCAGAATTAAATATTTTTAATATTTCATATAGATCCCTCTTCAATAGGGACTTCAGTACAATTATCATGTGTTCTTCATGCTCTTCATTTCACATTGAATATATAATAATATCATATATAAATACTACTAGAAACTGATCATGGTAATATCTGAAGACTCTAATCATCAAATCCATGAAGACATCATGGGAAATAATATGACTAAAAAGAATCACTATATATTCAAAGTGTCCATAACATTTATGGAATTCTATATTGGTCATATCCTCTATCTTGAAAATCAACTGATTATATCTAGAATGATGTTTATTATATTAAAAGTATTGAGCTCCGCCCAATTAAAGAAACTAGTGTTCAATATGGGGAAGTGAATTATTTTTCTTGATCATGATCTTTTTCAACTACTGAAATTGAATGAAGAGTAGAATTGATATGTCTATATTGTTCACAAAAAGAATTCGCATCCCACAAGGTGACACACTAGGCCAAATGAATCCCTTATCCAGGCTTTTATAGATATTTTTATTCAAATAATAAAACACAATTTGGGAAATTCTATAGGGAGTCATTAAAATTTGTGTGGAACTAGTTATGAGTTCAATAAAGAAATAAAATTCACATTTTGGTCTAAGTATATAATGGTCTTGTATAAATACATCCATAAATTCTTGAAATATAGGAATATCAATGATGTCATTAATCTCCCCAAAAAATTTAGGTCAATAACCCTTCTGAATTAGAATTAAAACCTATACAATGGATGCAATTTCTATATGATTTTTATACATTTCATAAAATTTATAAATGATCATATATTGTTTTCTAATATCAAACATAATATCCATTTCTTGATTATTGATGTTGTATTTATGTAGAAAAATATAATAAATTCATATGATTACATTAAATTCAACCAAATTAAGAATGAAAAGATTTTAAGGAAGCACATTCCCACAAACATCATCTGTAGAGGAGTCATATAAATGAGATTGAATAATCATTCCATTAGGAATTATCACTACTAATTCCAATTATAATATTTTTTTTGGAATCATAATACCCTTACTAAATTCAGTAGATATAAAACAGTAGGTAAATCTAGAATCAAATAACACATTAAAATTGCTATAGTTGATGGTAAGTGTTTCTTTCATCATTTAATTTTCTCAGCCATCATTTGAAATATTTACCACAAGATATTTACCCATATCCCTCATATTATGAGGTTTCTTATGCTTTTCATAATCCTTAATCATCAGGTATGGGGACTAGTTATCAAAAAAATCCATTCTCCTTATAGTCGAGGCAATGAAGTGGAGGAGGTTCATTGTGTGCATCATTCACTCAATTTTCTTTATCAGATAAAATAATCCAATCACATTGGAATTCAAATTCATAATGACTATCCCATACACACATAAATCATTTATTAGGCCCCTAATGTCAATTTCCTCCCTGATTCTTCCCGCACATAGATCATAAAGAAAATCACAACTTCTTCCCTCTATAGATTTGAGATTTCCCTTTAAACTCATCCTCCTTTTTTCAAAATCAAAATATCGATATATAACATCAACCTTCATTTCATCCATGGTTTTACAACACAAACTCTCTATATAACTACTAATATATCTTATGACCAACTCCGTTTTGATACTTATATTTAAGAAACAAATGAACATATCAACTTTACATTTGAGTTGGATAATGATATACGATTCATACCTTTCAACCGTTGTGAAATTATAAATTTATGTACAAATATATTCAACACTCATATTAATTGACTAAAATAAGTCATTCTCTATAATTTTATGAAGAATACAATGAATGTAATTATAGGAAAATTTGTTATTTATCTCTAACCAATCCATGGATATAATTACCTATTGCAGCATTGTATTATTGATTAGAGTCTGCCACTAGTCTTGTTTGTCAACTAACGATAAATGTATGGAATGAATTCATCATGTCATGAAAAATATAGAATAAGGAATATCTCTTAAGTGTTTTTGATCCATTTTCAGCAATAAATGGATCAGATGTCCCACTGAAAAATGGTTGATGTTTCCTCATGATGGAATCAATAGAATGTTCTTCCCTCCATCACTCATTTGGAATTCTAGAATGATTTAGATCTTTATAATGTTGTGTGAGCATAACAATGAGGGTTTTAATAACATCACCGATAGGATTTAGAATATAATGTGAACAATCAAATCATTTCCCATCTCACTCAGTATTGACATGGTTTATTCGGGTTCCAACCATTGACTATCCAAAAATCATAGTGTAGGAAACAATAAACATATTAAGGAAATAAATAATCATAAAAAACACCTTATAGGATTTTTACATTATGACATCGTTGTTAATTTATGATACCTTATTTTTATAATATTATATTTATTTACAACATATATTTAAATAATTCATGTTTGTTCCTGATGATTTTTTTAATTTATAATGTGTTTCCACAGGAAGTGTCAAACCAGGTGTGTAACAAGGCCCATTTTCGTGCACCAGTTCTCGATCGACTGTAACTGAATAAAATGTCTTCGGGGGTGTTACACTTATGTATATATGTTGCAGGGACACATCCATTTGTATAATCTAGATTGGGATGTATTTTTTGGAAACCATTTACTCTATCCTTTAATTAAAATACAATATATTTTCCCTATACATTTCCTTGTCCTTAATCTTATCCTCAGACATTTCCTTAGGGTTATCACTAAGGTTTTCTCATCCTATTTTCCAAAGGATCGCTAAACATTTTCAATAATTCCAAATATAGTTACCCAATCTTAAAATAAATTAAAATTACATCATTTGATCAAAATATATAATACATTAGACAAACTCACTCCCAAAGACCGTATTAGTTTAGTTCCATTTGAGACCATGATGTATAAATAATGGAACACAGCTGAGAAAAATTATCATCACTTGGTTCTTAATGACAAGAATTTTTCTTAGAAACATCACACATAATATATATATTTATATCATGGGAGAAGGAAACAACAAAAGATGTGAGATCAGATTATCAATAAGGGTAATCAAGAGAGATATGTAAGAATAATCATGAGAATAAGGATATAAGAACATTATTGTAACATTATAAGATCATACATCATGAATCATCTCATAAATAATGGTAGTTCATAATACATGAATCCTAATTGAATCAAGATCATAAGTCTTGAAATCACAATATAGTCGTAAGACATTGAATTGTGGAAGACACATAAGAATATAAAATCATTACTATATTAGTGAATCCATCACATCCAATTCCATTTTAGTGGAATTGGTTCACACCACAAACCATCATAGTAGTCAATGTTTACTAAAAAGAAAATATTAGCAGGAATAGTGCTTCATTGAATGGAGGTCACATCACATTCCATCCCTATATATCTCATGTGATATAAATCATTACCTAATTCATTTTATGGAAGTATAAGTCCCACCAATATCATACTAAAATTATATATATGTGTGTCACTAGATCAAAAAAATTGATATTAAATTTATCAATGACATGAATTGTGTATCATAAACATTTAATTACATCATAACCTATGGAAAATAGATATTTTTCATCAATTTTTCATCAAATAATTACCTATCAAAAGAACATGGTTTCATAATCATGTAACTTATGAATGAAACCCAATTTCACATATATCATTCCATAAAAACATAAACCATTTAGATAGACAATAAGTATAGGAAATTTGGATAATTTTCAGATAAAATAGTGACTATCACAAACATATTTCATTGTAGATGGAAAATAAATTTTATGTATATTTTAAAAACACTTATTTTCAAAAATATCATTTCATCTTCGTCAAAAAAAATTTCAAACATATAACATTTATGAAAACGTTTTTTATTTTAAAATAGCTTCAAAAATTATATTATAATTTTATTATACCCAACAATATACTTTAAATAAATTATCACTGAATATGAGCTTGAAATCACATTTTAAAACCCATATCAAAAATGTTTTTGATGATATGTTTTTTAATAAAATGGATTTCTAAAAGAGAAACCAATTTCATATATATCATTCTATAAAAACATAAACCATCTAGAGAAACGATTTTAATTTATCCTTTGGATAATTTCAAATAGAATAATGAGTATCACCAACATATTTAATCGTATATTGATAATAATTTGTAAACATATTTTTAGAAACACTTCATGAGAAAAATATAATTTCTTCTTTGAAAACACATTTTCAAACATAGAATATTTATGAAGATATTTTTTATTTTAAAATAGAATCAAAAATTTAATTAGAAGATTATAAAACCATAATGTATTATTGATGCGAGACGCACGGGGTGGCCCGATCTTCACGGCGTAGGGCAGCGGATGATGGATACGATTTGGGGCTAAGTAATGGGTGAAGGGTATGGATAGTGCAAGCAAGTAGTCAACCAACTCTATATGGAGTGTGACCTACTACTTAGACAATGCACTCAAGGGAGGGGTTTGATGGCCAATCCACACAACAACACACTTGGGTTGAGGTACGGAATTGGGGGCTTTGTGATCTTGGATCACCAATCTAACTTGTACATTGACAAGGCAAGAATGCACAAGAGCAAGGGAAATTTGGGACAATCCTCACACAACGGAGAGAAACAAAGATTAATCTCTCAATTAGAATCTTGAATGCCAATACAATGCCATGGAGTGGCTATTTATAGCCAAGGGGGTGATACAATGGTCAAGGGTCTACTACCCTAAAGTCATAAAGTCTAAACCTACCTTGTCCCCCTAAAAGTAAAAAAGATAAAATCCAACAAAGACTTTTGGAAAAGAAGCACAAAACTTTCCAACATAGCCCACCGGATTTGACTTTGAGTGCATAGCCCACCAGATTTGACTTTGATGTCCAAAGATGCCATTTCTAGAATCCTCCATGTGGGCAAGGCCTCCAAATTCGTGCAACCATGTGGGCCAAGCTTTAATCATCAATTTTGGGCTTGAATAAATGACATTATAGTCCCATTTGCTCCATCCATGCAAGGTAATACCCATTGGGACTTTAATGAAGCAAGATGAGCGCCCATTGAAGCATTCAACCTCTTTAATAATCCTCGTGTCATTCGGCCTTGCAAATCCAATTCCTCCACCCGAGCAATCGAATCTGTGCCTTCCACATGGTTCGCATCATCCTCCCCCTCTTGAAAAGGAGTCGTCCTCGACTCTTCGTCCTCTACACCCAAAAAAAGAGAAAGATCAGAAACATTGAAAGTGGCACTTACACCATACTCACATGACAAAGATATCTTGTAAGCATTGTTGTTAATCTTTTCAAGCACTCGGAATGGTCCATCGCCTCGTGGCATGAGTTTTGATTCCTCTTTTTAGGGAATCTTTCCTTCCACATATGAATCCAAACCATGTCACCGGGCTCGAACAACATTTTCTTGCGACCCTTGTTTGCATGATCCATATATTTTTGGGTCATCCACTCGATATTTAACCTTGCCTTTTCATGGATTTTCTTGACGAATTTTGCATGCCCTTTCGCATCCATATTAACTGCTTCCTGTAAAGGAAAAGGAACTAGATCAATAGGCACAAGGGGGTTAAAGCCGTAAACTATTTAAAATGGAGAATATTGAGTAGTGGAATGCTTGGCCCTGTTATATGCGAATTCCACATGTGGCAGACACTCCTCCCAATTCTTGATATTCTTTTTGACAATTTTTCGCAGAAGGGATGATAGTGTGTGATTCACCACCTCCCTTTGCCCATCGGTTTGTGGATGACAATTAGTGGAAAATAATAAGTTTCTACCGAGTTTTCTCCACAAGTTCTTCCAAAAGTAACAAAGAAATTTTGTGTCTCGATCCGACACAATGGTCCTTGGCATTCCATGATGCTTGACTACTTCCTGAAAGAAAATTGTTGCAATGTTTGTGGTATCATCTATTTTGTGACAGGGAATAAAATGTACCATTTTTGAAAACCGATCCACCACAACAAAAATGGAATCTCTCCCCCTCTTGGTCCATGGTAACCCCACAATAAAGTCCATTGATATGTCCTCCCATGGGGTGTTGGGAATTGGGAGAGGAAGATATAGTCCATGTGGGTTCATCTTTGATTTGGCTTTATGGCAAACAATGCACTTTCCCACAAATTTCTCAACATCTCTAGATGTCCTAGGCCAATAAAAATGTTCACTAAGAATACTTAGAGTTTTTGAAACACAAAAATGCCCCATTAACCCACCCGAATGTGACTCCTTTAGTAAAAGTAAACGGATAGATCAATTAGGAATGCAATGCTTATCAATCCGAAATAAGAATCCATCATGTAAATAGAACTTTTCCCAACTAACTCCAGGTTTACAATGTTCATAAGGTTCTCTAAAATCACTATCAGTGGAATATAAATCCTTAATGTATTCAAATCCAAGATGTTTTGAATCCAACAAGGATAAAAGAGAATATCTACGTGAAAGTGCATCAGACACAATATTTTCTTTACCCTTTTTATGCTTTATGACATATGGAAATGATTAAATGAATTCCAACCATCTAGCATGTCTCTTATTTAGTTTATGTTGGCTCCTAAGGTATTTAAGAGCCTCTTCATCAGAATGGATCACAAATTCTTTAGGCCAAAGATAGTGTTGCCATGTTTCGAGTACTCTAAACAATGCATACAACTCTTTATCATATGTAGCATAGTTTAGAGTTGGTCCATTTAACTTCTCACTAAAATAAGAAATAGGCTTACCTTCTTGCATGAGTACTCCTCCTATGCCAATTCCTCTTACATCACATTCAATTTCAAAGGTCTTACTGATGTCTGGAAGTGCATGTAGAGGGGCGTGGGTGAGTCTCTCCTTTAGCGCATGGAAGGCTTTTTCTTGAGTTGTCCCCCATTTGAAAGGAACATTCTTCTTTGTCAATTCATTCAATGGTGCTGCTAGTGTGCTGAAGTCTTTCACAAATCTCCTGTAAAAACTAGCAAGCCCATGAAAACTTCTTACCTGTCCAACGGAGGTTGGAGTTGGCCATTCTTGTATTGCTTTGATCTTCTCGGTGTCCACTTCAACTCCATTGCCACTCACAAAAAAGACAAGGAAAATAATCTTATCGAGACAAAATTCACACTTTTTTATGTTTCCAAACAGTTTTTCCATCCTTAACACCTCTAGGACTTTTCTCAAGTGATCTACATGTTCATGCAAAGTCCTACTATACACCAGAATATCATCAAAGTAAACTATCACAAATTTTCAAATATATGCACGTAAGACATGATTCATTAACCTCATAAATGTGATAGGTGCATTGGTGAGACAAAAGGGCATGACTAACCATTCATAAAGTCCATGTTTTGTCTTAAATGCAGTTTTCCACTCATCTCCTTCTTTCATCCTAATTTGATGGTAGCCACTTCTTGAATCAATTTTTGAGAAAATAGTTGAACCATTTAATTCATCTAGCATATCATCTAACCTAGGGATAGGATGACGATACCTGACTGTGATGTTTTTGATGGCTCTACAGTCAATGCACATTCTCCATGTTCCATTCTTCTTTGGTACTAGAAGAACCGGTACCGCACAAGGACTAAGACTCTCTCTCACATACCCCACATTCAACAACTCTTGAACTTGCCTTTGAATTTCTTTTGTTTCCTCTGGGTTGGTGCGATATGCTGGGTGGTTCGGTAGTGATGCTCTAGGTATGAGGTCAATTTGATGCTCAATACCTCTAATGGGTGGAAAACCTGGTGGCACCTCTTTGAGAAACACATCCTCAAATTCCTGCAACAAAGACTCAACAACATGTGGCAAAGAAGATATTAAGTTGTTAGTGTTCAACATCACCTCTTTGTACATAAGTACTAATAGATTTTGTCGAGAAATCAAAGCTTCCTTAACCTCACTCTTTTTTTCCAACATCACACTTTTCTCTCCTCTCAAATCTTTTTCCCCTCTTTATTTTTCTTTGCTCTCCATTTCTTTGCTTCTCTCATTTTCTATTTTTCCCTCATTCTCTCCTTTTTCATTTTCTCTCTTTTTTTCCTCATCACTCTTTTTTTTTCTCTCAAAATGTGATCTTCTAGAATTTTCATGGGGGAAATTGGGTTGAGGGTTATAGGTTCCCCTCGGAGTAGAAAAGAGTGATGGTTCAAGAAACCGTCATGAGTAACACACCGATCGTACTACCATGGTCGACACAACAACAAGTCGCACGCCTTCATAGGAACAATGTCGCACAATACCTCATCTTTGTACTTACCGATGGTGAACAATACCTTCACTTGCTTGGTGACCTTCAGCTCCCCACAATCATTCGACCACTGAAGTAGGTATGGATTTGGATGCCTTAAGGTCGGGAGTCCCAACTTTTCCACCAACTCGGTGCTCTCCACATTGCTACAACTTCCACCATCAAAAATAACACTACATACCTTCCCATTGATCTTGCATCGTGTATGGAAAAGGTTCTCCCGCTGATCCTTTTCTCCAACGGTCATTTGTTCACTTAAAACTCTTCTAGTGACAAGAATCTCTCCATCTTCCGCAAATTCTAAATTTTAAATTTCTGGAGATTCAGCTTCCTCCTCTTCGGAGCTCTCTCCATCGGTCTCCCATTCTCCATACTTGTTGATGATCATGGTGTGACGGTTTGGGCATTCACAAGCAATGTGACCCCTTCCTTGACGTTTAAAACACCGAATATCCCTATTCCTGGTTTGGTTAGCCTAAAAAGTAGGTTTCTTAGGTGGAAGAATTACCTTGTCACTTTTGCGATCAACCACCTCTTTTGCCTTTGATTGTTCTCCAATCTCCTTACTTGGATTTCTCCATGGTGTGAAAGGGGTAGTGGGTTTCCTCATGTTGCTCCTTCTTTTGATTTGTTTCTCGATCATGGTGGCTTGGTGGATCATATCTTGTATCTCTACATAGTGGAACATCTCCACTTGATCTGCAATCTCTCAATTGAGCCCATGTCAAAACCGTGCCATGGTTGCCTCCGGATCCTCCTCAACGTTTGCCCGAATCATGGAAATTTGCATCTCCTTGTAGTAGTCTTCTATACTCTTACTTCCTTGGATGAGGCGTTGAAGTTTGTTGTGGAGCTCTATATGGTAATGTGTGGGAACAAACCGCTTCCGCATGGTGAACTTCATGTCTTCCCAAGTGTTGATGGGACGTCTACCATATCTAGTCCTCTCCTTTTGAACTTGATCCCACCAAATTAAAGCATAATCAGAAAATTCAAGGGAAGCAAGTTTGAACTTTTTCTCCTCGAAATATGCATGGCATGAAAAGACCTGCTCAATCCGCATCTCCCACTCCAAGTATGCTTCCGGATCGCTTTTCCCAAGAAAAGAATGGACCTTCACCTTGATCCCGCCAAGTAGGTCATCATCATGTTGTCTCCTTTGGCCTCCTCTCAGTTTTTGGTACAACCTCCTCCTTTGTGGGACTTCATCAAGATCATCATCAATGTTCACCATCTCCTCCTCCATGATGTGGGGACGAAGTGGTGCGGGAGCGCGTCGTGGGTTATCATGGAACATCCTTGGGCTTGGTTTATTCTCCAATTCATCAATCCTCTCATGTAACACCTCCAACTTCCGATCAAGAAGCTTCTCAAAGTGGCTCACCAAATCTTGCATTTGGAATTGCGTAGCTTCAGGTGCGGGAGGTCTACTTTGACTTCCTTCATCGATAACATGAGCAATTTTGCTTCCCACGATCTTCTGCCATGATAAGTTACACAAACACAAACACACACCGGGGGGGGACACACACAATGATACACACTCACTCACACACGCGAGATGTACACACTCACACAAGATGTACACACTCACACACACAAAGATACACACTCACGCACGGAATATATACACACTCACACGCACAAGATGTATAGACACACATACACAACAAGATGCACACACTCACACACACAAGATATATATATTTTTTTGATTATTTCTCTCCACTCTCAAAACTCAATTTGAATCCCAAGCTCTTATGAAATATAATACCTTGTTTAGGGCGATCAAGTGCCACCAATTCCTCCCCAATCAATATTGTGTTGGGGGATGGTTTAACACAACCCGCTTGAGTGGTAAGGGGTTTAACAATGGTAAAGGGTCAAAAAGAGGGTGGAAAGAAGGGGTAGATAGGTGGATTGTGGGTTTTGCCCGATTGTGCAAGATAAGATAAATGAATAAAAATATGATCCAATATTGAAATGGAGAGTGCTAATATTGAAAAGCATGAAGATGTAGTGATTGTATCCGCTTTTCTTTTCACTTTTTGTTGCTGTCAATTCTCCCCAAAAAGTGTTGTGCTTGGAGTTTTAAAGCACAAGATGATGAATGGATAGTAAGATGTTTTTTTAAAACCTCTCAAAGAAAGGATGTGATTAATATTGAATAGCACAAAATGATGAGTTGAGAGAATTTGATTTTTTTTGCTGCATACAAATCACGTAATGAGAAAAGAAGATTGATGAATAATTGGCTCAATGCAATAATATTTCAAACTTTCACAATATAGGCCAATTCTGGAGGTTTTCAAGAAATGGGTGAATGATATGGAAGGATAAGGAGAGGAATGGGTAAAACAAATGTAAAAGAAGGTATAGGTTCCTACCGTGTCAACTGAAGCTCTGATACCAACTGATGCGAGACGCACGGGGTGGCCTGATCTTCACGGCGTAGGGCAGCGGATGATGGATACGATTTGGGGCTAAGTGATGGGTGAAGGGTATGGATATTGCAAGCAAGTAGTCAACCAACGCTATATGGAGCCTGAACTACTACTTAGACAATGCACTCAAGGGAGGGATGTGATGGACAATCCACACAACAACGCACTTGGGTTGAGGCACGGAATTGGGGGCTTTGTGATCTTGGATCACCAATCTAACATGTAGATTGACAAGGCAAGAATGCAGAAGAGCAAGGGAAATTTGTGACAATACTCACACAATGGAGAGAAACAAATCATAATCTCTCAATTAGAATCTTGAATGACAATACAATGCCACGGGGTGGCTATTTATAGCCAAGGGGGTGATACAATGGTCAAGGGTCTAATACCCTAAAGTCATAAAGTCTAAACCTACCTTGTCCCCTTAAAAGTCAAAAAGATAAAAGCCAACAAAGACATTTGGAAAAGAAGCACACAACTTTCCAACATAGCCAACCAGATTTGACTTTGAGTGCATAGCCCACCGGATTTGACTTTGGTGTCCAAAGATGCCATTTCTAGAATCCTCCATGTGGGCAAGGCCTCCAAATTCGTGCAACCATGTGGGACAAGATTTAATCATCAATTTTGGGCTTGAATAAGTGATATTATAGGCCCATTTGCTCCATACATTCAAGGTAATACCCATTGGGCCTTTAATGATGCAAGATGAGTGCCCATTGAAGCATTCAACCTCTTTAATCTTCCTCGTGTCATTGGGCCTTGCAAATCCAATTCCTCCACCCGAGAAATCGACTCCGTGCCTTCCGCATGGTTCGTATCAATTCTTCAAATATATTATCCTTTAATATGATCTTAAAATATCATTTTAAAATCCATATCCAAAAAATTTTCCAAAAAACGTTTTTTTAAATAAAACATATTTCTAAACGGAGAGAAAATTGAGGTCAGATATTTTTAAAAAAAGATTTCATAATTATAAAAATTAACAAATATTGGGAAAATTGGTAATAATACATGATGATAAAATTAATTAATATAGGAGTATAAAATTCATGATTATTCAAAATATTTCATAAAAGGGATCAAAATCAAAAACAATCCCGACAAACGATTATATTGTTGCATTAAACACATTACACATTGGTTCCATTGAATAAAAATACCCATGAAAAATTGGTAATTAAATGAATCCAATAAGAACATTACTGAAAGATATTCCTTATATAACATGTCAAATTAAATTATATACACCTTTTATAATCATATAGGTTCTTAATAAAACACCAGTCATAATAAATTCAAATTGAGATAAAACAACCTTAATGATTTCATAATTTTTTAACATTAAAAATCCATGATATAGATATTATTTTTTGTTTTTAAAAATAACCATAAATTTTAATAATTTAATCATATAATAAATTCATCGTATGTATATAAACCACACAAATTAATCTATTGGTTATTATGGAATATGTCTTTCCGAAATAAAAGTGAGACTAGAAATCCACATGCCTTATGTCATTACTCTCTTCGTACTCATTAAAACCCATGTATAATAAATATAATTTTTTGTAGGTATAATAGATATCTATATTCAACAATAAAATATTATAAATAATTTAATTATAAAATTATGTAACATTTATATTAACAATTCTATGTTAATGTTACATTTCATGTAAAAACCACTCTATTTTCCGTATGAGTTTCGATTTTTCATATTTTTCTTCCTATTAATTATATATTTATTTCATCATATAATAATGAAAAAAATGATATAAATATCATATATATTCACCATATATTCATTATATATGTATATAAATTAAAATATAAAATATAGTTATAGAAAATGAGGTACACCATTAATGGAGGTGGTAGGCCACACATATGCACGAATGATGTTTTCGTTTTCATGTCTTGTTGAAAAAAGAAGAAGAAAAATGAAATATATTGGAATATAAAATATCATTAAAATATAATTATTTTCTCATATATATCATATAAATTCTCTAAACCCATCTATAATAAATTCCATTTATATGTGATTGAATGACATCTTTTTGAGGAGGCGGTAGTCCACACATCCACAAAAGAAGTAATCATATTTACACAAAATGGGAAGAATTAATAATTTACTTATATAATAATTCAATAAGAATAAATAAATAAAAAATATCATATATGTTTAATATAAAAATTTAAATTAAATAAAAATTACCAACCACAATTATTATTCAATGATAAAATGGGGACATCGTTTCCTGAGGCTGTAATCCTCCGGACACCCAAATTCTATGATTGTTTTACATTTGATGGATGTGTGTGTAGGTGTAGGTATAAACCATAGAACAAAAAAGGTTATCACTATTTTAGGATACATTGGTTTTTATATAATAATTAAACAACATTTTTTATGTGTTTGACATTTGAATGAAAACAAAAGAGATTGTGGAATGATGTTACCTCTTCTTTTGGTAAATCCTTTAGATTTTCACCAAATGGATTCCTTGGTTAGACTTATAAAAATGTTAGGTCCACTAGAATGAAGGGAGGTGAGTGGGGAGGATATTTTTTTTACATTTGGGACAAGGAGAAGGGTTTTATAAGTGTTAATATGTTATGGGGGTTAGTACCCCTTATATTGGAGGATGAGTGCATTCTTGTAAATATAAAACTTTAAGCACTATTAAGAGGTCTCCATTACATAATGTACCACTAATAAATTTTAAAAAATTATTGAGTAGGGGTATTAGTATAAATATGTCCATCTAATGTCTTTTGGACATATATCTCGGTAATATGGCTACATAAATTAATGTTTAATGACTACATCATATTGTTTTAGCTTTATAGATGTAATTTATTTGAATTACATTCACTATTATTTTGGGTAAAAAACTAATTTAACCTTAATAAAAATATATAAATAAGGATAATTTGAAACTTTTAATCCATTTTTAAAAATTATTCTTATAAAATTGTTAAAATATTTTTTTAATTCTTCCCCCAAATATGTCGTGATAGATGATTTTTTAAGCGAAAATGAATAAATGTTTGAAACGTTTTTATATCCAATATAATTGTGATATTTTTTCAAATCACCTAAATTAGATTATTTTAATTAAAATTTAAAATAACCATTTAAAGGAAAAATATTATAAAATTTAACACTATAAATATATCTGATGAAAAAGCACATTTCAATTAATATACACGATTCTTAACTATTCATCCAAAGATGATGTTTTCAAACAGAAATACCAAAAATTCACCATAATATTATTTTAACATTATGAATAAAAAATATATTTTTTATTAAATTAAATTTATAAAAATGTATAAAAATAATATCATTATTGTTTACAAAAGGACTAAAAAAGCAATTCATTTCATGATATAGTATTTTCAATCATATAATGAATCTACAAAAAATAATAATCATTATTGTAATGATGATTTATGTATACAAAACCATTTTAATAATATTGTAAAATTTTTGTCTACTATTCATGTTACTATGTTCTGTTTATGTTTTATAACTATCTTGTTTAAATTATTATAATAAAGAGTTGTTGTTTAGTATAAACTCAATGTTGCATGTAACACCAGAAAATTAATTGCTGTGTTTTACACAAGATTATATTGGTGTATCATATAAAATAAGCTTAAAATATTGTATCATTCAACCAAATACGTCAAGGAAAAAAAAATTCAATAAAAAAAGGATAAATAAAACACATGGTGATACATCTACTGCCACCTTGACAGTCCAATGAGAGACCTCATTACACCCACAACACTCAAAACTTGTTGGCCATTCAAAAAAACCAATAAGATAATCCCCCACATAATAGTATTATTTTCATTACCCCCGATCCAAAACACCATACTCTATAGCTAACACGTTTTCCAATACAAAATTTAATGATTGGACATGGCTTATATGATCACGCCAGAGCAACAATACACAATATAAACCACCTATATTTTCTGAATCACCATGAAAAATTTCTACTTAGACTCACCGAAACACAATGGCCACACACCACTATGAATCTTGAGCACACAATCAGACTCACAGTCACATGAGACATATTTTATTGAACTGAGGATGAAATTACTAAACCATTGATCATGATATTATCATAGAATATTTATAGTGAACTAGAGAACCCTCAATACATTCACAAATACAAGGAACCAAAAAATTAATCCAATGATATTCCACAACCACCTAGGAAATGATCCCAAACCATTTCTCCTATGATCAAAACCCATGATTATCTACCCATTCCTTCACCATGACACCAAAATCACAAAAAGAGAAAATCTACTCCCAAAACCCAACCAAACAAGTCCTATAAATAACCTCAAAACCAAAGGTACCACCAATAGTCCACCTGTCATGACCAAGGATTCCTCATGTTTAACTATAAAACATCATTGATAAACCATATCCCTAAGAAAAACCAAGCCCAATCTTATCATCTGTTGGGAATTCTTTGCATCATTAATCCACCACAAGGTCACCCAAATAATTCTCTATCCCACTAGGGCATTTTCATAGCCCTCAAAGATGGGACTGTGTTTCCATAACTGAATGGAATCTCACCATAAGATCAATATATCCTATCATTAGATGGAAATAATTATTTATTAGTTGATTGTATATAAATTAAGCTACTATATGAGAAAACATCACATACATTTTTGTGGAAACATTGATCAAATAAACATCAATCATTGGGGAAATGATACATAAGTAAGAACATGTCATGAGAGTCTTATATGCCTTATACAAAACATGCACATAGACCTCTTCCCAACTAGATAAGAGAAAAAACTCATAAGTCATAAATCCATAACATAAGTGCATCACCCATGGTAAAATCATATAACTATAAAAATGGAAATTTTTTTATTATTACTTATTTATTAACATGGACTACAAATTAAAAAAGGTGTTAAAAATTCACCAATTTGTGATCTATCACATGCTCCAAAACATTCCTAAAAACATTTCACTATCTCCAAAAAATTATGACAACAAAATGAGATGTATTCAGTGAAAATTTTTAAAGAACTGATATTGGATGACCCAATATGTCACATTATCAATATCACCACAATAATTTTAGCACATAACTTCATATTATAGATGATGTTGACTTGCTATGAGGGTCTCAAATACATATTAGGGATACAATATAATCATATGAGGGAGAAAAAAATTATGGTAATAAATAAACCACAATTACATCCACAAAATTAAAATTACGCAATATAAATGAATTAAATATGAGAAAGATAGAATAAATATAATATTTCATAGACTATCACGGTCATTCTACAACACATTAACTAGTCTCCCACTGCAAAAACCATATAAAATGACATAATAATGAAATAAAAAAATTAACAAAATTGCATTATCAACCTCATGTGTACCTAAAACCTAGTCTTTTAGTTGTTTCCTCTACCTGGACGGATCCTTAGACTCCGTGAAAGTGATCCAAAAGAAAAATCCATAATTAGGCCCCTGCCCCATCAATCCTTCATTTTTTTTTCAACCACAAATTAATACATAACAATATTAATGGACACAAATGTTCTTATATAAGGGGTCATAAATATATCATTTTAGGACAATATCAATTGAGTGCCCAAAATCTGTTGTCATATGAATGTGAATGGAACAATTATATTCTCATTGTAATTGAATTTAATCTACCATAATATTAATCAACTAAAATAAATATACATAATTGAAATTTATATTCCAATTTTATAGTCCATAATGAATAAAAAATCATTGGCTGATTTCAGAAATCATTAAATCTGTGGTACACCGGGCCACAACCCATCAGACATACCAATAAAATATTATGGGAGATCCTAAATTTATAACAATATTTTGAGTGAATTTTGGACTTAATTTTATAACTATATTATTCCAATATAACAAAAAAAACAAGTACCATGAACTAGGAATCCAATTTTGGGATATGAAATAGAGGAATGAAATTTAACCAAGAGAGAGAGAACTTATATATAACATGTTAGTCTTGTAAAATAATATAGGGATCTATAAATATAATGGGGATCAACATCAAACTTATCCCCTTAAAAATTATCTTGGGCCAAGAAAAAAAATTCTTATTACCTATATACAACGAACTATAGTTGTTGTACTCATCTAGATCGTCTATTAGCTCCATACACTTTAATAGAACAATTCACTAGAGGAGATAATTAAATTTACCTCATGGAAAATTCCATTTACCAAAAAACCCAAAATTTATCCTCTATCATCGAATTCATGATAACTAACAAACTCAAACACCACAGGCCTAATACATAAAATCATTGGTCAATCAAATGGTTGAAAGCAACACATCAAACATATCCATAATGGGATCACCATTGATCTATGGGTTCTGTTGTGACACCCAAAGTCCCAAATGTTAGATCCATGAACTAAAGATAAAATGTCATAACATAATATGGTGGTCCTAAAAATTCACTCTAGATAATGGAAATCTCAAAAATTTGACTATGTCAAATATAATAACATTATACAATGACAGAAACACCAAAAAAATCAATGGCCATCACATCTCCCCAAAGGGCATCCAAAGAAAAACCACACCCACGTGAGAATCCAAAATAGTATAAAAGATCATATTTCAATGGGAAAACCCTAATAGTATCCTTATATTCCATATTCAACATCATTAAGTGTCCCTTATATCAATCTTATCCTTTGCTCAGTGGATCCCAGTTGTACTCGACACCCCACACCATCAACTCATCCAAAAAGGATCCAATTGACCCAAAGCTAAATCAAGTTGTCTAACACCATGAACAACAAAACCTATATTAATTGAGTCAAAAAAAATATTCATGACAACACTCAGTCAAACCTTATGGGAACCATCCAAAAAACTATAACTTAAACACCTTGGAATACCCATTCAAATTCGCTACTTGATCCTTTCTTCTTGGAACCATCCCGAGAACCTCATACTAGACCACTTATAATACCAAAGGTAAGGAATATAAAAATATCAAAAAACTCACTAGCTCCCAACACATCAAATACCTCAAGATTATTTTAAAATAATATCCTCATAGCGATCCTCACACAAAACCTCGAAAAAAGACTCATCCAAGAAATAACACCTCACCAACAACCACTAAACACCACGAGGTCCTCATCAATCCATACTATATTGAAAATCACTCAGAAATTACTAATTAAAGGAATAAGTCTAGATCTATGTAGGTAAAACATATAAAAACCCTCAATAAGGGAATTAAACAATGTTCACCATATGTACACATCTTTTTTCCCCAATATCCTTCCTCAAAAGTCTAATTCATCTAGAGATGGTGAGTAAAACCCAAGATCATAGTGCATAAAAACCCTATGAATTCAGTCACCAACATGGTATTCCTATATTTAAACACTAAAAATGGTCAAGATGAATACTCCAATATATCCTTTGTCTATGTATAGTTCATGGGGTATTTCAATGTACGTTACATGACTATGTACCCCCGTATGGAGTGTCCTGCTGAGGAAATGGAAAAAACCTAATTGTCCTTACATGGAACATCCCGAACACACATTGTATGTAGAGATCATATTATATCTCCCACATGAATAACATAATTCATGTTCTCTATAAACTATATTTTTATATGTTAATTTCTTAAATGCATGTCAGTCGTCAACACCTAAGTGAACTATTTTTCCAAAAACAATTCGTTACATCCCTCATGGGGTCCCCTAAAATACATATAAAGATTTAAATTTTAAAAATAAAAATTAAATAAGGATATTAGTAAAAGATGGCATACCTCAACTTTTAAAATAGTTATTCTTTGACTTAGGGTCCATGTGATGTACCCCGATCAAACTCTGACAGAAGAAGTTGGTGTCATATACCCCTCCCACATCCCTATTTTCCCATATAAACAATACACCCAAGTTAGTATCCCATATTAGAATACATATGAGGAAAAATTTGTGGAGAAAAAAAAAGAAATAAAATTTAACATGAATCCAAAATAAAATAATGCACTCTGTTAAGTGGCAATACTAGATTACTAAAACTTGTAGAAAGTATACACCTCCTATAGGAAAAACACTTCATTAAAAAATCAACCAAAAAGTTTGAACATTAATCCAAGTCTCAATTCATGATATATATCTAACCAAAAATTCGATAATAATAAATATTTAATTAATAAAATATTAAAATATAATTCGAAATATGAACATCACATGATTCCACCAAACACCTTTTCTAGGATGAATACTGTATTTTGGTACAAACAAATATGATAGAAAATTATTCAATGATCATATTATAGTGGAAATTTTCGTTTTCCAAATAAATATCTTGAGAAAAAATTATAATTATCTATGATATTATCAACCAGTGATGATGTGGCCCCTTAGCGGAAATTAATGTTTAGTGTAGTTTTAGTAATGGATTAAAAAATAGATAACATGAAAAAAGGATAGTATTTAGTATTAACATGGATTCACACATTAATTTATTAGTATGAAAATTTGATGAATTTTTGTTTATGGATGTTGAGAGGTAGTTAGGATACAATTTCGGTGGCCATTTCACAATTAGAGTAGTAAAATAGAAGAAATAACCATTGATTTTGAAATGGATAATTCAGTGTCATTCAGATTTACCAATTACACCACAACACATATGGTTATTACAAATTGTTTTAAATTCTAGAAATATGGGGAGTTTAACAGTATGGGGAAGATATTAATGTTAAATTAGTGATATTTAGGGGTATTAACTTAAATCTAATGGTGTATTACAATGATTATTTTAATATGGATATATGAGACGAATGATGCTTCTCCATGATCAAAATATCATGGGAACAGAAGTTAGGGATTAAAAGATTCATCCATATATTGGGACACATATTTATTTCTTATGGTATGTTTTTAAGAATATATTCATACTATGTTTTATTGATATTATTTATAATAATATAACAACATGAAAATGGAAATTTCAACTATTGTGCATAGATAATGAGCTACTTGATTACATGAGTGAGTGAATCTTATAGAAATACATGTATCATTTTGTTTTCATTATCCATCATTACTTAATTTATTTTCTAATCATTAATGGATCCTATGAATTAGTATAGATTAGATAATATTGTTTCATAGTTGGTGTTTTGGTTACCACTGATTCTCCCCCAATGATGGTTATACCCACTAATGTGCATTTTAGTTAGTATCAAGGAATGTTATTCCATGGGTCATATTCTTTTCTTATCTAATACTCCATATGATTTTATTTCAATGAGGGATTTTTTTCATTCAAGTTTAAATCATAGATCTAATTTCTCATATTTTTTATCCAAGTTGTTTTACGTATTTTTCTTATCGATCTGAGTTATTTCATTTATAACTATATCATTTAGATGGAATAAATAAATTGAATACATTATTATTGTTAGCAATAAAGGAGAGTCCATGTTGGATGGGAATATTTCTAATATATGGAAATAATTTAGGTTTATGAACTTCATCCTCTTATGTCATAATTTTTTTAAATATCAATTATGGTGGATATAATAATAACATTGTAAAATTAAACACATTGAACAGAAATAATAATATTAAACATAATTATACAGAGTGTAATGTGTTACATTTATCCCTCTAACAAAAGGAGTTAATATAAGTGATGGGTAAAAAGTGAATGATATTTGTAAGAAAATATATGATATCCATGATGGGATTAATATTATTTTGGTGTAATTGTTATATAAATACCATGGATATTTTGAATCTTCTAAAATGTGTGAGAAATAATCATTGGATACATTTCTCTTTTGGGTGAACACAATCATTAGTTTGATTAAATTATATTATGAAATTACTGAATATTCTATTTTACTAAAGAAATTAATGATAATTATGTTTGATAGTTTTATATAATAAGTTCCATCCTTTATGGTCATGATTTTGATGATGGGTGCAATCATAATCTCATAAATATCTTGATATCATATAAGATGAGGAGACACTGCAAAAATGGAAAATAACCGTATGTGTAGATGCGTTTTCAAAAAATATTACTAATTTTTTAATTTACATGTTCACTCTTAAAAATGAATAATTTTTTTGATTTACCATTTAGATTATATCATTGGTTATAAAATATGGATAAATTAAAAAAATTTCTACATTTTCATGTAACATAATTAAAATATTAATTTGAATTTCTTTAAAAATGTGTGTATATTATATATAAAAACAGATACAAATATATATACATATACATAAAAAATTATAAAAAATTATATACATATATACATGTATATAATCATATATAAAAACACATGAAAATATGTATATATTACCCACAAACAATCAAATAATGTGTATATATATATATTGAATTATTAAAACCCAAATAAATAAATATATATATATATACATATATATTTTTATATGATTATATATATATATATATTTCTATGTCTACATATTTATATATATGTAAAGTATTATTTTTTGAGAATATATATATTTATATATATTTAAATGTGTACACACCCAAATAAATAAATATATTTTCTAGACCATGTTGACCTAAAGAACCTCGAGATGGGGGGATCATGGTTCATGCCAATAAAAACATTACTCTTGATTAATTCCCTAGGTTGTGTAGATCTTATTCCGTAACTAGAGGGAAAATTTTTAATCTCTCTCTCCCTCCCTCAGTAACACTAAATTGTAAACATGAATATATAATGTAGTGAAAAAAAAACATATGGATTTTAATTTGTTCACCACTTTTTATAATTTACTGATAATGCATGTAGAGATGAGATAGCGTAATTGAATCCACTACACACACTTGAGGTGGATATGTGTTTTTAGGTGATTCTCACTATGTGATAAATGAAATATTCCATTGATGGTTCTAAAATTCCACAATATTGATCCATGGGACATTCCCTTTTCTTCTACTTATAGATATTATTTGGTCGAGTAAATTGTCAGTTTAATGATTTCAGGGTCTCATTAACATTTTATTGTCCTAATTACCTCTTCTATATCAACATAGGTTTTTGTGACACCATTAATCCTCATAAAAAATGTATACATTATTTATATAATATTATTTACACCTATTTTATTAATGAAAATCCTCAAAATATTGAACCAATATTGTCCACAAAACCGACACCAACTCTACTTTCTTTTTATAATAAATTTTGGGCATCAGACTTTCGTCTGATCCGAACCTTCCTGGTATATTTTGGTTCTATTTACCTTATTTTGATAGTTATAATCTTCCAAAAAGCCATTTATTTTTCATTGGTAATTATTTATTAGCAATTACCAACAATATTTATCATTTTATCCTTGATACCTATTCATTGTTCGAAACAATTATATATCCTATTCCATGAAATTTGTATTGAGAAAAAGTTGAATAATCTTGATTAATTTTCTAGACCAAATAACCTAGTATAATATAGTATCTACCACAATAATTGAGACATGATTCAAAATTCCACAATAGGCACAAGAAGGTCACACATTCAAACTCGTGATCACTAAACCAATCCAAATTTTTATGTCCATTAAATATGACTTAAGAATGATTCTATAAATACAAATAACTAAATATATACTCCACCAACAATGTACATCACTTCATATCCTTACATGAATCATATATCGTCATCATTGATGAAAATTCCCTTTGCAGAACATGACATCCAATATAGTAAAAAAGAACTAAAATACTTCAGCTATGATTCATTTTGAATGTTTATGGAGTTTGAATATAGGAAAATGGGGATGATTTCATTTCAATATACGGGTACTAGGACAACATATTTATGTGGTAGAGTAAGTATTAAATCACTAATTCTAATTATAGGGACAACTATCGATTATTTATCTACGTTATTTGTTTTATAAAATTAAACTATTTTATTTACTTTAGTTCCTCCACATTTGTAATTTTTTTTTGATATCTACCACCATCTTATGACTTATTCTATCTCATCCATTATCATGGAGTACAAACCCTATGAATTTCTAGGCATGATATTTCATGGTTCCCCAATGTTCATCGCATTTTATTTCCTATAATTTATATTGTATGATGATGAATCATGGGAATTAATTAATAATTGTGTATTATTTTATTATTTTTAATTGGTAATTATCACAAACCCATCAAAATATCATCCATATTACATCCCCTCATTTTTCTCAGTATCAATTCCTATAAATACAGTGATATGGATCGAGGGATGAATTGTATATGATTAGATCTGGGTGCTATAATTATGGATATCGAGTGTAGTGATCTTACTGGTTTGATACTATAAAAGTGTTCAGGATTGGTGTTCTATAGTGATTTTTGAGCCTAGATTAAGAAAAAATATATTTTAAAAATGGTGACATATGATTTTTATTAATTTAATTATCAATATTTATTATGAAATTCATTAGGATAGTTGAGGAAATTTTTATGGCTTACATTGGATAAGCCTCTTTCTCTACTAACGAATGTGTTTTTTTAATTATTTTTTAATTTTTTTACATGAAATAAAAAACACACTACAAATTAATTTATTTTAAATATTGATAAATATAAAATCATAAAATGTTAATAATATATTTATATTAGGGATGAAACAAATATGACACTTCCTGTGAATGACCCTTGTCAGTCCCACTAAACTGTATCCTATATTTTAAAAATACTTTATGAAAGGACTAAGAAATTTTTTTGCATTAAATAATAATTAGACCCATAAATTTTTATATCATTTCATACTTACACATGAATCTAATACTCACTGTGTGTTTTTATCTACTAATATTCCCTATTCATTTATAAGATCCATATTACATATCACATGATGTGGGATGGAAGTGTTTTTTGATTTGGATTTAATAATATGTATTCAAAAAAAGTAATTTAAGTTTATTATTGTTAGATTAAAAATAAAATTATTATATTATATTTAAAGTACAATCATTTGTTATCAAGTGAAACATACCTCATCCATACATAATGGTAGTGGTATGTTGGTTTTGATGCACACATCTATTTTTAATGATCATTTTCCATTCATAAATTATTATTTCTCAATAAAAGATACTAGTACATGTATCATCATTAAATAAATTACCAATTGAAAAGAGGCTGTAGTGGAATGCATGAACTTTTAGGTTTCAAATATCAAATTTCATTTTTTTCAGAGCCCTTCCATGAAATTGAAGGGGTTTGGCATGGTATTAGATGGAAGGATGTTCATGAAATGTATGATTGAAAGGATAATTTTGAAAATATGTGATCTAAGGTAGAAAAAAATATATTTTTTGATTTATTTTAATATCAACACAGTTATGGGTACAATATCAATAAATTTATCTAAAACTCATGTTACAATATACAATGAGGTGATTTTAAAGTGTTTTGTTATATACATGTTTTATTTCATTATATGAACTTTGTTACAATGAAATATGATACATTAGAGGTTAGATGAAATGATTAATCATATATCTAATGTCAACTGATTTTATGATTAGAAGTGATTTTCTCTTGGTCATGGATTTTTTCATTATATGTTCTCCCATAGGGGAATTGAGGCACAAATCATTGAGCATCAGTTCAATTTTATTGAAAAAATGATTCATCCATATACATGAATTGTATCTAGATTACATCACAAACTATCTCTAAAGTTCATATGATCTTGTATGTAAATGTATCCATGGTTTGAATAAGGTTATTAGTTATCAAATTATTCTCCATGACATATTATATGTAGTAGGATTCCATTTTATGATGAATGTGGATATTTAGTCAGGTAGGATTTGGAATTTTTTAATTGTTTTAGTTGAGATTAATTTGAGTAAAACATTGATCAATACAGTTTTTCAGAAACATTTGATAATTATATCAATATGTGAATTAAGTATGGTAAAATACTTTTTATTGGGTTGAATGTAATTTCCTCGGACATTCCAAGGATAGATATCAGTGGAACATGGTATGTGGAGTCTAGTATTTTAGGGGGCATGTGTATAAACACTACTAAAATAGGAACAATTCAACTAGGATCCATGATTATTGTTCAAATGGTTGGGAAACCTAGGATTAATTAACTGATAACATGTAAGATGGAATAAAAAGCTATAAATAACCTAATATATATGGTAAATTTCAAAAAAAATGTATGTTGATTCATTTGGAGTTATGGGAATGTTTTCATCTAACTAGTAGTAATAAGGTAATTGGATTTACATATGATGATTCTTTTGACTATTTTAAATAAAATGATTCACCAAATATAGTTGTGAGGGATGATGTATTTGTTCAAAACTGAGTGACATTATAAAAATAACAGCTGATTGTGAATGGTTCTTCTCATAAAAGGCTTTTAAAAGCACAAAATTATTCTTGTCCTTCAAATGATTAAAATTCATTGGAATTGAACATTGTATTTTGGAGGGGAACGTATGTTATCATTCCTCACTTCAAGAATTATTCTAATACAATGTTTGACATGATTCTCACTATTCTTTCAAAAGTGGTGGTGGGATTCTATAAAGGGAATATACAGGTTAATATTGTGTTATCAAACTCAATTATGCTTATTTGTTAGACAATTATGTTATCATAGGTATATGGATATACTTATGTATAGCTACTTCAAGGTATAGGAATGTACATATTAAATGATAACATTGATCATAAATATTTTTAAGGGTTTTATTAGTATGGTTATTTCTCTCATTATCATTTTTAGGACTGAATACGCGTTATGGTGGCCTTTACTAGATTTTAGAGGATAATCCTAATTCATTAACTCAAGTTAAGATGGTATATATTTTCCATAACTTTCAATATCCTATTATACATATTCAGCCTATTGAGGTGGACCGTTGTGAAAATATGAAATAAATATTTAACATCCATCAATCTCTCAAGGTGGTTGGGGACTCATTATGAGTCACAGGTAAGTGGGGGGGTATATCATATCATGATGAGAATAATTATTTCTAAATAAATTAATATTATTATATGGATACAATATCTAACAGAATAATGGTTTTTGATGAGGGTTGCCCATATTCTTCCAATAAATGGCACAAGCCTAACAATGACTGTTCCAACATCAATCCCATTAGGGGAATGAAAACTACTCCTATAGAAGAAGGGAGGATTGTTCAACGTCACTTGAATAGATACCTGATCTATTATTTAGTTTGGTATAAGGAGTTTTGGCCTTAAATTTTATAGAATTTAATTCTTGAATTTGTTTCCTTTTTTTGTTCTCTATTTTTATATTCCTTTTGACTGTAAATGTTGGAAATAATGTTATTTATAACCCCATCCTTTCATCATCTATTCTGTTTTTATATTATTAATAAATTTTAATTGAATATAAAATAATTTAATATATACATTTTATGTTTTTTAGTTTATAATTTATTCATATATATATATATGGTTGGAGGGGGTTTACTTTCCATTTAGTATCCCTTTGGTGATGGTCATAATAATTGTCTTAAATGTTGTATAAGCATTTTCTAAATCCTTTAATGAAACATTCTTTTGATAATAATATGATATAAATACACTCTTCAAGGGATAATTACGAGTAAATCAATATTTTATTATTTTAGTTTTTAGTAAAATATTGAATGTATATAATAACAATACCATAATGTCTTCCAAAATAAGTTCTTTCAATGATGGAACAACATTTTGTAACATATGTACATCAATCATCCCACCCAATCAAATGTTTACCGAAATGTATCTAATTAAAATTAACAATTAGGTACCACATACTAGTTGTATACATTCAATCAAACATTGAAGTGGATGCCTTCATTTATCTCCTATGTAATTTTGGTTAAGGTTTCTATGTTTCAAAAGTACTTATCTTCCTCAAAAACTGGTTGTTTACCTTTAATAATTTCATCATGATCAACATTTTCATTTTGGTGTTCCTTAGGATTTTTAACATTAATATGTGGAGAAACATATTATTCTTTAATATTGAGAGAATTATAACATACAGATCCCATTATATGTCGATGTAGTCAAACATTTAATTTATGTTATGTAAATGAAATAGTGAACACATAATATAATCAGGAAACAAAATGTATATTAAAAATCGATTTACATGATTCTTTAAATATGTTTTTTTATTTAATAGTTTATGGTATTTTTCCCTTCCATTATGTATCATAATCCACTACATATAGTCCCCTATTGTAGAAAAACAGTTGACTACATTAGGACCAACAGAAAATGATTTTGATTTTATAATGAAAGGGTCATCCTCTACTGAATTAAAATCTGACTGTGAAATGTTTTTTGATTGATAACATAATAGTTAAGAATTTTTTATGTTGAATCTGAGTCATAAAATTCTTGAACATTATGTCATCTCATTTTTAATGGTTCATCCTTATTTCCAGCCTTATTGAAAACCTATTTCAAAAATATTAATTCATCGAAATTTTGTTAATATATTTTATCAAAAAAATTTCCATAAAATATTATCCATTGGAATATTTTATATCCTAGATCCCATATTTTTTCAATGATTCCAAAGTATGATATATTCGTGTGAATTTTATTTTGATCCTCTATACCATATTCATTCATCACATATACTAAATGAGTAACTCTACTATTTTCAATGGTACTGTGTGCATCCTGATCATTTATATAGAACATATAACCGTTAATTATATAACCATTATGATACAATACGTTAAAATTTGGATCTATGTAATTCCATCAATGTAATTATAAAATTATTTTGATTTTCATACCACACCGTAACAATATGGTCTCATAAGTAACTTATAAATTGTTGATTATTAGTTTTTGATATCCATATTTTAGGAAATGATAGATTAAAAATCATAATAATTACATTATGGGTTTCAAAATATGGTGAAACCACTAAAATAATATATAAAACTCAATTTTGAGCTTTCAAATACTTTGTATGAGTAATTATGAGAACATATGTTCTATAAAATCTCCCACCCACATGCCACTGATTGCGATGAGATATAGGGAGACAAATACAATTATCATTGGATGGGTAATTGGTAAAAAATTCAATGGCTTCCCCAACAATATATAACTCTATAATATAATATTCATGATAAATGATATCATTTATGTACCCATTGAATATATTCATTAAATTTTCAATGGGGTATATATGTCCATAATTTAAATAACAACATTTTTGGATCACTCCAAAAAAGTTAACTATCATGTAAAATATCATGTGAACTATCATGTGAACCATAGTATTAAATAATTATAGTAGTAAGAATAACTTGAATTCAGTGAATGTGATAGAAATTTCTATTCTACAGTTATAAACTTCACCATGTAAATAACATTAATTCATATAGATTTAAAAAATAAATAATTATTGGTTATTGTGTATCAGAAATTATCACGTAGAAAGTAATGTAAAGCTAAAAACATTAAATCATATATCAAAGTAGGAAATTCATGTGATTTTAGGTCCGTAATCTTTATTTAATTCAATTATATGATAATATTTAGATTTTGTGAGTTCCCCTCTAGAACCATTATATACATTATAATGTTTCCAAAATCATATCACCTTTCCTAAAAAAATTATTGTATGGGGGGAAGAAATGTTTCCCATTAAACCATCACTAGGGTCAACTATTCCCCTATCCCTTTGTCATTAATATCTAAAATCTCATTAATTATATCATTTTTCTTGTTAGATGCATTTAGATACATGATAATGACCCTATAAAATACATTTTTGTACATGTTTGACTACAAGAAAATGTTTAATGTACAAATACTGCATGTTTGGTATTTTAAAAAAATGCATTCTTTTTTTCATTGGGTTTTGAATGGTTATTGGAAAAAAGGATTCCAAAAATTGGTGACCAAATACATTAACAAATCATATTCTTTATCAACTATTAGTGGATATGATGTTGTACTATAACATCCCCACAAGACCAATTTGATTGGGAAAGGTCGAAGGTTCCATTAGTCATTTTTGATTTCCCCAATATACAAAAGGATGAAAATAAATTCCAATGGATGACTAAAACATAGGAGGATGATTATAAATTTTTTAAAAATGTAAAAAAAATAAAATATATAGTAATAAAACCAAACCATCCTATGTGATTCATTTCTATATCCAACAGAACTGAAAATAAAACCTATAAATAATATAATCAATATAGCAACAAAAATGAATTTTTTAATGATCTAGGAAAAAAAAGGACATCCCATCAAAGTAAAAATTATTTTTAGTAAATCTAATGACTCGCAAAATGAAAATCCAAGATCCAAACTTCTAAAATAATTATTCTTATGATACCAATCTTGTGAAATAAGAGGCATTTCCTTTATATGAGTCATAAATAATAGTGTCTTCACACCCACCAATGTTCATATATAGGTGGTATATAAATATTCCTAGTACCTAACATGAAAAAAGAATCTTAGACATTGAACTAGGAAAATAATTATCTATCTTTCTATTTTTAAATATATTATTTAAACAAAAGATCATAATTCTAACGTAGTTTAAAAAATAATAACAATTTAAAATGAATAGAGAATTTTTATCCATTATTACCACATAGTATACACAAACACCTCCATCCACTCAAAACCATAGTTGAGGCTGAATGGAAATTCAAATAATCAAGTGTAACTATCCTTCATTCACTAATTTGTCACATAGTGATATAACATGATGCAACAATATGTCATTGACAACATTTTTTGTTTCGAAAAGGACTCGTATATTATAAATATGAACATATACCTCCTATGTATTCAATAACCTTATTACATAATTCCCTTTTATCAAAATCAAATGATTCCAATAGATTTTAAATAATGTTTTAAAATTTTATTTCATTATCAAAACAATATAATGAAGGAATCTATATGGATAGTAAAAATTTCTCCATTATCAGAAATTTAAAACAATTTCTTGAAAACCATGGGAACCATGGTTTTAAAAAAAACCATGTGATAATGTTGAAAAATAAAATCAACTAATTTGGAAATTCCATCATTCCAATAACTAAAATAATATAGTTATAGAGAATCCACCTTTATCAAGAAAATATAACTATAATTGAGAGATAAGAAGAAAGTAAAACACCATCAATCAAACCCCACATACCCATAAATGAATTCAAATATGTCAACCAATAGATTACCTTAAAATATAATATATGAATCACATATAAAAATACGATATTTATGTGCATAAGGGGACATTTCCACTAAAAACATTCATTAAAACCCTTCTATAATGATTGTCTTTGGATCCCATAAATTCCACACTTGAAATGATGTCAATAATTATAACTAAAAAATGGATTGAATGACACCATAGACTGTAAGAGGTAAATCATGCATTGTCCCTTCAAATGGGTGACATACAAAAGTCACACCACAGATTTTCATCATTATCAGATGCCTGAGACATGCCATTTACACTCACCATTCCCTGGACCACAACATAAAGTGGCCTCTATGATCATGGTGTATAGTGATCCACCCAAGGTACCCCACCCTAAATCATTCCCCACAACTAGGCATTTGAGGATACTGATTTTTTATAGGGACACACCCATCACAAAATGAACACTACCATTTTTGTTTTTCTTCCCTCATTAGACCCAAATTTTACAAACATGTCCAATACCCTACAAGAACATCACCAATGTTCTCCAAATCTAACTAAAGAGTTGAAAAAATATTAAAAACACTAGGTTTTTAAGGTCAAACATCAAATTATAAGAGTTTAATTCTAGAAAAAATTAATATTTATTCCCCCAGAAAGTAGTATATTTATAGTACTTTGGAAAATTTTGTCCCATTCTTCCAGAATTTCTTTTCCACATTTTCTAGTATCCACCAAAATTTGATCATGCTTCCATAAAACGCCCAAAAAAATATAATATTTAACTGTATAATATTAAATTTTCTATCCAAAATATATATTGGCATATGTAGAAAAGTAGAATCAATAGAATGAACAATGTGGTACCATAAAATCTTATGCTAAGGATCATGCCAGTAAATCTTATATTGTGATAAAAAAGATATATTTTTTACAATTTTGTGTCATGGTTTTAACGCCAACTGATAATACACATCCAAAATCTATAACTTTATTTCAAATGGTTCAATGTAACCAGAAGATAATTTAAATTTCTTATACGAAAAATTATATCCTTATCATTGGAGAGACATTCCAAAACACATGAATTCCAACATAAAATCGTGATAGATGATTATTATTATTATATGAATAATATTTTTGATGACTTTGACTAATATCTTTCTTACCCCAAATCAACTAAATTTTTGAAGTCATATCATGCCTATGGTTAGTTCCCAATAGTTATATTTCTCTAATATCTACCCAATAATGTGGTTTCTAGTATAGAAACCCATATAATTCTTCAAAAAGATCCATATTTATCTATGATTAATTACTATTAATAAATGAGTACTCCACTAATGTCGTATGATCCAATAATGAGCCTATTAAATCCAGAAAACTATCTTGGATTATTTTATATAACATTTGGATGCTACATTCTAAATTTCTATATGTTTGTGTATGATGTAAAATGTTCATTGTTAATTTGGTATTGATATAATATAATAAATATCACAAAATTTGACTGGTAAAATGAGGATCTAGGTCAGAGAAGATATAATATATTTATCCCTGAAACATTATAGATTCGTGAATATATATTTTTTCCATGACTTCCATTGTATTGTATTTATGAATAAGGATAAGTTGAGTTGATTTTTTTAGCTGATCCACAATCACCAAAATCTAATATCCATTCCTAACATATCTTGGTAGACATATTAGAAAATCCATAGTTATGTGCTCCAATTTCTAGAGAGGTATAGGTGAAGATGAAAATATTCCACTAGGTCATTATTCCCAACCTTCATTGATTAACAGGTAAGAAATCATGGGACATATTCATTGACATTCCATTCCATTCCCTCCAATAAAAATTAATTTTTATTGTATTATAAAACTTCTAAATTCTAGGATGGTCAAATCATATTGAGTTGTGGAACATAAACAATTTTTTCTATACATGATTGTAAAAAAATTATCTGATCTAAAAAAAGATTAATATAATTCATATTTCATTTTAATCTATCAATGTACTCCCCATCATTATGTTTTAATGAAATGGAAAGAAAATAAGGATATATTCATTAGGAATTCTTAAATTATCCAACCAATTATGTAAGATAATAATGAGGATTTAATTTTATTAAGGAAATCCAAACACGTAATAGTAATCATAGACCATAATTTCCATAGATCACGAGCTTCATTGGAAAATTGATTTTAAATTTTTTTCAAAGAATAAGTAATATAATTTAATTTTCTTGGTGTAAAAACATTGTCAATGTAAAAAATAATCAAATATTATATCCATAATCTTTGACTCATGTGTAAATCCCTTTGTGAAAAAATTTATTTGAAACTTTTATAGTATATGAAAATAGTGAATTTCACACCAAAGTGATAATGATTCTGTGTTTCCAAAGAATGAACTCCCATGGAAACATCAAAATAGTTTGTTAGATAGTTATTTGAATTAATTTAAATCTCTGGAGATAAATATTCTACCAATTATCTAAATAAATGATAATTAAAAGAACACTATATCTATTTGAATCTCCAAAAACCAAAAAGCATTTCATTGGAATTGAAAAAAAAATCATTATTGTGTAAGTGACCCTCCATTTATGCTATAAAAATATTGTTGATAATCCTAAATACAACGTAATGAATTTAAATTTATTTTCAAAATTATCACAGGATATGTGAGTCATAATAGGTATTTGGAAAAGTCATGAGTGTGACCTAAAAAACCCAAAAACATTATCACAAATGCATTTGTTTGACTTATAAGAGATAATAGTTTCTATATTTTTTCATCTTCTAATACACAGTTCTCTGAATCTATATAGAATATGACTTCATTAATCAATAAATCACATTTCAAGAATTTTTCATAGAACTATTCCTCCTACAAAATGATTAACACAACATATAAATGTTTTTGATGATCTTTATTAGATAGAGAAGACACCATAAGTACATCCAAAAATACCACAACGAAAGAGTCTAGGTAACACTAAAATAAATGATTCATTGTGTTCATAAAATCCTATGGTGTATTATCAAGGTCAATAATAATATCCATGTATTAAAAATGAATTTAAAAGGTCTTGAATGTTTTCTTTCTCATATTCAACTTTCTAACGAATAGTTAGTGATACCATGCGTATAGAAAAAAGTTATAGAACCACTAGGCTTCCTTCAATTGATCAAAAAGGAATCAATCTAGTGTAATGGATACCTATTATTTATTTTATCCTTATTTTGTTTATGATATATGATATATATTGAATTGATCCATTCTCCTTTGAAAAAATGAAACTCGAGTCAGTCAAGGTTAGTGACTAGTATTATGAATCCTTCATTTTCAAATTCATGTAATTAAAAACCTAACATCCAATGTAATCATTCAATATGATTTATGTAAAATAAGATTTATCTAAAAAGGAGATGAATTAGAAATTTATCATTCACCTTAGTTAGATACACCATGAAATTTTTATGAATCGAATCATGATATTGAACCACAACATTTAGAAAATTTTCTAGACTCAATTATTTCATTATTCTCCAATGTGAATATTACTAATTGATAACAGATAGTTACAACTTTAAGTCCTAAAGGTCCTTAATTTCAGGACCATAAATCATTACCCTCCCTAAATGGATACACCATCCCATGAAATGAAATAAATAGTACTCACCGTGCATAAAAATAATAACAGGAATTGAAAGAGACTAACCAGTACATTCAAATGATCTTGTCGAATACATCCATGTAAAAAACACAAAATTCCAAATCAAAATTGAATTCATTTATTATTATAGAATATGATATACATATAAACGTCATGAAATCTCAACGACAATGAGTTGTCTAGTTACTCATTACATAGGTATTTATATTAATATGCAACCCCTTTTGATCAATGAGATATTAATAAATAAATAAGTGTGATAAACAAATCAGTAATATACAAAAGGATCCATATAATGATATTATTTAAGCCAAAAAAAATTTTATGAATGATAAGTTCAATGATTAAATTATAATTATGTATATCATATTGAGATTATGTAAAAAAATATACATAATAAAAAAATAAAAAAATTATTATAATTCAATGAATATTATATATTTAAAATATAATTTCATTGAATGATAAATATGAAAAGTTCATATTGTAAAGAATTTAAACGTTTTATGGTCATAGGTATGAAATATATATAATATTAAAGTTATTATTATATATTTTTTATCAGAAGATTAAATATTTGAACTGTTCAGTTTTTTTTAATTATTATTCCCTATTTTGTTCATGGTTAAAATTATTTCATAGTTTACATATTATTATGCTAATATATAGATTATAAATAACGTATAGGATAGATTATACATTTACTTGATAGTTATTATTAATGAATATAGTTTTCATCTTCAATATCTTCTATTTTTATATTGAATTATTATCTAAAATGTAGTAGTTGGGAAATGTTTTTTTATATTATTTGTTAGAATAATTATAAATCTAATTATATCTTTCTCAATGTCTCTCAGGTTAGAGAGGAATGGGGTTAGGAATAGAGTTTTTTCCTAGATGACTATATATTATTTAGAAAACTGAATGTGATTGGATATCTTTTTATCCAGTCTTATTAGAGTGGATATTTTCAGTACCAATTAATTTGAAACCTTTACATGAACTCTTCATGTACTTTATACCTATGATGCATTCACATATATATTAATATACATGAATTATATGTTTTGGGGATTAATAAAAACATGTGCATTCTGTAAATAGTTAAATATAAATATGGTTTGAAAATATTTGTTTAGTAGAGGGAATCTGAGTCCAAAATAAATTATTTGAAGAGTGCATACATAATTGGGAATAAAATGATAAAATATGGTGAGACTCAAATCCCCTTAAAATACTATGTGTTAGATTCTATCCAAAGAAGCACTTTTCAGTACATAGGTCATTCAATGTTGTATTTTTTAGATCAACACGAGTACCCCTGGATTATATTATTTAGAGAATGAATGTTATAATTGAGTTTGGATTAACTTAACTGTATTTCCAAAATTATAATGAGTGTACAAGGATATTCCAATGCTGAATTATTCATCTAAAATTATTTGGATAACACTCTCTTAAAAGACCTAATGTCTAGGATACCAGAGGAATAGGGTTAAGCATATCCATATAACAGATTAAAAAATAGTTTTCCTTCTCAAGTATCTAAGAGCCATATATGATGTAAATGAAAACTGTTGTCTACTGTTATAGTTTTGAAGAATATATATGATATCTAGTGAATGTTATAGTAAAATATAGATATTATCTAACTAATGGTTATGATGTGTTTTCAAAAATGTTCATAATTTTATTGGGATTCCATTTAATATAATTCCAATTAAATATTCATAAAAAATGATAATAAACTAATAAAATGTTTTTTATAGTTTACTACAATCATAACTAAAAGTTATCTGAAATAATTCCTTAATAAAAGATAAAATTAGTGGTAGATATATCATCGATTTGTAATGTAATTTTAGAATCGTTCTCCATAAAATAGTTAAATTCTACTTGTTTGATCAAACAAATCATGGTAAACCATTTAGGGAAGCATCTCAAAAAAGGATTTGGATAACAATAATAAACAAGTAATGGATACACCAAATGTATCTTCACTCAATCTAGAACCTGTAGAATAATAATTTGAAAAGAATTATGAGACCCTTAATTCCATTAAAGTGATATATAACATGAAAGGATCTATAAATATCAAGGTTGGAATGAATGGTATGAAGTGCTTATAGAAATAATCTATTGCATGAAATAATATGGAACATAATTCCAAACTCTTGAAATCAATATTTATTTGAAAAATAAATAAAATGGAGGCAATAGGTTCACTACTAAATTGTCAAATTATACCATATTTAATTCTATAGTTGTATTTCCCTTTTTAAGGAATAATTCATTATTTTATTTAAATTACGATATAAATGAACAATGAAAATCATTATATGATTTTATAATTTTATTTTTGATTGTAAAATAGTACATGGTATTTCCAAGATCATGTTCCATGCTTATAGTGAAAACTGAAATGGGAAAAGTTTATTTTAAAAAGAGTTGAATATTATTCATGGAATAACACATCGCCTATAAAACCGATAAAGAAAAAAGATAAACAACATTCTCATTGTGGAAACAATTTCCATTAGAGAAGAAATTGTTTAGATTACTTAATGGGTTATAATAATCCACATGGGGTGTCAAATTTAGGTATGAATGTTATAGAATATTTTTCTTTTTTTAAAATTTATTTGATAGATTTTTTTTATTTTAAAATTGTTGTGAATATAAAATACCACAAAAGAAGAAGAATAATAATGAAATGAATGATCAACACTAATTTTTATGTGCAAGTGATAGTGTAAAGGTGATGTTACATTGGATACGTGGATACATCATGCTTATTTGAATAATTTATATGATATTTATATTTTTATTATTTCCTTGATAAGAGCTTCTAAACAATGGTTGTTTTAATTAAATGATATCGCTTCTAATAAAAATGTATTGTGACTAGTTTAAATTTATAAGATTCTCTAAGGGGGGACTAAAATTAGAGTATTATAGTAAATGAATTTATCATATTTTAATGTATTGAGATGTTCAGGCCATATGATCAAATTCTAAATATTTTTTATATATTTATAAATGAATGATGAAGATGATGTCAGGACTCCATAATGATGTATATACAACAAAAGTAACACAATGTTCAAACTAGAATAAGAGAAGTTTGTTGAAAATTTGAGAAATGATCCTCATAGAAACCAATACAATTTATTGCATCCTCGTGTTGATTGGATAGAGAAGTATCATTTCCATATAATGGATTTAAAATTGTTACTTGAAGGAGTTTAGTACATTAATTTGATTTTTTAAGTTAGGTAAGGATAACATAGAGATCACTTCATCAATTTTAAATTGTTTGTGATAGTATGTTTATATTTTAATGGTGTTGTAAATATATAGGATTTAAAAAAAATCATAATTGTCTAATCTTGTAGTACACATTCATGATGAAAATAGCTAAGGCATAAATAATTTTCATGATAAGGAATTCATCAATCATACATGAATCATTATAAAAGAGTGTGTATTTTCATCTTATTTATCTTATATGATAAGATTATTTGTTCCATAAAAGATAGATGTTGTGGAGATGTATGAGAATATTAATTGTATACACATGGTTTATTATTCATCATTTTTGAAAAATGAAATTCAGAAATATATATGGATAATTTTATTTATCCAACATAAAATTTGTATAAAAATATTTTCCAAAATATGAGGGAATTTGTTCCTACTAGCCATAAGTGTTATATTTTAATAGTAAGATTTTAAATGAAAAAGATGAACTGTATTGAATACAACATATGAAATATAAATAATATTTTATTAGACATATATTAAAATAAAATGGAAATGTTTTTTATTTATAAAAAATCATAGGGGTTCGGTATCATAGAAATATATTATGAAATGAGTATACGTATAATAGGTGAGTGGGTGTATGTTAAGACATAAGATAAATTCAATGATAATTCAATATACTATTCTAAGTATAAATACGATTTTACATAACATCATAAAAAAATTATGATTGTTTAGTAAACAATATTATAATTAATTACCTTCTTTAATTGATAAAGTATTATGTAAAAGTGTTATATGGATGATGATGATGAACAAAGTTGGTTTTATGAAGTTAAAAAATGGTAACATCATAACACATTTTTTAGTCATGTTATGTTGTTTGAATATGTTCATGTAGTTAAACAGTTTGGATATTATTATTATGTCTCACCATTATTAAATCTAGTTTAGTTGATATATTTTTCACACTAGAGAGATTAGTTGGAGTGTTTTATCTGTAGCATGTAATGATATGTTATAGGGATTACATTAAATGTATTGTATTAATAGTATTTTCCTTTATCAGTGCTGGATAAAAGAACTGATAACTTGTCCCTTTTATCAATTCATTATTTGTATCTCCGAAATGGATCATTTTTTAGTTCTTTTTTAGCACTGATAAGGGTATGAATAAAATTAAATAATTAAACTGATGAAAACTAATAATGATATTATTAAAAAATCATTAATATATTTATTTGTTAAATAAATATTGATTATAATGGAAAATTTAATAATACTATATATAAATTATAAATTCTAATATATATTATATATTAAATATATCTTTATATGTAAATGGAAAATTCATCAATGAAAAATTTTAAATAATTAAAGTAAGGAAAATATTAAACATTTTCATAATTAAATAATTATTGATAATTTTAATAAATTATATATATATATATTAAAAAATAAAAATATAATTTATATAACAAAAAATAGTCATTCAATACATTAAATATTAATATATTTAGTGTATAATGGTTTATAAATATAAATTTATACGTATTAAAAATACTAATTAATTTCATCTTTTAATGGGAAAAATTGAATGTGGATTGTTCCTTAAATTTGAAATAGATCAAACATGTGTTATATTGATTACACATATTCATAATTAATGCATTTTTATATAAAATGTACTACACCAAAATATATCTTTTGGAATTTAATCAATTTATAATATTATATATATATATATTTATTTATTTATTTTCAAGATTTAATTATATTAACTTTTTATTAATTTATATATCAATATATATTAATAGATTTATTTATATTATTTTTTAAATAATAAAACATATAAATTATTTAATTATTGTTAATGTGTACACATTTTTAGTGATTCATTTGCACTCATTTATAAAATGCATAAACTTAAGTTTAATTATTCATTATTAAGGTTAATCATATATTTCCAAAAAACATTATAAATTAATATATTAATAATTGTATATTTTCAATTTTTAAACATTTAAATATTTATAATTATATATAAATAATTATTTTTTTAAAATGTTTTTAAATAATTTTAAATTATTAACAATATATATTTAAATAATTATAGAAATATTATAAATTTATTTAGATCTTGAATGTATTTACTATATTTATATTTATATATATTTGTTATATATATATATATATGAAAATGTTCCATCCATAAGCCAAGGTACAATGATATTTATTAAAACTAAATGAAAAGGAACCAATAAAGAAAATGGACGAGTTCATAAAAAGAGACATTATGTCATCAAGATACGAAGACTAGAGTTCACGAAAACCAGGATCATTCCCTTAATCAAAATCTGAATCATAAATAGGAGCAGTATGTTCCTATTTTGATTTTAAATTACTTTGACTGAGGATCTTCACGGTCCTCTCCTTGGACATTACCTGCTCCAAAGTGAGCTGGAACATTGATGCCATGGATGATTAACCGCTACACACATATATAGGATGACTATAAAAATCCATCCACAAACATCTTTTTGGAGGAAATTGAACAACACCATCTCTACTGATCATCATTTCATTTCCATTTAAAATAGAATCTTTAAAATTAACTAGATCACTCTTTCTAGTAGTCATGAAATGAATGGTGTCCAGTTGAACCCTATATTTTCCCTTATCACATCCATCATGTAAAACATAACCCAATTTTCCATAAATCCCAAATGAACCAACAAAATTTTTTAATCCCATTAAGTAAATTTACACTCTTTTGAACATCATATTTCCAAATCCTATCATCTTGTTGAATGTTTCCTAAAAGGTATGTGCCCAGTTGCTGCACAATAACAACATGATCATCATTTCATGACCGAGAAAACCCATACACAATATCGACAACCTCATCTATATGATGACACACATCACTAGTATTAATTCCATCACAACTAGTAAAATTCATGAAAATCCAATTAGAGCTTCTATCCAGTTGAACAAGCTTAGATGGAAGATCACAGCCCTGTAACTTATTTCCATCAATAGGATCACAAACAAATTTCACCTTATTATATTTAGGTAAAGAAATAGAACTAAAATAATCCAATGATCTTTTATAATCCCTATCCATAAAAAACAAATTTAACACTCGATCCCCCATATTTCAAGGTTGTTTATCCATATATACAACTTCCTACTTACCAATATTCCTAGGTATTGAATTCCCACGAAGAATATATTAATTACACTTATAATTAAAATCAAATTAATTTGAATGATGTCCATTCAGTGAGACAAAAAAACAAAACTAAATATCACATATTTCTCAAAGATATGTGAAAATAGATTTTCCGTTTTAATAGAATTCAATATATTATTCAAAATCATCATGAAATTGTATATTTTTGGAGTCATATTTTTAATAAGAGTGGAACTCAAATAAATTTAAATTATAATTCTAAAAAAGTGTAAACAATTTATGGGTTATGTCACTTTATTCAGGTGAATCATAATGCCAATGGTAGAAACAATATCATGGAATATTTTTAGATTCCCTAACACCCGGTTGAGACCATGTAGCCAGTTCAAATCCTTTTAAAAATAATTCATAACCCCTAAAATGTTAAAAACCATCATCCATTCGTAGATATTAATAATCCCATGATAATATATAAATGAACCAAAGGACCACACATAGATACTAGCTTCATCATATTTAATCATTTCGTGAAAAGAAATACATTTTCCAGAAAAATCTTACAATCCAAAAAACCCCCCAAAATGATATCATACAAAGAAGATATTTTACCCTCCATTCAACCTAACCTTTAGGAACAACAAACCTTATCTTTAATGTGTTCTAAACCCAATATAAACATTATTATAATGATTCATGATTATATTAAAAATGGGATAGTGATCCTTTCTAGAGGATCCTACTAGTAGAAGAATCTCTAAATGTCTCTATCAGGCACTTAGAAAAATCATCACCAGAAACCCTCCATACAGATGGGACTTGTTCACCGTATCAAGCATCATGAACAATATTAGACACCCTAAAAAGTGGTCCTCCATGATAAATTGATTCTTGAATAAAGGAATAAATCATGGGTAAAACAATTCCAAGTCTCAAATCAGTGGATAGAATGATTCTGGGTCGAATGAATACAAGGCTCAAACGTTTTCTGGCTTCTGAATATCTATAATTTCTCTCAGATGATTCAAATATTAAATCCAAGGTACCTTATTATCTCAATCCCATCAATCATTGATTTCTGGTTTGGCAAAAAATATTTTAATTTTTTATCATCAATCATTCAAACCCTTGATATGTCCCTATTGTCAATAATTTTTATTAGTGATTTTTAGTTTAAAGGATATAGGTCTGTTATTCATTTCACTCAACCACAATCACTACATTCCACTTATATGTAACCTGCCAACCCGACTCCACTGACTCATACATCATGATATCACATACACAAATAAAATCTTTCATTATTTTAAGACATACTAGAGCTCATATATAGATTTACCTCCTTCTACACATGACCACCTCCACCCTAAATGTACAGTCCTTCCAGAATTGTTGACCACATCATCCTTTTTACACACAAAAAACACCAAACCAGAAATTCCCTTCCTATTAGACATGACCATAGGGTCAATGGAATGAATGCCAACTATATTAACACATCACTTGGTACTTATCAATATAATGATATATATATAATGGTTAATTCATAATATAAATATTTTTACATAAACACAAACCTAGAGACATGTTTATAAACTAGTCTATATATATGTATGCAAATATATATAATTGAGGGTTAATATAATATAAATACATTCATATATATGTATATATATTAATAATTCTGTATTAAATAGATTTAAAATATTACATATGTGAATATGATAAATATTTATATATTTATTATGTATTAATTAGAGAAAAAAATAAAAAAAAATAATGTCTTATATTTATATATTATACATATATATTTAGACACCCAAAGGTGTATTTTTTAAAAATTATATATATATATATAATGTAGATTTATATTATACAAATAAAAATATATATTATACTACAGAAATATATATTATAAAAATATATTATACTAATATATTGTTCAAATATACCATATAAATATATTATAAAATTATATAATAAAAATATTTATTATAAAAATATTTTATACAAATATATTATCGAAATATATTACAAAAACATATATGTATACAATTAAAAAATAAATATTTTCATATATTTATATATATATATTGTTTTTATATGTAAATATATATATATATTGATTATTATGTATATATATTTTATATAAATATTTTATTCAAATATATATATTCTTCAAACAAGAATATATATTATAATCCCAAAATATATAATATAAAATTATATATTATACAAATAAAGATATACATTACACAAATAAATATAAATATATATATATATATATATTATACAATACACAAAACTATGTTATTAAAATATTTTTTACACAGGTATATTTGTATAACATTTGTAAAAAATATATTATAAAAAAATATTATAAACCTCAATTTCAATTGAGTTCACCCAATAGTTTAAATTCATCATCTAATTTTACCTATGAAGTTTTGTTTCACTTTGAAACTATTTTTGTAAGTGGTTGTTATGTACTATTTAACATAAAACCACTACGTAACCCATAATTACCCTTATTTATTTTATTATGACTAAAATTTTAAATTATGTTCCAAAATACCAATAAATCCCATAATTTAAAATAAAATGAAAATTTTTATAAATCCTAATCCTCTCCTTGAAAATAAATTTTTTTTTCAACTTTTCTAGACATAATACATGAATCAATTTATCAACTAATAATTTCGAGATTTCTAAAACCATTATAATTATTATGTACATTTAATTCATAAAATTATATTTTCCATTCCTTATCATATTCAATTTGAAATTGGAGTTTATTTTTCTGAAATATTTGATATATTTTTATTATTATTTATAAAAATTAATTAGGTTGTTATAACACTCATTCTAGAAAATAGAATGTAGTTTTTCTAATTCTCTATATATTGGAATAATTATTAGAATTTTTTTTTAGGTATTCACCACTATAAATCAACTTATATTGGGTCCTCCACAACGAATTTCTAATTATCACCTATGTATATAAAATAACTCATTAATGATTAAAGTGACTAATCAATACATTTTTATATCATTTAGTTTATAAAATGATTATATATTATTATTATTATTCATAATTTGATTTCTTATAACTCCTTATTTAACTATATTATAATTCATTTTTTAATAAATTTAGGAAATACTTGATGAATTATTTCAGTGGAGCTATGAAAACTCTTAGCTATAGGATTGAACAAATTAAAAGAAGGATTTCGCCTATATATATAGAATACATATAGGTTACAATGATTCATATATAAATTCATGTCCCCACTGAGACCCCTAGATTCACATAAATGAATATTTGTGGCACCCCAATACCTCATTCATTAGTCTATTAACTAATATCTAGTTCTAATGGTGTAATTATCACAAATTGGAGTCATTACCCCTTTTGGGGAACACAATTCATTTGAAATTTCATCGTCATTAGCTTCATCCCATGAATAGATATTATGGAAAAAATTTCATGAGGCTTTTCCCCAATCTATTTTATATTTCCTATGCTACTCTGAGAATATGTAATCTAATATATGACTACATATTAGATTATTTCAAGAAACTTAGTTCCATGACTACAAGAGATGGGGGATGCATGTCATAAATCAAAATTCATTGACAAATGTTTGGGAGATGGGAATAAGAGGGTTAAATTTTTCTATAATATTAACCATTGACTGTATTTAGTGGATACCACCTACCAAAGTTGAGTAATTCATTTCTTAAAATACATTAAACATATTATTCAAAGCATTTAGAAATTCATTGAAACATTCAAATGATGGTTTTCCCTTGTTAGAATTATCTAGAACTCTCACTTTTGATGATTAATATTTTATATGTATATATTTATTTATGGTAAAAAACCATAATTTTATAAACCTAATAGGATGAATATGAATTTTAAATGGATGTAAGATAATCATTTGAAAATGTTTATGAAGGAGTAAAAGAGTTCATCATGTTTGCAATAAAGCAAACATATGACCCTTCTCAAATACATTGTATGTGTTTACAATTTTTTATTAATGATAAATTAGTTTGAAATACTTGGAAGAAAATTTTATTTATCACTGAATATAAAAATATTATATATGTTATACTAAAAATAGTAAAAATTAACTTTCACACAAAATGTGATGATAATATGGTTTATGGATATTTGATATGAATACCAGTGTAAATGTTGATGAATATTGGATGGAAGAACTGGAAAAGGCAATTTAAGATCACCTTCATGATTGTAAAAAGTTGTTTGAGAAGTTAGAAAGGTATGCTAGGAGACAATTGTATATAGGATGTTTTAAATACAAAACATTTTCATCTATATTGAAGTTATTTTATTTGAAATCTGCCAGCGGAAGGAGTGGAAATACATTTACAGAACGTCATGGTCTCCAAAATAATATTCTACCTGATGAAAATGAACTACCATGACGAGAATGTGATTCTAAATGAATGATATGTTTAATGAGAATGATATCTATGAAATACATTCTTGTTCAAATTATTTCATATTTTTTTGTAAAGGAAAATGAATAACTCATAAAGTTAATGATGTGTGTTTGATCAATATAATAAAAATGAATCAATAAAATGGAATTCAATGTGATACATTCCAATAATTCCATTGTTTATAATACTATATGGATGTCAGGAAACAATGAGTCAATTGACATGGCTTGTAGATAGAAGAATTAAATATGGTAACATACGACATCTAGAAGATTCACCTCAGTTGAAGAAAATTTATTAAGAGTGTCCTAAATTTGTATATGAACTTAGATACAATCATTTTCTGTTATAAATATGGAATAAATACATTTTTTGTGAAGAATATTACTCAGAGTACATGGCCCATCAAGTTGGTAAATAGTAACCTGCCACCACTGTTATTCATGATATGAAAATGCATTATGTTCTCCCTACTTATATCTCCGCCATAGTAATATTGTAATGATATTAATGTATATTTGTCTCCATTATATTATGATATGAAATTGATTTGGGATACATGTGTCACGATGTATGATTCTCATACAAGTAAAGAATTCACATTGAGGGTCATGTTGTACATAGTGATAAATGACTTCCCAACTTATGTAAATTTATTCAGATATATAAAAAAATGAATATTGGGGTTTTCCATTTGTGAAAAACGCAGTGAATCAGTTCAGTTGAAACATTTCATGAAGACTATGTTTTTAGTACATAAATTTTTTTTACTTCGACAACAAAATTTCTTATTCAACATGACAGAATAATAAAGGAATATCAAAAAAGGTACAACACCATCACCAATAACAGGTGATCAACTATTCTATAATGTAATATACATTGGAAATGTTTTTGGAAAACCATTTTAAAAAAAACATATGAAATCAATTTGGATGAAGAGATCAATTTTGATTTTATTACTATATTGGAATTGTTAGTATGTAAAAAATTTATTATTAGTCATTCATATATTAAAAAATGAATTTGATAGTGTTATTGGAACATTACTAAATGTTCATCTTAAAATGATATAATGAATCATTTCTTGGTTGGACATGTTAGACATGGGGATAAGGGATGATTTTGAACCGTTTGATGGAAATGGGAATACTTTTCATTCTCTAGCTACATACACCATATCCATACAAGAAAATTTTAAATTTTTTCTTTTCATTAATAGTGTAAAAGATCTATAGGGGTATTCATAAAATATCACTAATGTCATTTCAATGAATAAAATGATGTTAGAAATACTACCATCACACAAATATCATGTTTTGATGCATGATTTGATGCATATTTCTTTCCTTTCATTCATCCTCAAAATGTATGGAATGCAATAATATGCCACTTCTTCATTATTAAAATACATATGGAGTTAGGTTATACACCCGATGATGTTTCCAAACCTATAAAAGGATGAAGTGGTCATATTATGTGGATTAGAGATGTTATTTCCACCATAATAATTTGATATAATGGTCCACATGATAGTTTAATTATTTATAGTTGTTTAACTATGTGGTCATGTACACAACATATGGATACTCCCAATTGAATGGACCTTGAATATTTTGAATGTGTTTGTCAAGGATTACATTAGGTATGTATGTTTTATTCTAATATGAAATATTGTTGAAGAAGATGTATAATACCATAATGATTACTTATCAGAGGTTGTTATAATGTTTTATCCAAATATCTATTCAGAGAGGATTCATTATGGGTGAATGAATTTATGGAATAGATGTCATTACAATAACCATGACAAAGTAGGAGAAAGAACACCGTTATAATTTACATAACAGTTAATATTTTGATCCATAAATTGTATCCTAAAAATAAATTATTAGTAATTTTAATACACTAATGGATGAGGAACAAATATCAATTAAATATATTCAACCATTTATAGGATTCTTTTGAGATCAAATTTATATGAGTTATCTGATAATCTTAATTCAGTTGCTGAATGACGTCAGTGGATAGCTATGGGACTGAATGAAAATGTTGTATCATAGACTGGATTAATAGTCAATAAGTGTACATTATATATAAAATAAGATGATGGCTATAGTATGATTAAATATATTGGAGGTACGGTTGTGGAGGAATAGGTACAGATATCTGGTTCCAAGTATAAAAATCATATTTGTGGTAATATGTCATATTTTTTAATTATGGAAAATATGTATGAGTTGGATCATATAATATTACATGTTTTGTTCTATTAACAATTGGTTGAAAATATGAGTGTAGTGAAAGTAGAAGAAATGGTATTCATGAAGGTGAATTTTAGTGTGTAATGTGAGAAATACAAGGTATTCATAATGGAATCTTGAGCATTGAAAATTTGTTATGTATCTGATTGAGAAATCATGACTTAGTTGTTTTTCTGACTATAAAATAATAAAAAATCCAAGTCAGATTAAAATTCTATAATGGATGAAATTTTTATCAGGAGATCACAATCAGTTCATTTTTATCCAAATGTATAAAATTTCTTGTACATTAGATGGGACAACAATGTTGAGATTTGGATTCTTGTTATAAGAAAAAAAATCCTTGAAACCCTTTATGAAATGATGGATTGTTCCATAAGATGGTATATTTGTTTTTTAATATAATTTTTTCCCTCCTAATATTATATTTTATATTCTTCATGAATATAATTCAAAAAAATGATTGCGTACTCATTAAAACAATGTATTCTTGACATTATTATGATACCAATTCCTTATAAGAAAAAAGAATAATGAAAGAAACCCTTTGGTAATATGTAAAGTAATGTTGTGATATACATTGTCTATTTTACTGAAAAATAATACATTGAAATATTGATTTATATTTCATTATTCCATGGAGTGTTTTTTTATTTTTGAAAATTTATTTCCATATTTCATGCCTTTTTACACCAAAACATCCATAGTCATATTATCCCTCAAAACCATTTCCCATATGTGGTGTTTCATTTATCACTTTCCTTCATGTACCCTCTACTTCCTTTGCAGGAAGAGAAATGATGCTTCCTCTAATCAATAACATAGGTAAAATTGATGTTTTCACAATAAAATCATTGTGAATATAATTAATGTATCTTTTGATTTTTATTATTTATTTATTTATTTTTATTATTACTGAAATATGATTTTTTATATACATGTGGATTGATTTTTTTTGATGTAGGGTAGTTTATGCTTCTTTTATGCCTCTCAACACAAAAAACAACCAAAAAATTATTCTCTCTCAAAAACCATTTATCCCATGTATTGTTGTAATTTATCACTTTTATCCACATTACCTCTCCTTCGCAACCACATAAGTAATCATTATGTTTTCACATTAAAATCATTGTCCATAGATTTAATTTATTGATTCATATTTATTTTTAATCTATTTCTTATTTGTATAACACATTTAATAATTAATTAATTATACTTTTGGATTTTTTTTTGAGTTGAGGTGGTTTGTTCGAATCATATCATGATGATTAGATATTGGAATTATAGTCTCCAACTAAGATAATGAAAATATTGAAATGCATCATGAATTAATTCAACCATCATGAAAAGGTGAAATTCTACTAATTATTTATTTAATTTTCCATTATTCTATATAATACTCATATGTTAGTTTCATTATCATTTTTTTGTAATACCTATTTAGTAATATTCACAAGACTTTTGTGATGGGTTATTTTTGTTTAAACTATATTAAACATGACGTAAAAGTTAAAAAATATATATTTCTTTCTGCCAATGTTTCCACACATTCCATTTCCTTTCATTGTTGAACTACCAACACGAAATATTGATTCAATGTTCCTATCATAGAAAACATTCTCGTTGAATGCCATAATATTAGAAGATGGTCATGGGATAATTGTGGTGAGTTCTCATGATATAATGGGCACATGAGATTCCTCTTCTTTTATATAATTCATCATCAAGAAAGGTTTTTCAACAATAAACATTGATTCAATATATAGTATTTGTAGTTTAACAAATAAATACAATGAAATCATGGTAGTATTGGATGTTTGGGTTATTTTATTACATTAGTAGTTTTAAGAATCATCTTCTCCTCAGTCTGGCACATGGAGTGACCTGTATGACTCAATGCACTTCTTTATATTTAAAATAGATATTAATTTTAATTAAAATGAAAAAATAAAATACTAAAAATGAGAAAAATGATTCATGTTGTTTTTATACATTATGATAACGATCTACAAGTCATTTTTGAAGTAAAATAATCATTCAAACCTCAATCCAATACACGATCTTCATGGTGTGAATCAATGTTTCTGTTATAAATTTAAAATTTATATTTTAGTTCAAAAAGTGTCACTCACTACAAAGCAAGAAGACACTCTCATGTTTTCATGATAATTTATGAATATTTTTCGTATATAATTTTTCACCAGTAAAATTGGTCTAATGTCAACCAAAGTGATGATTTGATTGGAATGAATCAAAGTGTGTGTTTCTAGTTTAAAATGATGTCTTAGTAAAAATAACAATTTACATACTCAAAAACAATAAAATATATTTGTATTGTTTTGATACGTTAAGTAACTGATCCATATTTCATTTCATAGGTGTATAAATCATCTCACCAAGACTCAATTCATAGTGTGACCAGTATGACCCAAAGTGCATCTTTTTATATAAAATCGACACCAATTTTAGTAAAATGGTCAATTTTCCATCTCAAAACTGAGAAAATGAAATCATATTGTTTGGATAATTTAAATAAATGATCCATAAGTAATTTGTGAGATATATGAATATGCTACACCTCAATATGATATGTGATGTGACTGGTGTAGCTAAAAGTGTTTGTTATTAGTATAAAATCAACATTTCAGTTCAAAAAGTGTCTCCAACTGAAAACCAAGAAAATATGCTATTATTTTAATTATAATTTATGAGTTCAATTAATATATCATTTTTTAGGTGTAGGTATCAACATCATGTTATTTTGATACATGATGTGCATATTATGACTAAACGTACATGACTATAGATTAAAATTTCATTTTAGTAAAAACATAAATTGACAATCTCAATGTTGGGAAAAAGAATTCATATTTTTTATACATTATGAAAATGTTCCATTTGAAATTATAGAAATGTATGAATCATACATACATAAATCTAATACACAGTGTGACTGGTATGATCTCATGTGCATCTTTTTATTTAATATTGAAATCAATTTTAGTAAGAAGGACAACTGACCAAGTAAAAAATGATAAAACACATTCATATTGTTTAGATAGATTATTAATACGATCCATGTGTAAGTTTTGATCTATAGTAATTAACCACAACAAATCCTCATATGTAATGTTCCCAGTATTACTCAATGTATTAGTTATCAGTTTAAAATAGTCCTTATATTACAAAAAGTCTCACTCACTAAAAATTAAAAAAACACACTTATATTTTATTGATAAATTTATAAAATGATTCATATGTTATCTTTGTTGTGTATGAATATGTTTCAAATTAAACCGATACATGATATGACCGGAATGAGGAAAAGTGCATTTTTGATGTTTAAAAATTAATTTTAGTATAAATGTAATGTGTCATACTCAAAACTACGAAAACACATTTTGATTGATTTGATACTTTTGTAAAATGTTCCATGTGTCATTTGAGTCATTTAGGAATTAGACTCACCTCAATCCGACACACATTGTGACCGATATGACTCCACGTGCATCTTTTTATTTAAAATTGAAATCAATTTAAATAAAAAATAAAATTGACCAACATAAAATAGACAGAACACATTCATGTTGTTTTGATACATTAGAAGAATGATCCATATTTCCGTTTTTGTTCAGAAATTATCTGCACCTTAATCCATATCATGATGTTCCCAATATGACACAAAGTGTCTATTGTCATTTTAAAATCAACATTTTCGTTAAAAAAGTGTCACTCATTAAAAAACAAGAAAACATTCTCCAGTATTCATGAATATTATGGAGAACAATTCATAATTAATATTTTATGTGAAGGAAATATTCTCACATAAAAATTATATGTTATATGATCGGTATGCATCAATGTCTGTGTTTCTATTTTAAAATGACATTTTATTATGAGAGAGATGTTATGTACCGAAAATTGAGAAAATGTATACATATTATTTAATTACCATTAGTAAAACAATCCATATGTTTTTTAAATTAGTAGGAATCAGTAAATCCACAATCCAGTGCATGGAATGGCTGGTAAGACTCCTAGTGCATCTTTTTATTTAAAACTTACATCAATTTTAGTAAAAATTACAACAGACCAACTCAAAAACTAGAAAAAATTTTCATATTGTGATTAGACAATCCGTCGGTCATTTTTAATGTGGATAAATTTGATACACTTCAATCTGATACATGATATGCCCAGTATAACTCAAAGTGTCTGTAAACATTGAGAAATGGATATTTCGGTTGATAAAGTGTCACTCACTAAAAATGGATCAAACACTGTAAAATTTTCTTATTATATTATGGGAATGATTCATATTTCATTTGGTACATGATGTATTAATTATCAAGTAAATCAAATAGATGATATCACTGGTATGAGTAAAAACAATTTCCCAATTTAAAATGAAATTATTGTAATAAATGAAAATGAGGTACTCAAAACTAAGGAAAACATTAGGATTGTTTTGATACATTATATAAATGATCCATAAATTCATTTGATATTTGTACTAACCATACTCACCTAAATCTAAAACATGGTGTAACCTATATGAATCCATGTGTTTATTTTAAATATATAGGAGTTATTTTAGTTAAAAATAATTGTAAGATAGCCGAAATCGATCAAACATGTCAAGATTTTTTCACATCATTATATATTCTATTACATAATTTATTTCATTATTATTTTTATCTAATACTTGTTTATATTATAATAGTAATTTCATAGGGAATGAACATATGAAAACCTACTTAAATTCACATGCAGAGGCTAGAAAATGAGAACTCTTAAACACCACCATAGGATGAAACCACTAAGATAAGCATGTGGGGATTTACCTTATAATTATATAAATAATTCTTGTAGAGATAATTCTTTAATACTAACAGGAAATGGTGTGACATTTAAGAAGAAACCTCAAATAAATATAAAACATAGTGTTCCTAGTAGGACTCAATGTTTAGTTTTAAATCAACACATTTTGTAAGTGTATTTCCTTAAATTATTACAAACATATGAATTATGATCTAACATTGGTGTGTTATTTTCATCGATCATGTTTTTTTAGAAGAAGAGTTAGTTAGGTTTGGGAACAAAAGAGAAATGACCTTTGATGTTTTTGAATGTATGTAATAATTTTTACTTATGTAATTGAAAAAGCAATTTTTTGAAATGAATATAATATAGGGTTTTTTCATTTATATGTGTCCTATTTTTCATGTATATTAAATTAGGTCTTTTTACTAAATTTTAGTGATCTCTAGTTTGTTATATGGTGATGTGGTATGATATTAAAACTCAATGAAATGGTTCCATAGTGTGTTTTTTCCACACACTATAGTATGAACCTTTATCAGTGCATTTAAATATGTTGATAAAAGGGTTCTTTATCCATAATTTTAAAAATGATGATAATCATACAATTTATCAATTGTACTATAAGACCTGATAGAGTTCCCCTTAATCAACTCTTAATAAAATCACTAACAAAGGAATCATTTATCATCTTTTTTTATTGTAGATATTGTACCCCATTATCAATGTTTTTTCACATAAAAAAATATAAGGGGGTCTAATCTTACTCAGGTAGTCTAATATTCTCTAGAAATATAAAATTCCATTTTTAGGGATGTTAAAGTCCTATTTTGAGTAGTGAGTATAGAAAAGATATAGCTGATTTGGAAATCTATCAAATATTATATGATAAACTGGTTCTTATATTATATTTTTTATATATTCGTAAAATTATTAGGAATATTAAAATTTATCGCATTATATTATATATCCACATTTTAATTCATTCTTGTTGGATACATTAATTTATATATAGATGTTCATCTCATGAAGTGTTATGATAATAATCCTCTTAAATAATGAATTTAATCATATCCCTAACAAAATATCGTTATGGAGTATATTATGTTGTGATGAGATGTAAAGGTTACGATGACTGGTATTTTCATATAAAGATACAGAGTATATTCATGAGATACTACATAAATAATAATTTTCTTTATGTCAATATTACGAACTACTATGTGCAACACATTAAGTTTCATAATGATGTATTGGGTATACTAGGTATTCATGAATCATATTTTAGTCCTCAATAACTGAGGTAGGAAAGATTATTAGCATGAGAACCTTCTTTCTTTGAAACCATTCATATATGAGTCTATATATTAACATAGCTATAATAATATTTTTTTGGTTGTTTTTTAATCATTTCATATCTTAGAGTATATCCAATATGACTTTTTCCTCAATAATGATGAGTATTAAATCTTGACCCTCAATTGAGAGAGATTATGAGAGTGTGTGGTCACACCTATATATAGTATATTAGTCCCTATAATGGTCATGTATGATATTATCTATAAGGATGAATTAAATGTGATGTATTCATCGATCCGATCAGTATATACTAATATAATTGACAATAGATGGGTTTCTCATATACGATTGACATGATTCATTCCCCATTATCACTTGATGTCTTAGAAAAAGTTATAATAAGAGGATGCACATTTCCATATAATGTAGAATGGTTAACAACAAAATATTGATACAATTTTCTATTGTAAATCATGACAAATGATTATATATCATGAGTACCACAGAATGTTTTCTAGAGGCTCCTCTTTACTTGCATGAATTAATTCAAGGATTCATACATATTTTCAATGATATAATGGTTTGTTGGGTCAAAAACTATATCTGACTGAATGGGTATTGATTAGCCTCAAAGTGCTACACAAATATTTTTATATATTAATACAAATTTGTTTTGGATGGGTCTTTACAAGGAATAACATATGAATTGATACAAGTTTTTCATAATTATTTCTTTACTAAAGTAAATTGTAAGATAAAAACCAATATTTTTTTATATGGTTTCATAAGTGATTGCATATGATAAAATACAGTGAGAAATTGAAAAAAAATATTATGAATTTGTGAAGGTGGTTGTATTAAGGTAATATTACCCAAACCATTATATATTATATATATATATATATACTATATTATCTTCGGTGAAGGAAATATGTGAAATTTTTTCACACTATCTATAATTTAGTGGGTTTTTCATAATTTGAAAAATGTGAGCAGGGTTGTATTCCAAATATTAATTTTTATACTAGTCTAATAGTTATTTCATGAATTATAATTCCTGGGTTGATGAATGCACTATCTAGGATATTTCTTGATGGATTTATAAATAATACTACTATATGTGGAAAATTGAGTGATATTCATATTGAAGACTACCTGAATCTCCCTTGAACCTAATCCTTTTTCATCTTATTCCATTATAATTGAGGAAGTAGTAGAACATAGAGGAGGATAGGATCCTTCATATAAATCCATCAATTCAGACCTTCTTATATATACCTTATGAATGTCGGATTTTTTTTTCCCACTTTAGATATCAACTTCAAACATATAAAATGAAGATCACCAGTAGAATATTAATCATTATTGAAGGGAATGTATATACAACATTTTTTATTTCTATTTCTTCATATTTATATGCATGGGGTATCCTCAAAATTTGGAATAATAAATTTTTCTTAATCACATAAGTGTTATTAGTTACATTCAAAACCCTTCATGAAACACTAACTTGTTGAACCCCTTACCATTCCCGAACAAAGATAGTATAGTTTCCTAAATTATAGGAAGAATTTGAAGAAACTAATACAAAACATCATGCAATTACTAGGAAATGTAGTCAAAGAAGATCACAAACCTCAGTAAGGTCCCACACACCACTTCCCTTAAAAGGATTCCAAACCAAGATCATCGAAGAGATCCTCCCTCAAAACTAAAAACCAATCCTCACAGAACGCAAATCACCTCACCAATAGACTCCAAAATCCAAAAGGTCCTCACCATTATGTCCAATGTGAAATCCCACTCATAAAGAAAAAATTACATGTACAATTATATCTGTATGGTGAGAAAAAAAAGTGAAACAGCTCAGAAGGGGATGTTCATTTTATGCACCTCATGTAGACTCGACATCATTCCCCGAGTTTCTAGCTCATCAGGATATGTCATGTAATACACATGTAAAATGTTTTTAATTACCTTACATTCCATGCCACCAAAAATAGGTGCCTATCCATGAATCATATATGAGGTATAGCCATATATGTCACATGGCCACTAGTTGTGTATAGTACATGGGGTATGGTTGTGTACCTTACACAACTGTGTGCCCCCCATATAGTGTGTACATATGAGGAGTTACAGACACCCCAAATCACTATGAACACTCATTTCATGTATCCCTCATATTATATCGTTACCCTAATATAATAACACATGATTTATATTTTCTGATATACATATTGTGTAGATTGGTTTGCCAAATAGAAATATCATCTGATCTCTAAAAATACATTTCTCCATAATGTATGCCACAACAACCATTAGGGGGTCACTAGAAAAAAAATATATGTTTTTAAATATAAAAATTAAAAATATATTAGTATACTTGTGCAAAAAATCATAAGTCAGAGAATAAAAAACCACTTTTTTAGCCCAGATCCATGATACACACTCATTGTAGCCTTATATAACTAGCATTGATGATGAATGTGTGTTCCTCATATGAATACATACAATTATGTATCATCAACATATAACCCATCATGGGAGACCATCTTAGATATTTTATAATGAAATTGTGTGGATGAAAATAAATGGAAGGAAAATATAAAAAGAAAACGAAGAGAAAAAAAACATGTGCATAAGTTGCTCAACCCGAGTTCAATAACCCAACATATGATTACATATTTCAAGGGAAAAAACCATAATCCTAGAATCAATCAAAAAATCCGACATAAATACAAGTAATTTATCAATAGATATCAAAGAATGGAAAATAGGAATAATAAATATTCAATTCGTTAAATATTAAATATTCCTAAAAAATATGAATGGATCTATAATCCACAAAAAATATATTCTATGGTAAACACTCTATTTTGGAACCAAAGTGGTGTTCAAAAAATTATTCTTAGACTATATTCTAGGTTAAATTACCATTTCCCCTTATAAACATCAATGAAAAGTAATTAAAATTTCTATACATTTTCTCAACTCATCATGAAAGAGGCCATCAGGATTTCACCATTATAATTTTTCTCACCCCAATGAATCCTTATTTGTTTACACACTATAATGGTTACACTTTTAGCACCATTGGATATCCAATTTAAATCACCCCCATATAAAATCCTATTCATCCCAAGTGACTTCCAGAAGTTAGATTCCACTATGATTCTAAATCCAAATCATGAATCTGATTCATTTCATGGAACCTGATACTTTCCATGGATCCTAATATATCTAGGGTTTACCCTTTCACTAGAATACAATGCATCCTTCACAATGAAATGATCAATATCATAATACCCAATACTCTCCCAACATGAGTTTCTTTCATCCACCCAAAATGAGATGTTACCTAAAAAATAGTATCCTTATTATTATCCACAACCAAAAAACCAAACTCCATTTCCAACACACTCTCTAAAACTAAATCATATTACTATATATGGCATATATTCTAGTGGCATAGCACTATATCAAAACACCAAACACCACTTATTTTTGAATCACTATGAACAAAATCCTCCATGTTCAAAAAGAAACTTATAACGTGAATAAAAAGATCCAATGTCCAATGTTTCACAACCCACTATATAGTTACCCACAAAACCATCCTTGAGAACCATCCTAAATAAGGAGAGACCCAAAAAACTCAACAGAACCATACACGGTCCACTCTACCAATCTATTTAACTAAATGACATTGCATATAACCACTGTGCACATTCCCTCAAGTACCAAGTATTTTTCATGAATATCTATTCCAAAAACCACTCTCCTTTGAAAAGAATATTGATTCTCTAGGAACAACATATATCCCCACACACATTAACCTACTCAGACTCAGCCAATCCTGAAACCTAAAAATCCCCGCACAACCTAGTTTCAAAACTAAACTCACCCAAATTAGAGGAATTTCCTTAAAAACATGGAAATTGTAGAAAATCCATTTACCATGCTCATATTTCATGTCATATACCACAAACTAGAGAACCCTTGCTTTTTCACTTAAAAATTAGGAACAAAACACTCATGTAAAAGACAACCACAGAACCGCCCTCCACCGAGGACTCGATCCAAAACCAAGAAACTCGTGATCCAAAACCATGATTTTTAACATGGTCCCTCACCACACATCTATAACTACAACCCAATAAAATATTTGGGAAATAAAAAAACAAAATATACATTTTAGAATCCTTGAAACTAATACAACTCCCTATAAACAACCTCTCTATCCCAAGGAATCTTCATTCACAACTAAAAAATTTATTTGCAAAATAATTTACACAAGGAAAACATAACAAAAAATAATCATCTCTATAGAATATTTTCCCTCATTGATCTATTACTAGGGCACCAAAATCCACCATTGACCCAATATGTTATTTTCTAATCCCAAAAGTAAGGGACTATATTTAGATCACCAAAAATAATAACACCATATGATTCACATGCCTGTCACGAGAAGAAAGTTCCTATAGTTTAGTTGGGTGCAGTTCCACTAAGATTATATGTTGGAAAACACTGTATATTTTGTTTTGTAAACATTAAACAACTAAATAACACTCAACTTTGAATTTAAATATATACAATAACCTTTCTTAATAATTCTATATTACTAATATGATGCTCAAAAACAATCATATTTCCAATAGACTATGTTACAGAACTAATAAATCAAAAATCAAGAACTCAAGTGATATACCCAGTGTGATATAATATTACTATAAAAAATGATTCAAAAAACATTAATATTATATCATGAGTAATTTGGGATTCCCATTCAAAATGGTGTTCATAATGAAGAAATATGAGGTCGATACAATGCTCCAAAACATTATTAAACCACTTACCTACTATCTACAATATAATAAGAAAAGAGAAATAGATTTCTTGGATAATAATTTTTAATGAATCGACCAAGGTCGATCCAACACATCACCTAATATAGCTATCCACATGGCCTCAATTTCACCATCGTGTAAGATAGAGGATGATGACTAGCTGTGGGGATCTCAATGATATAGTGGTGATACTATAACCTCATTTATTAGTTATGTAATGGTAGAAATATTTAAAAAACCACATTCATAAAAATAAAATTACACCATAAAATACATAAAATATATCATCGAATAATAAATAATAAATTTGTACAAAGTCACTATCATTTTATAACTCATTGAAGGGTCACCCACCATCAAACCCACAAATCATAACATTTAAATAATTGAATATAAAAAATTCATCACTCTAAAATCATCCTAATGTGTACATCAATCCCGATCTCCGTAATTTGGAGAGCTTCTCCAACAAGATTAGTAGACTTCATGTTTCTTATCCCACTTGAACATTAAATTTTTGGCCTCAACCCCATTCCCTATGAATCTTTTTCTCAACATGATATTAAATGGATGTTCCTATAAGTATAACATGGTTTTCTTACAAGGGATGGGAAATAAATATTTTTAGGAAACCTTTAATTTTTTACCTATAATCGGTTATCAAATAAATGTTCATGCACATGTTATATTCGTAACCTAATTGAATATCAAGCACAATAAAATAAAAAAATAGAAAAATACGAAGATCATTTAACTTCGAGTTCTAATTTTCTACTTAATATTGACTTAACCTCCAATTTGTAGAATTATATATCCCTCAAAATGTGGCACACCATGATATAACACATCATCGGTGTCATCCAAATATTAAGGAAGATAACAGACATATGACACTAACATTAATGAATGTTATACCGTTTATTCTCATCCTCGTTATCCAAAAAACAATACACACAACTATGATGTTCTATGACTCAAATAGTGTTAGATGTCTAGGAAACATGATCTCTAACCCACATTAAGTGAACCATTTTGCAACCTTGTAGTCCATTAGAACTAATCGGTATATGTAACCATAATTTGGGTTAGTAGTAGACATTGGCCCTTTAAAAATTTCATGGACCATGAAATCTAAACCCCAAGTAAATGTGAACTCATAAAAATGGGTGGTGAACTAATCTTCATCTTACATTTTCACCTAGACACTCCTAAAACCATCCGGTGGTGGATAATGTTAGATCAATCATAGAGAAAATAAAAAATCTTGTAGAATCCAAAATATCACCTCTAAAATATGTTACCTGATAATGAACTACATAAAGAACCACTATAATAAGACATTTAAACGTTGATAAATCAAACTCATGAACCCAAAACATCAACAACATCCAAAATGGGCTCAACATCTATCTCTAGGTTCTAAGGTGAATCCTAAAGTCACCATTGATGGAACCATTCATTGAACCTTGAAGGGGTCATCATAAAATGTAAAACCAATAAATAACACCTAGACCATGACCATCACAAAAACTGGAATTTTCCATTATAATATACTTATCTATTAACTCAAGAACCCAATATTTCCAGGACCATCACCACTCCTAAAAGGAATTCTTGAAGCATAACAACACCCGCTAGGGCCTCCTCAAAAGTCGTTGGCACAATATCAAAAATATTAAACCTGAAAGGATACTTAGTTTACCTCTATGGAACCCTTGTGTTCCCTTCAACCCCATTTAAACCTCTACTCAATATCACCCAGTCACACACAACAACCCAATGTGTTCACCCATCCCAACTAATCCAATCAATACAAACCTTAAGAAAGTGTTTTAAAAACATCACCATCCAACCTAAAAAATTGAGTCTATTAAAACATCTAGGATAGTACTCAAATAAACCTTCTGGGCACCATATGAAACACCTAATGCTAAATGAATTAGGATTCCCAAGACATGTCAATACATGATATCTCCTTCTAGTAACAATTAAATGATCCTCAAACTAAACCTCCAAGAATACCTAATCCATGTTGTACAAGAATATCACAACCCTAACATAAGGACCACATCTCAAATACATGGGATGATTCCAAACTATGAATCTTTAAGAGATTCTACAACCAATAGATTAAACAAACATCAATTAAAGAAATCACATAAACAACATCCTCTAAATCCAACTGTGTCCTCATAATCACATTTTATTTAAAAATAACTTATTATAGACTACCTAGGAGTCTAATTCTAGAAATAGAGAAGAAAATAGTGAAACACCACAATAAGGGAGTTAAATGATGTCCACCCCATTTAGACAACATGTATGCCAAAAACTGTTCCTGGTAATGTACCTCAGTACGATATGGTTTCTTAATCCAATGACATTATGTGTAACAAAACACATGGTATGTCACCCATATGGGGTTCCTATCCATGTACCCAACATTGGTTCATTCCAAATACACCGCACTACCTTTGGAAATGTATAGTACATGTGGTCTTTCAACACCAAGATTCACTCTACATGGTTTTTCCAAAATCACACTTGTTTTCTAGCCCTCATCTGCTACCCTCCACCCCATTATATAAAGGATACAATAAATGATTTTTCTAAACAACACACCATGAACATGGATTTCCATAATTAAAATCTCATGCTATCACATGAAACCCCCTTTTAAATTCATATCATACGATGATACCATTAGGGGGTCCCCAAAAACAAATTTATGGTGTTATGTCAAAAAACAATTGTGTGGATATCACCTAAAATAAATGGCTTTCCTCATTGATTAAGATGCATAATAATATAACCTGGATGCACTCCATACAGCCATTGCACCCCAAACAACCTGCGATCGATGAAGAGATTTTGATATCCCTCTCCCTCCTCCCTATTCTTTCTATACTATAAACAAACAAGATTTTACCCCTTCTCATCATACATAGGAATATATATGGTGGGAAGAAAATAAAAAATAATTTAATGTGAGAAATAAAATAAATAAAATAAAATAGAATTCCATCATAAGTGACCTGAATAGATTTTGGAAACACAAAGTAAGAATATTCCACCCCTAGGGAAAACCATTCATTCCAGACCCAATCATGAATTTAGAACTTCAATATGTGGCACCGTTCATGATATATCACCGATCAACAATGCTGGATTAACTAATATTTAATTAATTAAATATTTAAAATTTCATGAAAATATGAATGACACATTATTCCACCAAACTAAACTACTATAGTAAAACCCAATTTTGGGACCAATGAGCAGGTTAAAAAACTATTTCAAGATCATATTATAGAATAAAATTAGGTTTTACCTTTTATAACCTTCTAGGAAGAAGTGATCAAATTCCCACTATTATTCTCAATGAGTGATAATGAGGATTTTCACATTCTAGGAATGTTTAGTGCCGTTTTTATTATAGAAGATAACTAACATCACATAATAAGAATGTATGTAATGTATTATTGATATGAATTACACTTTATTTTCATCACAGTAATAATACTATGATATTTGGGTAATGTGTGTAAAATATTTTCACACCACAATTCTTATGGCCAATCCATAGTAAGATTTAGAAAATATTTTTTATAATAAAATATTTTTAGATAGATATATTAAGTTAAAACTATATTTACTATGTACATAACAACACATATTACCATTCCAAATTTTTATTCATTTGGAAAATATGAGGGGTTCCACCCATTAGGGATTATATTAATTTGAGTGGTGGAATATTTAGGGGTATTACCAGACAGTAAATGGTGTATTCCAATGAATATTGTTTTTAAGATATAGGAGAATAATTAGGGTGCTCCATTAAAAAAAACCATTGAAGCACTTGACTTTGTAAAAGGAACAATGGTAAAAAAGATCAAACTGTTCCTTCTTAATAAATGAGTTTAAGAATGTATTTATAGACCAATGCATTGATCATACTAATAATAATATAACAATATGGAAATATAGATTCAAACTAGATGACACAAATGATAAGGAACTAGATTGAAATATTGATTTAACCTTATAATAAAATATATCACATCCATTATTTTTTCTAAAATCACATAATTTCATTCATAACTAAAAATTTCAAATGTATAATTAATTTGGAGATATGGAAACCTAATACACTGGTCCTTATGTGAGCTACATTAGCTTCTACTATGATAATCATAACTAGAACCATTATTTGACATATCATAAATTATATGTTTCATCATAACCTAGTAAAAACATAATAATTTTTGACCACAGATTCATAGTGTTAGTAATCAAGAGATATATCAACTTATCATCGGCATAAGGGTACAAGTATAAGAAAGTAACATTTTATTTCTAGACCTTATATATCATATATCATAAACATGAGTCATGGAATAAATCCTAGATGTTCATAAGACATTATTCATAATGGAATCAGAGTAAAAGAACCATGATAACATAAAATTTCCAAAATGCATTTATTTTTGGAACACATGTAGGCATTGAAAATTATTTCCAATTTAGTGAAGTCTCATTTACATAATAATCATTGTGGAATGGATACAATCACCCGACAATTGTATTACTCATGTTTCACTCTCAAGAATATCATAGTGGAGAAACTTCCTAACTTAATGAGGGTCACAACACACTATAATCCTATTTATCTACAGAGATATCAATATTTACCCAATTCATTGGCAGGATATATAGTTCCCAAAAATCACATAATGAATATCAAGAAATGCTTACCTAGAGATCATATAACAACCATATATTCTAAATCCAAGAAAATAAATCGGTTTCATGAACATTATATCATATCATAACCCATGGAAAACAAACGGGATTCATATAAATTTAATCATATAATAACCCATGGGAAATCAAAAAGGATTCATATATAGGATTTCAAAACATAACCCACTACAATGAAAGAGGATCCATAAACATATCATCATCCTTATCATAAAACATATAGGGAAAGACGTAGAATGTTATAACATGATCTTATCCCTAGTAATTCATAGTATATCTATTAATTATTGTCCTTGATTCATACAAATTCCATGAAAAATCAATAAAACTTTTTAAGTGAAAATAAAATTTCTATTATGAAAAGAATTAATTAAAATATAAAATTATACCAAATTTTAATGAAAATATATACCATTATAAAAATCCTAGAAATATTTTATGGAATCATTAAAAAAATGATTGTTCATGGTGGAAGGAATATCCAATCATGTCGTACACATTATATCAATTATTCCTTTTGTATTTTTGTTTAACATCAAATTTACATATTTCTGAAAACAAAAAGGATATTCCATATACATAATTTTTTAAAAAAAACATTTTATACATTAATTTAATTAGTATTAATTCATTTATAAAAAAACATATTTAGATCATTTTTTTAAAACACGAAATGGAAGAAAATCAAATTTTCCCAGAATATGGAAGTAAAGATAACCTTTCATAAAAAAATTATTTTGAACATTTGAGTACATAAAGAGATGAAAATTAAATAAAAGTATTTATTCATCTAAAATTACCAGAGGATAATAATATTAATAAGTTTCTAAGATATTTATTATATGATTTCATCCTCCAGAACATAATGATAAACAATCATGATAAACTATGAATCAAAAATAATAAAACATTTACCAATTTATTATATTTTGATTAGTAAGAACCACTAATTATTACAATAAAATGCATCATTAAATATCATTAAAATAATAATATTCAGGATTTAACAATTCAATGTGAAATATATACACGTCATAAAATAATATATGTGCATAACATATCTTATGTTCCAAAAAACGCCATTTGAGGAAAAAATACCTTACGACTTTGGTAAAATTTTGAATCGTAAGACCCAATAATGAATATAATAAAATTAAGCGTTAAATATCATTTTAATGAGTAAATTAATTAACTAAATTAAAAATATATATAAAAATTCAATATATAAATGAAATAAGTGTTGGATATCTTGTATGTCTCCTAGAAATAAAAAGAAGACAGAAAATCCCATCCCAAATGTCTCAAAATAAATTATACATGTTTGAATGTAATGTATAATATAGAGAATTTTATTATATATATATTAATGAACCATTCATATATATATGATACCATATATGATTTACTTATGAACTTTTGTTACCCTTTTGTAAAAAATCATTGTGTAATTTGTTTTTCGGGTAATAACTACATAGTTGTTGTGTATTTTTTGATTCATTATTTTCTATCTCGCTTCATTTATAATTGTTAAGTAATATAAATATATATATCCATTACATAAATATCTCATATATTAATTATATATATATATATATATATATTTACAGTAATCCGTAAAAGATAGAGATATGAATTGAAATATATTATCCATGGAGATGGTAAGACACACATATGTATGAATAAAATTTCAATTTCCATGATGGATGAAACAAATGGAAATAATAAAATTAATTAATTTTATATAATAATTTATATTTCAAATATATTACATATATTCATTAAATATAGCCTTATTATTAGCAATTCATATAGTTTTTGAAAAATAAATCTCATCTATCTGCAAGGCAATTTACCGCCAAACACACGAATGATGTTATCATATCCCCCATAGAATGGAAGGTGAGAAGGTATAAGTTATTCATTTATTCAATATGTATAATTATGTTACATTCTTATTATATAATAATTTAATACATTCTTATTACCATCCAATTAAAATAGAAATGAAAATCACATCACATCTGTTGGTTAGGTAGTAGTTCGTCCTACACACGAGTGACATTATAGTTTTCCAATTTATTGGAAGGTAAGAATGATGATGTTGTATGATAACTAAATAGGTATAATAATAATATAAATGTTATATATAAACAAGAAATCCATCATTATATCCACTCATAAGATTTGTTGAAGGAAACTGGATATCATATGATTTTGAGGATATAGTATTCCTTACGCATGAATAATGATTTCAAATCCCATTTGTTATAAGTGAAGAATGATATATATTTAATAATTAATATAATAACATCCTAGTATATATGATAAAATTTTAATTCTTTTATCACATTTTTTTCTTATTTTTGGTAAATGTGAAATTACATATTTCAAAAAACAACACGAAGATTCCTTTTAAAATATTTTTTGAAAGGAAAAACAATTTTAGAAATGAATTTAATTAATATTAGGGGATTTTATTTAATAAAATTTAAAAATCATTTGAAAACATGGATATGGAAGGAAAATAATTTTTTCATAAATTTGGAAATAAAGAAGATTTTTTATAAAAAACATTACTTTGAACTATTTAGTATATAAAAGGATGAAATTTAAGGAATGTTATTTATTCATTTGAAATTACCAGTGGATGATAAAATTCATGATTTTATAAATATATTAATCATATTATATCATAATCTAAAATATTATCATAAATAATCTTGGAAAACTATGAAACCAGAAAAAAAAAGTACATTTTCCACTTTGTTATCTTTTGAATAGTAAGAACCATTAATGATTAGTGTAAAATATAACATTAAATATCTTGTAAATAAATCTTTTTCATGATATATATTATCATTTGTAATTATATAAAACTTATAAAATATTATAGGTTCATACAATATCTTATGTCCCAATGAACAAAATTTGAGGCAAAAATAACTATATCCTTTGGTAATCATTTGAATCATAAGTCCAAATAAAGAATAAAATAAAATGAATAATTAAAATAATTTAAATGAGGATATTAATGATATAAAATGACACATTATAAGTATATGAAATACACATAATAAATAAGTCGGGAATATGGAATATGTCTCTTGTAAATAAAAGGGAGAATTTAATTCTCTTAGAAAATGACATAAAATAATTTATACAAGTTTTAAAATAATCTATAGTAAAAATAATTTTAATATAAATATATTAATTACCCATAATTATATATTTAATACCATATATGATTTACTTATGACCATTAATTACCCTTTTGTAAACATATAAGAGTGAAGTTTGAGTTTCGGGTAACAAATACATTATTTTTTGTGCATGTTTTGATATGTTATTTCCAATAATATTACTTTGATAATGGTTCAATAATATTCAAATTTATATTTATTATATAAATATTACATATACTCATTATATATATATTTATAGTAATACATAAAAGATAAATATAGTAAATGAAATACACTATTCATGGAGACGGTATGTTGTTCATAAGCATAAATATTATTTCCATTTCGTCAACAGATAAATCAAAATGAAGGAGTAAAAAATATTAAAATTAAATAATAATTTATATGTCATATATATTACATATATTAATTATATTTACCCTTATTATCTACAATTCAAAGAGTTTGTGAATAATGAATGATATTTATCTGCAAGGCAGTTGTCCACTTTACACAAAAATGATGTTATCATATAACACAAATAATTTATTGTAGTAAAGTACAAGTGATATATTTATGATACATATATATTATATATTAAATTAATAATCCCTTATCATCATCAAATTAAAATAGATATCAAAATCACATCACATTGGTTCGTTAGGCAGTAGTCTACCATACACACGAGCATCATTATAGTTTCCCAATAAATTGGGAGGTATGAAGAAATATATGGTATTATAAATAAATAAGTATAATAATGATATTATTATTATATATAAACAATATATCAATAATTATATCTATTCATATTACTTGGTGAAGCAAACCGAATAACATTTGTTCCCGAGGTGGTAGTCCACCTTACACATTAATGATGATTTCAAATCCCATTTAATAGAAGTGGAAATTGATATTGATTAAATAATTAACATAATAACAAGTCAGTATATATTTTATACTTGTTTGTATGATTATTATGTTCTGAAAATAGTTCGAGGAGATAGACGACGAGGTAAAAATTCATAGTCATAAAATTTACCTCTTATTCAGAAAACAACCTAATCTTTAAAATCTTCTTGGTTACAAGAGAAAAAATTATATCTTTATAGTGTCTAACGAAATAAATTTTCCAAAAATTAAATGGATAAGGAAGGTAACTTCTTGAATCCAAAAAACACATCTAGATAATTTTTTATATAAATGGTTCTCCAATAAATTAATAACATAATCTCTAAATTTCTTTCATGTTCATCCCATGTTATAGAACACACCTGAATACCATCTACAAATAAAATAATGAATGATTTTATGTATTTATTAATTACATTATTAATCATGACCATAAATACTTTTAGTGTATTTTTATTTCCAATGGAAGTGACAACATATTCAAAATGACAACAACAACCCCAAAAAGATGATTTTGGAATATCTGATTTCATAAAATAGAGATGGTGATACCCTAAGAATAGATACATTTTAGTGAACCATTTGGATATGTTTAATTGATATAAAAATCAATAATCTAAGTCAGTGGTTTACTATTATTTATCATAACCACATTAAGATTATGATATTCATCTGAGAGTTGTAATGAACCATTTACCATATGGAAAAATATATTTTCTAGATCCCAAGGTTAGATGCTCAGTCATATAATCCCTTGATATTAGAATTATTCCAATTTTATATTTAAATCCATAAATTCAATTTCTGTAATTATATACAAAGGAAATTAAATTGCATTTTCCCCGTAGAAAAATATCTATTTAAAATTTCACATTACTTTCATGTAGATAACAGGTGAAATGTTTTAGAATCACAATGGGATATTTATAAAAAATGGTAGGAAAATTTACATTCTCAATTATGTCATTATTCTCTTAATTTATTATTACAAAATTATAATAATTAGTTATGACCATTAGTGATATTGGACCATTATTCAATACTTTTCATCTTAATCACCCATGAATAGATTCACTATATTGGGACCACGATGAATGGATAAGATATTAAAAGTATGAAAATTTTGTTTTCAGTACTGTTATCTCCTTTTGTAAAAAACGATAAATGAAATCACTTTGAATAAGATATAGAAAAATACAATGAATATTTTTGGTATATATTACACAAATATCTGAAGTTTTTTGGAGAACAATGGATGCAATCCTTATACGTGAAAGGGGGTGAAAAAATTCTTTTAATCTTATTCTATTATGATTGGAAATAGTGATGTTGGTAGAAGATAGGGATGTTTCAATACATTACACAAAAAATATTACAATGGTAAAGATGATTGATCAATGCTTATATATCATGATGGACATAATTCATGATGAATGAAGAAGACCACAAATAAGAATGGTTGTTCTTATTGAGGTAGATAATTTATTTTTTTCCGTTTTTTGGAAATGGAATACTTTTAGCAATGGATCTCACGGTATGTGGTCTGCAATAGACATTTCATGGACCGCCCAAGAGGTATTACAAATTTTGAAGAAAAATCATCAAAGGATGAAGTTCCACATAGTAGTGCTATATGGACAATGAAGGGTGGTATGCAGGCCGCATAGGAAAATATAATCACATGTGTTTTAAAGTTCATAGTAGTAATGATTTTTGTGTAACTCACATCATTCTTGGTTCAGAGGTGGTGATTCATTTGTATAAGGATTTTACCTCCGTGATGAAAGGAAGTGCACTACACGTACTAAAAACAGTACATTAGAGGCTTGCAGTTCACTGGATAATTTTTTTTCCTTGGAAGGGAGTTTTTTGTGGCTGAGAGGAAATGATAAATTTGTGGATTTAATTGTCCGTCATTGAGAAAGAATGATGCTACACTGAACATGGATGGAAATAACATTTCGTGGAAGGAGAATAGTACGTGGTGAAGGCTGTACCACCTTAGAATTTTCGTTATATAAGATTAGTGAAATTTATTGAGTTATTTTACAATATAAATTAACCTAATCATGTCATTAAGTTAGAGTTATTTTCATTAGAAAACATCTTCATTTTGTAGAAAATTTCAGTGCGTGTCTGGAGAGTTTTCGATAGAGGATTCTGTGAGGTAAATACTTTAAATGTAAGTTTTTTTGTAGAGGAGTATGTAGTTCATGAGGGATCATTTATTCTAAGGAGATTTTCCTTGGAGAGATCTTGTAGATGTAGTTTGTGGGGATTGATATTTTGCAATGGTTATGGGTGTGTGATATATTAGTGTCTTCCAAAGGATAGGTTGTATGAAAAGTAGGGGTGGTATATAAAGCATCATAAGTATATGGGTCATTTTCCATCCATGGAGAATATAAATTCAGTGGAATAAGAGGTGGCACATGATCCACTCACACCACATAGTTCAACTCAATTCACTGGGGATACATGTAGTCCACAGAGGAAGGATGACAGTTCTCCGAGGACAGAAGGATGTTCTTACCATCTTCTAGGAAGGATAATGAAGAATTTTTATGAATGAAAAAACTCATGAATGTTGACAATGAATAACTGTATCATAATATTCCATCATTTTTTTCTAGAAAAAGCACATTAACTATTGGATTTTTTTTCAAGCTCTAAATGAGTGTAAGGGAATATCGTACACATTGTATTCAACAAAAAAGTATTATTTTCTAGTGGATGGTGTTGATTCTAATGAATACCAAGGATTTAGATACTCTTGTCAATTAGTGAAACTTTTAAATTCTTGTGTTCATGTGGATGCGTGTTTGATTTATGTTATGTAGGGAAAGAAATAATTAATAGGAGGACAACTTTTTTAAAAGTAAGGAAATATAAAACCAAAAGATAACAATGATTCCCCCCTCCCCCTCTCAGTGATACTTGAATCTCTACTAGGTAACTTCACACCGTATAATTAGAATATTTATCCCTTTATCTCTATATATAACAATAGTATTATCCTTGAGGGAGAGTAACAAATTATTTCCAATTATCCATTCAAAGACATTAATGTCTAAAAAATTAATATCCAAATCATTCTAGACACAATATATTTTTATAAAACAAACTACAAATTTAAATATCATAAAATCATGTTTCCTACGAGGTTTCTGGATACTCATTAAGTGTGGAATCATCTCTATATGAATCCCCATTTTATTAACAATACATGAAGAGTCAAAAACAATTTATCCACCAATGTAAAATAATAAATTATCAATAAAAGAGTCTAGAATAATGGGTCACTATATAGTAGAAGGACATAATTGGACTTCCATAATCTTCTTCTATGCACAATACAACTACATACTCACTCCCCCTTGTTCTATTCTTCTATTTTGTGGATGCATCATATTGGGAATCAGGGTTTTCCAAGAATCAATATCATTTTCTCGGTTCAAAGGGTGAGAAATGTTATGATGTGATCTTCCATTTTAATCTTATGATATATTAATGACATCATATGAATTTATGACAAGTTATTTTGGAAGGAAGTGATAATGATGACGGAGATATACTATAATTTTATATTTTGAAATGCTCAAGGTGGTTTCCTGAGATCCAACTTCATTTGGTCAAATAAGCAAAATTGAAAACATATAGTATTAGCAATATGTCAGTTATGTAAGTTTACAAATTTAGTTGTTTGATTCTGAGATGTTATGGCACTATTAAAGTAGGTATCCCTCTTACATGTATTCCCAAAAATAGATTTCTAGTTTGTTCCTATAGATACATATTTACATTCACTAAAATAATTTCTAGATAAATACATTTCTTTCATTATCACTTTTTTAAAAATATTTGTATAGTCAATAATACAATGTACACCTATATTAGAAAGATGTTTAGTCACATTCCAGACTCAAAGATACGTACCTTCAAGGATACCATATATAAAAACATATAGAGAGAAACGATATATGTTCATAAAAATAGACAAATATTCCATCTCTAATAGATATTATAGATTAATGATAATGAAATATTTCAAAATTTTATATTTATGGTCTGATGATAGTGTTTTTTGTTGAAAATGTCTTTATGTGCATCAAATAAATGGACTTGGTAGCATTGAAAGCTAAATCAAACAATTGGAATTTATGATCCTCCAACATATATGTTGGAATCACCACCACTAGATCAGCTAATGTTACACGGAAATAAAGAATTTGATTCATTCTATTCAAAAACACATTCAACTATTTAGGCTCTGAACCCCCCATAAAATATTGGTGGATTATATTTCTAAAAAAACACTATATGTTTTTTAGGGTTAATCATAACGATAAGCTTTATCAACACATTCAAAATCACGAATTATGCTCAAAAAACCTATATGTTTAATTGCATATCAGGAGAAGCCACATATTTTTTGCCTCTTCTTGTGGGATTATTTTCAATATAACTGGATCCATTTATCTCTAGGTTGAATAATACCCGACATTGTAATCAATAACATGAAAGTGAAGGATTACTATATTCCCCATCATGAAAGGAATCATTAATTATTAATAATTTCATAATTTCTTCAATCCAAACAAAAATGATGTAGTATTTTTTGATGTCTTAATACTAATGCATGTTATGCTACACTCATCAGTTAAACACATGATGATTAGGTGAAAACCAACATATACTGTTAAGAAAACGTGTTTTATAGTTATACCACCCTAGTATCGTTTTGTTAATAATTTAATTGTTTCCAACATATTTGTATGATTTACTTTTCATGTTTGGACTTTTCTTATCCCCATTTTACTATACCATGATAAATAGAAAACAAAAAATGATACAATTTATATCATCTCCACCCACCAATTAGCTGGTGTTGGGTCAACGGTACTACTTACAATAGGATACATCCCAAAGACCCCAAAGGTAGGAAAACATTACAAGGGATTACATGAACATTGGGGGATGATTTCCATTAAAATATAAAACTAGACATATTAAGGAAGATAATAAAACCAATATTTATTAGGCGTGAATAAATCTAATACAACTCAAATTAAAACTAATAATCAAAAAATAAAATTATAAATGAAAATTTATAATACAGAGTCATAAGAAAACCAAAAGAAATCCTAACAAAGAAACATTGAAGTGGTATTACTCCAATTAATCCATGAATGAAAATAGATGCTCAAATTTATTGGATTTGGTGGCTTAAAACCAACTACATTGTACATTATTCATTAATAAATACCTTATAAAATCTTGATAGTTCTTATGCGTGACAATGCATGTGATATTTTCCTATGGATAATTCTTTCACTAAAGGGTCATAGTGGATCCCTGCTATGATGAGTACCCATAAATTCCATAACACTATTCTTAAATATATGTTATATGTCCAGATGATGTTATTTGAGGGACACAAATAATACAAGACATTAGGGGTGAGAACTCATAAAATATTGAGGCACCTTCTCATGGTGTGTGCCCAAGGTAATATCCTGAAGGATATTATAAGAACGAGACCCGCTAGTAGGAAATCCCCATTTCATAGTCTCATTGGATGTTCCTATCTGTGCATGTGTGTATTGGTCCTTAGACTTTAATATTAATATTTATGGGTATTACAACACACGCAGTTAGATGTGTTGATGAAAACTGTGATGACACTATTTTCTTAGTGAGGTAGGATATGATGGGTGCATCATGAGTAATACTGCATTAATAGAAAATAGAAGAAAGGATTTGTCCCTTCAGTTCCATAATGGAAGTAGATATCTCAGGCCCTTTGACGGAATTGATATAGCCTAAATAAATCCATTTTCATGGTAAGGAATGGACGAGTTCAATTCTAGGAAGTCAAATAAAGAATAATCGAGCACATGGGTTGATGGCATTGGCATGCAACCCGCTTGATTTGAGATATCGTGACAAAGGGTTTACATTACACGGTACGCATTCATAAGAGGTAAAACGTCATTATAGCATTAACTTATTTCTCTATGGGTGCCTGGGGGTGTTTTAAGATGCAAACATTGGACATTTTTCATTCGCCTAATGCCACTAAAAATGATTCCTACAGGATCACACACTAAGTGAGTCCAAGTATCTTGGTTAAATATTAATTTTTCAAAATGAATAAATATTATTCTCGACTATGGTTTAAGAATTATACAAGGATTCCTGATCGCATTTATTTCGACAATAATTATTCACGAGAATATATTGTGGTTGAAATAATATATATTTATTAGTGAGTAATTCCATGACATTTATTGGGGAAATAAATTTCCATTATTCAAGTTTTAATAAATGTGGTGGAGGAAATAATGAAAAATGGAAAAAAATGCACGCAAAGTATATTAAATATAAACACCTCATATTTTTTCAGAGAATTTATTTGAAATTTTATTATTTATTTAATTAAATAATATTAGGTTTAATTCGCTAGGTGCATGTCCGGTAATAATAATATTCAACTGTTATTATTATACATGGTGTATTAATAATTATTAGGTGAGAAGAATAAATGAATTTCGGTAATTATTTCATTTTATTATTTTTTTGTAATTAATAATCCCATGTATATATTTCTCAGTAACATAGCAATTTTTTTGGTTGTTGTGCACAACTGATTTGGGAATGCTCTGAGGCCAATTGAGAATTATTTTCCCACCATGAACTCTCTCAAGTTACAAGGGAGAGATCCAGCTCCACTAGATCAAGGAGATTGAATATGTACATCGCAAGTGAAGGATCTTTCAAACTAGCACCTGAAGATCCAATCGGTGACATCCAGAGATATTTGGAGCATGTCTGGATCACCACTAGAAAAATCCTACACTTGGATTCTACAACGCAATGACGAATCACATTTTATCGTGATCGGGAACAACAACGATGAAAGAATTCCATCAAGGAATTTCTTGTCAATTAATTAAATTATTTATAACTAACATATGATGAAACTATATATGGTTTTGGGACTCCCCTCTTTCTTTTTTGTTTTTCATTCTATTCTGAATATCCGGCATTGTATTATCGTGATGGATCTCAGATTGATCATTGTAAATGATAAAATTAATGTTTGGTACACCCACCAATGCGCTTCCACTACGCCCAGAACCTACAAGTGGTGTTAGAGCGGTCATATCATTGATTATAATTATTTATTTCATCACTGATGATTTACGCATTTAATAATTTAGTTGTTTCAATTCATGTTAATAGTTCTTAAAATCTAAATCTTGAGACCTATTCAAACTCTCCTTTTTTTCATTCACCTTACAGAAACAAATTTTTCTTATAATTTTGATTAAAAATAAAATAGATGATCTCATCTGGAGGTTCCAAGCATTCCTTGACATAAAACACCAGAATGCATGGCGTGTATTCGGTAGTAAACGCTATGTATTATTGGTTCAATGAATTGGACTGGTCCGCCAAATTAGGTAGTGTAAATGGATCTTATCTATGTCTTTAAGACTCTGTTTGTAGACCAGGAACAGGTGGCACATGGTTTCCGGATTACACGTCGTGTTTCCAATGGAATACGGCGTGTAGTCCCTTTGTGTTAGGGTTAGACCATGTACCCCATACACGGCCTTCCCAGCTAGAAACTGTGTATTGATGATACTACACGACATGTGCCCCACTGAACACTCAGTGTACTCCAATGATTTCTGATGTACATCTACACGCCATGTCCCCGGACATGTACTTCAGATGGACGAAAAACAAAATTACATGCCTTGTAGTCAAGAACTACATGTCGTGTACTCATCCAAATTTAGCAGATTTATTAAAATTTATTATTATATTATAAAAATCATTGAGCCATGTACCATAGTGAAGGCATAAAGTTGAGGCACAACACGTGATAGGTGTTTTATATATATGTGTGTTTAATTTATCATCTATGTAATGTTAATTTCTACTCATTTGGTAGTTATGATCGACAATTCACCAGGATTCCTCCAATGTTAATGTTACATACAAATATAATTTTAAATGAATTTATATGTTTTAAATTGTGATTTTTGAGAATCTCATGGATATTCAGAAAAGGGTTTATTATAAAAGGATTTATAAATTAAAGATAATTAATTGATTTGAGTGTGATTTATCTTAAACAAAAATTATTAAAGAATTGAATGCAAGTTATATTTATGTATAAATATCCTTGCATCTATAGATAATTATGTGATAGACTAAGACCTTTGAATGTGAATGGTTTCTTTTAATAAATTAAATTAAATTAAATTTGTTGGCATGTGAGCCGTTTACTAATTAATATGTAGTGCATGCATGCCCATGTTTTTTTTATGTAAAACCCCATTTACCCCTCACTTGAAAGTGAGATTAATGCATATGTAATGGATGGATCTCCCAAGCTAGTTGAAGCAGCTCATGTTAGGTGCCAAGGTGAAACCAATCCAACGACATACAAAGGTGGACATGTGGAAAGCAGTAAACACGACCCAAAAGCTTCATGGTGTTTCTACCCTAGGTCTTTTGTTAGTTTATCAACTACTAGATAATCTAACAAGTAGAACAAGCTCATTATCATACCATTTATTTTAATTCTATCAGTTGCATGGTTTATTTATTGTGGGTGTGTTGCCACAATCACACAATTAATGAATTAAACAAGCATGCAAGATGGAACTAAAATAAGACTGGATTATGCATAAATATTTTCTTATACATAGTTAATCAAATAAACACATACCACATAATATTAGCAATCATGTAATCAAAGATAATAAATTGTCAATTTATAGATAACGATAAAATCCCTCAAATAAATATGAAGTCGGTATTTCCTTCAATAATATTGGTTATAATCGAACCACTGTTCAATGTTCTTGACCAAACCTAGTTTGGGTTCTTTCAATCATCATGGAATTCAAATTCAAGGTTTTGGGTGGAGATTACTTGGTTTTCATCAAGGGTTGACTACCACAACATGACTTAGTGTGACCAAGAGGCAAATGTTGAGGAAATCCTAAAATAAAAGGTTTTTAGGATTGGGAAGTCCACTAAGTATATCAAGGAGCTGTGAGTTAATGTAGTTGGCATTTGGAATGCCTACCTAAAACCCTTCAAGTTACATGACCAATCCTAGTTAGGGTAATTAGAATGGAAATTTGGATCATTTCCACTAGGATGTTCATGAAACGGAATATTCTATAGTCAATGGTCAGGGCTATTGGATTTTGATAAAATAGTGGTAGGTTAATAAGTATTAATTTATTTATTTGTCTCAGCTTAAATATAATAATGTACTAAACCATTGCTCATCATAATTTGTAGATGTTGAATAAAAAATGACTTCAATCTTATCATTGTGATCTATACTCGAGAACGAAAACCTTCCCACCTGCACCAATTTTCAAGGATGGAAGAGGCGTTTACGTGTCATCCTTCGCCACAAGAGGAAGTTATACGTGCTAGAGGATCATATTCTAGTTGAACCTGGAAAAGAGGACAGTGATTATGAACTATCTCTCTATATGAAACATATGGCTGATTCCACAGATGTCCAATGTTTCATGCTATCAGCCAAGTCTAATGAGCTTATGAAGCGACATGAAAACATGGGTGTGTATAACAGGATGCCTCAACATAATGATCTATATCAAGAGATGGTGAGACATGAGATATATGAGATCTCAAACGCATTGTTTACAACTAATATTGGAGAGTTTTCACCATCTGGGCCTCATGTATTCAATCTTATTTTCTAAATTGAATGCTTGTACATCAAAGGGATTATGTTCTCGGATGAGTTGCATACAGATCTCATCCTATCATCACTTCCCAATACCTTCTCTATCTTTATTTTCAATTATAAAATGAAAAATAATGGGAAGATTCTATCGGAACTTCTTCCCTTAATGTTCCAGGTAGATAAGGACATGGGGTGTGAAAAACCTGCAGTCCATATAGTGAATAAGAAAAGGAAGGACAAGGAAAAGGGGAAAAGACTTATAAATGACCTGAAGCCCCTGAGCGTCATCCCTCAAAGAATGGAATTATCCATATTCAGGTCAAGGAATGGGAGGCGGTATGTCTTTCACTTGGTAAGCAGGGCCATTGGAAGAGGAATTGCACCAGAAGGGTGGGAAAGCTAAAGATGAGTTTGTTATCAAGTATACTCTTTCCATTTAAACACATTGGGTATAATATATAGCTTGTGGGGCTTGAATCTATATTAAAATGCAGGAACAAAGTAGATCTAAAGTGATTAATAGAGGAGAGGTAGATCATTGAGCTTTCAATGGTGAAAGGCTTTCTTCATTGGCCATTAAATATTACAAACTCTCCTATCCAACTGTGATTATTTGGATTTTACATAACAGTTATTATGTTCCTATTTTTAAAAAGATAATAATTTCTTTATCTTGTTAGGATATAGATGGATTTATTTTCAAATTTGGAAATAAGGTTTATTTCTTTTATAAGAACAACATATGTTACGGTATGGTTCATTTTAATAAAAGTTTGTATTTATTAAATTACGAAAACCTTGTGCTGGAAATCGATAATTTTACAAACTCACATGACACACACATAAACTAGTTGTGGCATCACTATCTCAGTAATGTAACAGATAAGTTCTTAACAGTGATCTACCAAGAAGTCTATTTAAACTCTACTACGCTAAAATCACTTGATAGATGTCACACATGTTTAGAAGGTAAAATGGCCAAGCTGCCTTTCAGTGGATAGGGTGAAAGGGCCACAAATCTTCTAGGATTAGTGCACATGGATGTCTGTGGACCATTCCCAGAAGAAGATATAGTTGGATATTCTTACTTCAATAATTTTACTGATGATTTGAGTAGATATTTATATTTATACATAATGAGGTATAATTCAGAAGCCTTAAAGAAATTTATGTATTTCAAGAATGAAGTGGAGAATCAACTTGATAAGAAGACAAAGAATCTTTGACCTGATCGAGGTAGATAGTATATGAACCAAGAGTTCATCAATCTTCTACAAGAGTTTGGGATTCTATCTCATCTCACTCCTCCATATACAGCACAGTGGAATGGTGTTATTTAAAGGAGGAGCCACACCTTGATGGACACAGTGAGGTCGATGATGAGTCATGCAGATCTTCCATTATCCTTTTGGGTATATCAATTACAAACTGTAGCATACACACTAAACTGAGTTCCAACTAAGGTGAAAAATGTAATTCTCTCTGAGTTATGGAATTGAAAGAAGCCCATTTTGTCGCACACATGTGTATGGGGATGCGAGGCATTTGTTATGTATTTATAAGGAAACAAACTTGCACCCTGGGGCACGAGGTGTATCTTTATAGGATATCCTAATGAAACTAAAGGATATTACCTATATAACCCTTTAGACAAGAAAGTTATTGTTGCTATACAAACCATCTTTCTTGAGAGGTATAATATCCACAAAAATGATAGTGGGAGCAAGATTGACTTCGACAATGTTGATGCTCAAGATACGCCAGATTTGGTACAAGAACAAGATCCACAGGTCCCTGTGGAAGAGGTTCTAGAAACCTACGAACTGTGTAGGAGCATAAGAATGGTAAGGGAACTATACAGATTTGGTTTCCTAGTAACCAAGGACGGTGAATCATTATTGTTGGACAAAGATGAACCACTATTCTACAAAGAAGTAATAGAAAGATCAAAAGTTACATGATGGGTAGATGTTATGAATTCTGAGATGGATTCCATATATCACAACCAAGTCTGGGTTCTAGTCGATGATCCAGTTGATGTAAAGCATGTTGGATGCAAATGGATATTCAAGAGAAAATTGTTCATGGAAGGTCATGTTAGCACCTATAAAGCAAGGCTAGTGGGAAACGGATTCAGACAGTGTCATGGAATTGACTATGATGAAACCTTCTCTCCAGTTTCCATGTTTAAATCCACAAGAATCATAATTTCCATAACATCTTACCTTGATTATGGAATTTTTCAAATGGATGTCAAAACAACATTCCTTAATTGGAACCTTCATAAAGATGTCTATATAACACAACTGGAAGGCTTTGTGATACCACTTGATGCCAAAAGGGTTTGCAAGTTGTAGAAATCCTTTAATGGATTAAAGAAAGCATCCAAGTCTTGGAAAATTCGATTCGATGAACCCATAAATGAATTCGGTTTCATTAAGAACAAATGTGAGCCATGTGTTTATAAAGGGTTTAATGGAAACATGGTCATTATAATAGTCGTATATGTTGATGAAAAATTTCTTACTGGAAATGATTTACCGGTCATACAGTCAGTTATTAACTGGTTGAACAAGTGTTTCTCTATAAAAGACTTGGGTGAAGTAGGCTACATTCTAGGGATCGAGATCATTCGGGATAAATACAGAAGGCTTCTTGTACTATGTTCTGGTATAAACATTGACTAGATTTTAATGAGATTTAGTATGGAACAATCCAAGAGGGGATTGGTTCCAGTCTCACATGGCCCACATCTTTCTACGAAAATGTGTCCTCAGACACAATAGAAGAAACATATAATGAGTAATATCCCATACACATTGGCTATAGGATCCATCATGTATGCCATGATATGTACCAGGATTGATGTTTCCTATGAAATGAGAATGATAGGAATATATCATAATGATCAAATAGAAAAACAATGGACTACTGTTAAGAAAAATCCTATGTATCTGAGAAGAACTATGGATATGTTCAAGGTGTGTGGAGGAGATGATGAGATTGTCATAGGAGGGTATGATAATGATTGATTTCAGATAGATCAAAACAATCTAATGTCACAACATGGATATGTTTTCTATCTCAATGGAGGAGCAATGAGCTGGAAGAGTTCAATGAAACTACTTGTTGTCGATTCTACAGTGGAGTCTGAATATATAGAGGCTTCTGATACACCCAAATAAGCCATCTAGATTCTGAATGTTGTTCATGAGATTGATGAGGTTCCTAGTAGTAATTATCCTATCACATTGTATTGTGATAATAATGTATTAGTGGATATTGAAAAATAAACAAGGTCACATCAACGGACAAACCACATATTTAGGAAGTGTCACCTCTTGAGGGATTTATATCAATGGGGTGATGATGCAGTCAGCAAACTGTCCCCGGAGGAGAACGTGGAGGACCCCATGATTAAAGTCTTATCTCATCAGAAACATGGATATCATGTTAGAGCTAGAAGGTTAAAGGTTGTTAGCAGTTGGATCTAGTCCAAGTGGGAGTCTTTTGGAGTTGGTGGCCTAGAACAAACTAATTTTTACCTTATTCATTAATAAATACCTTATCACATCTTGATTGTTATTTTGAGTGACAATGCATGTGATAATGTCTTAAGGATAGATGTTTCATTAAAGGGTCATAGCGGATCCTCGGTATGATGAGAACCCGGAAATGCAATAACATCATTCTTAAATATATGTTTTATGGAAGGATGATGTTATTTGAGTGAAATAAATAATGCAGTCCATTAGGGGTGAGGAATCATAAAACATTAAGGCACCTTCTCATGGTGTGCACCCCTTGGTAATATCAAGGAGGATATTATGACAACGAGACCCGCCAGAAGGAAATCAAAATTTCATAGTGTCATTGGATGATTCTATCTACAGATGTGTATATTGGTCCTTATACTTTATGATTATTATTAATGGGTATTTCAATTCTTTCACTTAAGTGTATTGATGTAAACTGTGATGACACACCATTCGCTGTGAGATAGGATATGTTGGGTGTGTCATGAGTAATACTACATTAATAGATAATGCGAGAAAGGATTTGTCTCTTCTATTCCATAATGGAAGTAAATATATTACTCCCTTTGATGGAATTGATATAGCCTAAATAAATATATGGACATGGTAAGGAATGGGTCAGTTCAATTCTGAGAAGTCAAAGAAAGAATAATGGATCACATGGGAAGATGGAACTAGCATGGAACCCGCTTGATTCGAGATATTGAGACCAAGGGATTACATTACACGGTAAGCGTTCGGAGGAGTTGACATGTCATTATGGTGTTAGCTTCTTTCTCTATTCGAGCCTTGGAATGTTTCTAGATTCTAACCTTGGACTCTAGTCATGATCCACCTAATGCCACTGAGAAATAGGCATAGTGGTTCACACATTAAGTGTGTCCATTTATCGCAGTTAATTTTAAATTTATCAAGTTGAAAAAATATTCTTCTCGATTGTGGTTTAATAATAATTCAAGCATGCCTGATCACATTTATTTCGGCACTAGTTATTCACGAGAATAGATTGTGGGAGAAATAATATATATTTATTAGCAAGTAATGCAGTGAATTTTTTTTGAGAAATCAATACCATTTTTCATGGTCTAATAAATGTGGTAGAGGAAATAATGAAAAATGGAAAAAAAGTACAAGCCATGTATATTAAATATACATTCCATTTATTTTCTTATGGGAATATTTGAGAAATAATATAATTTTATTAATTAATTAATATTATCTGTAATTTTCTAGTGCAATTCATGTAATAAAAATAGTCAACTGTTATAATTTGACATGGGGTATTACAAATAATTAAATGAAATGAATAAACGACTTCAGGTAATTAATTCATTTTATTATTCTATCTAATTAAAAATCCTAATTATATCTTTCTCATTAGCATATCCATTTTTTTTGGTTGTGCACAACGAAATTGGAAAAGCTCTTAAGACAAGATAGAATTATTTTTCCACCAAGAACGCTCTCAGACTATGAGAGAGAGATCCACCTCCACCAGATCAAGGCGATCGAAGGCGGACATCACAAGATAAAGTCTTTCTGTGATAGTATGAAAAGATCCCTGTAGTGACATCCAGAGATACGTGGATAATGCTTGGATCCCCCCCTAGAGGGATCCTAAACATTGATTCTATGACACAATGATGGATCACATAAGATCATGACCAGAAACATCAATAAATAATGAATTCCATCAATGTAATTCTTACCGATTAATTAAATTAATTATAACCAACATATGATCATTCTATCTATGGTTCTGGGAATCCTCTATTTATTTATTTTTCATTATTCTATTCTGAAGATCTAGCATTTTTTTATCATGATGGATCACATATTAATCATTGTTAACACTAAAATTAATGTTGGGTACACCCACCAACGCTCTTCCTCTACACCCGGAACCTACACAAACATTCTAAGGGAAGTACTGTCATGATTCACTAATAGTGAAATACGATACAATTCCTTTATCTATGTCATGAATATTAATGTTTATATCCACACTAATGTTCATATATAGAGGATCAGAAAACAAACCATGTATTATATCCACCAAAATATTCAAACACAGTCTACTAGGAGGAGAAAATTTTATCTCACACTTGAAAAACATATTCATTAGAAAAAAAGTAGAATATAATTTTTTTTATTAATTTATAAAAATTTAAATTGAATTATGATATCTTTTGTTGCCACATCATAGATCCTACTAAATACATCCAATCACACCAACATGTATGTTGAATGAGAATTAAAATACTGGTGTCTGGTGATTTATCCTTCACCAATCCATCACATGTTGAATTATCTTCTTGTCCCAATCTATCATCGAGTTCCACTTTCAAACCAACAAGGCCTATTATAATGAGAATATGAAAAAACACCACCCATGTATTTCAATCCCATATTATATAAAACCTTTTAATCAAAACCATAAATTTATTTTACATTTCATAAAATCATTGAAAAGATAATTTAATTCTCACACCATTAAAAAATACTAAAAAAATGTTCAAAAATATTCAATTTAATCACAAACCATTTGTAATAAATTATTAATAATTACATAAATCCATGAAAAAAATAATATCAAGAAAACATACAACATATGTTTTATGTCGAAAAATAAAAATATGAAAATTTTAAATTTACACATTCTAATTACCAAAAAAATTGATGGTTAGAGAATCCCCCTACCTAATGTAAATTAAACTAAATTCAAGAGAGATTAACAATCTAAAAAACCAAAAATCAGCATCCCAAAATGATTGAAAACCCAAATTAAAGATTTCATTGAATTTCTATCCCAAAAATAGATGATTAAAAACACCTTTGAAAAGAGTACATATGAGGGTTATAAGAGGAAATTTTCTTTCAAAGTTGTAGTAAAACCCTTTCATGAAGATCACACACTGATCCCATAAATTCACCCCAAAATAAATTGACACTAGAAATGATAGTTTCACAATTTTCTTTATTGAAACCATAGCCAAGTAGAGATAAAACATGTTTAGTTTCCCTGGACGAAATACATGAAGAAGATGTTAAGCAGATATCCACCATGTGCCGGTACAAATGAATTTTCCATTTTAGTCTCACCACAACTGAAACCAGGATGTAGTGATGACTCTCTAGCATTGGTCCATAGAAAAAACACATATGGTGCCACACAAAGAACAACACCTAGTAGCTAGGCATGTTGGCCTACCATTTCTGTACACAGAGACACAAAGCACAACATGCCTACCACCATGGCTATTTTTATTCTAATTATAGAACAATAATAATCTGTAAACTCCAAATATATGTAATCACCCCACCAATGCACCCAAAAAACAACTAAACCATTGAAAAGGTCTTTAAAACACTATAAACAAAATGACATACCTCAAACCTTGGTTTTCACATGTACCTACATTTAAATTCCCATCACACTATGTCATACATGGAATCTATTTATATAGATAGGGTAAAAAATTGTGATGTCCTACAATAATAGTCTGTAATGAATGCTTCACTGTAATTGAGTTTCCATATTGTTCAGAAATGAGAAACCATGGAATTCACTTATTCATATACGCTATAAAATTTCTACAACAAGGAAGGCCATTTTTCATCCCATACAACATGTATCTCGATATGAAATCATTATTTCTAGAAGAATCATACAACATAACACTTGACTATCACATTTATTTCATATTTTCGATTAGTAGATCAAAATAAACATCAATATCAGTGCCTAGTTGTTTTATTCTAATATATGTAGTCAGAAAATAATTTATTTTCTCATCCAACATAACCACAGTAGAGATTTAAAATTTACCTATATAATAAACCATTTTTTAAGAGAGATACATTGTGCACAAAATGGATTTATTTCATATTTGGATAGGGAATGAAATATTTTTCTTAACTCATTTACGAAATCTAGATACCCATAATAAATTTCAAACTACTCAGTAGTTTTATCTGGGTGAAAAATTATCTTATCATGAAATAAAATATCGATATTCCATATCAGTTGCTTTATAGTATACTCTCTTACATATAGGATCCTAAATATTGTAATGAATTGAAATTACTATATAACATTTGAAGGACATGGTTCGTATTTCTTATATCTTGAATCATCATACGCAGGCTATTTTTTTGTTATTCAAGGACCATGTCAAACAATATATAGTCATTTGGACGTGCATATAATCTCTAAAATATCATACACATTAAACAAAGAATTCATTTTAATTCATATATTTTTCAGGGAAGATAATTATGGTTTGGTGGAATATCATTCAAGATATAAAGTATTCTAGTAAATCATGTTTCACACCATCATTATCTAGCTATAAAATCATATATATTCAGTAATTCTAACAATTATTTATATTTATTGTAACTCGCATAAATTCTATTCGTTTTATATCCCTTTGTCTTCTCAAATAGATTTTGGAAATCAAAATGTTCATTTTCAACAAAAATTATCATTTACAAAATAATATCTCCATCACATTTTAAACTTTTAATCATATCATTGATAATAAATCCACCATCATTAAAACCATTAATCATGTAAAATGTTGTATAATCCATATTGTTTTCCTAGTCACTAGCCACATTCAATTATTCCCTATTGTACCCTATCATTTATATCTTCAATCTATTCTATGACAGATCTTGTGCTCTTTATATTAAAATGGAATAACTATGATTTACTATAAGTAGTGTAATCATATATATAGAATTTGAGAAGGGTAATCTTCATGATAATTTTCAAACATGATGCACCTTATTACCCCATCCTCATAAACATTTCTATATTATTGGAATCCTTTAATTTTCAATTAATATACAACATATTTGATTCAAAAATATTATTATTTAAAAAAAATCATTAACACATAGAAGTTATGATAAAATAATCAGAATAGTATTTTTTTTATACACAAGCATATAATCACCATATTTGATATAAAATGTTATTGGTTGAATTTATTGTTAAATTTTTTGAATCTGATTAATTATTGAAATAACATTTATAATAACATATTTTTTATTCCAATAATACAAATGTCATAATTCATTTTATTTTTGGAAATGATTCATTATGGTCGGTAATTCACTCTTAGTCACTTTCAATGTGCAATAGAAACCTACATATGTTTCTAATAGGATATGTATTCGGGAATATATACTATTTTTTCACTATCAAACCATATATCCAAAATAATATTTTTCTCAGTGTTTCTACAGTGTTCAATGGAATATGGCGGGAAAATTGATTTTAATATATACATTTAAAGTAATAAGAATACACATTATCAAGAAGGAATATGGTTTTCTAATCCATTTTATGTTCTTTAATAATCATTTATCAACCATTTTATAAAATATCCTTGAAATTATTTGATTTGAAATAGTCATTGAAGTTATAAATGAACACAAATAATAAACTCTTGTAAAATTTCATTACATATGTTATAATATTCAAAAATCAACCAAAATCCCAACATTTATACTCACATTACAAAAAAATAATTTTATAGATATCCATTCCAACAAAAATCCTCTCAAAATAAGACTCACCATTATTAAACCCAATTTACTACATTCAAACTCAAATACAATTTCCAAATATAATCCTTAGATACATCATTACATCAAATAAAACCCAGATTTGCAACAAATTAAAACCCAGTCATGAAATTTCCTAAAAACCATATAGTACAAAACAAGATAACGTGGTTTACACTAGACAAAGACGAAAAAATTGATATCATATATCATAAGGGAATTAAAAGAAATAAAATAATCAATACCACAACAACAAGAAAATATTAATCTCAATAAGTGGAAAACAATGTTGTGATACCATAAGAGTACTAGGGGAACCACAAACACCACTCTTTATGAGGAATGACAAAAAACATGAAGAATTTTCAATAAATTAATTAAGAAATATACACAAACATGACTCAAATGTCATACCTTTAGTTTTGAGTGTTTGGATTCGTACAACATATCCCATGTGTTTACAGCTGAGAATTCCTTTTGTGGCATGCTTGAACAACACAAGGAGTTGAGATCTTTGTTATTGTTCTTTTAAATAAATGGAACGAGGTTTATCAGTGGTAATAAAAAGAGATGATAAATGATACATTTATCTGTTCAAAAAATAAACTAGTTTTTATCAATGCTTTACAGCGCACTAAAATGTAATGATTTATTGGAAAGAAATTTAGCACATATAGTGTATATATTTAGATTATACAACCAATATTTTGTAAATATCATAAATTAAATTATAAAATTATAATAATTTACTAATTATATTAACATGAATCATAAAAATCTAAAAAAATTAAATTAGTAGAAAAAATCAATAAATATTAAAAATTAATAAATTAAAAATATATTAAAACATAATAAATTATATAAATAATAAAAATGAATGTTTAATATGAAATAGTAATTAATATTAATTATAGTCATTAAAAAAATAATGGTGAATATGTAATTGTAATTATTTAAAATAAAACATTAATAAAAATTAATAAAAATTTAATCTAAAATGAATGTATAATAAAATAACATTTAAATATAAATATATTATAAAAATTCATAATTAATAATGAGTAAGTAATAAATGTAAAAGGATTTTAAAAAATGATACATTACTTTAAAATTGTATATATTTTAATTATGTAAATTTTAAATATATTTAAAATATTAAATATTAATTAATAAAAATGTATAAATAAATACTAAAATGATTAAATTATAGAATTATGAAATGAATAAAAATTAAATATAAATAAAATATAAATCTCTTAAAAATTAATAATATTAAAAATTTATAGATAATAATAAATAATAAAATTTTGAAAATCAATAACATTTTTAAATTAATTTATGGGAAAATGGTAAATGTATTTAAAATTTAACTAATATTTTTAAATATATAAATTAATGAAATAATAAAAATGAATAATCATTAAAATAAAAACAAAATAATATAAATAATTAATTAAATAAATCTGTGATTTATGATAATGTAGTAACTAATAATAAATAAATAATAACTATAAAAAGATTTCAATAATGAAATATGAATATGAAAATGACTAATTATTAATTATATAAATTCCTCAAATAATATATTAGTGAATGATAGTATTTAATAATATATTAATAACTTCCAAAAACTACTACATTACAAAAAATTAAATTAATTATCATTATAAAACAATAAAAATTAAAAATGAATTAATTACAAAAACATTTAAATAGAATAAAAATTAAAATGAATTAATAAATATTTAATGAATAAACAACTCATTAATACACATACAAACCAACATGCACCTAAATAGACATATATATCTTCCTACATATAAATAAACACACATAAACACACATATATAAACAAACATACAGTCATAGAAATATATTCACAAACATACACATGAATGTGCATACATTCAAATATATGTGTATATTTACCATGGACAAACATCTATGGGCCAGGAAACAGACGATATGGTCCAATGCGTCACCTATAATACCTCTTTTTCCAACAAACCACTTGTTATACCTAGTATATTCACTTATCCGACTAACGGTTGTCTTTAGAAGAAAATATGTGTTCTTTTTGTGTGATTTTTCCATACCCACTCACACCAAGTGAAAAATAATAAGAGGACAACCATTATGAAACTACTCCAAGATAACGCACTTAACTGTGGATTTCATATAATAGATGCTCCCAAAAAAGAAAGGCTCAACCTTTATTCATGGGTAATTTCATTTAGACATTAATGATTCACATTTTCCAAGGTTGTTACACTCTCTACCCCTTTAAAAAGAAACATCCACATTTTGGATACCACACCTCAGTCCCAGGTAGTGCCCCTGTACTTCATCTTAGGATTTGGCTCTGATGACATTTTTAATGAGCCAATATCCCTAGGCTATAAACCTCATCATCTAACATCGTGGGTCACCTTTAATATCTTGTTTGCTTCCCATCACAATGTCTGTTTTTACTCGTCAATTTCACTTATCATACTAATTACTATATTTATATGCCAACACATTTTTATTTAGAGTGCTTTTTATCACTCACACACACCATGGGAAACTTCCTAGGATTACTCTAATCCTGAAACTACTCCATGACAGGCACACCACAAATATACCAACAAGGGTAGGTCATACACATTTTAATGGATGACCCACTCCATATTCGATTCATTAAAATTTTATGACATTGTGGAACTATATATTGAGATCCATTACATGTTCCTAATTTCCCTTAATAATAACCTTATGGTTTCCTACTAATGTCTTTTATAGTGAAAATTTGTACCTAGGTCTACACCCCATCTTGTGTCATCATCTGTGTTGTTTCCCGCAAAAAATGGCTATATTTTCACACATAAACAGCCCCAATAAGTTTAAAATTTTTTAAAATTCATTAAATATAGGTCATATTTATTTTAATACATATATTTTTTTATATAAGTCATATATATATGGAGATATATATACATATATATACAGGCTACGTGGATGGCTTGTCAATGCTCGAGTCTGATGGAGTATTTGATTGTCCATTATGGTTAGTGGGTGTGTATGTTTAAAATATAATATTATATATCTAATATATGTATATATATATATGAATACATATATAATTATTGGATAACAGATTATTTTAAAAAATACATTAATAAATATATATATATTAAATTATTAATGTTTTCATTCGTCATCTCTAACAAAAGGAAAGATAAAGGAACAATTTATGTGTTTTAGATATGTGATTATAAAGGTAGTGTTTAAACAGTTCTTATTTATTGCTGATAAAGGACACATTCATTAGTGATTTTAGTTGACATTGACAATCCTTTATCCAATGTCTATTCTTTCCACCGATCATGGTTAGAGATGTATATTATCCATTCTAGATTATGGAGATAGAATTGAACATGTGGGGGTATAAATTTTCTTCACTCATGTTTCATTTATTATAAATAATAATAATAATTTAAATTATTTTGCGGGAATCAGGAAATTACAATGAAAATCCATAGGAAAACACATGCAGGTAGAAGTACTGAGGGAGACTCAAGCTGGAGACCTCCTCGTGACCTCATAGGCATGCTCCCAATCAATATTCACCATAAGGAAAAAAATAATGAATAAAAAACCAAAAAAATTATGATGATAATAATAATGTATATTCCATTTTAAAACTCTTATAAATACACTACTATTCATATACCATTATATTTTAATATTGAAAAACTTAATGAATAGTCTATTTAAACCATTTAATCAATCATCTTATATCATTATTACTTCATAGAAAAAAAAATTAATGATTGAAAAAAATTTCAGTCACATCGTTAACAAAACAATTTTGTAACCCTGATTATCAATTTCTCCTTTATATTGGATAAGAATGTATTACATGATTTATTTAATAGTGAACAATAAATATTATTTAATAAATAAATTTCAAAATAATAATTATTTTCTGACTATTAATTAGAATATATAAAATAATTATTTATTTATTTATGTATCATATATAAGGGTGTTACAATCTCAATTAATTAGAGATATTCCAATGGATTTAAAATGCATCCCAAAAATTCATGCACTGATAATCAATCATCAAAAAACATATAATGAATGTATTCATTACAAATTGAGCACCATGGTGGCTGAGATCTATGACATTTATTTATTATTAGTTTGACCAATATTGTTGCTTAAAATTATAACCAGGAATGATTCCCATGTTACAAAGGGATCTATAGTAATATTGTGAAATCATTGTCATTTTCTATGTATTAATTTTCTACATCTATGTGTTTCCCTATCTTAGTGTCTTGTGGGTCTCACCCTACCTTCGAACCTATTTATAATCAAATCAGGTTTATAAGACCATTATACATAATATCAAAATCACTAAAAAATATTCCTCTTTTCCCAATAGTGGATTTTAAGAGTTCTTTCTAATAGAACTATTAATTGCCTACATTTTTCAATGCTATTTATAATGATAAATAAATGTGTTCTATTAAGGACCCATAAAAAATATTTGATAATCTTCTACATTTATCAGTTCTAAAATACAAAAGTTAAATGGAATTATGAATAATATAATTTATTTGTACATATTATTGTATATTTAAATATCAATTTAAAAAATATTGGTATATTTTTTTAAATACAATGTGTATATATATATATATTAATATATACATATTTATAAATATGAATAAAAATAATGAATATAATAAATTTCTTATATACTACAATTAACCATGTTGTCAAGACTTGTCACCCGGGGCCCATGTCGTGTCTACCCCAACCCCACCTCCTGAAGGCCATGGACTGGCAACTAGTGCAGAAGGAATCAACCTTCATGAGGAAAGGCATTTTCCAGAGTATCTGTATTCACACACATTGCCAACCAAGTTCCACACACTGACCAAGGAAAAATGTGCAACTAAAAACCAAGATGATTACAACTAACAAAAGTGGGATACAGTACAAACCCAATGATATAACTAAAAACCAAAATGTACACAAAGGAAACTATAATGGCGATCCTCAAATACCTCAATTGATCACAAGATTAGTGTAGCTACTGCAAGCCAAAGTGGAATGTCATGTCCAGCCGATCCTACTAGGCCCCTCCTGGTTCTAGGAAACCAAGTCCGCCATCATAGCGTTTGTCGGTCCCATCTCCCTGAGCATCTCTGCATCCTGGTCAACCAATGTCTCTATCGAAACGTTTACCATCTGCACCAGACAAAAAACATGTGAGCAATGACCGTGGAATGGTGAGTAACAAAATACTCATTAAGTTACCCAAAATAAAAAAAAAAGAAATACTACGCAACAATCAGTCACATCATAGGACGCATAGTATACTAGATCACCCATCCTATGTTGATTAAAATTGGTGTTCCATGTCTTCAATATGTGCTTCCCACTTAACTTGTACTGCTTAGGTACAACTCCCCATCGTGTACCGTGGGCCTGCAATGTCACAGAGTAGTGCATCCCACTAATCATGGCCAACTGAGGTACTCCTCCACATCGTGTACCATGGTCTTGCAAAGTCACAGAGATGTTCTTAACACCTTGGGCCTAAAAATTCACAGAGAATTGCTTCCCACTGGGACATAGTCGTGTCATGTAGAGTCAAATGTAAGCAGTGCAAACGTCTCATCCAACCGCCAGGTTCCGTACGTAGCATGCCTAAGAGAACCACTCCTCATGCCATTGGTCGAATCTCAACATCCATGAAAATCAACATATATAATTCCAAAAGCTCTGAATCATATAGAGGGTCCCAACTCTGTAAAAGACTCATCAATCAGATTCCTAGTATGAAAGTTACATGCATTTTAATAAACAGAGGTCGGTTGTGTCTGGGCCCGATCCGACCTGGTCAGACCGACCCGACCAACCCTACTCAGGGTTCCACATACCCCAGTCTAAATTCAACAGACTTAACCTGATCTGATTCATTTCTAAGTTGGTCCGGTCCAGCCTAGCCAGTGATTTAGGCCCCAAGAGCTTCCCTAGAACCGTCTAGGTTTGTCGGATGGTCCAGCCCTCAGGGTCGACCGGTGACCCAGTCTAGTCCTCCCCAGTGTGAATGGAACAGGTCTATACCACATGGGTGAGGGTCCATCCCACCATGAAGTGGGACTGGCCCACCTTTCCATGGGTCCGACCCACTATCTAGGGACGCGGCTTACCAGTCCAAAGCCCGGCATGTGCAATGCGGGTTGGGGGTGCGGCGCCTGGCCGTGATGTGACAAGCTACCACATAGAGTCCCTGATGGTGTTGTGGATGCATGTGGCCTCTCATTCCCTGGTCGAGTGAACAATGCTCGGTGAACCTCATGACGGCCTTGATGCGGGTATTCCCACCACGCGTTGCCCGCTTGGCGCTGCTTTACCCCATGTTAGTCACATCCTCCTACCGTTGTGGCGCACTGGAAGATAATTGGCGGTCAACTAGACATGCTATCACTGGATTTTCATCATTCTTTTTATGCCTAGACACTTCAGGAAACATCCTCTTCACCACAATGTCCAAGAATTATCTCTCTGCAACTTTGAGTGTGCGACAAAAAAACGCAGATGGTAGAGGCTCTCGATACGTGTTTGTGTCAGCCTGTGCCCTCCGTGTTAGAGGTTTATAATAATAGTAGGGTCTAGGATTTTAGTTCAGTCAACAAAAGATAAAAAATCATGGATAAAGAATCCAAAAAATAATATTTCCCTCCCTAATAAACACATGATTCAAATATCAACTTGTTTGTGTTTTGATCATGATTTTCATTTCAAGAAAATAATGGGGAAGAACATAAAAATAAAACAACCACTAATATGATATTTTGGATCAATGGAAGAAGAAGTATGGGTTCTGCTTCATCCTCAAGCCATGGTCATTGGTGTTCGTCAACACTTGTCGACCTCTGAATCAGATCCTCCAACCTTCTTCAATTTGTTCTTAAAATTAGAGGAAGTCCACTGGAAGTTCATTAGATAATCTCCATTGTTTAATCCTACTTCCACCAACGGGTCAAAAAATTATATTGAAACATGTTGCAGCATTTCAGTTATGCAGTGATGTCACTTCGTTTTACTGTTTTTGTTATTAAAAATCATCGTTGTTGTGCTTCCTTTATTTCATTGATGTACTGTGTGATATGGGCCATTAATGAGTCTCATTAAAACGAATCGTTGCTTTCTCATCGTACATCATAGCATCACTTTGTCACCGCTCGACTGTGTGAATAATAATAAAATAATGTTTTATTGTTATTTTAATATTTTTTTTAAAAAGTCAAAAAATATTATTTGTTCTCAGCACTTGTCAGCTGAGGTTATTTCATTACTAGGATAATCCTCATATTTTGAGTTCAAAGATACCATAATAGTTTCGATACGAGTACCGGTTCAATTTTTATAAATACTCGCTCGCACATTTACTAAACATACCTTTAAAAAATTCAAAAATAGTGTTTCGGGATCACTTGTCTTCATAATCACGTGATATCAAAGTGTGCAGTCTCAGAATAATTCCCTATAAATAAAAAATTACTTTTAATTTTAGAGAAATTATATTCTCCCCACCTTAAGGATTTACGTCCCTAATTGAAAAAACAAAAACTAATAAAAAATGGGGGTACTTAGCACAAATATGAGCCTCCCACTCCCATGTTCTCTCCTAGAGATTCATGTGCTGCCACCAAACACACACAAGAGGAATCAACCGCCAACATAGAACCTGATGTTGTCGGTCCTCTATCTCTAATGGGAACTCAACAAATGTCACCCAATCGTTAATGTCCACCTCACCCTAGTTGATGATGTGTGGTGGATCATGAACATTCCTCCTCAACTATGACACAAGGAAAACACCATTCACCTGATGCATTTGTGGGGGAAGAGATAAGTGGTACGCCATCTTACCAACTCTTCAATAGATCTAAAAAGGTCTGATGAACCTCGAAGACAACATTCCACCCTGGCCATATCTGTGCGATCCTCGTTGGGGTGAGACCCAAATGAATACATGATTGGCCTCCTAAAAATCGAAGGGTATCCATCTCCTATTAGAAAAACAATTCTGCCTACTCTATGCAGTCCTCATCTACCCTTGGATGATTAGCACCTTCTCATTGGTAGTCTGTTCCAACGCCGGACCCATGAGTGCTAATTCCCTTGGGTCTTTCCAGCATAAGGTTGGTCTGCATAGCCACCCATAGATGTCCTCAAATAGTTTCTATCCAGAGGTGGAGTTTTAGCTATTCTTTCATGAAAACTCTATAAGTGGTAGTTGGTCCTCCCAAATAAGACTAAAATCCAGGATGCAAGCATATAGCATGTCCTCAAGGTTTGTATAGTACACTCCATCTGACCATCTTTATGGGGATGGAAAGTTATTCTCCATCACAACTGCATCCTGAACGCCTCAGCAATCCCCTACACAGTTAGGGTGTAAAGTGTGCAACATCATATTAGATGATCATCAAGGGAACCCTATGGAGCCGCACTATCTCGTAGACACAAAGGTGTTCTGAGACCTATACTTCTCCATGCTACTAGATAGGTAGAATTTGAGCTGACATGGTCTGTTGGAAAGTGATAAAAAAGATAGAGTCATGGCCCCTGGATGTATGTTGTAACCCCATCACAATGTCCCTCAAGATGTCATCCCATTTCAACTCTGGTACCTAAAGTTGTCAGGCCAGGACTTCTGGAACCTGATGCTCGACCTTCACTTCCTGACAAGTGAGGAATCATGAAATGAAATTGGCCACCACTATCTTCATCCCCAACCACGAGTACTGATGTTGGAGGTCTTGGTACATCTTCACCACTACAGGATTTACTGCCAAAGGGGATGTATGGTACTCTCTCAACACCTCCTCCTGCAATGTCACTGGAACTACAGTGTGCCCTATGAAAAGGATAATGTGCTCCCCACCTATTGAAAATCAATCAGGAGCCCATTCTGTGGATAACTGAGCACGTCAGGCTTCACAGTCAACATCCACTAAGTGTTCCTCCAAGGCTAGCTATAATAGTGGGGGAGTAACAGTCATCAATAGAAGGAAAGTAGCTTCACTATCATCCATGAAGAATATTTTAATCATGGCCAACTTCTCTATCACCTTATTCAGTCGATGTAAACTGGTCCTCCTGCTGAGCGTGTCTGCCACCACGTTACCCTACCTAGGAGTATGGACTATCTCAATGTCATAGTAATGGTGGAACTGTAGCCATTTCCAATGTCTCAGGTTCACGTCCATCATAGAGAATATATACCTGAGACTCCTATGATCAGAGTAAACTATAAACTGCTCACCCATAATGTTGTTCCACCACATCATCATGGAAGAGACCACTACTTCTAACTCCAAGTCATGGTTTCCGTTGTTGTGCTCATGATGCCTCAAATATCATGATCCATAGGAGATCATGGTTTCCTCCTATATCAGGGAACATCCATGTACGGTGCCAGTTGTGCCATAGTAAACTACCTACCAACTTACCTCCTATGCTAGTCTCAAGATGGGGGACCTAGTCAGTCTCCACCTCAGCTCCTAGAAACTCTTCTGAAATTTCTCTGTCCACCTGAAGGGTTGTACCTTCCATGTCAAAGCTGATAATGGTGCTGCTACACTGAAAATTTCGACATTGAACCTTCAATAGTAACCAGCAATCCCCAAGAATCTCATTATCTCAATCATGCTTCTGGGTGGCTCCCGGGCAAGCACCGCGTCAGTCTTCATCAAATGTACTGAAACTATAGCCCCTTAAATGGCAGGTCCTATAACGTGGACCTCCCATATCCAAAACCAACACTTAAAGAGCATAACATAAATTCAATGCCCTTGGAGTATTTCCATGTATATTTTCAGGAGAATAGAGTTCTCCTCCTCTGATATTGAGTACACGAGGATTTCATTAATTAATACCACAACAAACTGATCAGGGTAAGTCTTGAAGACCCTATTCATGAGCCCCATGAACACTACTACGTCATTGGTCATGGTTAATGGAATCACTAAGAACTCATAGTGGCCATACCAGCACCTGAAGGCAGCCTCTGGTACATCCTCATCTTGTACCCGGAGCTGGTGATAGCCTGATCTGATGTCTATCATTGAGAACCACTTCAACCCCTTTAGCTGGTCAATGATATCACCGATTCTCTACAGTAGATACCTTTTCTTCATGGTCATATATTTCAGACTTTAGAATTCCACACACAACCTCAATATATTGTCTACCTTCTATGAAAAATGAAATGGGCTTGCCCATGGTGAAACATAGGGCCTTACGAAACCCTTATCTTGAAAGTCCACCATTAGTACCCAAAGTTTGCAATACATTATGGGAGACAACTGATATGCTTGTGTGGATATCGGTGTTTTTATGGGGTACATGTCGATGTAGAAGTCTACCTCCCAGTGAAGTAGTAGTCTTGGAACATCGTTTGGAAAAACATCTTCGTACTCATCCACCACTAGAGGAAAACATGGAATCCTCTCATCCACTACACAGAGTGTGAGGCTAACCAACTAGTGAGTGATATATTGTACCCTCCATCGAGAATGTCTATCATGTACTACAATGGGCACCTTCTCGTAGGTGAGGGAAAAACTATCCCATATCTACAGACACAACACACTTATTCCTAAAATAGTTTATGTGATCATGGACTGTAGATAACTAGTCCATACCCAATATGACGTCGTATGGCATCGAAACTGCAACAAGGTGATCCCATCCGAAGCTCTCACCTCATAGAGTAAGATCACACTACTGGTACCATGGTGTAATCGTAAAATACCCTCTCGTAGGATTCTATAGCCAAAAGGATTCAACCAATAGCTCCACCAGAATATAAAAGCTCTGAATGAGATCTGTGGAATGGTTGTAGTGACTAGAACATGTGTCTATAAGAACTAAAGCTAGGGAGGATAAGACACAGATTTTACCATAGATCATCTCTAGAGCACCGTGGTCATAGGCCTCCATTGCCTAAAGATGTGATCGACTCTGTCCGCATGTTCCCTAAGGTTGGGGTGGACCACCAAGTCATGGAAATAGTAACACCTAAAACTTCTCCCACCACCAACTGCTTGGCCTACTCCCCTCCCATGTCTTCCTCCCTACAGAACTCCTAGGTCAGATCACTACCTCTGCCTCAGAGGCTGCTCAACCATCTGCTGGTTATCTGTACGGTGGGTCAAGCAGTCACATGCCATGTGTCCCTCCCCACAGAATGAGTATCAAAGCATGGTTACTGACTGACTTCCTATAGTCCAGGAGCCCCGCACTACTGAACAAGAGTTATGGGGTCATCCTCTGAATGACATGGCCTACATGGTCCTTTGCGTCTGTTGTCTGCTGCCTGCCGAAGACTCTACCACCAGGGGTGTTCTGGTAGCTCTAGTTTCGGGTGCCTGAATCTCCAAGAATCTCTCTACTGGAAGGGCTCGATCTATTATCCCAGCCTGGGTTGGGATACTGAGAGGAAACAAAAATTCCATGAATTCCCACCCGAGTCCCTGATAAAAATCTCTATCCCTGAAGAAAGGGTCTTGAACTATATATGTCTAGTAGAGAGATATAATTGTTATAAAGACCCATAAATTTCAAAGAATGTTATTTCATAAATACTTTGTAATATTATGAGTCTGTGGCTTCTAACGACACTTGATTCTGAGGAACGGTATGCCCGAAATCAATTTCTGAAGTTTACCTCAGGTAAGTTCAGTAAAAGAACGATCAGATTTTTCTATATTTTGAACCAGTGCACATAATTGAAATCTGAGGGCACCGATGAACTCGCAACACCGGTAATTTCTTAAGGGTACTGTTACCGCAATTGCATTTTCAAGGGATGAGAATTTAAAATTTTTGGATTTAATAAGAAGTGAATAAAAATTGTGGAACAATTTTTATTTTATATCTAAGGTGGTTATATCCTACATGGGTAGTTGGGGTGGGACCCAAAATCTCCTAACTAACAATGTGTGGATAATTGTGAGGTGGGGCCCACATGATCCCCAACCCTTCACGTTCCATAACTCCTTAACCCCTTTGATATCCCATGTTAATTACATGGAAACTCCCTTTAAAATTTTGTAACCTTTTCACTTCCCCAGTTAAACTCTTGCCAACACGCACCTTAATTAATTAATTGAAACTCATTCATTAATTAAATAAGTGTTTGAAATTTGTATTTCAAAATGCATGGAATGTCGATTTAAAATAAGGGGTGGCCTTATTTTATTTTGGTTGGCTTGTTGTGTGGGGATTTGGGGAGAGAACTCTTGTGAAGAAGAAAAGGGATTCCTACTTTGTTAAAAATGCCAACGCAACGACGAAGAACATAGAATCAGCGATCGTGGTACTTCATCCTCTTATTCCTCCGCATCAAGGGAGGAGACACCTACATGGGAACTCGCTAACAACGGGGCGCCTTCTATTCTTCTCTCTGTGATAAGAGGAGACGTCACTTCCTTAGGTGCACACCGATGACGATGAAAACGAAAAAGTCATCCACGATGCTTATCAACCGCAAACTTCTTTTCGAGGTTGGGTGATTTATATTCAAATTTATTAAAAACAAATTTTTTGTTGTGTTTCGTGAACCTCGTGTATTCTTGGATATCAGTTACCGCCTAACACGGAGGGTGCGGGCTGAATGAAAACTGCCCGACGACCCTCCGCATGAAATTTATTCTTTAGGAATTGGTAACCTGTGGTGGAGGAATCACGGCGCCTTCACGCCTTGTCGGGAACATGGCGATGGAATCTGTCACAGTCAGGACGGTAGTACAGGAGGAATCACGGACCGCATCATGAGCCACTTAGGTAGAAGTACCGGCCGGCCCGTCGGCCAGCCGGGTGGAGCTGGATCGCGGTTCCAGGAGGGTGCCACGCTGAGAGACCGGTGGCCTGCCCATGCGGGCCGCGTGTGGAGAAGGTCAGATGCTCTAGCCGGCCGGTTTGGGAAAGGGCGGCGCCCCTTGGCACTATCGGTGTGGAAGAACGGGTGGGGGTGGGGAGCATGCCCCACCGGGAACCCGCGCAGCCCTCGGCTGGCCGGCCGGCCCTCGCTGAGCCGGGCCGTGCCGAGCCGGGCCGCGTCGGGCGGGGCTGAGCCGGGCATAGCAGGGCCGAGCCGAGCCGGGCCGCGCCGAGCCGGGCTGGGTCGTGCCACATCGGGCTGGGCCACGCCCCTTCGGGACGAGTTGTGTATTCCTTCAGACCGTTTCGACACCCATGCTGGGTTGAACCCGTCAAACTGGTTTAACCCGACCCAAGGCCCATTGGGTTATACGGGTCGGGCCTATTAATCACTTAAACGGGAATAACATAAAGACTGCTTGTCAGATCGACGCGCCGTCTGTGGAACTAGGACCCTTTCGATGAGATGACTCTATTGCATTACTCTGAGTGTGTTTTGGATGACTATGGATATCGGCTGGGTTAGAAACGATCATATTTCTAACTGGGCCCCTGAGAAAGAAAAGCCATTATCTATCAGACCGGGCGTCCGATTGACTCTCCATCTGTCGCGTGGATTTCCTATTGATGAGATGGAACTTTGGGATACATCAACTCTAGAATCTTTGACAGTTTATGTATCGACCCTCTGGGATCGTGAAGCAGACCCTCCTGGAATCGAGTGTGCTGTGTGCAAGAACCCTAGAGCTGGCAGCGACTGCGACGATGATGACGACTATACATGGATCCTACGTGGGTTCGGCAGCGAGGACGACTGTACTTGGGTCCTCTGTGGGTTTTACAAGGATAACGACTGTACTTGGATCTTATGTGGGTTCGAATGTGATGGTAACTGTACTTGGATCCAACGTGGGTTCGGAGTGACGACTTCTGTACTTGGATCCTATATGGTTCGGCAGAGGAGATGATTCAAAGGCTACATCTAATCATCTACACCACTCTTCGTGGGATGTATACCTATGTGAGATGACTGTTGAATTTCAATCATTATCTTTGGTATGATGGACATATATCCTGTTCGAACTTTTTATGCTTGGGCATGGAAGGTGGAGCCTTATTAAGTTTATTGACATAGGAATATGTATAGGCATATACCTAAGTAGAGTAGGTTGATACTTCGTGTTTGTATATTTCCATTGTGGAATTTCCTTTGTGGATTCTAGGTGACCATCAGGGGTCTTGGGGTCCCTACTGAGTATCGTATACTCACCCCTACACGGGCATTACCTGCACTATGTTGTGTTGGTTACAGACGACAGACATCACTGATCGTGGTCGAGGCTTGTGGAGATGGACGGTATCCGGAGGTGGACCACCTTGTGTGATTACACGGATTGGACGGACATACCCGAGGTACCAACAAGACTATCTATACTGACCCTTTAGGTGGGATTCCTAGAGGATGAACCAATGGTTGTTGTTTTACTTTTCAGCTATTGTACTTTCTTTCTCAGTTGTAATTTACATTTTTTTGGGTTTGTATACCGGCCCATTTACATTCCAGCACTTACTTTTGTACCTAGTTTACTTTTTGTTACTCCATCGTGCGTACTCTGTTGTGTCTTTTTATTTATATAAAGGCAATTTTTTCCCTTTTATCAGGAATTACGCCTTTGGTGCTATCTCCAGCCCCTATGGAAGGCAGGATTGGGGTAGTCACAGCACGAGCCCCGAAGACGGGACGTGAAAAATTGGTATCAGAGGAGTCAGTTCTACCGAATTACTCAGGACTCTGAAAATTTATTCTATGATGCAATAGTGTTAAGAGTATTGAGTGTGGTTTTCAGTCCAGGGAGTCCAGTGTTGGTGCAGCGGCTGACATATCCATACACCCAAACCTTGACTTCTGATTTCTGACTCAGTGCTTTAAAACACTGATTGCATGTGTGTTCCAGAAGTTTTCTTTGTGATTACATTATGTCAGCTCAAAAAGTATACTGTATTAACCGCGGAGCACCTATTACTTTTCAGGATGACCCAACGAAGGCAGCCAACTAGGGTTCTGAGCTTTATGCGAGATGGAATCCCACCAAGCGACGAGGCCTCGCTGCAGGGCCCCATTACAACAGAGGCACCAGCGGTACCTCTACCCGATGGGCCACCTATACCACCAGCGCCAACGGCGGAGAGTGCATGCCACCTCAGTGCATTGCCTGAGTTTCAGCGACAGAGGCCGCCCATGTTCCGTGGATAGACGAATCCTCAGGAAATCGAGGATTGGATGGAGGCTATCGTTATTGTCTTCAGATTGGTAGGGACACTAGCAGACCATATGGTAATCCTTTCTGTGAGTCTACTGCACACATAAGCAGGTAGATGGTGGAGCCTGATGCTCCAGGTTCACGACGAGGAATCACTACTTTGGATGGACTTCGAGAGCCTCTTATGCTCGTTGATTTTTGGTACCCTATGTGTGGTGCTCATCCAGGATTTACTACAGCTGCGACAGGGCAGCATGAATGTAACCTAGTACTTGGAATGATTTACCGACCTCTCTTGCTACTCCACGGACATGGTATGAGACCCATTCGTCTGGGCCCTAACCTTTGAGGAGGGACTGATGCATGAGATCAGGGCTTCGATGACCTACCTCAACATTCCGAAACAGGTAGGAATACTGGAGTGAGCTCTTTTTGTGGAGAAATATTTTGCTGAGCCTACTCCAGTAGCGAGGCCTACCACATGGATATTGTAGTAGAGTCTTCTGCAGCCAGCAGTAGATAGATTTCGCAGACGTCCAAGCGGACCAGTCCATCAGGTGGGTGACCTCAGGATACCAGTTCGGATGTGCGGGGCACATGCAGGAGATCCAGTCATACGAGAGGAAAGAAATGCTATGCATGCGGTGGGCAGGGCCACATGGCTCATGACTGCCCGACACGCCATGCAGAGTAGCAACAGGCAGTTGAGGGACCACCCAGGCAGAGGTAGAGGATCGACCGTGGTGGTCCGCAGGGAGAAGGAGGATGAGGCAGGGGAGCTGGCTGGGTATCAGGTGGTGGACGATGCTTTGTGGCTCTACCACCACCACCACCACCAGGAGGGCCACCTCTACCACAGGGAGTTGTAAGACAAGGGCAGGATCAGCTCTGGGCAGTCAAGGCCTACGACCATGGCGCACTTGAGATGATTCAACAGTCCATGCCCAGATTGATTGTATTAGGCGCAAAGTGTGGTCTGTCTACCCAGATTGGAGTAGTTTCACCTTCACTGGTGAGAAGGGAGCCTTTGCAGTGCATGATAGACTTACGTAGAGGAGAGGACATCCGATCACACATCAGTCGGCTACTCTCATCCTTGGAGCGGTTGATGAGCTGAGTTTGAGTTTCCCTATTGTGGTGGATCAGTATGCGGACATTTTCATTGATGACGTTTCATGACTACCTCCTCACATATAGGTATAATTCTACATTGACCTTTACCCTGGGATAGCACCGATATCTACTCCCGCATATCAGATGGCTCCCACAGAGCATTGTGTGTTGCGGGTATAGATGGAGGATTTACAAGGAAAGAGATTCATCGGACCCTGTGTTTCACCCTGGGATTCTCCGATTTTATTTTCCAAGAAGGCGGATGGGAGAATACGACTATGTGTCTGCTACTGTCGCCTGAATTAGGGGACCATAATGAAAATGTATCCACTCAAGATGATTTATGACCTCCTTGATCAGCTCAAGGGAGCACGATGGTTCTCAAAGATAGACCTCAGGTCATGTTATCATCAGCTCAGAGTTTGAGATGAGGATGTGCAAAAGACGGCCTTCAGGCGTCGGTGTGGACAATACGAGTTCTTGGTTATGACTTTTGGTTTAACCAATGCACCATCAGTGTTCATGAGTCTCATTAACAGGATCTTCCAGCCTTACCTCGATCGTTTTTTCGTATTCTTCATCAACGACATACTGATTTAATTGAATACTGAGAAGGAGCACGCCTACCACTTGTGGGTTGTACTGGACACTCTCCGAGAGCACCATCTTTATGGTAAGCTCTCGAAGTGCTAGTTCTGGATTCGAGAGGTTAAATTCTTAGGGAACCTCATCTTGGAGGCTGGAGTTTCTATGGATCCTACGAATATCGAGGCAGTACCTACTTGGGATCCACCCAGGAGTCTGGCGGAGGTGCAAAGTTTCCTAGGTCATGCTGGGTACTATCACATATTTGTTCCAGACTTCTCCAGAGTTGCATCACTACTTTTAGCTTTGACGAAGAAGGGGAAACACTTTGTGTGGTCATATAGATGTCAACAGAGCTTCTAGGAGATGAGACAGAGATTGACCAGTGCCCCATTATGAGGATGCCGTAGGAGGGCGTATGGTACATACTTTACTGCGATGCATCAGGGTCTGGACTCGGGTGTGTCCTGATGTTAGAGTGGGTAGTGATCACCCATTGTTCACAATAGTTGAGGCAACATGAGAAGAACTAAGCTACACATGACCTGGAGTTAGTGGTAGTGGTCTTCACCTTGATGATGTTGCGGCACTATCTGATGGGTGAGCGCTTTACTGTCTACTCTGACCACTAGAGTCTCATGTACATATTCTCAAAGATGCACCTAAACCTAATATAGTGGTGATGGCATGAGTTCCTCTAGTACTATAACTTTGAGATAGTCTATACTCCTGGTAAGGGAAATGTTGTGGCTGATGATCTTAGCATGAGGTTGTGTATTCAGCTACTCGGAGAGGCGACGGAGCAGTTATCCTCTTTGCAGGTATATTTTGTGGTTAGAGATGGGTCAGACTTCCTATAATCCCTCATTGTCACTCCTCCACTAATTCAACGGGTTAGAGAGGCACAACGTGGGGATGTTGACTGTGAGAAGCTACGTGCTCATATTTCCATAGGGCAGGCACCTGATTGATTTTCTGAAGGAGCAGAGAACATCATCCTTTTAAGTGGAAGTACTATGGTACCAGTTGCATTGCAGGAGGAAGTGTTGAGGGATTTTCACACTTCCCCTATGGAGGTACATCCGGGAGTGGCGAAAATGTACCAGGACCTCATAAGACTACATTGGTGGTCGGGTATGGAGAAGTCTATAGCAGAGTTTGCTTCACGATTCGACACTTTCCATCATGTCAAGGTAGAGCACTAGGTACTAGTAGTATTGGTACGACCCTTAGAGGTTCCATAGTAGAAGTGTTATGGGATATCCATGGATTTAGGAACGAGGCTCCCACGTACATCCATAGGAAAGGACTCTATTTGGGTGATCGTAGAACAACTCACCAAGTCATCCCACTTCCTATCGATCAGAGAGCAGGGCTTAGTTGGGATCTTGGGATCCCTCTATGTTCTGTAGATCGTACGACATAATGGTGTTCCATCTTCTATCGTCTCTGATCGAGACACTCGCTTTGCATCCCAGCTTTGAAAGGGGTTGCAGGAGGAATTTGGGACGCAGTTACGCCTGAGCACCGCCTTTCATCCTCAGACGGATGGGCAGAATGAGAGGACCATTTAGACTCTCAAGGACATTCTTTTTGCATGTGTCCTTGACTTTGACCGTAGATGGGAGGATCACCTACCCTTGGTGGAGTTTGCAGACAACAAGAACTACTACTCCACCATCGGGATGGCACCATACGAGGCACTGTACAGCCATCCATTCAGATCACCTCTATGCTGGACAGACCCTAGGGAGTCAGCACCTGTAGGACCAGAGATGGTCCAGGCTGTGACGGAGAAGGTGCAGATCATCCAGGAGCAGATGAGGACTGCACAGAGCAGACGTAATTTGTATGCTGATAGGAGGTGGATACCAGTGGAGTTCGAGGATGGAGACCATGTTTTCTTATGGGTCTCATCTCGAAGTGAATTACGGATATTTGGATGGGGAGGAAAGTTATCTCTGTGCTTCATCGGACCATTCCAGGTCCTCAGTAGGATAGGCGAGGTGGCTTACCACCTGGCCCTTCCACCTCAGTTTCACCAGGTGCATGACGTCTTCCACGTATCTCAGCTGAGGAGATACGTGCATGACCTGACCCATATCATTGAACATGGGGAGCTAGACTTCGATGAAGGAGCTACATTCATGGAGGTCCCAGTGGAGATCGAGGATCGACAGGAGAGATTCCTACATGGATGGTCGATTCCTTTGGTGCACATTCATTAGCATCAGGAGAACCACCCAGAGAGCACATGGGAGCGGGAGGCTCAGATGAATGCACGGTACTCTAATTTGTTTCCCTAGTTTATGATGTAGCTTTACGGAGACGTAAAGCCCTGTGGTGTGAGTAATGTAGAGACCCTGAAATTTCAATGAAATTTTTTTCTTAAATACTTTGTAATTTTACGAGTCTGTGGCTTCTGACGACACTTGATTATAATGCCCAGGGTTCCTGGAATCAATATCTGATGTTTATCGTGGGTACGTTCCCTAAACGAATGAACGAGTTTTTCTATCATTTGAACCGATGCTCGGAATTGAAATATGAGGGAAATGATTAAATCGCAACGCCGGTAATTGCATAAGGGGACCTTTACGCAATTGTGTTTTCACGAGATGAGAGGTTAAAATTTCTGGATTAAATACGAAGTGAATAAAAATTGTGGATCTATTTTTATTTTATATCTAAGTTGGTTATATCCTACATGGGGGAGTTGGGGTGGGACCCACAAGCTCTTAACTACCCATGTGAGGATAATTGTGAGGTTGGGCCCACACGAGCCCCATCCCTTCACATTCCATAACTCCTTAACCCCTTTTGGACTCCCATGTTAATTACATGGAAACTCCCTTTTAAATTTTGTAACCTTTTCACTTCCCCTCTTAAACTCATTCCGACACACACCTTAATTAATTAATTGATACTCTTTCATTAATTAATTATGTTTTTGAAATTTGTATTTTGAAATTCATGGCATGTTCATTTAAAATAAAAGGTGGCCTTTTTTTATTTTTGTTGGCTTGTTGTGTGGGGATTTGTGGAGAGAACTCTTGTGAAGAAGAAAGGGGATTCCTACTTTGTTGAAGAACACCAACTCACCGACGAAGAACATAGACTCGGAGACCGCGGTTCTTCATCCGCTTCTTCCTCTGAATAAAGGGAGGAGACACTGACACGGAAACTCACTGACAATGGGGAGCCTTCAATTCTTCTCTCCGTGATAATAGAGGAGATGTCACTTCCTCGGTTGCACACCGACGACGATGGAAATGATGACGTCATCCACGACGCTTGTCAACTGCGAACATCATTTCAATGTAGGGAGATTTGATTCAATTTTATTGAAAATAAATTTCCCATTGTGTTTTGTGAACCACATGCATTCTTGGCTATGTGTTACCTCCTAACGCATAGGGCGCGGGCCAAAAGAACACGGACCAACGACCATCTTATGAAAAATTATTTTTTTGGAATTGGCATCCATAGGCGGAGGAAGAACGACGCCGTCGTGCCGTGCCAGGAACATGGTGAAGGAATCTTATTCCATCGTGCCACTTCAGGCCGGGCCGTTCCACTTCAGGATGAGTTGTGTATTCCTTATGACCAGTCTAACACCCCTACTGGGTCAGACCCGTCAAATTGGGTTAACCTGACCCGACGACCCACTAGGCTAAACGGGTCAGGCATGTTAATCACTTAAATGAGAATAACATAAAGACCGTGCATCTGATCGACACTCTGTCTGTGGAAATAGGACCCTTTTGATGAGACAGTTCTTTTACGATACTCTAAGTGAGTTTTGGATTACTATTGATATCGGTTGGTTTTGAAATGAGTGTATTTCTTACTGGGCCCATGGAACTGAAAAGCCATTATCTCTCAGACCGGGCGTCTTATTGACACACCATCTATCACATTGAGTTCCTATTGATGAGACAGAACATTGGGATACATCATATTTGGAATTTGGGACAGTTGATGTATCGACCCTATTGGATTGTGGAGTGGACCCTCCCGGAATCGAGGGTGTAGTGTGCTGGATCCTTAGAGCTGGAAGCGACTGTAATGACGATGATGACTATACATGAATCCTACGTGGGTTCGGCAGTGAGGACGACAATACTTGGATCCATTGTGGGTTTGGCAGTGATGAAGATTGTACTTGGATTCTACGTGGGTTCGGCAGTGATGGTTACTCTACTTGGATCCTACGTTGGTTCGTTTGTGACGACTTCTGTACTTGGATCCTACGTGGGTTCAGCAGAGGAGATGATTCAGATCAAAATCTAATCATCTCAACCCCTCTTTCTGAGAAGTATACCTGTGTGAGATGAGTCTTGACTTTCAGTTAGTATCTTTGGTATGATTGAATTCTTTTTTGTGTGGACTGGTTATGATTGGGCCTGGAAGTTGGAGCCTTACTAAGATTGTTGACTTAGAAATATGTATGGGCATATACCTAAGTAGAGTTGGTTGATACTTCATGTTTGTATATTTCCTTTGTGGAATTTACTTTGTGGATTCTTGGGAGACCTTTAGGGGTCTCGGGATCCCTACCGAGTATCGTATACCCTCCCCTTCATGGGAATCTCTTGCACTATGTTGTGTTGGTTCTAGATGATGGAAAACACTGATCATGGTCGAGGCTTGTGGAGCTGGATGGTATCCGGAGGTGGACCACCTAGTGGGACATACACGGAGTGGATGAATAGACCCGAGGAACCGAAGAGACTATATGTACCCACCCTTCAGGTTGGATTCCCGGAGGACGACCCAGTGGTTGATGTTTTACTTTTCAGCTATTGTACATTCTTTCACAGTTGAACTGTACTTTCAATTGGGCTTGTATACTGGCCCATTTAATTTCTAGCACTTACTTTTTTACTCAATTTACTTTTTTTTTACTCTAGCTTGCGTACTCTTTTATGTTTATTTACTTATATAAAGGCAATTCCTTCCCTTTTATCGGGAATTATGCCTTTGGTGATAGTCGCCAGCCCCTGGACTATGAAAGGCGGGCATGGGGTAGTCACGGCACAGGCCCCGAGGACGGGTCGTGAGGAATTATTCTTTTTGTGTTAGTCACCATCCCCAGTCCTGTAGAATTTGGGCTTGGGGAAGTCACGACACGGGCCTCGAGGACGAGTCGTGAAAATGGTGAACCTCGCTGAGTACTCACCACCTTTATGTGCCATACTATAGGTGAAGCAACTCATGAATACACATAGAGCACAAGGTCGTAAGGAAAAACTCCTCCTAGAAAACCCGCTCAATGTCTTCCCAAGTGATTGTTGCCTCATCATCCTCTGGGTGGTCATGCTCTACCATCTCCTTGATGATCCCTATAGAGGGCTCACATCCGAGAGCTCAATCATGTTAGGAAAGTCCCTCACTATGTGAAATACCCACTTCACTACCTCCATCCAGTCCTCAGGGACCTAGGGATCTGTCTCTCCCCTAAACCTATAAGTTCATTGCCTATGAAACTCATGCAGGTCACTGAGTATGTGCATGTCCTCTGCAAGAACTGCCAATAGTAGATGTTATCCATTGGGTGGTGGCAGCATTATTGCACCAACTGATGGTTCCTTCTCTAGAACTGGTCTATGAAAGGATGCATCATCACTAGGTAGGCCATCCTCACAACCTTGTTTTAGGATCCTGGCCGGTCATCTCTGTGGAGGCATTCAGAGATAGACCAACACGTACCACAGTCAGAACATTATACCAGTTGAGCTGACTCTTATTCAAATGAACATAAGGATAAACATATACAACAATTGTTTTCATGCATAGAGCCAACATACAGAATACATGGTCATGGTGTATTGATACATCGACCACCGCACCAACACTGGACTCCCTATGTATGAATGAAGGTCTCAAAACACCAAACATTGATTCCCCAAAAAAAACATAGACTCCCGATCTTTGTGATAGGAACGACCACCATTTAATACCACATTTTCATAAACCATCCCCTGGGGACCGTTTCGTGACTACCCCATGCTCGCCTCTTGAAGGCCAGTGGCTGGCGACTAGAGCTGAAGGTATCAACTAGTATGTGGGAGGCATTTTCCATAGAACATGTACGCACACACACGCCCAACCAAGTTCCACACAATGACAAATGAAACATGTATCACTAAAAACCAAGATGAGTACAGCTAATAAAAGTTTTCCACAATACAAACTCAATGATAGAACTGAAAATAGAAATGTACATAGTGGAAGCTCTGATGGTCATCCATGGAAAACCCAACTAGATCATGATAGTATTGTAGATACTGGAATCCAATGTAAAATGTCTTGTCCACTAAATCCGACTAGGCACCACCTGATCCTAGGACACCATTTTCACCATTGTAGCAACTGTCAGTCACGTCTCCCAGAGCACCTCTGGGTCCAGGTCCACCAAAGTCACTATCAAAACATCGATCATCTGCACCACAAACAACACATTCAGGTGATGCCTGTGCAGGGGTGAGTAAAAAAATACTCAGTAGGGATCCCAAAACAAAAAGGATAGATGACACTGAAATCCACAATGCAAGGAATTAAATACAAGACAACTAAAAATAGGTATCCATTTATGGTAGTGATAATAGAAAAATCAGTCACATAATTGGACAACTCATCTATGGAATAACTGCTCCTCCTTCAAGTTCAATCGGCCTTCCATGTCACGAATAAGTACATACCAATAACCTTGGACTTATTAGGTACACCTCCCCATCATGTATCGTGGGCCTGCAAAGTCATAGACATGTGCATCCCACTAACCACTGCCAACTGAGGTACTCCACTACGTCGCATACCGTGGGCCTACATAGTAATGGACAAGTGCTTCCCACCGTGGGCATGAAATGTCAGAGAGATGTTCTTCCCACTGGACCATATTCGTGTCATGCAGAGTCGAAAGTCAGCTATCCTCAGGTCTCAACCAACCGCAGAATTCTGTATATAGCATGCCTGGGAGAACCGTCCCCCAAGCCATTCTTTTAATCTCAACATCAATGAAAGTCAATATAGACCATTCCAAAAGAACTACCAAATCGAGACATCCACAACGCCTTTAACGGCTCGTCAATCGAACGTACAAATTTTCATGTTACAAGAGTTTTAATGAAACGGGGCGGTTGCGTTTGGGCCCAGTCCGACCCGGTCAAACCAACCCATCAAACCCGTACCAGGGTCCTATATACCCCAATCCAAATTCATCTGAATCAACCTGACCCGGTTCAGGTCTCAGTTGGTCTAGTCATTCCTGGCCCATGGGATAGGCCCCAAGGGCTTCACTGGACCTGGCCCGGTTTGTCTAAGGGTCCATCCTACCGGGTCGCTCAACGATCCGGTCTTGTCCAACCTGATATGAAGGGTGTGGGTCCAGCACACTAGCTGGGGGTTCGGCCCACTAGCTCGAATCTCGGACTCACGGTTGGGGTTGGTGGTGCGACGCCTGGCCGGGATGCATCCGGTTGCCATGTCCAGTCCACACTAGCCCCGTGGATGCACATGACCCCTCCTACCACGATCGAGTGACCACAGATCACCAAAAAAATAGCCGACCGAGACATGGGATTTCCATCCACATGGTTCCCACCTAGTGCCGATTCATCCTGTAGCTACTATAGACTCCTGCCATTTCAACTTGCCGATGGGCACGTCATTGTCCTCCACTAGGTGCTGGCACCGAGAGGCTGATAGATTTTCATCGCACCACTAGAAGCTCTTCGGTGGTCCATTCTTGGCGACGCCTATGCTTATGCTCTCTGAAGTATGCCCTCTACACCAAAAGGTCCCAGAATTATCTTTCTGTCACTTAGATGGTGTGACCCCAAAAAATGAAAATAGAGGAGGTGCTTGGGCCCTATTTGTGTTGGTTTGAGTCCTCTGGTTTAGAGGTTTTTAATCATGGTAGGTTCTGGGATTTTAGTTCAATCAATAAACGATTTACTAAACTTGGATAGAGAATCCCCCAAATAATGGTACCTTCACGCATAACCGCATGATTCACAGATCAACCAGTTCATGGGCTGATATATTTACATCGTTTATATACACTAATGGGGAAGAACATAAAAATAAAACTACCCCTACCAGGATATTTTGTATCTACTATGGATGAAGGAAGGGTTTCATGTCATTGGTTATCCGTGAGCATTGCCATTCAGTGCCGCTCATTGACCTCTGAATACGATCCTCCAACATTCGTCACTCTGTTCATCATTGTAGAGGATGTCCCCTGATGTTTTGTCAAATAATCTCCATGTTTTAATCCACATTCCAAAAATAAGTCAAACAATTGCATGGAAACATATCACAGAGTTTTAGTTACGCTGAAATGTTGTGTCATTGAGCAGTTTCATTTATAAAGCAGCTTCGTTGTTACACATCCTTTATTTCATAGATACCGTGTGTGAAATAGGATATTAATGAGCCTCATTAATGTGCCTCGATGCTGCCTCATCGTTGCACCACAGCGTCACCGTGTCACTACACGATGGCGTGAAAAATAATAAAATAAGCTTTTACATTTTTTTCAAAATGTTTGAAAAATAAATTTGTCGCTCGGCCCTTGTCGGCCAATGTCAAGTCATTTCAAGGAGAATCTTGGCGATTTAATTTCAATAGTGCCCTCTTATTTTGGAACCAAGAACTGGATCTAATGTTAGAAAAACCCACTCACACGTTCAATGAACATACCTTGAAAAAAGTTAAAAAAAATCTGTTCCGGGCTAAACGGGATTCGGAATCACGTGCTGTCAAAATGTATGGTCTCAAAATAATTCTCTATAATAATAAAAATTACACAAAATTATTGAGACATTACACTTGTAGAAACAAATAATGTACAATTAACTGAAGATAATATATGTCATTGACTATCAAATCTTAAATATGATGGTATAACAAACGATAACTGATCCCATCCTGCGTAGGGTTCATACGGCCGACCTGATATATCATTCATATGAATATATGGATAAATATATATATATATATATTTCACTAAATACTGTACATTTTTATTTCTTTAGAAATATAAACATTTAATTAAATAATATTATATTTAATTATTGTTAAAAAAAATATAAAGGTTACTAATTAATTTTATTTTTTAAATTCAACAAATAAACCTATTCACCAACAATTAGAAATTATAATAATAATAAATTATTCACCTTATTTAATTATTTATGTGTTTTTAATTCATTTGTATTATTTCTACATATATATTTAATATTTTTAAATATTTTATATATCTTCATAATCTATGTGATAAACATTTATTCATTTTTATTTATTTATTTTAATACATTTAATATTATTGGAATTTATTTAAGTAATTTATTTAAATAAATTTTCAATATCATTGTAATTTAAATATTTAATATAATATATTTTTAATATTTCTTTAATTTATAGGATTAGTATTTATTCATATAGATTCATTTTTGTTTTTCTAATTCATGTTATTAATGTTACAAATGAATGTTTTTAAATAATTTCTGAATGTATTCAATTTTATTTATTCATATTTAATATTATTTAATTTAGTATTATTTATTAATTTTTTATGTTTCTTATTTTAAAAATATTTGGTATATAACTTTTTTTCAAATTTATTTTTACATTTCATTTGATAAGTGGTAATATTTTCAAAGAGTTTGTAATTTATATTAATAATATTTATTCATTATTATTCATTATGTTGTAACAACTTGAAAATGATTGAAGTTTATATAATTAATCAATTTCAATTCGTTTTTCAATATTTTTGTAATATATAATTTCAATTTAATTCATTTTTTTACTTTTTTATATATAATTAACATGATTTAATTATTTATTTTCATTCACATTTTTATGACTTCATAATTAATGTAATTATTGTCATGAATTCACTTTCTTATTATTTTTTAATTTATTGAATTTTTTTTTTCATTCATATAATTCATCAATTTTATATTAAATTAAAATATTTTTTCATTATTTTTACTCGAATATATTCATTTCTAATATTTATTATATTTATTTATTTTCTATGATTTATTATTTTCAATAATATTTGTAATTTATAAGATTAATATTTATTCATTTTAATTAATTACTAATATTGTTAATATTTTTGAAATTTATATAATTTATCAATTTTAATTCATTATCAACATATATTTTTAAATATTTAATATAATTTACTCTTAAATTTTTTTTATTTTTAGAATATGAATTATTTTTTTACTGTTGTTTATTTTTTATGTATTCTTAATTTTTATAATTAATGTTATGAATTCAATTTTTTCAATATTTTTTTATTCATTAAACCTTTTTTATTGATTTTTTATATTTATTAATTCAATATTAATTTTTATTTTTTAATATATATTAATTTTTATTATTTTTAGAATTTATTCAAATTTTAATATATATATATATATATATATATATTGAATTTCAATTATTATCCATTTTTTAAATTTATATGATTTTTACATCTTATTCTTTTTTGTTATGTTATAATATTTTTAATTTTCTTGTAATTTATATTATCAATTTTTTAAATTTATTCTTTACTATATATTGTAATTATAATAGTTAGTATGAATAATTTTTAATAATTATTTATTTATATAATTAATAACAATAGGCCAACATTTTTTATTGCTGTATACAATAGATTATGCAGTATTCAATTTTTTTATATCCACTAAAATTTAATCCATAATAAATAACACTTTTTTTTGCTTTTTTAGCATTTATGATGGTATTAATTTATCAGTTCTAAAAAAATCCTTGAAAAAAGCAGTATGTATCATTGATTATATATTTTGCATTGTAAAAATTACCTATTATCATCATTTATCAGTAACTGCAAATAAAACCCTCACCCATTTTAAATAACACTATAACAGATCACTTCTCCTTCCACAACATTTAATCTCTCTGAGAACTGTACCTCTATAGAAAATGGAGCAATTTTTTTTATAAAATACATCCTCACAACATTAGTTATGAAATTATGAACATATTTTATGTAATCTCATACGTCCATCAATGATTTGTTCCTGATTTTTTTAATTTTTTTAACTCTATTCATCTATACAGGTCGAATTTATTTATTTTATGAAAATTCATCATATTAACAGATGGAATGATATTTCGGACATTCCATTTTGGATTTTTAGTCGATCATCCATATTTTTTCATGATTTATTTTTTAGTTTATCTTCTCATGTTCTTACATAATAGTTATTCCCCGATGTGTTTTTCTGAAATCAGTTTTGTTTTCATTTTTCTTCCATATTTTTGGACGAAATGAAACTTTTGGTGTGATTTAAATTTTTTATGAAATCATTGATGATTTTCTAGATTTTTGTGTTATTATTCCTATATTTATATATAAATTTAATAAAAAGGTATTTATTTCTTGTGAATTATTTGTCTCCATCGTGACATCCTTTTTATAGAGTTTTCCTTGAGTTCGAATCCTTTAATTGGAATACTTTACACATCGTCAGATTAGGATTCTTGATTTCTTTTGACTTTTATTTCAAGAATTGTTGATCAATTTTCTTCGTAATCCTATATTTATATATTAGGAATATCAGGGATATTTCATCAGATTTTTGGAACTATGTCTTCTTCAATTCGTATTCCAAGTAGCAGTTGACTTCCTCTAACTAATTTGATTGGGATTTTAGTTGGACTTCACCTTTCCTTTATTTATTCGTTATTGGTTATTGATTAGTTTGGAGATATGGATCTTTTTCCTTCTATCTCAATGCAGCTTAGTTCCATATGGTTCATTAGTATCATTCATTGATTTGCAGGCACTTTCAGATTATAAGATTCATCGGATCACATGTTTCATCGATTCTATCTCATAAAATTTTCAGCTCAGTTTCATATGTTTTATCAAATTGGATTCTTGTATTTATTTAGAACTATTTCATCATGTCATATTATTATATTTGGATCTATTTTAATTTATTTCATCTGAATAGGGAGCAGTTTTCCAAATAACATCAATAAATATTGTCTTTTAGATCTATTTAAGGAATTGAAATGCATATGTAGTTCAGTCACACCAATTTTTAATGAAAAAAATACATCCCATTTGTGGGATTTCTATACTAAAAATTATTATAAAAAATTTATTGTATTGTTTTACCCTCAAAAATGGGGTTACAAGGTGTTTTTTTATTGAGGTATAGGTTCATGCATGTAGTTTATTCCTTCATAGGAAAGATAAATTTTTTGTTGAAGTTGAAATTACTCTCAGAATCATAGTGCAACTTCCATACAATAATAATGGACTTCAAAATATATCATTGTGGGCTTTTATGGATGGTTAAATCATGAAAAAAATGGTAATCTTCGGAGTTGTTGATGTTTTTTCTGAGTGAAATCTCGTTCCCCTTAATGGTTTGGGGTTTTTTTAATAAAATACTTCTCCTAAATGAAATGGAAGTAAATTTTTTGGGGTACCTTCTCTAATGGATTATTTTCTATACGATTTTAAATCTATGGTGATGTCTTATATAGAAAACACATTAAACCAATTCACTTATTTTTTGTAGATTCAAATGGTAATAAGATTTTGGAATGTCTGGATATATTTATAGGGGTTTATCCTAGGATGAATCATTTTATTTTGTTTGAGATATATTATATCTACCCTCTTTCTCCGAACCAATGTCATATGGTTCTCACTATTATTTTATTTCAGAGGAATTTTCAGAATTAATGATTTTTTTTTTGAATTTTAAATAATGTGGAAAAATGTCGAAGACTATGAAGGTGTGGTAATATTTTCTTACCATTCATGTACGACTAATGTTTTTTATAATGTTGGGATGGTGGATAGTTTTATAAATAAATGCAGTTAATTTAAATTCAATAAATTTAATTGTAATATTAAGTATATTGAAAAGGATCTTAAGGTATATTATTTGATTGCGACCCCAAATCCAATGATCTCATAGATTTTGGATCATCAAAAAGAGTTATTATATAATATTAAGTAAAAAATATAGTTTTATGTTCTTTTGGGGTAGTTAACCACACATTAGACAATGAGACCATTAACTTATATCAGATAAATTCTATTGGAATAAAGGAAATACATTATTTCAAAGTTAGAAAGGCAAAATGGAGTTGTTATTGGACATGTGAGTGATATCCGAGATATCATTTTCAATTAATATCATGGTTTGTACTCTTTAGGAGGGTACTTTATTTTAATTTAGTTTTCCTCATAAATATCCCCTGAGGTAAAAAATTATATGAATACCAATCATTCTGAAAAAATTTATAATGATGAGTTATCTTTTTATATATGGTAGATCCTGGTCACTATGTCCCCCAAAACTGATGGGTTCCATCCCCTTTTCATCATGCACTTTATGATTATTTTGGGTCTTGGATTAGTAAGACCCATTACTAAAATCTGGAAATTAATGGCTTGTGTCAAGGTAAATAATGAATATCATATTACCTTCATTCATGAAGCCAAAAATCCTTCTAGAGTCTTGAAATTCATGGCCATCAGTCCTTGTAAAATGAATATATGATATTCTCACAGATCATTGTAAATAACCATAAAATATTGTTTCCTTAACTTATTATTAAAAATAAATGTTCTTATATTCCCCAAAGGAACAACTTGGATAATACCATTATTGATCATGAAATTTTTCATTCAATGATAAATCATTATCTCTCTAAATGGGTGTGATGACTTGAAAACAAGGAATAACTAAATCATATGATAGTGTAAAATGGTAAATTATTTTCACTGTACTTATTATAATAGGTATCTATGACCAATGGGTGGATTTAATTATAAAATGTCTTTCTTTTGTTTTATATAGGACCATCATTCACTGAAATATGTCTTAATGTTTTTTCCATAGCATTATCTTTGCCAAGAAGATCCTCTTTCCTTATACATGTTTATCATTATGAATGATTTTTTCTTAATCATATCAAAAATTTAAGAAAGAAGAATATGATATATAGTGAAATGATTAGTCATTGAACCCCCTATTCCCATTTTCTTTTTTCAGTTGAAATCCTATTATTTACTCAGGACACATAGGAGGAATGTTATACCATTGGGAATATTTTTTTTCCATATATGAAATCTATTTTGGTCATTTAGTGAACCTTTCTATATTTTAAGAATCCTTTCGCAGAGTTGTCTGTCCTATCTTGAAAGGTGATCTGGAAGGCATTTCTGGAATCCATGTAGGGAATAATATAAACAATACCTTATCCTTCCTCAAAATTTTAGAAGATCTAATAATGTTTTTGCCCCACTATTGATAATAGGATTGATAAAAATAGTTAATTGTTGACTTATGAGAGGGTTTCTAAATATGAAAAATTTATTAATCTTGGGGAGGTTTCATAATCAATCGCAATGTACATCATGTCTTCATATATTCTCTTGTTTGGTCTTTTTCATTCGTTAAATTTGTGTTTCGGTACTTATTGATGGGAAACCATAATCAAAAGAAGAAATAACACTATGTGGAATGTGATAAATTATGTTACCCATTGTCTTGTGGGGTTTGGGATTTTGGAATTTTGGTTATTGTAATGACGATTTTCATTCTAATGAGTGTTGATTCATTTTCCAAAATCTTGGTTTCGTGATCATTCAGGTTCTCTGAGATATGTATTATACCCCTTTACATTTCTTGAATACATCCTATTTTTATGGTATATATTTTATTGGATTCTTACATGGATCAAGTTTACTCTACAATATGTGTCTTTATTGGATAATTATTGATGGATAGAGTGTCAATATTTTTTGGTGGACAAGGTGTTGTTTATAATTGTGTTTTAAGGTTGATGAAACTATATATCTCTATTTTGTATGATTTCTGGGTTTAGGAGTAATTTAATTAAAATAAATATGGATGTTGATTAGATAAGGTTTCATAAAATTTAAATGATGGGGATCATGATATTATTCTCAGTATTATAATTGTGGTGGGATATGTAATGATCCAATTATTCTAGTCTGAGGGGCCTCATGTTCATGTTTTTTGAAGTCATGATATAGGATTACAGTTGACTCTCCACACTCTTCAATGTCCCCACATTGGATGTACCACTAGAATTTTTCACATCCACTTATGATCAGGATTACATGTGGATTATTTTTTGGGGATACTTACCGTTAGAGAGTTTCAATTCAATGTTCACTCCACTAGTGGCCCATTATTTACTTATCATTCACTGTAAAATTGAATCCAATTCACATGTGATTTTAAATTTCCATAGAGCTAGGGGTGCCTAGCATGATTGGAACGAGAATTTTTAGGTGGTAGTTGATGTTTCAAATGATTTCCTATGAAAATATTTCTAGTGGTTATATTATATCTATATTGAATTATATTTTTATGATTCATCAATTTCATGGATATTTTATTTCAGAATAATGAGTTTCTACCATTAATAGTCGACCAGATGAAGAACATTTGGAGTTCACATGAAACTGAATGGTTAAAAACCTGTAACTCAAAATTTATTTATTATCCCATTAGAGTGAGATAATAGGATGGGTTAATGAATCTACAATACACATGTTTTTATTTAAGTGAATGTTGACGGGTCGTTGGATGGAATAAATATTGTGGTTGTTGGTGTGGTTGATTGGGACCATCGTAGCCTTATTACTGTTTATCTCTATAAATCATCTATTTCTAATTGGAACCCTAAAAATACTGAGGATGACATTGATATTTTGGGCATGTAGTTGGTTTTTTGATAGGATTGGGTGACATTTTTTCATATATATAATTGGAAACCTATAATTTAAATCATATTATTGATGTTATTAATGAATCACCTAGCATTAAAAAATATAGATAACAACAATTTGAAATGGGTATTTGATTTTCCTGTCTAGATTTTTTCTCTTGTAATGAATTATTTTCAATATATTTATTTTTTATTTTAATTAAATAATATATATTAAAAAAAGTGATTCAAAAAATATTGTTTTAAAAATTATTATCAAATATTATTACAAAATAAGAATGGTGATCAGTGGATTGAAAAAGGTTTTTATCATTGGGTGGAGAATTAATATCATGTGTAATTTTTAGAAAATAAATCAATGTTTATAATGTATTAAATCATTGCAGATCATTATAAATATTAACAAATAGAATATTATTCATCGAATTATGAATTGGGTCAATCTAGAAACTATATTTGGTATGAGAGTGCTTGATGATTATGATTAATGGATCTCTCATAGAAACATGACATGATATATGATGATTTCAAAATTCATATATATTCATTTTTGTGTGTCTGTGTTTATTTTTTTATTTATATAAGTGTAAAAGTATATTTTTTTTATGTATGTTTTATTTTTTATATATCTACTGGTGTATATATGTGAATGTATATATATACATATTTATATTAATAATATTTTATATTATATTTAAATCATTAAATGCCATTGAAAAATTATATCATATTATATCATCATATTATGCAGAAATTTACCTACACCATGCTAGGAAACAAAACCAGGACAAGATAGAAGACATAATTCATTCCAAAATAGAGGTTATGTTATATATATATATATATATATATATAAATTTTAATGTGTTTCAAAAAATATTTTTTATATCTACCCCTTTATAAAATTTAAATATTTTTATATTGGAATTTATAATTATATATTTTTTAAATTTATACATCACATAATTTATATATATATATAATAATGCATTAAATGTAAACCATGTTTAAATATATACATTTATCTTAAAATATGAATATTATTTATCCAATAGTATTGATATGTATTGAAAGATGATGTATATTAATCATATAACAAAGATTTATGAGGATGAGGATAAGGAGTCCATTATGTTTACTACAAGTAATGTACATGTCAATTTACTATAAAACATATATTCTATATCTATTAATTTAAATAATTAATATATATATTTATGGTAAATTATTATATATATTTTAAGGTTATACATTATATAATTTATTTATATAGAAAATTTTAAATTACATCTATACCTTGTTCATAAATATGTATTCACTATGAAATATGAATATTATTAATCCAAAAAGGATTGTATAGAATAGAATATGGATATATGGTAATCATTTGCAGGAGTATACAGACACGGTTAAATAGTTCATCAGGTTTTCAATAGATAATTTATATCGCTCTTCTCGAATCCTTTTTCTATGTTTATGTTTTTTATTAAAGAAAAATTAGTCTAGTTGAGTTGGATGAACATTTAATTTGACAAAGAATAGATCAATGCAATTCATAATGGACTAAGCATGGTGAAGAACAACAAATAGATACTAACTCTAATGGTACTGTGATTTATGGATCATCCAATATGATTATTTGTGTAAACGATGGTGGATATCATATTGAATAAATTACTACATAAATTGAATATGGCCTTCATGATCTTCCACTATTGTTTGAGAAGTTAAAGATATATTTAATGAAACCATATCAGTCTGAATCTACTAAATATACAACATTGTCATCTATAAAGAATCTATATAATTATAATGTTTCTTGTGGATGGAGTGACCACATCCTCAAAAAACTACATCGTCAGATGAGTGAAATGAAACTAAAAGAAATGAAGGAAATTTTTCAAAAATATGATATTAAAAACAATAACCCTAATGGGTATTATCACTAAAATTACTCATTCATGTAAAATAGATTATAAATGATTTCACAAGGATAATGCATCGATTATAGCATTCCATAAGTGCATCATGAATTGAAAAAATAAATATGAATGATTTTCATCAAATGTTACATGGTAATTTCCAATCCTTATATTGTTTAATGAAATATGATTATGTGGGGAGACCACATGAAAGTATACATAGAATTAAAATACAATAATTTATCATGGGAAAATATGTCACCCATTGTATTATATATATTCCAAAATATTGATCATGGGTATATTGAATTTGGAAAGGATCCAAAAAAAGATCAATATGTACTATCTACATGTAGAGTGAATACATTTGTTATACAAATTAGTACTCATGGTATAGGGCCAGTTAGGCTGGTAAATTATAACAAGTTACTATGGTTATTCATTAAATTTAAATACATTATGTTGTATTATCTCTTATATATAAAAATTAACTTGGTAATATTATTTATGTTTATTTTGATCTATTCATTAAATACATTTAATTGATGTGTAATATGGTAGTTATATATTATGATTTTCATATTAGTGAATATTTCAAATTGACAGATGTATTTTATTGGATCATAAATTTATTTAAAGCTTATGAAAATCTTCGAGGATATAGAATTAATAGAATTTTTGGTTGTCCATTTTATGAAAAATGTTCAAAATCGGATAGCTTGATACATTCTATAAAGATTTGGTTTTTAGAACATCATAAATTTTTACCCAGATGAAAAAATACCAATCCTGGGTAACATCATTAAATTAAAAATGTTGAAGAATTAAAACACCATCATCATTAATTGGTAATTAATAGTTCCTTAAAATAAAGGATATTTTATTTTTGTTGGTAATCCTTCTTCAAAAAAATTTAATAAGGACGGAAAAATGGGATTTTTTAAGTACTAAATTCGAATTTATAGTATGTCACACATTTTATTGATATCTTACATGTCGGTAAAAATATATCTTATAGTGTTATTAGTACATTACAAAATTCACATAACAAAATAAAGAATGAAATTATGGTTTGGGTTGACATGATTGACATTCGGATAAGGGAGGAGTTGGTACCAGTGAAGGGAGAATGATGAAAATTTATTCCTCCAACTTCTATCACACAATCCAGGTAAGGGAGATAATAGCTTCGAATATTTATTAATGATGTAATGGTTTTAGTGGGGAATTATTCAAACATCCATAATATCATATCAATGAATTATTTGTACTTAAAAGGTCTAAAATCACATTACTATTATGTTTTAGTGAATGATTTAATGCACGTAGCTTTATAATGCATAGTTCCAAAACAATTTCGACACACAATAACCATGATTTTTTTCCATGCTATATTTACTAATTATATAGAAGTGGATATAGTTCCTAATATGGAAGAAATAATATTTTCATATTATGTGTATTGGAAATGTACTTTATATTATTATTATTTTATATGATGGTTCACATGAAGGTTCACATGGTTTGAGATATCTAGCTATGTGGCATTATATATTATATATGAATATACCCTTTTGAATGGTATATGATTATTTCAAAGGGGTACATGAAAATAAAATTATGGTATAGGGATATATTTTAGAGAAATACATTGTTATATAATCAATAAATTCATTACTAGGTACATATTAGATGTTTACAGAATTGGTCTCCTAAAATATCATCACAGTGGATGCCTTTTGGTTAAAGGTATTCCCAAAACATATGTTGTTGAATTTACAACTATGGAGTTAAAGCACAATCACCTTTAATTTTTATACAATAGTATGTAGTATTCTATGTATATTAAAACCCATTATGTAATTATTATTCATTGTAATTGGTCAAGGGTTGAAATTTTGATATCAATAAAACATAATCAATAATTTATAAGATGGTTTCAAGGTCACATTTTACAGGATTTATCTTCAAACCAAAACTCAATTTATAAACGACTTTGATAGATAGTTAGTATACCAATCATACATGTGTTATCATACAATGTTAATTTCATTAATCACTATATTTTATATAAAAATGAATATAATAAATGTTTTATGATATAAAATTGTGAAGTAAATATTGTAGCTAATGATATGAGTGTGTCTGGTTCTACGGAAAAAATTCAATTTATGAGAACATTCCATACATTATAACTATTTAAAAAATATTTATTTTATATTGCATAATATTTGATGCTCCACTTTTCATTTTTCCAATTCCATTCCAATATAATTGTGGTTGAAGTATAAGAATTTGGATTTATAAATGTGAATATTTCTGTGAAAGGGTATAAAGATGATCCATTTATAATAGAATCATAATAAGTGAAAGTATTTTTACTCGAGGATACTAGAAACACAGATTGGTTTATTGTTCAATTGGTGTCCAGAACAACTACATGGTTTTATGAAAATTATATTAAGGATGAACAATTTATTGGGTCATCATAATCAATTCACATTGGTCCCAATGCTGAAAGAATATTTTACATATGAAGGCGCCATAAGTAGTGTGTTTTTATACTAAATAAGTGACACAAATCCCTTCCACCAATATAGTAGAAAGTTTGATTTTAATTAACATATTATTGTTTTTATAAACATTGTATTTACTCAAAATAGTATTTTTTAATACATCAATTAAATTATATAAATAAATTATTAAACTAATCATTAACAAATGGATTCTCAAACTATGGATTCTACCAGTCACAAGGAATAATCATGCTCAATGTTTGAACTGAGGAATTGTTAGGTGGAGAGCATCATTTGGATTACAAACATTATTGGATTAGAAACACTATGTTAACATGATTTATCAATGAATGAAGGAAATATTTAACGTTTTAGGTTTGGTGGAATCAATGTGGCCATCCTATTGACCCCAAAAAGCTAGTTTTCTTAGATAAATTAGGGTCACAACACAAATGTTTGTGAAAAATGATATACATATGTTATACCTGCATTGAAGACAATAATTTGGGAATACAATTGTGTGATGTAATGATATATAATAATTATTTTAACAAAAAATAATATAATTAAATTTGTGTTACATTTCATTATCAATTATAGTGTACGTTTTTAGATTATTTTTTAAATAAATTCCTATTAGTGATGACTAAAAAGGCTGATACATCTTTCATGAAATATCTTATTAAGTGACATTTTGGGAATGTTGAGTGGAAATAAAATCCACACACACCAATTACATATGGACACATGATAAAACAATAATAATGTAATTCCATCATTGATATCTACGAGGATGAATCATTTCAATACATTAAAATTCATAATATTATTTTTGAAATTATTTTTTTATACAATTTTATTAAAAAAAATTATTCAATTTTTTTTCTAAAAATAAAAAATGGGTATCTAAACCAACATAACCCTACTATAATGTCATGATCATGTATTATTAAATTAAAAAAAATGATATGTATTTTAAATCTGTAGTATTCCTTTTCCGTGTAACAAAAAAAATATTATTATTTTTTATTTTTTATATCAAGATTGATGAATGAAACCCCTAATCCACGTGTTCAAACACTATATTCCATAGAACGAGGATTATATTAATAAATATGGACAATGATATGTTGAAAACACGTAAAATTTCTTGGAACGATTTGTAAGTGTTATATAATAATAATTTTTTATGATTTATAATGGCATTAAAAAAATATCTACCAATTTTCATGAGTCATTCATATTTTTTATACATAAAATGACATAAAATGTACTAAAATAATGACTATATAAAATAGATTTGATGTGGATAGAAAAATATGGCCATGTTATAGGTTTAGGTTTTATAGTGTCACCCTTACCATGTTTTGGGTAAGAAAATAAAGAGGGGATGAAAAAGATAAAATTGTAGATTTTAAATAAGAAACAGATTATCTAAAATAAGTTATTTTCAAGATGGATTTTTGGGACATATATTTCCAAATGGGTCAAATATAACTAATAATAGAACAATGACTAATACATGAAAACATAGACTACAATATCATTAAGTATAGGCATTTTATTCAACATCATTCACTAAAAAATGTAATTTATTTTTTCATAAATTTTTTTTCTAAATGTGATTATAAAAACTATTGATAACATTTTTAAAAACAATTATGGAGGGAAAAGTTATTGTGATTTATATATATCAGTACGCACTCAACACATTATTGTAATGGGTAAATTATTATATATTCAAGGAGGTATTCCACTAATAAAAAACATCAGAAATATCATTTGATAGTGGGGATCTGTTATCTGATGAGCTATGTTTTGATCTAAATATATCTCTTGAGAAAGTAGATGTTACCACAGTCAGAAATGTTATTCGACGATTAATTTAATTTATATTATATCTTATAAATATTGATAGTGATAATATTGTATGCACTTTATAATTACATTCAAATGAAAAAAATGTTAAAATTTCATAAAATGGATTGAAATGAGGTTTCTTATTACATAAATAGATACGGAAGGGGATGATAATGTTAGATACGTAAATTATTACAAGTCTACCATGAAATCAAATGGATGTTTTGAGAGTACTTTTACCACAATAACTCTAAAACATCATTTACTAACAATAAATTTTCTAGTGGATAAAACATTAAAATATGTAAATATGGATTATATTGCATATGAAGAAAAAATATATTTAGTGTCAATTATAGAAAAGAGTAGTCATGATAGTATATATTAAATTCTCACTCATGAATGACTATGAATAGAACATGTGAATGTATAATTGATAAATATTTTAATAACCATGTTGACATATAATTTATCTATTATGTTAATTATAGTTAATTACAATTCATATTTCTATATGATTGTACATCAAAAAATATATAGTAAGAACTCTGTGAAGAAAAATTAGGACTCATTAATCTTGTAAAAATTTTGATGGAACAAAAATGAAATTGATAAAATAGAAATCAAAAAATGTTAAACTAGCCACAATGGTTGAACAAGAAATTATTTATGATTGGCAATAAATTATTCCTACAATATAGGGTCAAAAATATACAATATAATAATTTTTTATAACTATTCCTTCTAGATTCCATTTTTATTTTTATGGATAATATGATTATCATTACAGTCAATTAGGTCACTCTGATGGTTAATTTTTTAGCTCTAATGCATGGAAATCCAACAAATCAACCACACATGATGTCCATCATGGGTTTTAATACATTATAAAAAAAATGTTATTGATAAACATCAAATTATACATTTTATATTAATGATATGATAAATATTTTGTTATGTTACTGTGGTTATTATATATAAAAAAATAATGGAATGTGGATGGTGATTTAGAAAATGAACCCTATGGATTTGTAGAAATGGATATAGATTATGGTATATAAAATAATATTTTTCTATAAAAACTCATGTCATAATAAATTACATAATTTTAGTGGTTTTTATGTTTTTTCTGAAATAAAATAATAAAATGAGTGAGGATATATCTTTTTTATATTTTTTAAATATATCATATTCTAACAAAAAACTGTAATATCACAAGAGTTATTTCAATAGGTATTTAAAAATTTAATTATTAAATTTATGTATAGTTTGTTTTTATATTGTTTTTAAATACCCTGACGACTTTTTATAGTATATTTATTGAAAATAAGAAGAATATATTGTTCGAAATCAGTGTAGAGAGTAAATGATATTAAATTATTTGTAGAATCCATGAGGGGTTATTTGAAATTATTTTTGTAATTAATTTTTTATTTCGTAGCGATCATGAGGAGTTGATCAACATGGTTGAATGTTTAATTTCACACTCAAATGATTTTTAATCTATATAAACATCATAAATTAGAAAAATGGAAAAAAATAAATTTATATTACTAGAGAGACATAGTAGAACAATCTTTAATTAATTTTTTATCAATAAAAATCAACTTCTCCACAATTATATGACATGATTAATCAGTATGATCCAAATAATCATTTCAACATTTTATTTTTTATAAAATAACATATCACCCGTAATAGGGTAAAAATTATGAAATAGTCCATGTTGTAATGTCCCATAAATCACCTATAATTTTTAATTATTTATAATTACTACGAGACTATGAAATTTGACGGCATGTGGTTCTGAGGCCCGGAGTACCCGAAAGGATCTGTCGAAAAAAATGGTAAGTATTAAATAGTCGGTGTGAGTAGTTTTTCTGAAAAAGTGGAATAACTCTTAAATGGGTCCCCAGATATGAATTTTTAGGATACGGTTGTGTTCTGGATGGCGGGTTTACCCTATGTGCAACGTAATTTTAGTCGGTGCAGGCCTCTAGTGAGAAAAAAATGGCATAACCGTAAATAAAATAAATATTTTATTTTATTTTATTGTTCAAATTCATATAACTCATGAATGGTGACTCAAATTAAAAATATGAGACCATCACTAAACTTGTGATGTTATTCATTCCTTAGGAAGATACTAACATTGGTCGGTGATGGCCACAAGTTGATGTTAGTTTGTGGCTGTAAATAAAATAATTAAGTGAATCTTATTTTATTGTAAAAACTTTAACTTCTAAACAGTAACTTGGATTAAAAATTATAGAGTACCATTGAGCTATTGAGGGAAATTTTCTGTTAGGCAGAGCCTAACCTCAACCGGCATGGGTCGTGGGTGACTGTTAATAATTTCTGAACTTTTTTTAAAGGTACATTTAGTAAACACATGGGTGAAATTTTATATCTTTTGAACTAGTGCTCAGATTTAAAATCTCAAGGAACTGTTGAATCTAAATTGTAAATATTATCTTAAGGGAGGCATAACTTTGACCGAAGTTGGATGGGTGAAAAAGATTGTTTTTATGACTATTTTAAATAAATAATAAAATAACATAGGAATTTTTATTTTATTATTTTTTTTCCTACCACCGTGAAGAAGAGGTGGGGGGATCATAGAGGTGGTTAGACTTTCAATTATAGGATATTAATTTTTATGTTACATTTTAGTTACATAGTCACCCCTAGTGTAATAAATGTGTCACATTAATTTTGTCAATTAATAAATCACACTAATTCCTCAGTGTGTTACTCATCTTTTCTCCACTCTATATAAATGGGGCTTGGGGTAGAGTTTTTGACATGGATTTATCAAGAGAGGAACCACTAACGAAATTATGTGACACCTTAAAATTATGGAGATGGATGTGTTGGCAACAACAAAACAGGAGTGATGAATGTCGATGGCTTTATCAAAGCACGAATTCACCTTCCACAATCGAAACAACTCCAACGATTCTCGAGGTAGTGAGATTATGTGATTTGATGTTCCCTCTGTTTCCCTTCAGGAATAATACAACGAATTTTGACCAACCGACTAATGGGTTGATCCTCATCTCATCTATTCAGGTGGGTGGTTTTTGCGTGGTCTTAAATTTGGGGATTATTCATCCTTTTTTTATTATTATTCTTCATCATGTTTAAATGCTAACATGGAGGATGCGGGTCGAAAAAAACAAGTATAAGAACCACCTCTAAACATTTCCTTGGTGAATTCTTCATGGTGGAACAATGAGTGTTCAAGAAAGGTGTAATTGAGGGCCGCACAATGATAGCGGCATCCCAAGAGAGCCACAGGCGTGTCTGAAATGAAGAATGGACCACCAGAGCTCACCCAGTGGCCCACGAAATATTCTACATCATGGAACAGGAATGGAGGAACTGTAAATCGGCACTGTCAAGTGAAGGAAGGGGTCATCTCTTGCTGGAAGGGGATGATGGGGAGCCGCTCGACACCACGATGGTTGAACCGATGGCCGACAACTATCGACTGCGGGGGTGGAGGCGGCGCACCATTGCGTGTCGCGCTGAAGGAAGTCGTGACATCAAAGCTATGACAGTATTAACAAGGAACCTTCTCTCTATGGGTCCCACGTGGGAAGAGGTGGTTCCATGTGATGCTACCAACTAATGAAGCCAAACGACTCCTTTGATCCATTCAGAAGAAGCAAGTCACGCCAGCCAGCGGGCAGAGCCTGTCGTGGCCCGACCGGTTCGTAGCCTGGCGGGCTGAGCCCGCCCTGCACCCTCCAAATCCATAAATCCTAGGCCAGTTTAGGCTGGGCTGGGATGGACCCATAGCATTTTATCCCAATACGGGTCGGGTCGGGGCAGTACGACCGGACCAGGACCCCTCTCGGGCCACGAAATTCTTAAAAGGACATATTTTGTGAATCTGACGTCCGTTTGACAAATCATCTCTGTCGCTAGGATACATGGGGTGAGTGGGTACTTTTGACATACTTCACTTGTGTTTTGGAGAATGTAGGAGTATGGATGGGATGGATCGTACCTGAATACAATTGGGGTGTCAACACTAAAATGCCTGAAACATACAGAACAAGCATCTAGATGATGCATCGTCTATTGCATTGGAACCCTTATAAAATGAAAGATCATTTGGTTACATCTTCATAGAACATCGTGCCATTTGAAATATGAATGATGTCTTAAGGAGAAGTTCTCCGAGATTCATGTGTACTATGAGAGGGAATCAAATGGCTGGCAGTGAGGAAGAGGTTGGAGACCGATCATACAGAGGTTGGTACTAAGAATTCCTTTGTGGGTTAGCACCAAGATATCATGTGTGGATCAACACCCAGAAATACTTTGTGGATTATTAGTTTGCAACCAGATGAGGACTAGCCTTGGGTTTCTCATCATAGATTAGTTACATAATGATCCTGTGTGGGTCAGCGCTCAGTGATCCTATGTGGGTCTGCGCATACTGATTCTATGTGGGTCAGATCCTGTGTGGTTCAGCACTCAACAATCCTATGTGGGTCAGTGCATACCGATCCTATGTGGGTAAGATCCTGTGTGGGTCTTGCCAGGTTTAGTACTTATCAAACCTTGGGTGGGTGAGACCCTTTGTGTGTCTTTCAGGGATTAGTACCAATTGATCCTGTATAAGTCAGACTCCGTATGGTTAGCAGTAGTACCTCTCAACGGAATAACATGATCTATTTTGTGAACTAGTCATCTATGCTTCTTTTCTTTCCTTATACCTTGTTTGAGCTGTGTCTGTTGCTTTGTGCTTTGTGATTGAGATCATGATTGTGTTATTCCTCGGTGTAATTCAAAGAGACCATTGTTGGTCTGGGGGTCAATACTGAGTATTTTTATACTCACCCCTACTTGGGATTCACCCGCACCTAGTTGTGTATTGTGCATATGACAAATAGCTTGGCTGAACTGTAGGACCCAGGACCAGGCTCTACATAGAGGTGACTGGTCGGTGTGGAGAGAAGTGGAGATGGGTTGTACTTACCTTTCAGGTAGGATCCTTGGTGGACGATGGCATGAGCTATTTTTGGTTTCAGTTGTAGCAGATTTTTTTGTTGGTTTTGTATTCTAGCCCCTTTCTCTTCGGTACATACTTTTACAATCTATGGTAGTTTTTAGTTGTGGTTTAACCATTCTTCATCCATTTTGTTTTACATGACCTCATTGTACCATATCTGCGTGAGTAAGGGTTTGAAAAAATGCATCCAATTTTAGGGAAATTCATTTCTAGTGCTTATCACCTACACCTGGTATATGGAAGGTGGGATTGGGGTAGTCACTACATGGGCCCCAGGGGACGGGTCATAACAAAGTGGTATTAGAGCGAGGTTCTACCAAAAGAACTAAGTGTCTATCTTTTCAATGGATCAATATTGTTAAGTGTTTTGAGTGTGGTTTTCAGATTAGAAACATTAGGGTTGGTGCAATGACCGATGTATCCATACATAAGGACCATGAATTATAATTTCTGACTCGGTGCATGAAAACACATATTGCATGTATTTTGGAAATGGTTTTATTTTGATCTCTTTTGAGTTAGCTCACCAGGTATAACTTATCGATCATGGTTCATATTGATTCCCTTTCAACATGCCTCTATGTAGTCAGCCGGCTAAGATTCCAATGAGTGACCATGAGGATGTTCAATAGTTTGATGTGGATTCATTACAAGGATTGTTTCCCGAGATGGTACCTTCGGGAAGTGAACTAGTGATACCACCACCCGTTGGTCAGTTGTTACTATCGGCACTACTGGTAGTGGAAACTTATAGGCTCAGTTCCTTACATGAGTTTCAGTAACACATACCCTTCATGTTCCAAGTCCAACCCGACTAACAAGCGTGTAAGGACTTTCTTAATGTGGTGACTGAGTTTCCATCTATCCAGGTACCATTAGATCAGATGGTGGTCCTTGTAGTAATCATTCTATGTGGCTCATCAGGGTAATGGCATGGTTTAGATTACCCAAATGTTAAAATGAGGTGACTTTTCTGTGGACAGTTCTTGAGAACCTTCATAAGAGAAGGTGTGTCTTTCTATAAAAAGCTATGTGGTATGTGTTCCCACGAGATTAAATAGCTTTGGCCGCAAAGCATGTTGGTAGAAAATTATTTGTCGAGGTGTACCGACCATTCCAGGTAATCGATGGATAAGATATGACCAGTGCTTCAGGGATCGGACCTCTAAGAGATATGCTTTTAGGGATATCTGATCCAGCACTATTCTTATGTGAATTCCTACTTATGTTAGTGTGCTAGAGAGAGCCTTTGAGGTTGAAAAATCATTGGCTGAGTAGATACATCCATGGAATGTAAGCCGTGGGAATGCAGGAAACTAATGCCAGTCTTAGAAACTTGGGTGTGTAAAATAATTTTGGAAGAGTAAGTGATTGGGACTGATGATTCTGCGGGGAAGCAGACATGGAAGAGGATCTTGGAGAGAAGTAAAGGTGTTATACATTACGACATGTTACGACCACAACCCAAATGTGGTCTCCACCAGGCTCATGGAGCTAGAGGATAAGAGAAGGGAGTAGCTACATGCGATCAATGACTGCGACCCAAGGGAGGCATGAATTATTTGAGGTACGGCCTATGTCTAATACTAGCTTGTATAATTTATAGACATAGGTACTAATAATTCATTCTTGTCATGAATCTTGTTCAAGACATAGAGTTTCCAATTAAATCATTTACTTGACCCTTACTTATAAATATACCTATGAAAGGAGACTCAATAATTACACTTATGTTGATGCTGTGATCTGACCCATGAGGTGAGAGTTTCGGTTGGAAAATCTTCGTGGAAGTGTCAAGGCCTTACGACATGGGTTTCAGTATGGACTGAACATCCATAGTTCATGGTCATGTTGACTGTTTTATGATGAAATTTTGTGGTATATCTACTATGTTGGAATGGGGTTTTTCCTTGGTCGGCAAAATGGAACCCCATGCAGCACAGGTGAAACTCATGCATAGGAGGGTGTAGCCGATCACTCATGAATTGGCCCACCATACCCTCATGGCAGCGACTGTTTTGAGTTTTTAGTTCTGAACAGTGGTGGTAGAGTGCAGGGACATCCTCTCAAAAGATGTCTCCATGATTACCACGAAATAGAGAGAGGGACATGTTCTTTGACATTTACCGAAGGATGGTACCAAAATCTACAACTTTATATCGGATAGCTTCCACGGAGCTCCGGATGCTGATGGTATAGTTGGGTGAAGAGTTTACTTTCTAATCCGATCACAAGAGTCTCAGGTATATCTTATCATAGAAGGACATGAACCTAAGACGACGATGATGGATAGAGTTCCTCTAGGAAAATGACTTTCAGATAGTCTACACTCCTAGGTTGTATAACATATTAGCACACACACTCAGTAGGATGTCTGGTCTAATGTTTCTGAGTGAGGTGACAGAGCAGCTAGCCGCGTTGTAGTTATCTTTCGTGGATAGTGATGGAGAAGCTTACATCCAGTCTGTGACAGTTACTCCCCAAATCGTCAGCGATTCCGGGAGGCACAACATGGGGATGAAGACTGCGAGGCCCGACGTGCTCAGATATCCCTAGGAAAGGCTCTGTATTGATTTTCTGAAGGCGGGGAGCACGTCATCCTCTTTAGAGGACACACTATGGTACCAGTGATTCTATGGGAGGAGGTGTTGAGGGAGTTCCATGCATCTCCATTAGCGGTACATCCTGGTGTGGTGAAGATTTACTACGATCTCAGATATCAGTACTGGTGCCCATGGATAATGAATGCGGTGGCATTGTTTTTATCACGATGCATCTATTGTTAGCAAGTGAAAGTTGAGCACTAGGATCCATCATGCTTGAGAACACCTTTTTATCCCCAGAATGATGGTCAGATGGAGCGGAACATACATACCTTGGAGGAAATGCTTTGTGCTTGTGTCCTGGATATTTGTCGCAGTTTGAAGGACCACCTGCCACTAGTGGAGTTCGCATACAACAATTGTTATCAATCCACCATCGACATGGCTCCATTTGAGGCCATAAATGGGAGACAATGCAGATCAACTCTCTGTTGGAAAGACCCAGGGGATTCAGCACTTATGCATCCAGAGTTGGTATAGGCTACCACTAAGACGGTGCTGATTATATAAGAGATGATGAAAACTACACAGAGCCGCCAAAAGTTTTATGCTGACAAGAGACAGAGACCCTTGGAGTTCGAGGTGGGTTGTCGTTTCTTCCTATGGTACTAACCCTGATGATGATTTCAAATGTTTGGCCGGGGTGAAATGAACTTTCTGAGGTTCATCGAACCATTCCAGATTCTCAGAAGAGTTGGCAAGGTGGAGTACCAGCAAGATCTTCTCCCACAGATGCACTGACACTATGGAAAAAATAGGCTTATGCGACGATGTATTTGCGAAAGGATTAATTCCTGTCGAAAAAAGTCCATCCCAGAGGTTATTTGCGATGGGATTTAGGATCTCGTCACAAAAAGTAATGCACAGTTTTGCATGGGTTGCGTTCCAATGCTTGGGAGTGGTTATTTGCAATAGGATTTCGGATCCCGTCGCAAAAAGTAATGTGCGGGTTGCGCTCCAAAGCGCAGAAAAGGCTATTTGTGATGGGGGGTCCCCTCGTCACAAAAAGTTTGTGGGTCGAAGGTTATTTGTGATGAGACCCACTCAAATATCGGCGGTGGTAAATGGGTTTTTGTGATGGGATGTTGTCTCATCACAAAAGGTGTGTTGGCAGGTCACTTTTAGCGACGGGGCCCATCGGAAATACCCTTTTAACCACCGACAGAAATTAATGCTGGCGAAGGTATTTTCAATGGGCCCCATCGCTAATAGAACCTTTTGCGATTCTAATCCAGTTGCAAATAGTCCCTTCACAACTAATCTAACCTATATATACCCCCCAGCCAGTTTTCTTTCTTCTCACCCCATTTCTCATTTGCTCTCTTGCTAAATTCTATTTTTTGAGTGAAAAGTTCTCTGACTTAGTTTTTTTATTGATAGATTGTGAAGTTGCTTACATAAATAGGAGATCACGTTTAATGGTATTTATATTTTATTTATTTTAGTATTTATTTAAAATTTTTATGTTAACTTTAAATATTGTTGATTAGTTGTAAATAAATTATATTTAATTTGTTATATTATCTGTATTTGTTTGTAATAATAAATTTAAAATATAAATACCAATTCTTAATAATTAGTAACAATTAAGAATAATTAGTAAAAATTAGGAATAATTATGAATAATTTTCAATAATTAAAAATAATTAGGAATAATTAGGAATAATTTGGAATAATTTGGAATAATTAGAAATAATTAAAAATAAATAGGAATAATTAGTAATAAATGGTAATAAATATTAATAAATAGGAATATATAGAAATAAATAGGAATAAATAGAACTAATTAGGAATAATTAGTAATAATTAGTAATAAATATTAATAATAAATAATAAATTGGAATAATTAGCTATAGATAAAAATAATTTGTAATAAATAGGAACAATTAGTAATAAATAAGAATAATTACAAATAATTTATAATAAATAGGAATAAATAGTAATAAATATCAATAATTAGTAATAAATATGAGTAATTAGTAATAAATAAGAATAATTAGTAATAATTAAGAATAATTCGTAAAAATTGGAATAATTAGTAATAAATAGGAATAATTAGTAGTAGATAGTAATAATTAGTAATAATTAGTAATAATTAGTAATATTTAGTAATAAATAGTAATAATTAGAAATAATTAGGAATAATTTGTAATAATTTGTAATAATTAGTAAAAAATAGGAATAATTATTAACAAATAGGAATAATTAGTAACAAATATGAATAATTGGTAATAAATATGAATAATTTGTAATAAATAAGAATAATTTGGAATAATTAGTATTAAATAGGAATAAATACTAATAAATAGATATAAATAGTAATAATTATAAATAATTAGTAATTAATAATAATAATTAGTAATAAATATGAAAATTTAGTAATAAATAGTAATAAATAGGTATAAATAGGAATAAATGTGAATAATTAGGAATAAATTGGTATAAAATAATTAATAATAAATATGAAAAATTACGAATAAATAGTAATAATTCGTAATAAATATAAATAATTAGTAATAAATAGGAAAAATTATTTATAAATAGGAAAAATTAATAATAAATATGAATAATTAGTAATAAATATGAGTAATTTGAATAATTAGCAATAAATAGGAATAATTAGTAATAAATAGGAATAATTAGTAATAAATAGGAATAATTAGTAATAAATAGTTATAATTAGTAATAATTAGTAATAATCAGTAATAATTAGTAATAATTTGTAATAATTAGTAATAAATAGTAATAATTAGGAATAACTAGTAATAATTAGTAATTATAAGTAACAATAAGGAAGAATTACTAATAAATATTAATAATTAGTAATAAATATGAATAATTAGTAATAAATTTGAATAATTAGTAACAAATAAAAATAATTAGGAATAATTAGTAATAAATAAAAATATTTTTTAATAAATAGGAATTTTTAGTATTAAATAGTAATAATTAGTAATAAATAGGAATAATTATTAATAATTAGAAATAATTAGTAATAATTATGAATAATTAGTAATAAATATGAATAATTAGTAGTAATTAGGAATTAATAGGAATAATTAGTAGTAATTATTAATAATTAGTAATAATTTTTAATAATTAGGAATAAATTGGAATAAATATGAATAATTAGGAATAATTAAAAATAAATATGAATAATTAGTAAGAAATAGTTGTACGTAGTAATAAATAGTAACAAATAGGAATAAATAGTATTAAATAGTAATAAACAGTAATAAGTAGGAATAATTAATTATAAATATTAATAATTAGGAATAATTAGTAATAATTAAGAACAATTAGTAATAATTAGGAATAATTAGGAACAAATACGAATAAATAGGAATAATTAGTAATAAATAGGAATAATTAGTAATAAATAGGAAAATAATTAGTAATAATTAGTAATAAATAGGAATAAATAGTAATAATTTGGGATTAATAAGAATAAATACGAATAATTAGTCATAGTTAGTAATAATTAGTAACAAATATGAATAAATAGGAATAAATAGGAATAAATATCAATAAATAATAATAATTAGGAATAATTAGGAATAATTAGGAATAAATAGTAATAAATAGTACCCGAACAGATAGGAATAAATAAGAATTATTAGGAAAAATTGTAATAAATAGTAGAATATTGTAATAAATAGTAATTAATAGGAATAAATAGTAACAACTAGTAATAACTAGTAATAAATAGTAATAATTTGTAATAATTAATATAAAATAAGAAGAATTAATAATAATTAGTAACAAATAGGATGAATTAGGAAGTACTAGGAAGAATTAGGAAAAATTAGGAATAATTATCAACAATTATCATCAATTAGAAACAATTAGATACAAATAGAATCAATTACAACAATTATAAATAAATAATAACAATTAGGAAAAATTAAGAACAATTAGAAACAATAAGAAATAAATAGGAACAATTAAGAAGAAAATAAATTTTATGAAATTGTAATAACATGTAATAATTAAGAAAAATTTCTATAGGATTGACGACACTCCTTTTTCTTGATAACTCTTCTCCTTTCAACATTAACCGACTCAAAACATTATGAAATGGATGATTCTACATAGGCATATCCAATCTCATATGCACGAGTTTGAATATTCATTCGTAGGACCATAGTTGTCATAATGTGTTCGGGTGGTGACAGTTGCAAGAAGATGATTCATTGAAAAAAAGGGGGCTCTTTTGTCCGATGGCTTATTTACTTGCATCTTCCTCACACTGAAATCACAATGAAGAATCCTCTCGAAAGTATTCTTATTCATACTTGTATGCATGAGAATGAATAATCGTACCTCTGATCAAATTCTTTATTGTTATTTCAGTGTGAGAAAGATGCAAGTAAATGAGCTGTCAGACAAGAGAGTAGCCATCAATCCACTGGAAATTGTTCTCCCAAATTTAATGATAATTATTAAGAAGTATTTGTAATTATTTATTTTCTTTTTTTTATATAGTGTTTTTCTAATTTGAAATTATTCAAAAATAATGATGATTTTATATTTTGTAGAAAAATATGGAACAAGGAAATTAACATCAGTCATTATTAGATGATTACACATGGATAAATCAGCAAAAAATCCAAATGGTTCTATTTTAAATCTAGTATATATCGAGGCTGTTGAATCATTCTTGACATTTGCATCATCAAAACAAGAATATTTTTTAGAAGACACAATAAAGTGTCTATATAAAAAGTAATATCTTAGAACGTTTGACACATTAGACAAGGTTGGGGGACATCTCTTGAGGTTTGGTTTTCAAAAAGATTATGTTTTCAGTATCAACATGATGAAATTTGTTCTAGATAAGATTTAGATAACTTGATTCTGGATCCATCACGGTTTCAAAATTTAGTACATGATGTCGTAGGTTCATCTGTTCAAAAAACTGAAACTCAAGATGATATTTATTTAACTCCTGAGTTGGCACCATCTGAATTATACGAGTTGCTGAGGTCTACTAAGGATTCCTTATATCCTGGTTTCACGACAAGAAATTTGTAAGTGGTTTCAAAATTTATGGCTATTAAATAATATAATGCAATTCCAAACAGCTTCTTTGATCAGATATTTTCTTTGTTTAAAACACTATTACCTGAAGGAAATGTGTTGCCTAAAAATTACAATGAGAGAAAGAGGCTGGTTCATAATCAGGTCTATAGTTATCAGAAGATTCATTCCTGTTCAAATGATTGCATCCTATATTCTGGTGAAAATGATTTGTCAGATAGTTGTCCCACATGTGGACAATCGATGTATAAAGAAGCTCAACTAGGGGTGTCTGGATTGATTCCAGTAAAAATGTTGAGATATTTCCCCCATACACCCCGTTTTCAATGTTTATTTATGTCTCAGAACACATCATCAATTATTACATGGCAGAAAACCAAGATTTCATCTGATAAAATCTTGAATCATCCATCTAATGGTGCATAATGGTATAATTTCTACCGTTTTCATTCGTATTTTTCTTCAGAAGCCTGAAACTTGTGATTGGGTCATTCTTCTGATAGTTTTTGTCGGTTTTGTTCTTATGGTATTCAGTATTCTTGTTGTCCTGTCATTATAAATCCATAGAATTTAACTCCATGGATGTTGATAATGGAGCCCTATATCTTTTTGACCTTATTAATCCCAAGACATTCGAAAAATAATATTGATTTTTTTTGAAACCGTTTATTGATGTGTTAAATTCATTCTTGGAGTGACTGTGTTAGTACATATGATATTTCTGTAAAACAAAATTTCATATTAAAAACTGCATTGATGTGGACGATTAGTGAATTTCTGGCATATGGAATGTTATCTGGCTCATGAACACGTGGTCTGAAATCATGTCCTTACTGTATGAAAGGCACCAAATCCATTATGATCATCAATGGAAAAAACCTTACTATTTTGACTTTCACCACATATTTCTTCCAATCGATCTTCCTTTTTGGAGGAAGAAATCTCATTTCAGAAAAGGTATAATTGAATGGGATGAACCTCTAAAAATGATCTCAGGTACAGAGCTAAAATCAGTGGTATTTTCATTACCTCCCATCACATTTGGGCCAACATTAAACCATTAGAAAATTAATGGCTTTGGGAAAAACATTATTGGATAAAATGAAGCCTTTTTTGGGATCTTACATATTGCTTTGATTTGTTGGTCCACCACATGTTGGATGTCATGCATATTGAAAAGAACTATTTAGATAATTTAATTTAATACAGTTTTGGATACACTAGGTAAGACCTAATATATTTTAAAGGCACGATTAGATCTTGCCCAAATTTTCAGGAGAGCCGAACATAAACAATTTGAAAATGTCATATCATAGAGGTTAATGAGTCCAAAATGAGCTTATATATCATCCAAAGAGTGTCGCTTATTATTTTTTCAGTGAATTATAGATTTGAGACTTCCGGATGGTTGTGCTTCAAATTTGGGTAGATGTGTTAAGAATAATTATATTATCAGATTAAAAAGTCATTATTGTCATGTTATAATGGAAAGAATTATGCTTATTGTATTCAGAGGTTTATTGAATTCTATGATTTTGGATTCAATAACAGACATATCAAATTTTTTTGAGTCATTTTTTCCACGACAATATACTATGCTGCACTAAGAAAACTGAATGAAGATGTCATTGTAATTATATGAAAACTAGAAAAAATAATTCCACAGACTTTCTTTGACCCAATGCATCATCTGATATTACATTTTCCACATGAAGCTAAATATGGATTTCCAATACAGTTTCGATGGATGTACTTATTCAAGAGAATCATATAGATATTGAAGAAAAATGTATGTACCAAGGCATCATTTGATGGATCAATTTCTAAAGCATATTTGAAAGAGAAAATTTCTTTTATTTTCTCTCATTATATTGAGTCTCAATATCCATAAAAAATAGCATGGGACAAAACGAGGGGAATGTAAATGATGAAATGGATAATCAATTATCAGTTTTTAATCAGCCTAATCATGGTTTCAGTAGAGTTTATTAACGATTTCTTTTAGATAATGAACACCACAGAGCTCATACATATGTTCTGCTCACCTGTGAAGAAATGAAATCATTTGTACTATCAGTGCTTCTATCATTTATTCTATAATTTATGTTACAGTATGTTATCCTATTTTATTTGTAGGTTATATGATAATAATATGAACAAAATATCCACAAAACACTGTAGCCACTCTTCAAGAACGTTGACAAAAAAAATTCAATGGTTTCAAAATGTGGTAACATAAATTGTTGATGGTTTAATATCAATTCTATTTATTATTTATTAGATTTATAATTTTTTTTAAAAATTAAATGGGTCTCAATATGATGATAAAATTGATAAGTGACTGTGTATATTGAGTAACCCACCATCCAAAATGGTTAATTCTTATAATGCATATGTGGTGAATGGTTATCGATTTCATACATGTGCATATGGGGAATAAAATAAATGAACAGTGGAGTTTTCGTGAGAGGATCACATCATAGTGAAACAAAATATGACTTTTATGGCATTATGGATGAAATTATTGAGATGTGTTACCTAGGAAAGAATTACATATCAATGTTTAAATGTCGGTGGTAGGATACTGAGAGAGGCCTGCATGTTCATCCAACTCATTGAATCGTCGATATTAAATATAAATGTCTTCTTACAGTAAATAAATAATTTTTACAGGCTTAATAGGCACATCAAACTTATTACACAATGTATTATACTACATAAAGATACTTGAGCGATAGGTGGAGCATAATAAACATGAAATCTCGGGAAAATTAGTTTACTCAAACAGAATGTGGTTATGCTGAAGTGGAAGAAGCTGAATTTTTTCAAGAGACTGCTCAAAAGCAATATTTTTCACAAAGAGATGTGAATATTGATGATGACACTCCACAATTATAGATAGATGTTAACGAAGATGTTAATGATGTTACAAATGAATTTGAAATGACAATAGATGATGGAACTGAAACTCATATGGATATTGATGATGCTGAGGAGGAAGATTATGAAATTTACATTGACAGGTATGGAGATGACGATGAAGATTGAAATTGACATAGTTAAACACTGGTTATAATCATAACTAATATATATCTATATATAATAGTTATTTTAAACTATCTGCTAAAAATCATTTTGTTTTTTTGATGGAACATGATCTATATCGCGAGTTGCAGGAGGGTGATCTACCATTGGATGAGGGGGATTTTGGATCATCTGACCCTCATCCTACTAGTGGTTCAGGGGGTATGCGGAGGGGGTGCGTTCTGGCGTGAATGTTGATTCCTGACCCTATACATTAGTGTTGTCCACATCTTGGCTTCGATCCATGCACACAGAGGTATGGTAACCTGTATAATTTAGTTATATTTCATTAATATATTTATATATATACTAATTGTTTGATTATTTATTTCTTTTTCACAGTTTTTCATATGTAGCTATTGGATAGGGGAGCGCTATCTTATGAAATTAATTTTCTCAGCCATAGATCACATGGGAACATATTCCCATTGATGTGTGACGTGACAAATTCAATCATTGGATTGTACATAAATAAATAATATTTACTTTTAAATTTTTTTATTCATAACTTGATATTATAAAATATTTGTAGGGATTATTGTCTCATCGATGATATCATGTGTGACGCTATCCACGCTACATGGAAGGTTACTATGCGTGATGGATTCTGTCAGTTTTTTTGCACAATTTGAGAAGAACAACCATTAAGAATGCAAGAGTGATGGAATTTGATGAGTTTTGTAGAGTCCACCGACCATAGTGCATTTCATCTCACGTTTGGGATGGATTATGTTTAAACTAGTTGGGTGGTGGATTTCAGAGGAGATCTTCAGTGGGACGGTAGAACCAGGGGAGATATGAGGTGACACATCAAACTGGTATCCATACATTCAGTATGAATAGAGATCATTTAGTAATTATATTTTTAAATATTTTATATAACTTTAAATATAAATAATTTTTTATTATTTCTGTTAGCAGTAGAGCGTGATGATATTACGAACTTCGACATTTATCAGAGGATGTACCGTGATCCATCCACCAGAGTGATTAGAGGTCACACCATAATTGGATTGTGGTTAGTATTATTTTTCAGATTGATAATTAACTTCATATAATATTTTCAAAATTTTTATTTCAAATTGGAATTGAAGGAGTCATATGAGGCTGCGACCTCTCAGACACAGGTTGAGTGTCAGGATGAGACGAATGAGCAGACCAGTCCCCACCATTTCGATGGGGGGGCCTGGATGCAGGAGACTCAGTATTGCTTTGAGAAGGGCCGAGTAGTTGGTATCGACTCTTATTTGACTCCTACTACTTATTATGGTATTATTGTGATGCTGACATGCATCTCAAGAGGAGATCGTGGAGAGGCATCATATTCGGTCTCAAAGTATCAGGAGAAGTTGCAAACTCATGCTGATTTTATATAGTGTTTGCAGAAGTAGTGTGAAGAGATGTGTTGGTGATAGCAGTAGGAGCAACAGCAGCACGCGAAGGAAAGGCATTGATCGGGGCAACAGTAGTAGAAGCATCATCACGAGCAGATGGAGTATATGCGATGTCTGACTCGTACAGTAGGGATGAAGTTTCCTCCACCATCATTTACAGCTCCTCCACCTCCTTCAGAAGAAAACCCTCACTTATGATATGTTTTTTATGTTGAAAAAAAATTGAATTAAAGATTTTTAGTAATATGAACTATTTATAGTTTATGTCTTTTTTATTTGTGCAAATATTGTATAATTTAATTTTTTTTAATTTTTAATATTTTATTATTTATTATTAGTATTATATTTTTTAATATTTGTTTATTTTCACAATATTAATAATATTTTATGATTATATATATTTATATATTTGTGATTATTTTTAATTTAAATTATATTTAATTTTTTATTATTTTAATAATATTTATATAAAATTTCTATTAATCATAATTTTATTAAATATATTTTTTTGTATTATACTTTTTAATGATTGTTTATTTTAATAATAGTAATATTTTTATTTTTTTTATTATTTTAATAATAATAATATAATTTTGTCATTAATCTTAATTTTATTAAATTTTCATTATTATGATTAGTATTTGTGAAGGGACATTTTGAGATGGGCTCCCAACGCAAATAATTTAAATATATTTTTTTATTAGTATTTGTGATGGGACTGTGGCCCTGTCACAAATACTAATGGGGATGGGCCCGTTTTAATATATATACATATATATATATATAATGTATATAATCAGACGATTATTTGTAATGCAGAACTTACCCGTCGAAAATAATATTTGTGATTGGATCATTGCAACATGTTTATTGTTATATAATGTATATAATCATAGGATTTTCTATGACTGGCATGTCGCAAAAAAATGTATTTACGATGTTGTTTTCTTCAACGGGCTATTTGAGATGGGGCCCAGTCACTAAAAGATATTTGGGACGGGATCCCATCACAAATATCCACTCACAAATACCTGTAATTATAGTAGTGTGGGTGAAAAAAATTTCCATGTGTCGTAGCTGAGGAGATGTGTGCAGGATCAATCGCGCGTTATCGACTAGGGAGAGTTGGACTTTGACAACGGGGAGACATTTACAGAGTGCCTGGTCAAGATAGTGGATCAATAAAAGTGAGTCCTTCATGGATGGTTGGTCCCTCTAATGAATGTTTGGTGGCAGCACGAGAACCTTTAAGAGAGCACACGGGAGCAGGAGGCTCAGAATCATGCTCAGTACCATCTTTTGTTTTATTTGATTTTTTTGGGTTTCGGGGATGTAAAGCCCTAAGGTGAGGAGAATGTATTGTCCTAGAAATTCCGTATAAATTTCTTTTAATATAAGGAATTTTTAAGAGACCGTAAAATATGAGATAATTTGATTATGAGGTCCGGAGATCCTAGAATGAACCATCGAGAAAAAATTATGGTTAAAATACAGTGTGTGACTAGTTTTCCTGAAAAAGTGGAAAATATCGTAAACGTGTACACGAATCGAATATCGGAGGGCATAGTTATGTTAAAGATGGCGGGTTTACCCAAGGATTGACTTAAGTTTAGTCGGCGTAGGCCTCCAGTGTGAAAACCCAAAATTGGAATAACCGTAAATAAAATAATTACAAAAAATTATTTTATTTTTCAAAATATTATAACTCAAGAATGTTGAATAGGAATAAAAATATGAGACCACCACTATACATGTGAGGGTATTCATTCCTTATGAAGATAATGACATTGGCCGGCATAAGACACCAGTGAAAGTTGGTTTTTGGCTGTAATTAAAATAATTTAGTGATAATTATTTTACTATAATATCCATAACATCTAAACGGTAAATCAGATTGAAAATATTAGAGTACTATTGGGCTCGAGAGGGTGTGTTTATCTTAGGCCGAGCCTAACCTCTTCCATTTCAGGTCAAGGGTGACTGTTAATTATTTTTGAACTTTTTTTAAAGGTTCATTCATTAAACAAGTGGGCATAATTTTAAATCTTTTGAACTAGTGTTCAGACTAAAAATATGAGGGATTAGTTGAATCCACAGCAGCAGGATTTTATTAAGGATTAATTTGGATAGTAGTTGGTTGGGTGAAAATGTTAGTTTTTACGACTATTTTTGTGAAATAATAAAAATAACATCATAATTGTTATTTAATTCTTTTATTCCAACCACAATTGAGTGGTGGTGGATAGGAACAAGGAGGTGGAAAAACATTTAATTATGGGATATTAATATCCAAATTAAACTTGGTTTTTGTAACCACCCTTGGATTAATTAATGTAGCACTTTTATTAGGTCTACTAATTAATCTCATTAATTCTTTGGTGCGTTACAAACCATTTCTACCCTCTATTTAAATGGGGATAGAGGTAGTGTTTTTTACATGGATTCATCAAGAGAGAAACCACTGGCGATGTGATATGACACCTTCCACAAACGGATACAGATACTCGGGTAGCAACAGACCAGGAGCGATGAAAGCTGACAGCTTCCTCAATGAACAGATTCACCATCCACTACTGTGATGACTCTAATGATTCTCGAGGTAAGGGGTTTACGTGATTTCAATTTCCCTCTCTTTCCATTCCTGAAAAATATAATGAAGATAGACCAAACGACTAACATGTTGATCTGCATCTCTTCTATTCATGTGGGTGGTTGTTGCGGGGCCTTAAATTTGGAGATTATTCTTCCTTTATTATTATTATTATTCTTCCTCTTGTTTAAAACGCTAACACAGAGGGTGCGGGCTGATACCGACAATGCCCAGACCCTACTCTAAACATGTCCTTGGTGCGTCCTTCATGGAGGAACAATGAACATAGAGACAAGTCGTAATTGAGGGCTGTGCAACGACATTGGCATACTCGGAGGGCTGTAGGAGTGTCCGAAAGGAATAATGGACCACTAGATCTCACCCGGTGGCCCGCAGATGATTCCTTGGAACGACACCGACACATTAAAGAGAAATCAGTGGTCAGATATTGTAGGTCGTGGAGGAGGTCAGCGCCGCTCAATAGTGCGGCGATTGGGTAGGCAGCTGGCAACGACCGGCCGTGGATGTGGAGGCGGCTCGCCTTCGTGCATCGCGTTGAAGGAAGTCGCGGCTTCAAGGCCATGACAGAGTTGGAATGGGATTTTATCCATGTGGGTTCCATATGTGATAAGGTGGAACCATGTGGTGCCATGAATTAATGGAGTTGAATAGCTCCTCTGAGTCGTTCGGTAGCAGCGGACAGCACAACCCCGCGTGGGTCGCACGAGCCGGCGGGCCGAGCCCCCCGTAGCGCAGCCCGACCGGGCCGGCCCAAGCTTGATCGGGTAGGTCCGAGTCAGACCCATATCGATTCATCTCAGGCTTGGTCAGGATGAGTCAGTTCGACCGGGTCAGATGAGACTCATACCCCTCTCAGACCGAGAAAAGCGTAATAGGCCACATCTTGGGAACTATACATCCATTTGACGAATCGTCTGTGGTGTTGGGATCCTTTGAGGGAGACAACCCCATTTAAAAACACCACTTGTGTTTTGGAGACACATGGAGTACAACTGGGTTGGAACATACCCAAATCCAACCAGGCCCTCTGCACTATAATGCCTATAACTTACTGACCGGGGCATCCGGTTGATGTGTTGTCTATTTCATTAGAACAATTATGACTTATAGATCATCACATTACTTAGTCATGGAACTTCATGTCAGTTCAAATATGATTGATATCTTGGGGAGTAGTTCCCCGAGAATCAAGCGTACAATGAGCGGAAATCTAGTGGGTGGTAGTGAGGCGAAGGTTGGAGACAGATCATATGATGGTTAGTATCGAGTGATCATGTGTGGATCAGTGCCTAGACATCTTGTATGGATCATCACCAAGAGGTTTTTTATAGAGCAGTAGGACGTGCCCCGATGAGGACCAGTCGTAGAGCAGCCTGTCGTGGATCAGTGACATACCAATCATGTGTGGGTCATCTCTCATCGATCCTATGTTGGTTAGCCGTACCGATCTTTTTTGGGTCAGATCCTATGTGGGTCAATGCTCAGCAATCCTGTGTGGGTCATTTTATACCGATCATATGTGGGTCAGATCCTGTGTGGATCTTGTAGGGTTTATTACCTATCGATCCAGTGTGGTTTAGAATCTGTATGGTCAGCATTAGTGCCTCTCGACAAAATTGGATGATCTAGATTCACGACTAATCATCTATACTTTTGTGCATTACCTATACCTAGTTTGAGCTGTGTCTTTTTCTTTATGATTTGAAATGGATATCATGATTTTTTATTCCTATATGTAATTATGTGAAACCTTCAGGGGTCTTGGGGTCCCTACTGAGTATTGTTATACTCACCCCTACACGGGCTTCACTCGTACCTTGTTGTGCCTTGTGACGATGATTGGTGGCTTGACTGAACTGTTGGAACCCGGACCAGGAAGTTAATGGAGGTGACTGGTCAACATGGAGAGTAGTGGAGACGAGTTGTACCTACCCTTCATGTAGGATCATTGGTGGATGATCGTAGGATTATTTTTTTTCTGTTTCACTTGTTGTTGTATTTTCTTTTCTTCAGGGCTTGTATTATGGCCCCTTTTTATTCCCTGCTTATTTAACTTTCATTGGTGGTTTTTAGTTGTGGTTACAGCTTTCCTCTTCTGTTGTGTTTTACTTGTGTGCAGTGTGTCATTTCATTGTGGGTCTGGGTTTGAATAAATGCCTTCCCATTTTAGGGAAATTCTTTTATGGTGCAAGTCACCAACCCTTTTCCTATTGAAGGTAGTCTTGTAGTAGTGATGGTAGTGGCCCTAGGGGACGGGTCGTGATACATGTATTGACCAAAAAACACTGGAAAATGATCCTTAGGTAATTTTATTATACATGAAATTTGAATTATGAATTGGATGAATGATTCCTGAATATGATAGAAAATATGATTTAAATTTTTTAGACTTATTTTGGAATGAAAAATCACCAGTGTAGGGGTCCAAATAGATTAAAAAACTTTTTATTGGAATAGTAAAAGATGAAAATAAAATAAAATTTATTTCAGTTTTATTAGAATCAATTTCACAATAATTCCATTCCATAATTTGTCAATACAATAAAGAGAGTTTTGGATCATTATATTATTGTAAAATATTCATTTCACTATAAAGGGGCCTAAAATAGGTAAACATTCATAGATTATCATGAAATAAAGAATAAAAATTCTCTAATCATTTGTAATGTATAAAAACAAACATCATATCAATCAGATTCCCAAATTTCTCATAATGATCCAAACTAAAATTCCACCTTTCCAATTTTATTTTAATAAAATATCGAAATTGAGATGTAAAAATAATAAAATGAGTTCATATTAATGTGAAAACATTGGTAAACAATGATAAAATCATTTTTGATATAATAGATTTAATTGTGCCTCAATCAGTTTAATGAATTTCACAGTATTATGGAATGTATGATTTCATGTTGTTTACAGTTATTAATAAATGGGAAATCCATTAATGGGATTATAATGAAGTAAAACATATTTTATTGGCCTCAAAACATATGAAAATATTCTATTAGAAAATTTTTATCTATTTTTATCAACATCAGTTCAATTTTATATAAGAATAAATTGGGATGATTTAATGGGTGTTTCACCTTCACACTGCTATCAATGTAATAAATCACCTAAATTGAGGTCAAAACAGAAAAAAGAAGTTATTATATTCGTAGAAAAATGTATAACTATCCTAGGTATAATCTTTTTATGGAAATCGACTGCACATAAATCAAATGCTTAGATTCCTTAGTATGATCCAAATTACAATTTAAACTTTTTATTTCTATTTAAATGAAATGTCAAAAATAAATTGATATGAAGAATGAAAATAGAATTAGGATTACATGAAAACCTATTAAAGTCATTTTCATGTCATTTTTTATCTACATGAATCAATCAAGCCTTAATATTATTTTTTGATAGCTTAGTATAATAAAATGTTTTACATTACCATTGTATTTTTATTAAAATGACATATAACCCATCATAAAGTCAAAACCTAGAAACATCCTCATATTGACAAAAATTAATGGAAATTGATCCTTGAATAATTTACGATCTATTAAAATATATAAATCATCAATTTGATGGTTGGACTTCTTATTATGATCACAACTACAATTTAATCATTATATTTTTATTAAAATAACATATCTAACAAAATTTGGTCAAAATGAAATATATGAGTTTTAATTGTAGATAAATATTTGGAATGTTATCCTTGAATCATTTGGTATCTATAGGAATAAACCACACTTGAATATGATTAATGAATTTCATAGTATGATGGAATGTATGATTTTATGTAGTCAACACTTATTAATAAAGATAAATCATATTTTTATGGGTCATAACTGATAAAAAAAGAAAATTTTGTTGTCAGAAATTATGAGAGACAATCATCCTGTCATTTTTTGCCTATATTAATCATCTTCAATTCAATCTGATACATGAATTTATTTTTATAATAAAATATTTCACTTCATCGAAAGTGTCATTTAAGATTTAGCAAGGATTGCATAACAACCAAATTTTATTTTTTTATGGAATGTTATATTAAATAGTATTTTTTTATAGAAATTCACATGTTGAGGATATTTGGTTGAACACTAGGGATAACATGTTGTATGTGTTTTTCTTTTATATTAATTTTAATTATTTTTTAATGTAACTAAATTTAACATCAATGTAATTTTGTTGTACTGTAATGTAATATTTGAATTGAAATTATTTTTTAATGATAATTTAATTATGGTGCGATGTAATTGTGTTTTATGTATAATATGTTTTAATTTAATATAATTTCAATTAATTTTGTTTCTTTATAATATTTTTATTCTATGTTTAATGATATTATATGTATTTATTTTAATATTTTACTTTAATTGTTTTCAATAATTTTTAATCAATAATTTTTTATATTGTATGGAATTATAGAACATTTGATAAACGTATCCTTTTATCAATGATTTTCTTCCCTTACAAATGATCTTTTTTTCATCATTATTTATGATACTAAAATATTCTCTCTATAATATATTTCCTTTTATGTGCAATTTTTGTGAGGACAATGCTTATTTTTAGGGCTTATAGTGTGTGTTTCTATACTAGAGAATTAAAAAACTGATCGGAGACATCTTAATTAGGGAAAAGTGTATAATTTTATATCATTAAAATTATCATAATAGTTATATCATATATTGAATATCTGGATTTATAGTATAATAAAACATGATGCTAAATCTATGACAACTCAATTTCTTTTTGAGAATAACATTATATGTTATGTGTTATATGTTACGTAATATTGATTTCTTGATCTGTAAAACCAAATTATTTTCTTTTTCTTTTTCAACATTAATAAAAATATCTCACCATTCTTATATTACAATAACTGATTTCTCTTTCTTAAAATATCCAATTATAATATCATAAAAGTTTATGTTCACTTTTTTTCTATTACTAAAAATATTATATTAAACTGCATTTATGGTTATATCAAAATACTATATATTATCTAAATACAAGAAAATATTTCCAAATATAAATGTTCTATATTTGTTTAATTCTTCTAATAATATCCAAAAAAATAGAGAATATAGTTTATTATTGTAGCTCACATATTCATGTTGGAAATGATGAAATTCATAATCCAACTCCTCATGTTTATATAATTATATAGATCGTAGTCATGATCATATAAGAATTATTTTTAAATAAAATATATAAATATATAAATTCATATATTTATAGTTTATAAAGAAAATGACATTTTAATAACTATGTTTTTGAAGAGTTTTTTTTTGAGATTCTATGATTTAATTTTCACTTTTTGAAATGAAAAAAAAACAATATATTTGATTTGATCAGATCCATGATAAAGGGAAAAAGTTAAAATATAAAAACAATAAATAAAATTATATTATTATAAAGGGTCCCACATAATAATGATATTAAAAAATTGATATATAATTTAGTATATGATATTGAATATAAATAAAATCTAAAATTTATTCTTCTATCTAAAATGAAAGAGAATTTTATTTGAGGTTTAAATGTGATATGGGTAATAATTAAAAGGTAAAAAAATCCCAAGGAAATTATAATAATTTATGTATTGGATATATAGTTTTCATATAAATGTTATTCTATGTCCACATACTAAATAAACAATGTTTAAATAAAAAACTAATATATAATATACATTAGGTATATGCATATAATGGTTTTATAGTATATAGTATGATATTATAGTAATATGGAAAAGGAAAAAAGAACACACCAAAATACTAAGGAATATTATAGTGCATAAATTAATTGTAGGAAGACAATTTTATACATGACATTCCATTTCCATAAAAGCTATATTAAATTAAGATAAAAAATGCATGTAGTTGTAAACACAGAATTATTTTTTAATATAAGATAAATATTTTAATGATTTGACAACATGGGTTCTAGGTTTCACAAATGAATGAATAGAATTCTAACAACGAATATTAGGTGGCTTCCTTCAATAAAATCACGTGTTGATATAAAGACACTCTTAATTTTTAAAAAAAAATTTATGGCAATTACCTGGAAAACAAAATACAATTAATCAATAAACAATGATTTCAATGATTCATGTAAAACATTCTAGTAGTGCAATACATCGTGATCAAATAGTACCACCTAATGATAGACAATGATTAATTTTATATTTTACTCACGTGTATTTCACTTAGAAGAAATCTCCTATAGGTGACTTATATTTAGAATACGATATCAGAAATCATATATCCATGTTAATCGGAATGGAAAAAATCACAGTGAATTAGAAAAACCACAAAAATAGAAATATAAGTGTTTTATGAAAAAATATACACATCATATTCTAAAGTGAGGGAAGATGAGAGAAATGTTAGGAAACCCAATAGAAGAAATCAATGGTCTTAATGGAGGGCATAGTTTTGATGTGAATGAGAATGTATGCTTGTGAGGGTAAATTGTGTTTTTATTTTTGAGAGAAAATAGTGGGGATTAGGAGGAGTGATATAGGGGAGAGGATTGGTAGTGATAAATTAGTGAAATGTAATATGAACATTGATTTATGAAGCTGAGAGGAGATGGAGAAGTTTGGATTATGAATTACTTAATTAGAAGAAGGAAATGAAAATTGGATGTGGAGAAAACTACATTGAGGCGAAACATATAAAAAATATAATAGATAATAAGATTATAAATATGATAATTTTTTTTGTGAAATATGACATTAATCACAATTGATTATGAATTTTCACTAATGAGTCATACATGTCAATGAAAAACATTATATTCTAAAAATAATAATCTGTATAAATTTTAAATGTTTCAGGAATGGACAATGAACATATTTCACACTAAAACTTAAGAAATATTTCATAAAATGATAAAAAAATATAAATAATATTCAGTTTAAAAATGAAAATTCATTTTTGACTTAATAATTAATGATAAATTTTGTAATCATAGTAAATTTTTTTTATAAAAATAACAGACCTCAAAAAGATATTTTTATTTTAAAAGTGATCATTATTTAAAATTAATATAAAAAATAATTTTTTTAATATAAATTATATACTAGAAATATAAAATCAATATGAAACAAATGGGTTTTTTATTATATCAAAATACACCCCAATTTATTTCCCCTAGGATTTCAGCCTCTATCATCATGTTTTAATGCTTTCAGCAAACCAACGAAAATATATTAACCTTCCCATTATAATAAACATCTTCACCGATCACCGATCACTCATCATTATAATTCATAATTTCTATTACACTCCCCCCTCTCTATCCATTTCATTGCTCTAGAAGACAAACAATTTATGTCCTTATCTCCCCCAAACACAATGGTCCCCTTTAATTGGTACCCACCAACTACAGACAGTCAAAAAAGACAACATCTCCAATAATTTTTTTGAATAATATTCTCTTAAGAATTCTAAGATAAAAAATATCTATAAGGCCCTAGCCTTAAATGTAACATAATTTGGGGTTATGTTAGTAATTTTCATTTGTTCACAATGACTATTTTTTCAGGTTTATATTTTTATTGAATTATTCCATAATAATTAGATAACATATAGCCTATTAAAAAATATTCTAGTCTACTCACAATAATTATTGATCATAATCTAAATTATTTTACAATAAAACATGAAATATTTTTCATTAAATAAATCTTCAAAACATTCATCTTGTATTCTTTTATTATAAGTATAATTATTATACCCTTTGGAAAATAATTGGAAGTCTTCAGATTAGCACAAAAAGATTAGTAAGGGATACAAAATAAGGAATGAAACTATTATTCTATGAATATTTTAAACTCATGAGAACATTTTAAAATAATCATAATTTTAACCCTTTAAACATAAAACCTTTAGAATAACTCATGAATTCATAATATTCCTATAAAACTCATAGAAATCATAAATCATAATGGTAACTTGTCTCATCCATATCATTCATACATCGTAGATTTCATTGCTACATAGGGAGTGACTGTCATGGTTACATTTGGAATACCCATCAAAGTATATTCCCAAAATATCTTAGGACAAACCATACCATTTAACACTATCTCAATACCCAATGTATTGGAGAGATATCATGGGATCACCTTCCCTCGATTTATCATAGAACCACCCATATTGATAATCAATTCTCATGATCCATAACATAATCATAACACAAAAAACAAGCAAAAATGAAAATAACATTTCCATTTTTCAATCACCAAATATGATTTCTGGATGTTGATACAATGAATCAATCATCAAAAACATTTTCAACACCAAAATACCCAAAAATAGGAAATGGTTTTTATAAAAACATTATTTTGTGTAGAGGAATCCAAATACCAAATAATGCACATGATGGTGGAAAATTCATTATCACAGTAAATAATTGAAAAATTTATTTTTTAATTTAGTAAAAAAATTCATATAAAAAGATTCAATTTTGAAACCATTGACTGAAATAAAATGTCAAATGGATTAAATATACACCTTATATAAGAATGTTGATTATAACATCAAAATATTCTTCAATGAAAAAATATTGAGATGATGTCCACTAACTTGAGTTCTAATCAACACATACAATTTATATATTACTCAATAATAAAATTAGTATAATTTATACATTCTTCATAAATTTTTCAAAATTTATTATTACTTTTATATATAATTTTACCATGATATATATATTACATATTTATTTATGTTCACAACTGATTCTTTATCAATATTTGTTACATAATTCGAAAATTAACTTGATATAATGTGAATAGTCCTTGTGGTCTTAAGTACATCATCTCTAGAATAAAATTAATGATATAACAATAAATTTTTATATCAATTATAACTTTGAATACATTAATGAAATAATCATATTAATAATGAATAATGTCACAATCATATATATGGTATTTCGGATGTACAAATTAGTAACATTTTCCATTTTCCATTGATCATTATGGAATTAATTTAACGATTATATTACCATTAAAGAATAATAATAAAATCATTAATATAATATTAATCATTTATATATACATATATATATAATTGAATTTCTGTACTGGAAAAAAAACGTATCACATCGCTTCATAGAGTTGATAGTTCACACGTACACGCAAATGGAATTATCATTTTTTTGTTCATGGAATGTACGAATTTAATTGAAATATTAATATCTTATAATAACTAATATTTCACTAATATAACATATTGAAATTAATTCTACCAGTATAACTAGTAATGAGATATAGTTATCGACAACAATCTATATCGGTTTGTGAGGCGGTAGTCTGTCATACACACAAACAAATGTTCATTTCCCATTTAATGAAATTGGAGATGGATTTAGGTGGTGATAATAACATGAATAAAAATCAGTATATTTAGGAAACTGGAGTTATTATTTCTTAATTCATGATTAAAATTTGAATGATTATGTAGGAGAAACAAAATAGAAACACATAATTTAAATTGATACCTTCCATCAAATGATCACCTTTCGTAACACCTTAATACATCTAAGGAGGATGTTCTGCCCAAAATAAGGATTCATTAATTTATGGTGGGATTATAGGAAGGTGTTAGGTTATATCATGGATTAACTATGTTTTTGGAAGTTTTAGTAATAGAGAGGAATGGAGCCTTTTATTGGAGTGGGGAGGGGTTCCCTTGGAATTATCAAAATCATTAAATTAATATAAATTCATTTTTGATTCCAAATTGGTCCATAATTATTTAATTAGAATATAGAATTATTATGGGCCTAAATATAATCATACAATGAAAATAATACATGTTTTGAATATTTTTTAATAATTATCTTTTGGTTTTAACTCCTTTAACTCTCACCATTTTGTCAAATTATTTTCACTTTGATAGTTAAAATGTTTACCATAACATGCTAAAATACCAATGAACGAGTCAGTAATGAAATTTTGACTATTATACTAACAATATGGGTGAATATTTTATTATTAGTAATCTTATAACATTTAATAATGTATTTTTTATTTTAAAATTCTAATAGTGTGAATTTTGACACTATTCATTAGTCGATTTGTCAAAATATTAAAACAGATAGATAAGTTCAAACCAACTTGTTTAAATTTTCATAATAATATAAAATTAATACATAAAATTAGTGTATTTTATAAATTATATCAATTAATATATATTTTAGTATTTATAATATCATGTATTTGATTTTATCATCAATGAAACAATTATTGAATCATTATTGTGTAGCCATTTAATTTAGTTATTTGTTTTCTTAAAATTCAAAATAAATTACCAGGATTTATGTAAACATTTTTTATTTCAAAATAATATTTATTTTAAATTATATAAACTATATAAACCCATATTTTAATTTTTATAGCTACCAGAGACATGAATATGAAATCATGGTCTTTACTTTAAATAATATGTTTATAAATGTCATAATAACACTCAAGTGGATTAAAAAGGCCACAATTTCAGGCCAATGATTTTCATGGTTGAAATACACTCATCCTATAATATTAGGAAAAGAGTTAGGGTAGTTTAATAATATTTATAATATTATTTTTACCAATAATTACCTCTTTTACCTTTAACTGTGGAAATATAAATATTTACAAAAGTTTCAATTCACCCAAAATTAATATGATCATATTAGATCACATTTTTTGAAATTATTACCACCATTAATTTACATTTCCAAAAATTTAAATTAAAAAATCAGTTAAAATTAATTTAAAAACAATTTCATTGATGAAACGAGAAAGAGGGTTTTTGAAGTAATAATGTTCAACATTTCACACTGTTTTTATATCAAATTTCAATAGAAAATTGATTCCAATAACTAAATTTGGATTAAATGACAACAAATAATATAAATATACTTAAACAAATTAAATATATACTCTATGAATAAAAATAAATTAGAAAAAAAGCTCTTTTGAGTTAAAACTTAGTATTTTTCATTATTCATTAAAATATGAATTTTATGAGAAATATACAAAAAAATTATCCTTTTTAAATTTTGATTTCACTCTTCTAAATGAGATGTTTAAAATTTAAAAATATAACTTATTTAAGTGTAAAAATATATTTTAATTTTTTTCTCCATCAAAAGTTGGGAAAACTGCATTTTTAAAATATTAGCGTATTATATACTTAAATTTGGATTTATACATCTTTTAAGTCTGTAAAATTTATTAGATAAATGTAAAAAAAATTAATAAAAATTTATTATAATTATATTGTAACATAAAATCATTCATGTGGACATAAAATATAGGCGATAACTACCAAATAAAATAATATCAATAATAATATATAATTTGTAGGTATAACTCAATTTGTGTAAAAAAAGATTTCGATGAAACCCGTTGTTGTCTGTCAGGTACACTATCAGACATAGAATCCCCATTAATGTTAAATTACTATCTAATTCATAATTATTAATAAATATTAAATTTACACATTTAATAATTACCTAGGATGTTACATCCTTCCAACCTTTTAGAAATTTCATGCTCGTAATTTCGAATTTGGTATTCGTAATTAAGGTTTTTATTTTCAAAATTAATTCATTGAAATCCCACATAAGAAAAAGATTCAATAAAATATCTACATTAAAATAAACAACTTGAATTACAATGGTCACCATAGATTAAACATAATTGGGTTATATATTGGAAAACGTACATATATAATAACAAACTAACCACCATGTTCTGATAGAGTGTGATCTAAGACATTGTTAGGAGAATGTTAACAAGCACAAATCCATAAATGTGTGATAGGTTAAAAATTAATTGAAATTGTAGTAGAAAAATTAAATATAAGAGTTTTAATATCCTTTTCATAGTGATTATGAAATCATTTAATTTATATACTCAGAACATATGAAAATATACATACATGAAACGTAGTGTTTCATCATATTTTAAAATTCCTACAAAAACTTATTTTTATCTCAAAACGATGAGTATTAATATTGAATTTTTCTCACCTGAAACACTAGATCCAACTTCTAGAGAAACACATATCATAAATTATTAACTTTCTATAATTATTATCTTGAAACATTATCCCAAACCAGTATTGTTATGATAAGATAAAACAACTCAACAAAATGAATAAACCATTGGATGATAAAAAAACCTCTTTCAATATCCAAAATTAAACTGTAATAAAAATGTTCAACAAAGGAAATTCATCAAATAACCCTCAAAATAATCAAAACTATGTTTGAAATCCAGAACGTAGATGAATTATATTACATAGTCTTCCAAGATAAATTTTACCACATATCTCTAAATAAAATCGATCAATATTAATGTCTCATACAAAAAATTTAATTACCAAAATAACGTATTCTCCACAATAAGTTAATCATATACATAGATAACTCAAATATCCATAAATTCATAATAAAATGAAATATTTTTCTAAAATAAAATTCAACCATTACTCCTCAAATAAAATCCCACAGTATTATATTTACCTTAGTTATGCAGGGTTACCAAAAATAGTGAATGTATTGAAAAATTACATTTATCACTTAATACCCAATTCATTTTCCAATAGCAAGGATATCAATTTGATAAAAAAAATATTCTGAAAATCAACAGAATCTTATTCCATCATCTTGTTTAACTAGAATGAAAAAGTCATACTAAACAAGGACTTCGCATATGCTAGTAGTTAGTGATACATCATTGTTTCCATTTAGTTGTGGGTTTGATTCCCCCGACCATGCCGGATGTGACAAGTTGTCACGAATCTTGCATCTTGTCTCTTTTTATAAAACAATATAATTATTAAATCATTTCCAAAATAAGAAAAGTAAAAAAATATATCAAATTACCATATCATATTTTAACTTCAAAGGTTGTATTATAACACAAATTTTCCTTCAATCTCATAATTACCTCAACATATTAATTCATGATGTCTTATATATACTGAAATTTTATTATTTCACCTCAATATGAATTAAAAAAATATTCCCAAAATAAATAACATCATACTTTGATCATGGTGTCCACATGGATTCATCTTCATATTTTTCACAATGATAGAAGGTCCATGAATTATAACAATTATTTTGAGATACTTCAAAATCATAACCTTGAATTATCCAAATACTCCTTGTAAAAATTAGGTTTTATGGGTTTTCAAAAAAATATAAATTTGCAAAATAAAATTTAATGACATTTAATTTCAAAACATCCAATAAAACATGACTTTTATAAACCATTCAGACTGAGTTTTGCTTTAACCATTCAATCAGTGGTAATTTAAAATACCATAAGTATGTGTTGAATGAATATATTTCAAAATTTTGTATATATAGGTTACACACAGGTATCCTTCTTCACCACATTTTTCAAATTCATAACATTCTTCATAATCTTGTGACATAGTAAATTATTTAAAATTCCAATGATAACATATACCTTTTTTTAAATATGAGAATATAGGGAAAATATTATTTGATTAAAAATAACACATGATCCACAACAGTATCATGGTATTGAATAGATGTTTTATATCTTATTAAACAATTTGAATGTGAATTGTATTTTATAAAATGGTTCAAAAAATCCATATATTACTTTTCAATAATTATTTCATGAAATCCATCATGATGATAGAGTATTGTTCTTTGAGACTATCCTCCTACCATTTGTTACAGAATTTCGTCGATCTGGAAAATTTATAGAACAAGGATTTAACTAAAAAATAGACATAGGGACTTCCCATATGTTTAACCAAAACTCCTTATCCCTAAATTTTCCTAATCATTTCCACTGATTCCAAATATATGGACCCATCCTTAAACATTACTTAATCTTGAGTTATGTTAAGAATTTACATTCATTCCCATTGTGGTTCTTATAATGGTTATATTTTTAGATAATTAGTCCATAACAATTACATAACAACACAACTATTACAATGTAGTCAAGTCTACTCCCAATCAATTATTTCCAAAATCTAAAACATTTTAAAATAAAAAATAAATTCATTTTATAAATAAAAATAATTACAACAATCATCTTGAATTATTACTTGATCTACCCAATTATTTACCCATGTATAAAACATTTCAATAACATGGTTTGAGAACAAAACTTCCCTTATGGGATATAAAATAAGGAATGAAATTGTTATCCCATTTATATTTTATGCTCATGAATTTTTTTTCATATAATCATACATTTCACACATAAAACATAAACACTTTAGATTACCTCATAAAATCATAATATTTTTTAAAAATTCAAATAAATAATATATCATAAATGTATCTTTTGGAATCCATATAATTCTTACATTGGAGATTTCACATATAAATAGCCAGTAACATTCATGGTTAAGTTTGGAATACCCATCACAGTATATTCCCTAATTCCATAGGAGTAACCACACCATTTCACTCCATCTCATTACCCAATTCATTAGAGAGATCTCACAGGCACACCCTCACTCTATTTATCATAGAACCACCAATATAAAGAAGTAATTCTCAAGATCCATAAAATAATCATAACATATAAAACAATTATAAATTAAATTATCATTTCCACTTTACAATCATAAAATATCATATGAAGACATATATGTAGTCAATCCATTCTAAAAAAAAATATTCAATACCAAAATACGTCATAATAAAAAAAATGACATTTATTTATCTTTTTGAAACATTATGTCTTGTAGAGGAATCCAAATACAAAATAATGGTCATGGTGGTGGAAATTTTGTTTCATCATATATGTTAAAAAAATTACTTTATATATTTAGTAAAGCACATAATATAAGAAGATTCCGTTCGAAAACCATTGAATGAAATTAAATTTAAAAGGGTTTAATTATACACCTTATAATAGAATGACGTGTATAAAATCGAAATATGCCTCAATGAAAAGAGATTTAGATGAAATCGTTTACCATGATAAGACTTGTCGAGTAAAATATTTATATTTCTAAATAATAAATTTAAGTTAATTTAAACTTTATTGATAACCTTTTAACATTTATTGTTCCTTTTATATAACTTATTACAATTCTATATAAGTTATATAATTATTTTAGTTCATGTTGGATGCTCTATCAATATTTTGTAGTTAATATAATAATTAATTTGATAGGATGTCAATTGTCCTTGTGTTTATAATTACATCATCTCCTAAATAAAATTAATGAAATAATAATCTCTTATTTATATAATTTATACCATTAAATAAATTCATTAATTATGGATATTAAAAACGATCAATGTTAAAATCAAGGATACTTTAAGTCATACGTATGCATGAGTAACATTTTCTATTTTCCATTGATCATTATGGAAAGATGGTAAGTATGAATTTATTCTTTCTAGAATGATAACAACATCATTAATATCATAGTAATCAATTAAATATATATATATATATATAATATACATTATTTAGTGAATAAAAAAAATTATATCACTTTGTGGAAGTGATAGTTCACATGTTCGCCCGAACGACCTAATAATTTTGATTTGCATGGAAAGTAAGAACATAATTGATATATTTGTATCTTATAATGATTAATATGTTATGAATATTACATTTGAATATTATTTTCATAAAAATAACTAGTCATGGTATACAATGATGGAAGAAGAACAATATCAGTTTGTATTGAGGCAGTCTACCCTACACATGAATGAAATGTTCATTTCTAATTTGATGAAATTGATGATGCATTTAGGTGATGCTATTACCATAATAACATATCAGTATATTGATTATACATGGGATATTATTTCATCATGTATTATGAAAATTTTAGTGGAGGTGAAGAATAATCAAAATAGAAATATGTAACTAAAAACACTACCCTTCCTTCGGATGATCATTTTTCGTTACACATTAACACAACAAATGGTAGTGCTCTGCCTTAAATATGGCCTCAAGATTGTGGAGAGGGATTCTGAGAAGTGGTTTGGATATATCCTAGTTGAGGGAATTGGTTTTTTATGTGTATTTAATAGAGAGGAATGGGTTACATTTTATAGTTGAGGGGAGGGGCACCCATGAAATTATTAAAATTATTAAATTAATATATCTTAATTATCAATTCCAAATGTGAAAAAACAAATTTATTTAGATTTTAGGATTAGTATAGGTATATTATTATACATGAATTAAAATTATACACGTTTTTATTATTTTTTAATCATTATTGTTTTGTTTAAACATTTAAATTGTTACCATTTTGTCACGGAATTTACAATTTGAGAGTTAAATTAAATACCATAACAAGCCAAATGACCCAAGAATGATACATTAATTAAATTTCATGACATATCCAAATCATTTGGAAAAATTTTATATTTTTATAAATTTTAAAAAATTTAATAAAAAATTTTATATTTTAAAATTCCAATAATGATAATTTTGACACTATGCATTATATTACTTTTAAATATATCATAATATATTGATAAAATAGAACCAACTCAATCAAATTATCACCAAAATTTTGACTGAACTCAAAAAAGTAGTTGATGATATCAATTATCTCAAAGTAAATTTATTTAATTATTTATAATATCATTTATTTGATTCCATCATTACCAATGAAATTACAATATCATCCACGTATAACCATTTAATCTCATTATATATTTTGAAATTTTTCAAAAAAATTACCATGATGTATGTAATCATATTATATTTTTCAATACTATTTATATTCAAATATATATTTTATATAACCCCATATTAAAATTCTAATAGCAATGAGAGACCTGATTATGACATCATGGTTTTTACATTGAATAAAATGTTTATAAATTTTATAATCACATCCGAGAGGCTTTTAAAGGACAAACTATCAGCTCAAGGATTTTATTGCTTGTCAATAACTCACCCAATAATATTATGAATAAGTGTTACAATAGTTCCGTACCATGTATAATATTATTATAACCTTTAATTACTTGATTTACACTTAACAGTAGGGGTAAAAATAATTACCAAAGTTATTATCCAACAAAAATTAAATTGACCCTATTAGATCAAATTTTTAATACTAATAAAAACCAGTATTTGCATTTTTGAAAATTAAAAACAAAAAGTTGCTAAAACTAAATTATAATTAATTTCATTGATGAAACGAGAAAGAGGGTATTAAAAATAACATTATTGAAAAGATTACAGTTTTTTTATATCCAATTTCAATATGAAATTGATTCCAATGACCAAAATTGTATTAAATGATAAATTTTAATCTAAATATATTTGAAATATAATTTAAAGGAAAATATAATAATACAATTAAATTATATGAAAAGGAAATTTGGAATTAAAACATAGTGTTATTCATTAATCATTAAAAATTTAATGTCATCATAAAAATACCCAAAAAATATCCTAAGTATGTTTTGATTACCTGCATCTAAAGAGTAACATTTTTTTCTCAAATTGATCTTATTAATGTGTAAAAAAATAGGTATTAATATTTTTCTATATAAAGGCGGTAAAACTACTTTTTAAAAATATTACAGTATTATATGCTTAAAATTTATTTTATTTCCATTTTTAGCATATAAAATTTATAGGATGAATGTAAAAACTTTTATAAATATGTCTAAACATAATATTTTTAGTTATATTTATTCATATCTATATAATGGATAGATGAGAAACTACCACTTAAAATAATAATATTAATAATATATTATTTTTAGGTATAACTCATTCCTTTGTGCAACATATGATTTTGGAAAAACCCATTGTTTTCAGGTTGGGTAAAATATCAGACAGAACATTCCATTTAATTTAAAATCACTATATACTTCATAAGTATTAATATATATATATAATTTTATTATTATATAATTACCTGGGATGTTTCAATATCATTATCAACCCTCATACCTATAGCAGCTCTATAATAAAGCCAAATAGGCTTGAGAACACAATAAAATGATCAAATTGTTCATCTTATTTATCCTGGTCTTTTACAATATTATCAATAATATTATCATCAATGCGACTGATAACAATTTGTGTCATCCTTCTATTAATGCCCAGAAAGACTATGTTGATCATGTAAAGAACTTTATCATCATCTAGAAAACAACAGTGGGGTTACCAAAATTATTCATAATGAAGAGGGAATTTCATTCCTGACAATGATTTATTGGAATCACTCTATGAGTATTAATTTTGATAATTCTAATAAGAATTTAAAACAATGAAGAAATAATTTCCTTGGTACATGGTCCTGAAAATGAATCCCATATTATCAATCTTCAATTTAAATTTATTTTTAGTTTTTTATATATTATGTTGAAATCGAGGAATTATCTAGCTTCATTTTATAATACTAAACCAATTTGTAACACGTATTTGTTTTCTCATTCAATATTCCTTGGAATCATGCATTATTCTTGTTTATTATTATTTAGTACATTTTTTAGCATTTTATTGTTAGGTAGGGATTCAGGGAGGACTAATTAAAGTGGTTTTTGCATGTATTGGTTTTGGATTTATAATATATTCATCATTAGTTTTAAATAAACAATTCATTCTTTTTTGAAAAATAAATGACCACTTAATTATTTTAATATCCTGTGTGAATTTTAATTAACCAATTCCATTGTACCAAATCATTAATATACTAAAAACAACATCCATTGTTCCCCCAATAATATTTTTTTGATTGGTAGGTTCTTCTAAAATACTATTGGATTCCCAGGTCAATGTAGTTAATTTCTAAAAACGATGTCTTTTTTAAAATTTTTAGAGGAGTCTTGGATAAGGTTAATTGTGAATTGATTACAAAAAATCTATAAACTAACCAATAAATTTTTTAGAGTGTATATGAGACCGCGTTTAGATTCCCTCTTGTTAAAATTATTTAAATAGTCACCAACAATTGTTTTTTATTTTCTTCGAGATATTGAGAAGGTATCATATAATTCCCCAATAAAATCTCATGACAGATTATTGATAATTAAATGAGGTGGAATGTCTTATGGGTTTTTTTAATTAATTTTTCATTAAATTTACTCATTCTTTGTTACTTTTAGTTCATTGCAAGAACATGATTTTTGTGGACTAAATCAATTGAGTGAAACATTGTAATCCATGGTAATAATTTTCAACCTATTTAATATAAATTTTCCTTATAGACATCGAGATAACCACACATAGTGGAATGTTATATGATTTGTTTTGACAATGAACATGAAAAGTTTGACACACTTAATAATCAAATTTTGTTTTTTTGGTTACATTGTTTTGGGAAAATGAATTATTTCTACGAAAAAATAACCCAAGGTGGCCTAGATCATTGTAGTATGACTAAATATTTTTATTTTTAATTTTTATAGCCCCCTAATATTCTATATATTTTTACCCTGTAGAGTATTAAATATTACAATATCAGAAGACCATGACTATTTTGTTGTAATCATTCATAATTCCAAAACATGGTATCAATGTCTGATTTTAGTTTACTGAAAAAAATATCCTTCCAATACTACCAAAATTATTTTTAATTTGCATTTTACCATTATTTTAATGATACTTAATTATTTTATTTTGAATAAAATTTACATAATTTATCTCATTAGGTCTTAACTGAAAAGTAATTAGTTGGGTGAGTGTCTTAAGATAGGAGGATTCAAGTAAAATATTTATGGTCTCAATTGGGAAATTTCCAGACATTTTAATTTTTTCCAAGTTTTTAATTATAGTTATCCATCTATTAAGTAATATGACACAACTATGTTTTCGATAAATAAAATATATTACCCTATTTTAAAACCATTTAAAATTTTAATTAATTTTCAGGAATTTTTGGAATTTATTAATCTTCACTTTGTTTTAAAAAAATTATATTAAAAAAATATTTTTAGCTATTTATTATGTTTTAATTTTTTGGAATGACTTGATTGATATATTTATAATTATTTTAATTATATATTTTGTGTTTAGATGTAGATTTTTATTAGTAAGATGAGACATTCTAGGCCACTATTTCTAATACATAAATTATATAAAAATATATAATTTAAGCATAAAATAGAAATATTATAATGAAATCTTGTAAATCCTTTCATATACATTTTTACAATTTTTTCATACATAATTTTTAAGGTTAATTAAATTTTTAAATTTTATCAGACAATGTTTCATCACTAATGTAATTTTTTAGCTGAGTATCTAATAAATGTTGTTTTCAAATAAAATTTTTATATCTTTACACTGTGTATTAATCAAAATTTTATTTTTTATGTGTTGTATAATGTTAATTACCTATGTATTATATAAAATAGAACAACAAATTTTAAGATAAAAACAACATTTTCTAGTATTTTCCAAAAATATTATGTTATAATAACTTTTCATGATTATTTTGAGTTTAGTTTTCTTCTATTCGATCAAAATAATTTATAACAACTAAATTCATAGTTTTAGATATTTATTGTGTTTTACTGGTCCAAAAAGCATTGTATCATAAATTAATCATGATATAAATAATTTTATTCTCTATTTTGTTGTAGATTATATTATTTTTTGGGTGTAAGGTTATGGGATAATATTTTGGGAGTTTTTTGGTTTGGGGGCTCGGGTAAGGGTGCAAGTGTTGATTAAAGTCAATATTAGGTTATGGGAGATTAGGGGGTTATATTTTGGTTGTAGTAGGTGTTTTAGATATGGATTAGGTTAGGGGAGGTGAGGGGGCTATTTTTAGTGTGTAATTGTTGATTTATAATATTATTAGGCTAGGGGGTTGGTCAAAGGTTTTTTATTAGGCTAGGGGTTAGGTTTAGGTTGGGTTTTCTATTTCGATTGAAAGGCAATTAACATCATTTCCATATTAAGAATTTAAAAAACTTCATTATATATATTTAATTCTAGTATAATTCTGTTGAGATATTTGGTATAACTGAAATGATTCATTATTTAATTATTATAATGTTTCTCTACATTCACTAAAGTCTATATAATTCTCTATCATTAAGGAAAAAAATCATTTTTTATATTTGGGTGTATTTATTTCAAAATTGATCTACTATGTTTTAGAAGATATTATATTTTTTATAATATATTTCTTGTATATGGTGTTTGGGTGTGGTGGAGTCCACCATGGGTTGGATTAATGTAAACACAGATGTTTCAGGATTCAATAGACCCATATATGTTCATTATTTAATCGATATACAAATGGGATATGATTCCATTTAAGTGTAGTTAACATATTGGATGGTGACTATTATGAATTGAAGAAAAAATAAATAGGGAGATTTAATTTTAATTCAAGTGTGTTTGGGTTATTTGGTAATTCAGTTTCTATCTTCCAAGACTGATCAACTTTATTACATATGATGTTATATATTTTCCATTAAATGCATGCCATCATAGGGAGGTTGGCTGAGGTCGAATCCCTCTAGGTTTGGATAGAAGATATTATAAGATTGATTATTCATGAATGTATTCGTATATTTGAAGTATGTGTTCATGTATTTCTCTTATTATCATGGGAATAATATTTATGTATAAATAGATGAATTCTTTTAGGTTTGGATGTTATGATTATTTTTATAAATGGGTGGAAGGGTTCCACTAATTGGTACATGATTTACCCTTATATTTTTTCCCATTTTATTGAAAAAACACTCAACTAAATGGTTATAGGTTACGTTTCTTAGGACTTTTTTGGATAATGATGGTTCTTAGATTAAACATTATATTGATTTTTTGAAGGTTTATCTTTTGTTGTTAGTTTGAGAAAAAACCATACATTGTGTCTATGTGTGATCAGATGAATTTATACTATAATTTAATGATTTTATGCTTATTTCTTATAAAATCCATGAATATAACATTTTATTATGATATTTATTCTATGTGAACAATTTTTTATTGAATTACATGTTTTCTAGAATGGAGTTATTTTGGAAACTTGTTTAATTATGAACTTAGAAAAGAATATATTAAATTTGCATGAATGAAATATCTAGTCATTCTTTTTTTATAAAAAAATATATCAAAATCATAAGGTAACTAAGAAATTTAGATCAATGAATTGTGAATTTATAGGTGGGGAACTTTTTTTGGTTCTTCAAAGAGTTGGAGACCATATTGAGTTTTCCATGGAAATAAAAAAGGTTTTGATAATATGGAATTTCTTATGACACTACAATTGATGTAATATAATTCTATTCCAATACTAATGTTATCATTTTCATGTATAATATAGGATAGAAGAGCGATATTTTTGTACATTGAGGGTATGAGATTACTGAATTAAGAGGTTTTGGAAAATATTGATAGATGAATCTAATGATGGGATAACCATTAGATGAAAACATTCATTTAATGAACATTAAATTTCATTATTTACAAAATAAAAAAATTCAACACATATCAATCCATAATATGGGATCCAAATCAAACATATTGGGGGATTTTGTGGCACATATCCATCTGTGAAGTGTTTACACCAATACAGCTTTTGATGTAGAGTTTCATCAAAGGAAGTATATATGACTATAGAAGTTGAATTTTACGGACCGGTGTTGTTGAGTACGGTGGATAAAAAATGATATTTGCACCAATGAATAGGAATGAAATTAGAGAATTATAAATCATATGAGGAAAAATAGTGTATTCAAAAATTATATAATGGAAAATTTGTGATTCCATTCATTTGGGTGAAAATTAATCGTTAAATATTTTTCAATGACTCATAAAATATGAAAAAGGGATTGATCCTTCATACACAAACATAAATTGTTTTGTTATAAAATGATGTGTTTCAATGGACATAGTTCCAATGGTGCAAGTAGTTACTAAAAAACTATGAAGGGGGGAATATAAATATATTTCCATCATATTTTTTATTGGTTATAATGTCTATATAAGTTGAAATAGTTTTTATGGTAGATCAGTTAGAGATGGAATAGAGCACTAAAATGGGATTTCTTATTTTTAAATTTTTAGATAATATGGAAGGGGTTGAGGTGAATAATATTCATAGAGTGAGATGTTTTATGGATCATCTGTTTTTTAAATATTTCACCTGAGAATTTATATTTCAAAAAGAATTGAGAAGTAAGATGTTCTAGAGAATTGAAGAAAATTTTAAAATAATCTCAAATAAGTGAGAAGACATTAGTAATCATGAAATTTTATTTTATATTGAAAATAAATTAATGAGTTTGAAATTTCATTGAGTTGGAAAATCATTCCGGATTCCTACCTTTTCTATTTATATGGATCCTATAAATAGTTGACGACGTACAACATAATATGAAACATTTCATGTGGGGGAATGAGTGAGATCACTGTTTTTTTGATACAAAATTATTAGTGGATGGGTTCTAGATTTAATTTTATAAATAAATTATTATTATTTCGAATAAGATATTGTTAAGGTTATCTAGATAGAGTAGATAAATCAAAATGGACATTTTAGGAAAAGAAATACGTGGCCCAAACATGAGTCTGGACAACCAAGAAGTCTTTTAACCAAATTGGAAAATCAAAATGATGAATCGGCGTGACTCGTCAAACTGATTTTTTTTTAATTACAAATTTTTTTTATACCATATATAGGGTAAAAAATTACATAATTGTTCTACCAAATCATTACAAATAATGATGTTGTTAATGTAACATAGATACATGGTCATAACCAATTGGTGGTGGTTTTTAAACATGATAAAAACATATTTAGAACACTTAGTATTGAATAATCCAATTCACATTTGTATTAATGATAGTTCTACACAATTATAAGGATATTATTTACTTTTTGTTTCTTCACAAAATGATTATTTTTTAGTTGATTTTGTGGTCTTATATTATATGTATCCCATGAACAGTACTATCTATTCTAATCGAGTAGTGATCCTTTTAAATTAATATCTTCTTGAAGATGTGTTAATGATAGGCTTTCATCAATGTGATTAATATTTAGGAAGAGTTATGTTTGTTATATAATAATAATAACATAATAAAAAGAATAAATAATTCACACCCTTCCCCCTATTAGTTACTACATTGATCCATGTTGGGATTTTTGAAATATTATTAGTGTGAAGCATCCTTAATTTTCATTTTTCCAAACTGTTTCAAGTAAATTTGTTATAGATATTTTTATTTTTTTAAACATTACGTTGATTTCAGTTTTCAATGGAAAGAACTATAATATCTGGAAATATGGAATTATACATTATCTTATATCTATGAGATATGATGTTTTTAATGATACTATAGATGAATTACCCATGTTATTGAAAATATTCCTCTAACTTATTTTGAAAAGAAGAATATTTATAATGGTGGAAGGTTTGAAAAATTATTACTCTCTTTACTATATGAAATTTAATTTATTATGGTAGAATGAGTTATAACTACCAATGATATTTTTGATGACTTGAAAAATATATACGATGGAAATAAAATGACAGGGAAGGCTATGTTACATATCATGAGGTTAAATTCTAAAGACATAAAATCTAATGAGTATGAATTTTTTGGTGACTTCATTATAAGTGTGAATGATATTTCTATGACTAAAAGATTTTATGGTGAGATGATAGATTATTCAACTATTGTTAAAAATAACATAATAATTATTTATTACTAGTTTTCAATTAAGAATTCATATTTTGATGATAGATATCTATAAAATCTATCCTTGGATGATTGTAATAGGACTCTCTATTAATATAAAATGATATGAGAGAATGTTATGAAATGTAATGAAAAAATTGACTGATAAATTCCATTCAAATCTGAAAAGAAACGTAAATCTATGGAGATGATTGATGATGAATATCATAGTGATTTTTAATTGAATAATTATGTTAGTAACAATATTAATGAATTATTATCCTTATTTTTAAAATATTTTAAAAGAGTTTAGAAAAATACAATGGTAATATACCTCTATAAATTTATTAATGTTGACATATTAGGTATTTTTTCATAAAATTACTTCAAAGAAAAGATATTGAATAAATTGATTAATGTGAAAGAAGGAAAAAAAATTAATTTTCAAGAAACATTTGGAAAAATTAAATCCATATTCAAAAAGAAAAGAAATTTTTTTTCAAAATATAATGGGATAATGTTTTTTATAATAAAGATGATGATGGGTATAGTGAAGTTGAAACATAATAATTCACTAAAGATACTAGATAAAAATTATTTATCACCAAATTTAATGATGAAGTGTTTATTAGTGATGAAAGAATTAGTTCAGAAGAAGAGGAGACTCAGTTAGAATTTCTCTTCAAATGAGAGTTGAATGAATTTCTTATAATGATTTTTCAAAATAAATGGGATATCATGATGTTGAAAAAGGAATGTTCATTGACAAAAAAAAGTATATTTTCGTTTTTAGTAATCCATGTTGTTAGAAGAGATTAATTTCATGAAGAAATATCTTGAAAAAGAAAATAATCTGATTGAACGTCTTGAAGTGAATATAAAAGTAAAGGAATAAGAACTGTAAGTTGTTCAATAATAGTTTTCTAAGGATGAGTAGGGGGTTACATGTTTCAGAAACACCAGATCTGAATTTGGAAAAAAATAATAGGAATTGTGGACCTGATAAAGATAAAAGAATTCATTATAAAATGATAAGAATAAAATTAATGATGTTACTAATAAGAAGAATCTGGAGAAAATCATTTCTTTGACAATTTTTTTCAATGTTGTTATCTTTCTAAAATTTAGATACCAAATAATATGGTTCTAATAATATGGATTCTTCAAATATCCTGTAGAAATATAAATTCAATAATTACATTTTCTGTGAAAAAATGGTTTGTTCTTAAAAATGTTATGATGTGGAAGGTAAGAATTTTTTATAAAAAAATATTTACAACTCAAGACCATATTTATGTTATAGATGAAAATATCCATTAAATGGGTACTATTAGTACTATGGGGGATATGGGTATAAGGAAAAAATGTATTTTTTTGTCAACAAAAACTATAATATTCTGAGGGGTTGCAAGAACAATATTTTGATGGATATTCAATCCCTTCAAAGATGGAACTATAGGAAATTTCTTTTGAATGTTGAAAATTGGATCCCACCACTGGAAATAATTTTTGAAGGATTTTAATAACATTTACATATAGTTAATGGATGAGTTATTTTGTTATCCGTAGAAAAATAAGTTTATAACATTTTTAAATGGATGATTATGAATGATGTTAATAGGAATGGGAAAGTTGTTTTGGTATAAACCAATCTCAACGGTAGAAAAAGAGAACAAACATGGATTTTTAGAAGTGGTTTATCCTCACATATGAAATTATATTTGAGTTACTTGAAGATTGTGATATATATCAATGATAGAATGGTGATGTTTTCCAGTGATGACTCTTTCAAAATCAATGATGTTGGATCTACTATTATTTGGGTAGAAACACTAAAATACAAAAAACATTGTTTGTTGAATGGATGAAACATATAATATTGAGTAGATTACAACATTTTGATGGTGTAAATAATTTTTTTAGGAGGGGTTGATTTTTTGTGATAATAGTTGAAATAGGGAATTTTGTTACAAAAGGGAAACATGCAATGGGAAACATATTCCATATTTTATATATATATATCATTAATGTTATCTAGGATTGATGGAACAAATTTTTTTTTTGAATTAATGTTTGGGGATTATGTGTGAGAGGAACATGAGAATGTTAACAAAGTGATCCAGTGTTTCAAATATTCCAGATATAAAGTTAATAAGAGATAGGTGTTGGTCATTTTTTCAAAAAGGGAATATTTTTTACACTATGATTAGTAATGACTAAATTCATTAAACTCATCAAATGGAATTGGTTAATTTTTATATTTATGGCCCAATGAGTAAATAATAAACATTCAGATATAAGTCCTTAATATATTTAATTTTTTATTTTACTCAAATTACATGATTTATGTATTTGAAAAATAAATTGAAATATCAAAAAAAAATGATTAAGAGTTTTAGAATAAGAGAAAAATGGAATGTTGGTATTTTATAAAGAATTTTTTATATGATAATGGTAGTGAGTAAAATAAATAAGGGTCCAGAAGTTACCCTGAAAAAATACAATTTGACATTATTTTAGTGAACCATAAGGACAACAATAAAAAGGGGCATCAGAAATGATGAATAAAATTTTAATAGAGATGGTGAAAACAATGTGGATTAAACGTGGTCCTTCTCACTAATTTTTGAGTCAGGTGATTAGTATAGTATTTTAAATTTATATTCATTTCTTCTTTATTCCATGTTATGAAATTAATCATTTTGAAATGTTATACAATAGAATTACACTTTTGAAACACTTAGGGGTCTTCATAAGTCCCTACATTAAAAAAAATACGTGGTAATCAAGTCATGTTTGATTAAATAGGTGAAAATTGTATTTTTATTAGATGTGTTCCATATCGTAGAGGATATATATTTTTCAGAAAAAAAACAATATCAATAGTTATTTTTTTTGGTTTAAATGCTCTTGAAAAAAGTGAAGAAGATGTCTCAAAAACATATATAAATAAGGAAGATAAATATGATGAAAGAGTCCTTGTTGCGAAACATGAAATGTATTCCAATATGACTGATTCCACAAAGATAGAATAATTCTACTCATTTATTTTTAGTGATGAGGATAAACTTCATACACCTATTCCTAGGCCCAGGAAATAGGTGGATGTAAAAAAAATAATTGGTGATCGACAAAAAAAGATCAAAAAATATGGAAATCATTGTTGGTTACACATGCGTCCTTGTATTCAACTGTTTAGACATAAGATATTAATGAATCTTTTGAGAATCAGGATTTTATTCATGATATGAACTAAAATTTGGCTCAGATTGAGAGGAATGATACATGAGGAATTTGAATAGAACCAAATTATAAAAAGGTTATTGGTACACCATGGGTTTTCTATGATAGGTTGAATGATGATAGAGATGTGATAAGAAAAAAGAATTATTGGGTTTCAATGGATACTAAAAAATTAACAATATTGAATTTTTTTGAATTTTTCTCCTATATTGAGGTTAGAAACAATCAGAAACATTTTTTAAATTATTTCACAATTATATAATAAAATGGTTAATATGGATGTGAAATCATCATTTTTAAATAGGGAACAAGAAGAAAATGTTTTTATGGAACAACTATGTGTCATTGTAATTGGAAAATATTAGAGTGTGTGTGAAGGTTGAATTATTTTTATAGATTAAGGAATTCTATGAAATCATGGTATTCTAAATTTGGTACCTACATAAGAATCCTTAATCAAAATAAATAAATAGTTTATATAATCACTACATCAGAATAAATCAATAGATTTACCTCCTTTTTATTATGTATTATGATGATAATATATATACTGGAAATGATTATAGGGAATTTGAAATATTCATTTTATAGATGATGATGTTTTTTTAAAAAATTACATTTTGGGAAAATTGAAATACCTTCATGGACTAAGAATCTCAAAAAACATGAAATAAATTTTTCTAAAATAATCTGAAATATGCTAGGTAACATCTTTATATGTTTGGAATAGAGACCCCAAAACATTTTTATAGTCTAATATCAGTGGTAACCACGTTGTAAAAAGATTTATAAGAAATAGAAGTGGATCCTCAAGTGTTTCATAAGATAATTTGATGATATTTATATGTTTCCATATCAAGATCGAATAATTTTTATGTCATAAAATTATGTGAATGAATAAAAATTTCTCCAAATGAATCACATCTCTTGTAATCTTAACATTTTATCATATATTTCTGATGGAAAATATATTTTGTTATCAAATATGAATGCTTCTGAAGACATTAATTACTTTGTTATATTGATGCTAATTGGGAAGGGAGTGGTGATTATAGATGATCTACATATAGTGGAGATTCCGTTCTATGGGAATGTTGGGAATGTTGGCACACTTAAACGATTTATTATGCATCTCATTGCATGCATAAAGTGTAAATTTTTCCTCCACTCAAGCTATAACAAAAAACCTTGTTAATGAAGGCTCAGTAGTAATATTTACTTGTTGGAGTGATGTTACCCCTTACCTTAGGTGGTGATAATCAGGGTGCTATAAATATCACAAGTAATCTGGTACAACATTCTCATTAAAAACTTGTTGATATCAAATATAACTTCATTAAATTGAATTTGTAGAATAATGATCTCAAGTTCAAATATATTCCAACAAATGGTAAATTTATTGACACATTTCCAAAAACCTTACCAAAGGATGTATTTTTTATACTGAGGCTTAACATGGGTGTCATATATCCTTCTTTGTATTGTATTGGTGTTTATTTCTATCCCCTCTCTCATATAGTCTTTGGATCATGTTTTCACAGTGGTGAAAATTGATGTCTCGTAAATCTATCCATTGTTATGTAGAAATTGTTTTATAGCATCATTTATTTTGTGGGAGTCATGGGTATGCCGTGAACTCATCATGTGAATGTCTGAACTATTTATGTAGTTATTTGAAGTGCTTATAAGAAACTACTTTATAGGAATGTGAAAGAATTTGTGACAGGTGGAATGAATAATGTTCTTAAATTCAATGATAATCTTTCATAATTCATTATATATCAACAACATGATTTTGACATCAATGATTGTTGATTCCTATAATTATTTTTCTCATGTCTGCTTAGATGTAAAGATTACTTCTTAGAATCTCGAGTTATAATGTATCAGAGATTTATAAATCTTGTTTAAAAAACAAAACTAAATATAGAGATTAATTGAATCAAGTTAGAAGAAAAAGGATTTCAAATACCGAAAGAATATGTTTACTATGATGTACTATCTTTTGTTTCATTTAAGATAAGTAAAAATAATTTGTATGTATTAGTGAAGGGATAATTCTTTACTAGACTCATAAAAGAAGATTAAAATTAAAAAAGATAATTCATGAATATCAATTATCTATTTTGAATATGTTTTTTGGGTGATGATGTTTTTCTGGCCACAAATGTATTTAGGAATATATTTTTTCAAAACGGATTGCAAAGATGAACCATATGTGAAAAATAATCAAACATATTTTATGTAAAATCTAATGATTCTTTATTGTGAAAAATGTTTTCACCAATTTATGTTATCTAAAAACATGTGATCCAAGAATTTTCAAAATACTAGGTAGAAATTATGATTGGGTATTCAATGAGTTGGAAATTGAATTGTGTTTTTAAAGGAAAAAACACAATGTGTTGAAATAATAAGAATTCATAGAAATTTCCAACCAATGTCATGTGTTAATATTCTGATCCAAATTCTCTCAACGTCATGAAGAATTCATGATATAAGAAGAACATTTTTGGCCATTTAATCTTACAGTTTTATGAATTCATTGGTTTTGAAAAATGTTGATCGACTGGTCCATCGAATGGCAGAATCCATCAAATGAACAAATTCGTGAAATGATACATAGGTTTATTTGTTTCACAATGTAATAATTCGACACATACAGATAAATCAGCTAGGCTTAGACATCTATCCAGTATAAGATTTTGTGGAATTGATCCATCTAAAAGCACTGACACTGATAGGGAATCAAATATAGAGTTTCATCCTAGGAAGTACATTGAACTATCCATGTTGAATCAGATAGACTAGATTTGTTGATTATGATGGAGAAAACAAATAGGTGGCACCGAATAATCATAAGGTCATTAAAGACTAATCATTTATACATGTATAAACATCAATTGGTCATTAGAGGTTGTGTTTCAAAAAATGATGTTCCATATGTCTGAAGAGATGTAGAAAAAATTAATAAAGGGGAAGAATATTGATGTAACATTTATTCTATTTATGTGTTCTAAAGTCTATTTACATTTCAATTATATCTATGAAATATTTTTTATATATGGATTGGATAATTGGAATGGGAAGAATTTAGTTTTTCATATTTTCAATTAGATAAAGTGAATCAGAGTGTCAAATAGATATAATGTGTGATGTTTTCTAGAACATCATTTTTTAAAACCTGTCACGTGAGAAGATATTTGTCAAAATATATTGAGATATATGAGGCCTAATATAATTCAAGAATATCCGAGATGAATCCAGAAGAGTCGAGAAGCCAAGAGAAACGGTTGCAATGGAGTGTGAATGAAATTGAAATTCAGGATTCTAAAATTTCATTGAAAATTAAAATCATTTTGGATTCCCCAAATATATGTTTCTAGGGATCCTATATATATAGGTCAATGTACAACAAAATATAACTATTATCATCAGGGTGTGAGAGTGAGATAATAGGTGTTTTTGAGAAAGAACTAGGATAATAATATTATAAAACAAAATATCTTGTAGCATATTTTAATGAATAAATGGTGTTGTGGTTACAGATTTTGATGTGAGACATAGAGTGTGGCCTGAACATCATTGAATAGGGATATATATGACTTATAATATTTGGGAATATCTAGTAGATTATGGTTACAGATAGTGAATCCCTATATTCAATCAATACTATAAGGATTTTGACCGAGTACATAGACAACACACTTAAAGGAGGGATGTGATAGTTAATCCACACAAAAAAAACACCTTGGTTGAGGAAAAAATTTGGGGCATTGTTATTTTTGATCACCAATATAACATTTATATTAGCCTAGAAATAATGCAAATGTTAAAGGGAGAAAACCAAAACAATCCTCACACAATGGAGTGAAACAAAGCATAAGAAGTTTTTTAAAATCATTAGTGTCATTAAAATTCCAGGGGGTGTATATTTTAAACCCAAGGGGTTATACAATATTCAAGAGTCTATTAATGTAATTTCATAAAGGATTAACATATTTTGTCCATTAAATATAAAAATATCAATACAAACAAAGTGTTTTTTGGAAATTATCAAATAGAATTCAATCTATTTCCAACCATGTTTGACTTTCAGTGCATTATCCATTAGATTCTACCTTGTTGTCCAATAGGCCCTTCTAGAATTCCCCTTGTTGGAACTGTACCCAAATTCATAAAATGATGTGGGAAAAAATTAAGCATCATTTTCGGGCTTGAATATGTGAGATAATAGGCCGATTTTGTCCATCAATGTATGAAATAATATATTGGGTCCTTAATGAATTGAGATGGTGACCCATTATAGCTTTTAACCTCTTTATTCTCCCTTGCATCCTCAGGCCATGAAAATTTAACTCCTCCACCTGGGCAATCATCTCGTGCATTCAATGTAATTCTCATTAGCCCCTTGTGAAAATGATCCTTCTATGACTCTTTGTCTGCTACCCATAAAATAGTGTAATGACCATAATTATTGAAATTGACCCTTTCAACTTACTCAACTAGGAGGTCTATAGTGGAGGAATTGTTGTTAATCATCTCAAGTACATGGAAAGGTATATCTACACATGGAATAAGTTTTTATTTCCATTTGTCAAGAAATCTTTCGATCCATATATGAATCCAAAATAAGTCCATGGGCTTGAGAAACACTTGATTGCGACCCTAGTTTGCATGAACAATGTATTTATAGAACTTCCTCTCGATATTTACCCCAACCTTTTAATCAATTTTCATGATGAATTCTGCATGCCCTATGGAATCCATATTACTTTCATCAAGTAAAGGAAAAGGAAGTAGACAAATATGGGAATGTGGGTTAAATGCCCAAACATTTTCAAATGGAAAGTATTGATTAGTGTATTGCATGGCCCTGTTAAATGTGAATTCCACATGAGTAATACACTCCTCCCAATTATTGAATTTCTTCATGAAAATTGATCACATAATTGATGATATTTTCATATTCACCACCTTTACATTTCCATCTATTTACGGATGAAATGTAATGGAAAATAGTTTCTTAGGTCCATGATTTCTCCACACTGTCTTCCAAAAGTAACTGAGGAATTGTTTTGTCTCGATCTAATACAATCATCCTTTGCATTCTATGGACATTGAATGATTCCTAAATGAAAAGTATTTCAATGTTATTGGAATCATCTATTTTGTGAAAAATAATAAAATGTTCTATTTTAGAAAATTCATCGACCACAAAAAATAGAGTCTCTCCCTCTCTTGTTCCTCAGCAACCCCATAATAATTTCAATTGATGTTTTTATCCAAGGGCTGTTGGGGGGTGGGAGAGGAATTTTTAATCCACATGGGATCAGTTGTGATTTTTCTTTATTATAGAAAATGAATTTTCCCAAAATAATTTGAATATCACTAGATATCTGTGGCAAAAAAATATCACTATGAATGTTTAGTGGTTTTCATAAAAAATATGTCCCACTAACCAACCAGAATATGAAATATTTTTTAAAATTAAATGGATAGAAAAATTTTGAATGCAAATATTATCAATATAGAATATGAAATAATCATTTAAATTGAAATTTTCCCTAATAACTCCTAGTTTAATATGTCTATATTGTTCACTATAGTCACTATATATAGTATATAAATCCTTAATTAATTAAATACCAATGAGTATTGAAAAAAATAAGGATAAAAGAGAACATCTACGTGAATGTGAATCAGTCATAGTATTTTCTTTACCCTTTTTATTCATGATGACATATGGAAATGATTCAACTAATTTCAGAAGCCTATCATGTTTCTTATTGAATTTATGTTTTTTATAAGGTATTTAAGATCATAATTATTATAATTGATCAGGAATTATTTTTTTTCTAAGTTAATTTTTCTATGTTAATAGTACTCTAAGAAATGAATTCATCTATATTTCATAGGTAGTATAGTTTAGAGTTGGTCTATTTAACTTCTCACAAAAGAAATATATCTGATTACCTTATATCATGAGAACTCCCCCAATTCTAATTATAAAATCATGACATTAAAATTAAATATTCTTACCAAAGTTCAGAAGTGCATGTAGATGGGCATGGGTGAGTATCTCCTTAAGAGAATGTAAGTATTTTTTCAGAGTTATCCCCCATTTGAATAGGACATTCTTCTTTGTCAACTCATTCAACGTTTCTTTTAGGGTGCAAAATTCCATAAAAAATCTCTTATAAAAAATATAAGTCACATGAAAACATCATAACTATCCAAAAGAGGCTGAATATGGCTATTATTGGATTTCTTTGATCTTCTCAGAATAATCATAAACTCCATTTCCACTCACAACTAATCTAGGTAATACAATCTTAGAGATGAAAAAATCACCCTTAATTATGTTTCTAAACATGTTTTCCTACCTTAAAACTGCTAGGACATTTCTTAAGTGACAAACATGTTCCTAAAAAGACCTACTATAATCCTTAATTTCATCAATGTAATTTCACAATAATATTCCAATATATTCACATAAGAAAGGATTTACTATCCTCAAAAATGATCTAGGAGCATTGGTTAGACCAAAGGGATTGAATAACTATTTATCAATTCCATGTTTTTTCTAACATGATGTCTTCCACTCATCTCTTTAGTTCATCCTAATATGATTGTAGCCACTTCTTAAATAAATTTTTTAGAATATAGATGAACTAATTAATTCATCTAGAATATCATATATCTTAGTGATATGATGACGATTCCAACCTATGATCTGTAGTCAATAAAAATTCTCCAGGTTTCATCCTTCTTTGAAACTAGAAGCAGTAGTATGTACATGGACAATGGATCTCTTTGAAATATCCCATATCCAATATCTCTTGAACATTTAATTTTATTTTTTATATCTCCTATAGGTTTGTGAGATATGTAGGGTTACTGGGTAGTTATGCTTTTGCAATGAGGAAAATTTGTTTCTCAATACCTCTAATGGGTGGAAACCCTGGTGGCACTTCTTTTATAAAGACTTCATTATACTCCTGTAACAATTAATCAACAAAAATTTGAATAGGGGAATGTAATTAGTATTTATCAATACCACTTTATACATTAGTACTTCGAGGGTATACTGTAATATCAATGCTTCTTTAACCTCACTCTTTTTTCCAACATCACACATTCATATCCTCTCAAATTATTTTTTCCTCTATATTTTCCTTTACTCATCATTTCTATTCTTCACCCATTTTATGTCTTTACCTCATTATATCCTTTTTAATTTTTACTCTTTTTTGTTCATAAATTATATTTTTATTCTTTCTAAAAATTTGATCTTCCAAAATTTATTTGGGCGACATGGGGTTGAGGGTTTACATTTTCGTTGGATTACAAAAGTGTGAAGACTCATTAAATCATCATGAGTAACATGCCTGTTGGACTGTCATGGATGACCCAATAAAAATGGAATACCTTCATAGGAACAACATCTCACAAAATGTCATCATTGTACATACCGATGGTGAACAATACAGTCACTTTATTGGGGACCTTCATCTCCTTGAAATCATCTGTCCCTTAAAGTTGGTATAGACTTCGCTGCCTCAATGTTGGGATCCAAACTTCTCCACCAACATGGTTATATCCACATTTCTAAAATATAACCCTTCAATAATAACACTATATACATTCACAATGATATTGAATCATGTACGAAAAAAGTTCAATCACTTCTCCTTCAATCTAATTGTCATTTGTGCACATAAAACACTCATAGTTACAAGAATCACACCATCCATTGAAAATTTCCAATTTTAAATTTCTAGAGATTCATCCTCCTCATCTTCTAAGCCCTCTCCATAATTCCCCAATTCTATATCCTTGTTAATGGTTATGGTGCACTGGTTTGGGAATTTAGTAGAATTTTTAGCCATTCCTTGACATTTTTAAGATTAAATATCCATATTTCATTTTTTGGTTATCCCCAAACGTAGGTTTATTCATTGTAAAAATTACCCTGTAACTTTTTTAATCAAGCACCACATTTTTCTTTGATGACTCTAAAATCTCATTCAATATATTTCACCATGCCATGAATAGGGTTGTGGGTTTCCTTTTTTTCACCTTCTATTGATTTATTTCTAAGCCTTGGTGGCTTGGTGGATCATATCATGTATCTCCACATGGTGGTACATCTCAACTTGATCAAACATATCCCATTATAGCCGATTTAAAAAACCATTTCATTGTTTCCTCTAGATCATACATGTTGTTTTCTTGAATCATTGAAATTTTATTCATCTCATAGTAATCTTCTTCAATATTAATCTATTTTTAGAGCCATAGATGTTTTTTGTGGATATTTCAAGGGTAGTGTGAGGGAACAAACAGCTTGGGCATGGAAAACTTCATGTTGTCCCAAGACTAGATGGGACACCGACCATATATAGACCATTACTTTTTCATTTCATCCCAACAAATTAATGAATAATCATAAAATTTAATGGAATCAAGGTTGACATTTTTTTCATCAGAATATGGATGGTATGAAATCATGTTCTCAATATGCATCTCCAACAATATGTATTCTTCCAAATAGATTTTCCATTGAAATTTAGGGACCCTCACCGTGATCCCACCACGTTGGTCATCATCATGCAGTCTCTTTATTCCTCCTATTGGTTGTTGGTACAACCTCCTCCTTTTTGGGACATCCTCGAAATCATCCTTAAAGTTCCCCATATCCTCTTCCATGATGTGTGGGTGATGTGGTGTAGGAATCCATCACTAGTTTCCATGGATAATCTTTGGTCTTGGTTGATTCTCTACATTGTCAATTCTCTTTTGTAGCTCCTCCAACTACCTATCAAGAATATTATCGAAATGTCAAAAAAAAAATTTGGACATGCGATGATTGAAGTGCAGGAAACATACTTTTGCTTCCATTATCACTAGCATGACAACTTTTCTTCCCAATATCTTTATCACTGATATATTTCACAAAAATAAACACACATGGGTATAAAATAACCCAATTACACAGAAACACACACACACACACACAAATATGTTGACACACACACACACACAAGAGGAACAAAATAACACACATAAGAAATAATTTCTCATGCACACAAGCATACACAGTCATACATATAGGAAATATGCACTCACAAACCAAATTATACACAATCATGAATGTATGATATAAAAACTCACCCCCACAATGATACACACCTCTGAGTATTTTTTTGTTACATCTCTACACTCTCAACACTTAATTAAAATCAAAATCTCCTATGAGAAGTAATACCTATTCAGGTGATTAGGTTCCACAAATCCTTACTAAATCATGATTTTGTGGGGGGGGGTTATTTAACACAATCTGTTTGAGTGGTAAAACGATACAGAATGGTACAAGGTGAAAAAGATGGTAGGGAATTGGTAAAAAGATAAAAGGGGATATAATGATTGTATGTGAGTTTTCCTGATAGAGAATATAAGAAACTCTAATACATATATAAACCAAAAATGATATGGAGATGTGGTAAAATGATGGAGAATGTGATGTAGGGAAATATAATGTTCTAATAATGTAAATGACAATGAAGAAGTTATCATATCCACTTTTTCCTTTTTCTTTTATCTTGTAAAATTTTCCCAAAAATTGTTCTCCTTGGATATTTGAAGCACTAAATGATGTATGGAGAGTAAGAAATGTTGATTTTTGAAATCTCTCATGTAAATTATGTGCATAATTTTGAAAATAAAAAAATTGTGGGTTGAGAGAAATTGTTTTTTGGTTGATATCTTTCATAGACAAATCAAAAATTGAAAATAAAACATGAAATAAAGAGGGATGAATATTTGTCTCAATGTATAACATTTAATTCTTTCAAAAACTATCGAAATTTGGGAGGTTCTAAAGAAAATGGATATTAATTAATGGTTGGATAAAATGGAAGGATGTTGTGGGTAATTTGTAAAATTAATGTAAATGAAGGTATATATGCCTACCGTGTTGACCGGGGCTCTCATACCAACTGATTCAAGATGCACAGTGTGTCCTGATCTTTATGTCCTAGGGAAGAGGTTGAAGGATGTAGTTTGGGACATGGTGGAAGATGATGGGTATGGATAATGGATTCAAGTAGTCAATCAACACTATAATGTGCATGACCTACTACATAGAAATAACATACAAGGGATGGATGTGATAGACCATCAACAAAACTACACACATGGGTTCAAGATCCAAATTGGGGGCTTTGTGTTCATGGATATCCAATATAACATTTAGATTAAGAAGGAATTAATGCATTAGGTAAATGGAGAAAACTATAACAATCCCCACACAATGCATAGAAACAATGAATAAGCTCTCTCTTAAAATCATGAGTTCAATACATGTTCCATGGGGTGGATATTTATAGGTAAGAGGAAATACAGTGGTCAAGGGTCTAATACACTAAAATATTAATGGATAATCCTACATTTCTCCCTTAAATTCAAATATATAAAGTCTAAAAAAGGATTTTTGAAAATGTAGAGCATAACATTCCAACTACAACCCATCGAATTTGAATTTGAGTTTATAGCCCACCAGATTTGACTTTGGTGTCCAAAGATAAAATTATAGAATTCTCAATGTCGAAAAGGGTTCCAATTTCATTCCTCCATTTGTTACAAGCATTAAAAATCATGTTTTTTATCGAATAGGTTATATAATCTGCCCATTTTCTCTATCCATGCATGGAATGATATATTGGGGCTTTAATGATGTAATATGGGCTCCCATTGTAGAATTCATCTTTTTTAATCTCCCTCGCACCATCGAGCCTTGAAAATCCAAATCCTCCACCCAAGAAATCGACTTGGTTCCATCAATATGATTCTCAAAAAATTTCCATTTCAGAATGAGAAATAAGGTTGAAAGTTTCATGAAAAAAAATCAAGATAGAACTATTTCCAAACAAGAGACCATGATTGTTTTTTGACTGAAAAATTAGACCTATAATTCAAAGTAAGTGATCATAATTTTTTTAGGAAGTCCAAAAATGATGTTCCTAACTACATAGGGGTAATAAATTGAATAATTTTTCACATGAATAATTAAATAGATGATGTTATTGAAGTAGTGTAGTGATATGTTCTAAACCAACTAGTGATGAATTATAAAATTTTAACCAAAACTTATTTACATCATACATTCAAGAACAATAACATATAAGGTTGTATTGATCAATGTTTTAAAAAAGTGAAATGGTACTTCCTACTTGTTTTATAGACATGAAAACATTGCTTTATATTGGATTGTGTTGTATCATATTTTTTCAATTTCTTTACAAGGACAACCTACTATTATTTTGTTGTGATACTTGTAATTTTCTGGTTCCTATGGTTCTTTTTGTGTTTAGATTTTAGAAATGAGACAAATAGTTAACTAGAGGGGATGGTTGTTATATGATAAATATAACATAAAATAAAAATTTGTCACAAATTAACCCCCTACTCCTCTCAGTGAAAGTGTTTATCTCAAATCAATCAAAAAAACTGTTCTGGGGCTAGATTTTCCATTGTGTACTTATGGAGGGTTGTGTATTAGAGGAATGTGAACTAACATCGGTGGTTGGGGGCCATGTTCCATCCTAATCAACCCTTAGAGGATATTTGGGAAAGAGGAATCCATTGGGCACCCTTCTAACTTGTGGATATATGGTACTTCCAAAAATAATTGGTAGGAATTGTCAATTTTTATCCCATGGGGGGAGTTTTGTTTTGGATGGGGTATTTTTTGTTAGGAATATGGGCGAGAGGAATTAGGTATAGGTTTGTGTTTATGTTGGGGGATTCAGTTTTACAGATAAAGGGATTAGAGTTATTCCATGGATGTGGAGGGTGTTATGGATTAGTATAGGGATATTGTCAGGAATGAGGGTATTGATTATGATAGGAGTATTCATTTTTTTGATGGCGAGGAATAGAGATTAAGCTAAGAGGGATTCTTTTTAGACTGGGTGTAGGGATTAGGGTGAGGTATTGATTCTCGGATGAGGGGAATAGATATTAGGATAAGAGGATTAGGTTTAACCTGGGGGATTAGAGTGAGTGTTGGGATTATAATAGCTTCTTTTTCTTAGGCTAATTGGGATATATAGTTTTTTCTATGGGTATTTCATTTTGGTTAAGGGTTTATAATTGGTTAAAAAGATTATGTTTAGATTTAGGGTTTTTTAATGTTTGTTCTAAGGGTGATGTTAGCACTAGGATGAGGGCTCAATGATTAGGATTGTGGGTTAGGATTAGGCCTTGTGGAATGGATTTGGCTTAGGGGATTAGGTTTAGTTTGGGGGAATAAAGATATGTCTCAATATATAAGGTTTATGTTTTTGTAGGGATTCATATAGGTGATTGGTTTTAGGCATAGGGGGTAGTGATTAGTCATGGGGGATTTGGTATAGGTTGGTGTAAGGACATATATAGGGGGAATATTATAGGATGGGGGATTAAAGGTGGGTTTCTATTATGGAAGGATAGTTAGGTTTAGATTGGTAGGAATAGTGATTTGTATAGGGGATTAATTTTAGGCTAGTGGTATGGGTTATGGAAGGGGATGGGTTTAGTCTAAAGGAAGAATTTATTAGGCTTGGTGGGGGGGGGGGGTTATGGTTAGGATGGGTGTTTAGATTAAGTTATTCTAATTAGTTTTAGGACATGTGAATTTAGGTTTAGGTTGGGGTTAAAGGTATGCCATTTAGGAGAATAGGGATTTGGATTGGGGGATTAGGTTTTGACTAGGGGTGGATTTGGATAGGGGTAGGGAAAGGGGGGTTATTTTTAGATCAAGGTGGATAGATATTAGATAAAGATATTATGTTTATGATTGGTGTATTATAGAGGGGATGGACCTTGTCTTGTGGGAATTGGTTTAGGGTAGGGTGAATTTTAGATTAGGGCTAAGTGGATTATGTTTATTATAGGTCTAGAAATTAGGAATATGGGATATGTGTAGGTGATGGAGGAAGAAATTAGGATAGATGGAATAATATTTGTCAAGGGGATAGATAAGATTCATTTTTTATTCAGGTTGGGTTGAGGATGGGATTGACCTTCCACGGTAGGATGGTGACCACATAGTGGGGGCTGAATTAGCGGTTCTATTTTCTTTTTAGTGGAATGTTTCTTAACTAATTTATACACCATACATAACCTCTAAATCATGTTAGAGTTATGATATAGTAATAGATATCTTATCAACCATACCATTCATATGAGAAAGTATAAAGAGAAGTAATGACACTATATTTACAAGGTTTTGTGCGAGGACATACTCCTCTTCATGTTGGATAGTCCCACAAACATTTATTACATTACACTCTTCTTTCTAAAATACAATTCCACAAGATGCAATAAAATATAAAAACCCTCTAGAAACTTTTATACATTATTTAGTAATACACCCAAATATCCTTTTGGTATCTTTTATCCCATAGATAGTTATACACCCCAGCTAACAACAAGAATTTGCTTTAACTAGTGTGTGTATATAGATACAAGATTCAAATTCCTCTTATTTTATGTTCCATATTAGAAATCTTATCACATCCTGAAATGGTAAGTTGAATCCAAAATTACCAATGAAAAATCGAAAATAATATCATGTATTCTATATGTAAATTTTTTCACTTGAATCTTCTTCAATAATATCAATCCAAAAATCATTCTTAGAAAAAATTTCTCCCACCAACATTCATCTAAAAAACTCTATCATATGGTCCACGTATGATTGGCATATATCTGATTCTCCTTATTCTCATCTTGATTTAGTTGAGTTGAAACTTAGTTAGGGTCTCACCATAACTCATTTCCATGGAAAATGGTTTGATGGGGCTCACTCTGATAGATTTGGATCTAATGGAACATACTCTAATGGAATCATTCAAAAGGATCATCTTTAGATACAACCTGAAATCAATATATGGTTGGAATCACAGTACCTATCACAACTATGATAGAACTCTAGAGATTCTACAAGTGAAAAGTTTCAAGTACAAATGTACTCTACAATATTTGGATGGGAATCCTAGAATAGAATAGGAGAGAAATCAAGTTATTCCTCCCACTCTATGAAATTAAAATATTTCAGAATTTCATGTTGTTTTTAACTTCATTGAGGAAATAATTAAGTCTTCTCAATACAACTGGGAACATCTCAAATAATTTTGAATAATCACACAAAATCATATTTTTACACACAATTTATTACCCTGATTTCCTATGGCTGACAAGTCATTGTTTTTTACTGTGATTTATGTTTCTGAGTTCTTCTTAGTATGATATAATTTCATAAGAAATAAAATCCAATGTAATTTCATAAAGAAAACACTTATATTAGACATTCTTATGGAAATATCATCTGATCGAACATAGATTACCAATTTTAAACTCTTCATATTTTTTCCCATAACTCAAACAAAACAGACTCATCTCATTTTCCCTTATCCAACATGAATAATATAACAATCAAATGTTTTCCTGCTTTAATGTTCTATAACAGCTGTATTTTTTGAAGAATTATTTTATTCATTTGTTCAAAAAATCTTCATAATGACGTACGTACATCCAATGAAGTCTATCATCTGATGAATTAGTTGTGTCAAACTATTTCTAATGGATAAATCAGTGATTCCTTTTGATGTGTTTTTATCGACGAAATTTTCCACTAAATTCTATATCTAATAGAACTCTCTATTTATTTACATTAGTATAAGAAAAATTTGAGGAATGAATTGCTTTCAAATTGCCTTAGGATGGATCAGTGGAATAGCACATCTGATGGACTAGTGTTGTTGGTGACATATTTCAATCAAGATGAATGATTCTTTACAATGATTTATCTGATGAATCAGACCATTTGATGATATATTTGTTGTGTCATACTGTTTTGAATGAAAATTAATATCTTTATATTTTCATGCTTTTCAAAATCTGAAACATCATTGTCATCATCCCAAATTCATCATAAGATTTTATCATGAGAACTATCATGATTTATGGTAACTCTAATATTAGAAAGGCATTGTCAGATTCACTTGTATTACAAACTATATCCAATCAACTTGGTATATTTTTTTGTGTCTTGAACTATGTTTACTTTTTTAGATGAATCAAATTCATTAAATCCAATAATAAAACATGATCAGTCTGATGGGGTCAGTCAGGAATAAAAAATTCAACAATATATTAACTTTAGAGACATATTTTCTATTGGAAGGAAAATTCAACCAAAAATAAATATGGTCCAAACAATATACCCATTTCTATTTATTTCAGTTCTCATATATTTTTTGACAATCATGTCTTCTCAACCTAAGCTCTTGATCACCCCACTACTTCTGTCTTCTTCTAAAACATTTTTTCATTACATTTATTCTCCTTATATCATATCCTCTCCCCCTTATTGAAAATAAAATTCAAAGTGAAAATTCATATTAGTATCTCAAAATCATGATTCTCTACATTTAGATAATATAAGTATCACATGAGTTACATAAAAAGGTTCTATTAATTAAAAAAATAAATATCTAAAAGGATGAAGCCGTTATAGAAAACAATATGTTATAATCAAGGTTATAAATGTTATCAATAACAAAAAAATTATGTAATACATTTTCATGATTCTTTCAGCATTATAATATGTATAAAAATCTATGAAAATTTCTTCAAGATAAAATTAATATGCACCAATATCTAAAATCATATCAGAAATGTTCAATACTAAAAACAAAACATTCCTAAATTCTCTTCTATCATAACCACAATACATTCTTTTGCATAAAATGTTAGGGAATCAGACATCGACTTACTTATTTTAACTCCTTCTATTCCAATCATGTTAGTAATAATATAAATGTATTTTGGGAATAAGGAGGAACATATGTACTATCTTATAAGAAAAACTTCTAATTGATAGTCGTATATTAGTATGTATTTGTTAATTTTTCTTCCTGGTTTTTTAAAAGATATGTTTTCTTCCTTATATTCAACCTTCTCAGTTTTTTACAAGACTCTTCTCATATTATGTATCTGTACATAAATCTATCAACTCGGCATAAAAATGAGTATCTTTTTCCATATATTTAGATTTTTATAACATATATATTCATTCCTCTTGTTCTATAAAAATATTAAGAAAATTTTTAATAATAATCCTTTATTTATGAGATATCTTTCATGTTTTCTACACCATCAATTCATTTTTTTATCAAATTTTATCACATATTGAGAATTAATATTCATTCATTTTAATTTTATAATTTTGTTTCATATTCTATATTTCTTTATAGGGATACTTATTCTTGAAAAATAATATCACACTCATTCATTTTATAGACATAATAATTATCATTCTCAAAATTAATAACATACCCATATCTCTTCAGTTTCTAAATTTTTTATCCATCAACATTCTTTACTTTCTAAGTTTCACTTTTTTGGTAAAAAAAAATTCATAGAATAATTTAATATTATATTCTCCCCAAATATACCCTTTATTTATACCTATTTCCTATTAAATATTTTTATTTCCAATAAGAAAATAATATGTATTTGAAAATTGGAAAACCCCAACAATGTCTTATGAATCTGGATTTTTCGGACTGACAATTAAATTGTTTATAACAATGTTCTTGTTGCTTCACCAAAAATTATAAAACCCTTTTTATGGAGATTCATTATTAAAGAGTGCACATATTTTATATAGAGATATCTTTTCTCACAAAAATACTAATATAAGTCATTCCTTTCAACATTTTTGGATTTTTATCCTATATTAGCCAAGATAATTTTCAACACAATTATAATCATATAATATTATCCATCTTTAACATATTTATCTTACATTATTTTAAATGTGTAGGTTATTCTGTGTTCGGGTTCCCATTATAAGTTGATTATTCATCATAGATTTTTGGTTTTCATTTAATCTCACCAATCTTCATTTTGTAAGATCAAATAAAATTTAGGTTTGGATATTCTTTTTTCATCTGATAACCATTCTCATAAGATATTCATTCAAAATCATTCTCAAATTCCTTATTTATTTCATTGGAAATGAATTATAATCTATATATTTTTCCAATTTTTTTAAGATTCAACTGCATAACTATAAAATTTCCACCACCATCATCAATAACATAATAATTACATCCACTTATTCCTATATAAATAATGTTATATTGATGATAATTCTCATCATTGGATGAGAAATATTCATCCATAGATTATCTCAAGATATGATTTCCACTTTTTTAATAAAATATATCAATATAGATATTACACATATGTTTTGGAGGCTTGTTATCATCACTCTCAGACTTATAGTCCTCTATTTTCATCCGTTGAAAATTTTGTGAAAAATGTATTTTCCCTTCATAATTCTAACATTTGTGAATTTTACTTCTTCCAATTCCCTTATTTTATTTTTATAAAATATGGAAACAATTGTGATGTTATTTTCCAGTTCTTTTTATTCCATTGAATAACTTGATTATTCAAAAATATCTTCATATTTGTTCATTCCATTCAATATCGAATTGATATCCATTTATCTCTTATAAATTTTATTAAAAACAGTAGATTTCTTCATATAATATTACTGAGGAATATCAAAATGTACATTAAGAGAGAAACCATCACGACCATATAAGGATAAATATATTTCATGAAACATATCTAGAAAGTTTCTCATCACCTTGTTAAAAATAGTATATTAATCTAACTACTCACTAAACCATCTGATGTTTCTCACAATCTCATTTAACATTATCATGTAATCATGAATACATTCTTCCTCTTCCATTTTAATATCTTCAAATATTCTTCTCCATATTTTAACTATTATTCATCACTTTACCATTTCATTCATAACTACTTATCAACCTATTTGACATCATAATCAACTTTGGAAGCTTTTTAATAATTATATAGACCTTATCAGTGGGATCCAACAATAATGAATTTTGAGCATTTACATAAGCTTATAAATTCATGTTATAGGAAGTAAATACAATAGATTCATTGAATGGAGGACATCCCATTAATTGAACTTATCAAACATCAAGGAAATTTGATTTGAGAAAAGATAAAATTATTTTTCTACAATGTTGATAGTTTTTACATTGAAAACTGGAACACCATTATTGTAAAGTAAATTGAAAATAACCATTCATAGAGATGAATATTTCAAAGGGATCCTTTGGTATAATACCAATTTATGTTCCTAGGTAGGATGGTGGCCATAGTGATGGGGTGAATAAGTGATTCCTTTTTATTATTATATGAAATATCATTATCTAGTTTATAATCTTTTATAAATGGTTAAAACTTTTCAGAGTTATTATCCACTAAAATATAACTTTTCCATGTTACCATTAGTAGGGAAAAAATATAAAGATTAGGAAACAAATGATTCTTTCAATGTTTAGTAAACAGAACTACCCCTTTACATGTTGGATATTACCACCTCAATGAATTCCATTATTATATTCATTCTAAAATAAAAAATCATAAGTAAAATACAATTTGACAATACCAGTAGAAATTTTTTACATTATTTGATATTCACCCCAGCTAACAAAAATCATTTTTAGTAACTTCTACTGATCAATCGTAACATTCTTCACCTTATTCTTATTTTTTTATCCAACTCATAAATTCCTTCTATTTATACACATGTAAGATATGATATATATTACCAATTAAATTTTCTGAAGAAATAAAAAAATTCTATAATGAATTGTATGGTCTTAAAACCTCTTCCAAAACCTCTTTCATGAAAACAGTCTTCGAAAAATTCAATCTGATTAACCTTATTCCTAATAACTATGTCTAATTGTATCCATATAATTTACCACCATAAAATTATGATTATTCTATTAATTATTAAATGATTTGGAAACATAGATGGAAATTCAACATTCCCTTGTTTGATGGAACATGTTTGATGGGTCTTTAATCAATGTATCTATCTTGGATGGAAAATACTTTTATGGACTCATTCTAATGGATCTTCCTCAACTTCAACCTAAAATAAATTATCATTGTAATATCTACACATATGAAACATGTATAAATACCTCAATGTTTCCACAAGTCAATAGTTTAAAGTAAAATTCTATTATGTACTCATTTTATAGAAAATACGGAATAGAAAATTCTGGAAAACCCATTCTTCTTCCCACTCAATGAAATTCACAAATACTTGAATTTAATATTTATTTTAGCTTCATCATTGACTAAATCAACTCATCTAAATACTTCTAGATAATAATTGAATATTATTTAATATTCATGGACAATATGGTTTTTATAAAAGAATTAATTCATATTTTAGTAGTCTAATCACTATATATTTTGTGACTCGAATTGATGTTTCTGCATTAGTGTCAATCTGGAAAACGTCCTTATAAAAAAAAAATTCTGATGGACATTCTTACAAAAAATTCATCTGATAGACATTACAGGGGAATGATGTTATTGTATAATATATCTTCATTCCGTTGAAACTCTGATTCCTCATATCATAACTCAAATAAAACAAACTCATTTCATTTTCTCTTATCCCAAATTAAAAATACAACAATTATATGTTTTCCTACATTGATGTTCTGTTCCAGTGGAAATTTTTTTTTAAAATATATATTCATTTTTTAAAAAAATTTACCTATGCTAGAGTACCTTCATCTGATGAAGTCCAGAGAATGGTGAATTATCAGTTACATACTATTCTAGATGAATCAGTTGCTGATTCCATTTGATTTATCATCAAAAAAAATATAAACACTTTACCTTTACTCAGATCGAAATATTTATCTAATGACATAATGATACCAAAAATAAGAAGCATGTATATGTATTAGAATCCATCACAGTGGTTTGGTGGCATACTATGTCATATTGAATGGTTTCTATAGTGAATTATTTATTTCATGACTATTGATTCTCTATAAAGGTTTATCAGATAAATTAGATCATCTGATTATTTGTTGATATGGAATATGGTTTTGATTTAAACCCATCATCTTCATATTATAAAAATTTTGAAACTCTAAAATGACCTTTTCAACATCTTAAATTCTTTAATATCATTTATCCTGATATTTTTCATGATTAATGTGAACTCTAAACTCTATAATTAATTGGTATATTCACATGGACTATAATCTCTATCCAACCAACTAGGTCTAGTGTAATATTTCAGGATCTTTGTTTCCTTTTTAATATTAATCTTATTAGTTGTGTATCATACTTCTTCTCACACAGTATAGTGTTTCATGTTTGGTATAAAAATCCATATTTTCATAACGTCAAACACATATTATTTTTTGAAAAAAAATACAAATAGTACTCAACTCGGACTTAAGAGGGATTAGAATGGGGGGATTGGTTTACATGGGGGATGGAGATTATTCCCTGGGGTTAGGTTTCTGATGGGGAAATTAGAGGGGGTGGGTTTTAAGATTTGTGTATTTGGTTTGGGCTTGCAGAAGGGATTAAGATAAGGATATTGTGTTTAGGATGGGGTATGTATTATGATAGGTTGGTTCGGTTTGATTTTAGGCTATGTTTTTGGATAGGGGGATTATGTATAGGTCATGGGTAGTGATTAGGAAACACAGATTAGGTTTAAGGAATTGGTATGGATTGTGTTTAGGATGTTTTATGCATTATGATGGAGGGCTAGGTTTCAGCTACGAGATCAGTTTTATGATAGAGGGTTAGGTTTAGTCTGGGTGTTAGATTAAGATAGGTGGTTTTGGAATTGGACATGGTAGGGAATATGAAAAGGATATTAGATTTAGGACTGATGGAATTTGTTTGGGCCAGTGGGGGTATGGATTTGGCAAGGGGGATTTTTTTTGGCTAGGGTCAGGATTAGGCATGGAGTATTAGGATTAGGTTTGATGTTCTGTTTAGATAATGGGGATTATATCTGGTATGGGGACACATATTTGGGTATGGGGGTATGTTTAACTGTAGGGGTAATATCTATTTGTCTAGGTGGATTTTTTTGGTTTATTAGATGTAAATTAGGATATGAAGATCATGATTAGGTAGAGGGATTGGAGAGGGGTGGAGATTAGGCTATTGGGATAAATTTTAGGTTTGGGGAAAGGATTAGGATAGGGGTTAGGTTTCTGCCTGGGGTTTGGATTATGATAAGGAGATTGGGATCCGGTTTGGGTAAAGATTATATCGAGGGTAGGTATTAGGATTATGGGACTTGGTTGATATTTCCCATTAAGGATTAATTATAACTAAGAGTGGGATTGGATGAATTAGTGATATATTTTTATTTTTTATCTCCTCACATCTAAATTGACATAATCCTCTTGTAATATAGTTATTACATTACCAAAATTGATGAAAACAAACATCCACTGGAATAGATGAATTTACATGGTTCACTGGTCAATAAGAGTAGTTAATACATTTGAATTATTTTGAAACAATCCAATACCACACAATCCACTAGAGAACAACCCATCTGGGTAGAATAAAATTAGTAGGATATGACCATAAAATCATGTATAGCTATGTTAAATAAAAAATTTCATATGATTAAAGAAGAATTAATTGATGTAACACAATATGTGTAACAAAAAAGGTAAAATTATTGTTAATAATCTTTTCAAAGAAATTGTATTCGAAACAATTCTTTACATTATAACCTAGATATAACAAAGAAATCCTTCTAGAAATCATAATTCCTTTCTATTATTTCTTAATATAATTATTATTTCTTATTTATGAATATGTTGAAATAAATCAATCTTAATTATAATGAATAAATTATGGACATCTTCTATCTGAGTCTAGAAATCCCAATCTAATTTATCATTCCAATCTAGAAATAATTATCACAATAATCCCAATTCTTATTTCTTGCCCATCTGTCTGATGAAACTCCCTCAAGAAAAATCAATCCAGATTTTATTTATCTATATAAAATCATATCTTAAACCTATTCTCTTCCACAAACTACACTTTATATGAATTTACAGTGAAAATTATATATATATTGGTGGCCAATTTGTTTTTGATTATAAAAACCAGTCATGGTCATCCAAATATACTAAAATATAGATTTTCCACAAATTTAAAATAATTATTTTAATTATTCATTGATTTTTGGATCTTTCTGAATTTACTCGAATCTTCTCATCACTTAATATTACCTTATACTTCTTAACATTATTCAGTCTGATTCTTATTATGATCACCATTATGATTTCTTCATTATGAATCTCCACACCAATTAAAATACCAAAAATCCCATTTAGATTTCATCATTATTATGAAGACTAAAGATTGATCGTAAATTTCTACACACCAAATGTATCATAAGTAAAACATATTTTTTCTCATTATGATGATTTCTAACAGCATGATAAAAAAACATATTATTCAATGTTTATGTTTCCCTTAACAAAAATTTTATATATTCTTCAATCATTTTAAGAAATAATTCTATTCCCCATTGAAAATAATTCCTCAAATATAAAAAGAAATTATTTGTCATACTTTCACCAGTTCGATGAACCTACATGCGATAGAGATATAATTGTTAGCTAGGTCGATGGATCAGTCTATACTTTCCCCCGATTTATCAGAGTCCTCCCCATTATGATCGATCATGATCCAAAAAAATGTATTAAAAAATAAAATCATTCTTATGGAAGTAATAGAATGAATGTTTTATTGGCCACATTCATTATTATCATGCATCATTTATAATAACATCCCTTCCTTTTACTTTTCACAAGTCCCAACACCTTCCCAAAGAAAATAATTACTCCTCAGATGATCAGTGGCACACCATGTCTGATGGACCAATTCCCATAGCATCGAAATCAGTAACATATTTCCATTTTTTGATATAATACCAATGAAAATAATTGTTTAAAAATTTGTTTCTTTTTTTCTAACTAAAAACCATAATCTTCATCTTTTTTTGTTTCCAAAAAACTTTCACTTCCTTCAAACAAATCTGTGTTTAGTAATCTTACACTGATGTCCTAAGACCATATATATTCTTATTCATACACATCCTTCTTCTTAAAGCATTAGCTGGTGTCATGAAATTCTCATTATTTTTAATACATTGATGATCTACTTCAACAATAGCTAACATACATTTTTATTTATTTTAATATTCCTTTCTTTTAGGAAAACCTTTCCTTCAAAAAATTTCCAATGTGAATGGAAACACTTGTTCTCCACATAATTTTCATATGTATTGTGGATTTTTAAGTGAACAAATGAAATTTTAGAATTAAAAAAATAATATTAAAATTTATATCAGATCGTAGAAGAATCTGAAGAAACTTATCATTATGATATTTCATTCATTCTGATTCAAATGATAGCCTGATAAACCTTTCTTCCATAAATAATATCCACAATATGATGGACATTTGTAAGTATTGTTAGTTTTATATTCTGAATATCATGGTCCTTCAGATGCTCAAATATTTTACATCAATAAATGGATTATTTTCTTTGCAAAATTATGGACATAAAAATGAAAAAGTTTCATAACAATCTTCTAACATTTTGAAGACAAATTATCCAGCCATCTTGGTCCAAAAAATCTCGCTATTTAGATATTTTTGTAAACCAAGATTCATAAATAATTGAACCATATAAGGTCAATATACAGATTTACAATGAAAAATTATATTCCCATGTGAGAAAACTAATTTTTGGATAGTGTAATTTTATATAGAAACATCATGTTTTCCAAAAATAGGGATTATGAAAACTACTCCATATTTTCATTAAATCTTCATTACATTGTGAAAAATATATTCCAATTTCCTAAATGAACATGTTTCATATAACCCCTAAACAAAATTGATATAATAGTTATCCTACATAGATTATGAAATCATTGGTTACCCACAACTACCCCTTTATAAATGGTTCCATAAATGTTTAGATCATAATCAATTGATAGAATTATGAAATAGTCTCCCCTATTACAACACTATTCAAATACTAGATGGGAGATGGGGAAAATAAACATTCCTAAAAGTTGATGATAAGGAGGTTGTAAACCCATGTTCAAGGTCAATTTGTAAAAAGATTAAATTGGTAATTATTATGTGAAAAGTCAGTAACCTTTACTGATATTAGAACATACTCTGACATTACCTCTTTATTTTCATCATGGTATTTCATGAAATCTTACACGATATCAATAAGTTTTGAATGATAACATTGTAATATATTCATTGTATGGTTGATTTCACTTTGATTACAACAAACCAATATTAAGGGTAACTACACTAAATGATTAAATCCTTTAACTAATTATTTGTCCATAGAATTGGACTAGCGTCATGAGTGGTAGAAACAAACCTAGATTCATCCATACTAGGAGTTATAAATTCTATTTCTTTGTATGCAAACATACACAACTTTTTTATATAATGAAAACCCCACCATAGGTGGATCTTATATCATCAAAATTTCCACCCAATTTGATATTTGAATACCTATATAGATCAATGATTTCTAAGACATCTAACCTAATTCAAAAAATAAATTATTCATTTGATATATTTGTTAATTATTTTTTCCATCTAATTAGTGTGATTCCTTTGGAGAACTATGAAATCATGAACATAATGACAATTATTTACAATGTAGGAACGGTAGTCCAATATAATAGTATTCCAATCACGTTTTGAAACACTTTAAGATCAACATCCTTGTATTCTCAATATTTTGGAAACATGGTTCCTAATGAAATCAGTGTGGGAACTGGTTTCAAATTTTCCATGACATGATTCCTAGTAAAATCCTTAGAAAAATTACATTGAGAAAGAAAAACGTGTTTCTTCTCTTATAATATTTGAATCCCAAGAAATTATTTTCTTTTCTAGAAGCATGTAGATCCCAAAAAACTTCTTAATTAATTCATAAAATCATTCAAAAGTTCTTTCACCCTTTTTTTATTGGAAAATTTAATCACCATCAACAATTATGGTGAGGGAAAAATCAATACATACATTGATATAAATATTTCTACCTACACATGCTATCTTAAAAATCTTATTCCTTAATCAAGTATCCAATAACGAATACCATGCCCTCATGTAATGTTTTATCAAATACACATATTTATTCAAATTTCACACATAAATTGTTTCATTCCCAATAAAATTCCACTTGGTTGTTCAATATAAATATCCACATCAAGATCAGCATTCATGAATGGTGATTTTACATCCATCTAATAAAATTATATTTTTTTGTGAAGTAATAGAAAGAAATATTATGATTGTTTCTAAATATACAACTAGATCAATAATGTAATGAAAATAAATGCCAAAATATTTTATTATACTTTTTAGAATAATCTTGTTTTTTTCTTATCAATTATCATTATTCATTAACCTTGTTCTAGAAACTCTATTTTGTTCTAATAACAATTTAGTTATCTGGAATAGTTACATGTTCTCATGTCTCAATTTTTTCTATCTGATCCAACACTTCATTCATCTCTTGAACCTATTCCTGATACCCACAAGCTTCATCATAATATTATGGATCAATATTTGAATACAAAGAAATACATGTAACAAAATTTTCTGTTATTCTCATTTGAACCTTTTGATGTTGGTCAACAATTATGTTCTGAGTGTCTCGATGCTTTCTCATCATTGGATAATATCTTCAATTTTTTTCCTCACCAAATGAAATGGATGATTCTGATTCTTCTTTATGAGTAGGATTTCCATTATTAACAACCTTATCATAATTGTTAAAAAAATTCATCATACTCAACTTCCTTATCATCATTGGTGTATTTATCTTCCTCAAGATTATTATCTACATTCACATCCAAAAAATAAACTATTCTACCTATTTCGTTGGTTAAACGTCAATATGCCCTTACATATGGAGAATATATAAGAAAAATTCCATCATCACCTCTCTAGTAACACTTTCAATGGTTTCCATCATACTTATTACTAAAGTATGGACTCTGAAATAATCATAAGTGATTAAAATTTTGATTTTTTTAATGAAACATTCCTATTGAGTGATATTTGAACATGGTTTTTAGAAACATTATTTTTTAATAGACATAGTAGAATTCATTTCTGTCCTCACAAATTATTGAGAGATGCCTTGTTCATGTAACATAGTTCCCCCAATTTTAGTGAACATCTTATTCATTCATTCAGCAAGACCATTTTTTATGAGTGTAGGGTGTGTTGAATTCATTATGAATTAAAGTATTTTTAATATAACATTAAAATTATTCATTCTTCCATTCACCACCATAATCAGTTATAAAATTCATTAAGGAATACTCACATTCCATTCTGATGTTTCATATAGATAACATAAGTAATGTGATTAAATTCATCAATGAATTTGTTGATGTATGTATCTCCATGAGTATACTGATTTATCATTGGCACAAATATATCAGAATGAATAATTTATTCTGGTCGATTTGAACAGTTTCAACTTTATTATGCACCGAATTTTTAATATCACTATCTAAAAAATTGTGCAACACTAATATCTTCTTCTTGACATATCAAGAATTCCATGGACACTATATTGATTTTATTACATTCTCATGTTTCTTGGACACTTGTGTCCTAACCTTTTATACCATAATAGATTATATTCTACCATGCCTATGTAACAAGTTTTTTATATTTGTCTAACATATAATAAGATTCTGTTTGTATGTTTTCCTCTTTTAAAAGTCTTTTAATCCTTCTAACATGTAACAAAAATAAATATTTCCTAAAATTATATTTTTTATATCCTATCAATATTTTGAAACATTTACAGGTGATAATTCATCCCAACAACAAAACAATCTTTCTTGGATTTCATCTTCTCCAACATAATGATGACTGCTCCAACACATTTGATTTAAGAGAATTTTCATTTCCAAATGCCACTATTCATTCAATTATTTATTTAACATTATTCAACAATTTTATATCTCTAGTCATATGAGAGGAACACCCACTATCCAAGATCCCCTATTGGTATACTTTTCATGATTGTAGAGAGGTTTCCACAATATAAACTTTTTCAATAACTTTATCTTTCTTACCATCCACATTATGAGAAATATTAACATGCATTATTTATTCATGTAAAAAAACCAAAAATCACATTAAAACATGTCTAGGTTGTTCATATCATTCCCAAATAGTTTCCAATGGTTGAAACCTATTTTCAAATTTCACACCAACCTTCTTAGGTTTCATCCAAACATCATTATAAGAGTTATTCCTTTGAGGGGATTGAATCCCCTTAAAAATTACCTTTGTAATTTGTAGAATATTAGTAATTTTGTTTATTTAACCAACACATTTTTACATATTCCAAAATCCACCAAAATACTAACAGTCCTCATAGAATGAATATTTTCTTCTCTATATTCCACACTATTCAGAGTTGAGAACATATTTTTAATAACACTTATTAATATTATTATCTTAACATTATTGGCCATCAACCATTCTGTTTTCAACTAGAATCTACATTCTTAGTTCATTTTTATTCTCATAATTATCAGAACTAGATATAGTTGAAACATTTTTATACTCATGATCTTTAGAGTGGGGAGACATTAGGGAGGGTTTGGGATAAGGAAAGGAGTATTGGGGTATAGGGATTAGTCTAGGGGATTACGTTTTACAAGAGGGGTGTTAGGATCAAACATGGGATAAATAATTTTTAAAGAGTTGAGTGGGGGGTTAGGGACTAGGATACGAGACTAGTTTTGCGATGGTGGTATTAGAGAATACAATAAGTATCATTTTGGGGAATTTGGTCACAGTTTGTGTGTTGGTATTAGCATTAGGGGTTGGGGGTTGATTTTGGTGTTATATGGTTTGGGATTAGGGTACGGTAATTAGGATCGGGTAGGTTAGGATTATGATGGGGGTTTGAGGTTGATCTTAGGGAATTGGGTTCAGATCCGCAGTGTTAGGGATTACATACGTTATTTTTTAGGGGGTTAGGTTTTGGTAATGGGTGGTAAGATTTGGGGTTGTTAAAGTTGGCAAGGACTAGGGTTTGGAGGATTGAGGGTGTTGGGATTATAGAAGGGGGATAGTTTTAGGATAGGGGGAATATATTAAGAGAGGGGGATTAGGTTTAATTTGGGGTGTATGTATTAGGCTAGGGAAATAATGTATAGTAAATGGGTATTAGAGAGAGTTGGTTGTGGATGGAGATATGGGGATTGGGGTTGTTTCATTAGTCCTGGGTGATTAGGATTAGGTAGTTTGGGTGGGGGGGGGGGTGTTGATGGGTCAAGTTTTAGGTATAGAGATTTTATTTTTCCAGGGGGGTAGGGATTTCAGTATGAGGATTCGTTTTAGGATGGGGTTTTTTTTGAGATTTCATGAGGAATTATGCTACGGGTTTATGTTTTGACCATGTGGGGTTATGTTTTGGCTTGGGATGGTGGGGTTAGGTTTAGGGGTTGGGTTAGGGATTAGGATAAGGTTATGGGATAAGGTTATGGTGTTTTATGTTTATATAAGGGGGATATATATTATTTTTTGGGTATTATGTGTGGGATTACTGTAAGGGTATTAGTTTTAGTCATAGAGGGATATGTTTAGGATGGGTCCAGTGCTAGGGGTTAGTTTCAGGGGTTGGGGTTTGGATTAAGATAGGGGGATTTAGTTTTAGAAGGGGATAATGATTATGTGAAGTGAATTATGTTGAGGATGGGGTGTAGTTATTATGGTAGATGGATTATGTTTAGGATACATGATTAGAGAAAGGTAGGATGGGGTAGTGATTATTCATAGGGGACATGGGGAGTTTTGTGGGTGCTAGGCTATGTGGATTTGGATTTGGATGGGGGGGTTATGCTGGGTCCCAAGACTAGTGGGCTTAGGTTTATGTTTGAGTGGTGGGGATTAGGCATGGTGGATTGTGTTTAGGATGGGAATTGAGATTAATATAGGAGGGGTTAGTTTTATTATGTGGGATGGGTTAGGTTTAGTAAAGGGTATTGATTAGGCTAGAGGGATTATACTAGGGGGATTAGGTTTAGACTATGGTGACATAGATTAGATGAGGTGGTAATGGTTAGGTTGGGGTGCATGGATTGGGTTTGGGAGATTATATATATTCTAGGAGAACTAGTGTTGTGGAATGAGAGAGAGGGTGAGGGTGATTAGGCTAGATAGACTAGAGGTGTGTATTGTTTATCCATTGGAGATTATGTTTTTGATGGTGGTAGGTTTAGGTGTCAGTCGGGGATAGGGTATCTAATTAGTGGTTAGAGGATAATTAGGGTAATAGGATTAGGTCAGAGGGGGATTAAAATTCTATGTGGGGGGTTATGTTTAGGATTGGTGTTGGGAAAAAACAAGGGGAATTAGGTTTTGGCTGGGGGTAGAGATTAGGTGATTGAGGATTAGAATTTTGGGATTAGGGTTTTAAGGATGAATATAGGGGACTCAGTTTAACATGAGTGGAATTGGATTCAATAGTTTAGTGTTTGGGGTTTGCTTTAGAGGATGGGTTATTAGGTTAGGGAGATAATGTGTTGGATGTGTGATAGAGATTTGGAGAGGTTGTATTAGGTTTAGGTTGGGGATGGAAGGCAGTTGGAAGATTATGATTAGGTCGAGGTTCAAAATTAGGTGTGGGGGAGATGATTATGCTAGTGGTGTAGGTATTTGGTTTGGAGTAATATGAATAGGATGAGGGATTACTGAGGGGTGATATGAGAGAGATGTATGGGTAGGGATTTGGCTATAGGGATTGGGGTGTACGAAATAACACAGGAGGGATTAGTATTATGCTAGTCTTAGGGTTGTCTCAAGATACTTAGTAGTAGAGGTTGGGAATTGATACAGGGGACTTGGATTTTCCTTAATAATTGAAATTAGTTGTGGGGTGGATTTTGTTTATAAAACATGCATGGATTATGATGGTTGGATTTGGTTTATGTAGGGGTTATAGAAGGTTTTTTATGGATTTGAAAGGATTGCGTTGGAGGGATTAGTTTTAGGCTTGTGGTGGAGCTTATGATCTTGATTCTATTTAGGATGGGGGTGTATGTATGTGAAAATGGGTCTTAGGTTTTTTATGGGGGGACTATATTTATGGGAGGGTTAGGTTTTAGTGATTGGTTGTGTTTTCATTTAGCTAGAGGGATTAGTGTTTTAGGATATGTGAGTTAGTGTTTTGGTTGGGATCAAGGTCGTGTAGGGGGTTGTGTTAGGTTTTGGGGTTGGGGGTAGGGATCTGTATAATGGTATTAAGTTTAGGAAGAGGAGGATAGAGATTAAGTGATTGAGGATTCATTTAAGCCTGGGTAGGGATTAGGATATGGGGATTTGGTTTTGTTTGGGTGATAGATATTAAGTTTTTGTTGAGGATGTGATGAATAGTATTGGAGGATTAGATATATATTTAGTGGATTAGAGAGAGGGGGTAGATATATGGTTGGGGAGATTAGGGGTGTATATACATGGCTATGGGGATTTTTTTGATGCCAAGGGTCATAATGTTTAGGGTTTAGTATGTAGGGATTAGGGGTTGGAGTTTGTCTTAGGCAAGGGGTTAGATAAGAGGGATTAGAGAGATGGGTGTAGGTATTAGAATGGGGATATTGGGAGTGTAGGGATTTGGCTTGGGTATTAGTTTTAGGGTAAGGTTGAGGATAAAGACATGGGTTTTGTATTAAGAAAGGGGGATTTTGGGTGTAGGTATTATGATTTAATGATTATTTTTAGGCTAATGGTGGATAGGTTTAGGCTGGTGCTAGTGCGGTTCAGATTAGGTGTTGGTGAGATAGGTTTATGGGTTGGGGGAATGTATTATTATTGGAGGATTTTGATTAGGTGGTTCAATATTAGGTAGGGTCATGGTGGTCAAGTTCAGGGGTTGGTGGTATGGATTTGGTGAGTGGGATAAGAGGGTGGAATAGAGGCTGTTAATAAAGATTGCACTAGGTGGATTGGAGGTGTATGAATTAGAATTGGTGATTAAAATAATGATGAGGTGGGTTATGTTATCATTGGGGATGAGGGGTAGGGATAAAGATACGTGGATTAGGATAAAGGTATTATAAAATGGGATAGGTATAGGAAACTGTTGTCTAAGATTAGAATGGGACCAAGGGTAGTCAGTTTTGGGGGTTGGGGTAAAGATTATGTGGGTTAGGTGTAGGTCGTAGGGATAAGAGATTAGGCTAGGGTATTAGGATTATTCTAAGGGATTAGAAAGGGGTATTAGAGATGTTGGGGTAGCAGTCTAAATTAAAATAGGGGAATTCATTGGGGTAGCATTTAAAGCTAGGGGGTTTGGGGTTTTTAGGATGTGATGGGTTAGATATAAGATAGCCCTAGGAATAGGAGGTGAGGTTTAGGTGTTGGGGTAGGAAATTGAATGGTGGGGCGAGGTTTATGATGTGGGATATATATTATGAGATGGTGGATTAGGTATATGTTGGGGGTAGGGATTGTGATAGTGGGGTTTAGTTTTGGATGGGGGATAGATAATTTATTTAGATTTGGGTCTAGGGATTAGTCTTGGGGGACTAGATTTTGTCTTTTGGATTATATAGGGGGTTTGAGAGAGATGGGAAGGATTATGATCGGGTAATGGTGGTGTTGGGATAAGGGTAGGGGGTTTTTCAGAGGTTTATTTGGGGTAAGGTGTATGATGGGTCCATGGAGAGGATAGGTTAATGGGTTGGGGTAAGAATTATGATAGGGGTATTAGGTATAGGTTGATTCGGTTAAGGTTTGGCCATTAATATTTTCCCAGTGGTATTATGTTTAGGTCGAGTGGGGGTGTTAAGGATTACTATATGTATTAAGAATGGGGTATTATGATTAGGTGGGAACAGTTTAGTTCGAGGGTTTGAGATTATGATAGGTGGATTATGTTAAGAATTAGATTAGGGGGATTAGGTTAAAGCTAATATAGGGATGGGTTCAAGATATGAAAGGGATAGGGATTAAGGATTAGTAAAAAGGGATTTTGTTTAGGGGGTTAGGGTTAGGTATTTGGATAGCGGGATTAGGTTTCGACTATGACGATTAGAGAGGGGGTTAGAGAAAGATATGGGGAATAATTATTAGGATTTGGGGATTTGGACATATCTAGGGGGTAGCATTAGGATGTCGACTTGTGGTAGGTTTAGGGGTGAGGGGATTAGGTTGTTTGGGGGGAGTTATGAAATGATGCTTGGTTTAGGATGGGGTTTGATGTTAGTTTTAGTGGTTTGGGGTAGGGATATGAATTTGATTATTATGTTTATGTGGGATGGGATTGGGTCGTAGGGTTAGAGGCTAGGATTGGAAGATTATAATTAATCTATGGGGGTTACACCTAGGTTGGATATTGCGCTAGGGGATAGAGATTAGGCATGGGGGTATGTTTTGGGGATTCTGTAGGGATTATGCTCAGGGGGATTACATTATGGATTGGTAAATTAAAAATTTATAATATGCGAGAGGGGGTGTAGAGATTAATTTTGGGGGTTAGATTCTGGATTAGGGGGTAGGTTCCGGTTGGGGATAAGGGGGTCTGGTATAGAGGTCTGGGGTTTAGGGATTATGCAATGGGTTTTATATTTTGATTAAGGGGGTTAGATTTAGGATTGGGAATGGGCTTGGGTGTAGTGGTTAGGGGATGAAATTTTTATAAGGAATAGGATTAGGTGGGTATGTTCTAGTCTGAGGTTAGTGATTAGGCAAGGGGGATTTGGTTTAGGGGTTTTGATATGGATTTTTAGGGGGGGGTTTAGCAAGAAGGGATTGGCAAGTTTGGATTATAGAGTGTGGGATTTATAGATTAGGATAATATGTATACAATTTTCCCATGAGGGTTTATGTTTGGACATGGATGTGTTGAGAAAAGAATTGTTTTCAACAAAACATAATAATGTTATTTAAAGAGGGTGATTATTGAAAATAATACTCTATCTCTTTATGATAATATTTATTCTCACAAATTCCCATAATTATATTCTAATGATTTTATTTAGTATTTTGCAGGAATTTGTTAATTTATTTTACTCTTGAAATAATGAGAATTTATTTCTTATTCGTGAAATGTTTTAGCGCGTTCTGGAAACACTATTCATACTATACTTATTCGGGATCTGCATTAGCGTGTCCTGGAATCACTGTTCATACCCTATGTAGATAAACGTAGCATAAGGATGAAAAGCATGTATACTTTTTGAGATTAGAGAAAAGTATAGTTAATCAACCATAAGTTTTCGGAAAAGTATGGAACAAGAACCATACGTTAGGATGGAACCTTATGTTTGGGTTATCAACAAATTATGGAAGGAGAACTGTATGTAAGTAATAAACGTTACGTTTGTTTCTCAAAATTATGGTTCATCAACCATACTATTGTAAATAACCCTACGTTCATTGAATGGATCTTTTATCTTTTGTCTGAGAGTTGAAGAAAAACTATAGATGATCAACCCTATGTTTATGATCAACCTTACGTTTGATGAATGTAACATGAAAAATACGTTTTTGTTCAACCTTACGTTTTCAACCCAATTTTTTGAGGCCACGTCATCAACCTTACGTTTGGCGTCAGAATGTTTGAAAGATGATATTTTTTATGTAACAGTCAGCAAGATGATTGTTAGGCAGATTTCAAGCCAGATTTAAATTCGATTTTAAAATACTACTTTGACTAATTCGAATCCAATTTATCATTGGATTAATTATCGAATTAAATTTATCTTTTTATACCGAGTCTTCAAGGAAGTTACGACTACTCTGTAAATTCAAATTTTTGAATATCGCGAATCAAAAGGCGACTTTTATGGATCTAAATGTGCTGGGGATATGCTTGGATTTAATATATATGTTTTCTTTGAAACACCAGGCATAGGAGTGTGGTGATCAATCAATTATTAAAAAAAGGTGGAAAATAGAGAATGCTTAAAGCACTCAGTTCTGCTGATTCAAAAGGAGCATCAAATCACTGATTATTTAGGAAGAATGAACTTGATAAAAGATTCACCTATTCTACATAAAATATCTTCTTTGGATCTACAATAGCTGATGTTGTGAATTATATCACTATATCTACTACAACCGGATCGACTCAAAACTGCTTCATCTTGAAAATAAATATTTCTAGAGACGACGATACATTTGTTGTCAATTGCATTCTATTGCAATTGTGAAGATCAACTGGAAACGTTATTTCTAAAATTATTTTTATCTTGAGTAACCAGCTTATCATACTAAGCTGAGTAGGTTTGTGTTTGAACCAGAAGGCTTGGTTGGCCTGAAAATTGTAATGTTGTCAACTGCCTGTTTTTCAGTTGTTTCTTTGGAAAAGAGGACTAGATAGTTCAAATCACCATGCTCATGGAGTTGAGCGTTAGTGGAGTGTACTACGACGATTTTGTTCCACGATCCACTATACATCTAGGTGTCCTTGATTTTACTTATTCCGCTGCATGATCAAATCTGATAAACCATAGAGGGTAGAACTCGTTAAATCAAAGAGTTAACAAAAAATATGAAAGACACAATTCTCCCCCTCTTGTGTATAATCTGTATATTCAAGATCGAACAATTGGTATCAGAGGTAGAGCTTCTGATAGAGCTTTATAAAGCTAGAAGCATTTAAAGATTATACAACAGAGCATCATGACTGATACAAGAGAAGGGATGTCAACGGTCAGAGAACAATATTTTAATGTAGACAACTATGGCTGCTGGAAATCGTGCAATATAATATATCGAAAAAACCTCTGATATAAAATCTATTCAAAGATTCTGACTCCTTATGAAATTCTTGAAAAGCCTGATACATGGAGTGCTGCTACAGAGGCAGAGTATGATATGAATTCGAAGGCTATGAATGCAATCATCTGCGGTCTAGGACCAGATGAATTTAACAAAGAATTTCAGTGCCTGAAAGTATATGATATGTGGAAAACAATAGTTGTGGCATATAATGGAACAGACAATGTGAGACAAATGAAATATGAAACTTCCAAATTGAAATATGATACTTTAAGAATGTTTGATGGTGAAAGCATTACCCAAATGAATGGGATATTTATAGAAATTGTCAATAATATAACTGCTCTAGGAGAACCTATCAAGCAGGCTGATCAAGCATTTAATGTACTAAGGGTACTTCTAACTCAATAGAATGATATATCTGCTACAATCAGACATTCAACACCTATCAAAAATCTAACCATGAGAGAGTTGATTGGTACACTGATGATGTACGAAGCTAAAATGCAAGATGAGGAAAATGAACATAAAGTCTACATCAAAAAGGATGATACTGCCATGAAGGAAAATTCACAAGAAAAGAATAGAAAGATGAAGAACAGAAAAGTCAAAGCTAAATCAGAGAGCTCTAACTCATCAAACTTAGATGAAGAATTGGCTCAGCTAGACAGAAAATTTAGAAAATTCTACAGCATGAAAAGAGACTTAAAAAAATCTTTTAAGAGAGACGATGAGAAAGTATGATGCTTTGAATGCAAGAAGATGGGGCATATCAGACCAGATTTCCCACAATTGAAAGATGCAAAGAAGAAGAAATTATTCAAAATAAATGACTATGAGCAGAAAGATAGGAAAGGTATGAAAGCCACTTTGAGTGTATCTGAAGACTCCAGTAGCTCTCTTGAATCAAGATCATAGAAAGAAGAAGACAATCTAAAATAAAAAATGTGTTTTATGGATGAAACCGATGAGGTACACTCATATTTCTCCTATAACTAAAAAAATTAATCAAATTCTGAATCATGCTACAGAAATGAAAAACTTGCAGCCTATTGCAATATGCTTGAAGAAAGATATGACTCAATATTTAAGAAACATAATTCACTAAAGAACAAACATAAAGTTGTTTCAGATGAAAGAGATACAATGCTAAAATGACATAAATAATTAACTGATAAATACAATTCTATTAACACTGACTATATTAATTTTGAATCAAGAATAAAAACACTGTAGGATGAAGTAGAATCTTACAAACAGGCTGCATTGGTTTTTACAAAAGGAGAGAATTCATTAAATGAAATTCTTGGAAAAACTGTCATTAAAAAGGAGGTATTTGGAATTGGTAGCAAAGGAGAAAAACCTATGATATATAAAAATTATTTTATTCATAGCTCTAAAAGGGATAATTGCATCTTTTGTTGGATAAAGGGAAATATAGCTAAAAACTATTTCTTAAGACAACCTCAAATTTGGGGTAAAAATAAAACCTATGTTTCAAAAGACTTATATAATTCAGCTGATTTTAAAAGAACAAAGAAAATCTGGATACCCAGATCGTTGCTAGCTAACAACCATGGACCCAATAGAATACGGGTACCAAAGCAATTTTTTTGAATGTCTTTGTAGGTAGTAGGCCACCAGACTAGAAATGATATATGGTACATGGACAGTGGCTCCTCAAGACATATGAGTGCAAACTCATTGAATATTTCTACACTCACTCAAAATAAAGGAAGACTTTTCACATTTGGTGACATTTCCAAAGGAAAAATCATTGGCATTGGAACTGTTGGAGATCCAAAAACAATCTCAATCAACAAAGTAATTTATGTACAAGGATTAAAACACAACCTGATAAGTATCTCTAAAAAATGTGATGATGGATATACTTTTCATTTTACAAACAATTCATGTACTATTTCTAAAGATAAACTATTCAAATTTAAGCCACCAAGAACTCATAATGACTATACATTGGATTTAAATTCCTTATGTAAATAACAAGGAAACTGCTCGACAGCTAAAGTAAGTGAATCTTGGATCTGGAATAGGAGACTTGAACATTTAAATGTATATGTTTTACATAAATTATCTAAGAAAAATCACACTTCTGATTTTCCTGGTCTCAAATTTGAAATTGACAGTTTATGTGATGCATGCCAACATGCAAAGCAACACAAATCATCATTCAAATCTATTATTAAAATTGCTAAAACTAAACCTCTAGAACATATCCATTTGGATTTGTTTGGACCTTCTAGAGTAGCATGCTTTTCTGGTAAATTATATGTTTATGTATTAGTTGATGATAATTCTATATTTACTAGGATTTTCTTTTTGAAATTTAAAAATGATGCTTTTACTTTATTTGAATGCTTCTACAAATCTATTCAAAATGAAAATTGTTTTAATATAATCTCATTGAGAATTAATCATGGTGGTGAATTTTAGAATCATGAATTTAATTCCTTTTTCTCAAACATGGGTATTAAACATACCTTCTCTGCACCAAGAACACCTCAACAGAATGGGATTGTAGAAAGAAGAAATAGAACAATTCAAGATATGGCTAGAACAATGTTAAATTAATATTGCTTACCTATGTATTATTGGGAAGAAGTAGTAAATATATATTTCAATATAATTAATAAAATTTTAATTAGACTTATTTTAAAAAGACACCCTATGAACTATGGAATAAAAGAAAACCTAAAGTATATTACTTTAATGTTTTTGGATGCAAGGTCTACATCTTTAACAGCAAAGATAATCTTGGTATGTTCAATCCAAAATCTGATGATGGAATTTTCTTAGGATATTCTGCTACCTCGAAAGCTTATAGTGTCTATAATATAAATTCAATGATTATTGAAGAATCAGTTTAGATGAAATTTGATGAATCTGATCCCTTTGAGAAAAGGACAGATCAAATGGATGAACCTAACTCTATTGATTACATGATACTTCAGAATATAAGGAATGGTTTTGAAAATTATATAAATGAAATTCAGTCTATTTCAGAAGAACATCATACTAAAGATCCTTTAAATGTATTTCCTAGACTGTCTAGAACCCTAAAGAATCACCCTTTAGAAAATGTGATAGGTGACTTAGAGACTGGTATTCAAAATAAAAGAAACTTAGGAAACCTAGTGAAATTCTCTACCTTCCTATCCCAACAAGAACCTAAGAAAATAGAAGAAGCTTTAGATGATGAAGGATTAGTAATATCAATGCAAGATAAATTAAACCAGTTTAAAAGAAATGAAGTTTGGGAATTAGTGGAAAGACCTATGAATTATCTAGTAATAGGAACCAAATGGGACATCAGAAATAAATAGGATAAACAAGGCACAGTAACTAGAAATAAAGTAAGATTAGTAGATATAGGATATAATCAAGAAGAATAAATAGATTATGATGAGACTTTTTCACTTGTATCTTGGTTAGAATCCATTATAATCCTTTTATCCCATGCATCTTATATGAATTTTAAATTATATCAAATGGATGTTTATTCTATCTTTTTAAATGGTTATTCAATGGAGGATTTTTATGTTGAGTAACCTCCTTGTTTTGAAAACTCTCAAAAACCTGATTCTATTTTTAAACTTACTAAATCTATTTATGGCCTTAAAAAAGAACCTAGAGCTTGGTATGAAAGATTAAGTTCTTATCTTTTAAAGAATTACTTTACTTATGGATTGGTAGATCCAACACTCTTTATGAAAAATGTGAAAAGTAATGTATTATTGGTTAAAATTTATGTTGATGATGTAATTTTTGGATTAACTAATAAACCCATTTTTCATGAATTTTCAAAATTAATGCAAGATGAATTTGAAATGAGTATGATGGGAGAATTAATTTTTTTTGGGTCTTCAAATATTTGAAAAAGATTTTGGAAATTTTTTAAATCAAAGAAAATGCATTGCTGATTTACATTTGAAATTTGGGCATGAAAATAGAAAGCCATTTACAACTCCTATTTGTACTAATATAAATGTTGATTTGGGTGAATCATAGAAATCAGTTGACAAAAAGTTATAGAGAGGTATGATTGGTAGTTTGTTGTATCTTACTGCTAGTAGGCCAGATATAATGTATTTAGTATGTCTTTGTGCTTGATTTCAATGAAATCCCAAATAATCTCATTTAATTTCTGTCAAATGAATTTTTAGGTATTTAAAAGGAACTATTTTTCAATCTCTACTTTATCCTAAAACTTTAGATTTTAATTTTATTTCATATTCAGATGCTGACTTTGGATGTTGTAGATTCGATAGAAAAATCACATTAGGAACATGTCACTTATTTGGAAAGTCTTTAGTGTCATGGTCTAGTAAGAAACAACATTCATTTTCCCTATCAATAGTCGAGGTAGAATATGTTTCTGCTGGCAGTTGTTGTTCACAAGTGTTGTGGATTAAAATCACTATTATGGACATTAGATTAAATTTTAATAATACACCTATTTTATGTGATAATACAAGTGCAATTAATACTTCAAAAAAATCCTATTTGCCATTCTATAACAAAGCACATTGATATAAGGAATCACTTTTTAAGAGATCATGTTATTAAAAAGGATATATTTTTAGAATTTATAAATAAAGAAATTCGATTAGCAGATATTTTTACTAAACCACTTCACACAGCAAGGTTTGATTTTATTAAGGGGGAGCTAGGTTTATTAAATTTTAAATAATTATTTTTTTAAATTTTTATTTATTTAATATTATTTTTTTTACAAATTTTATTTTGTTTTTGAACAATGTTTAAGATATTTTTTATTATTAAATACACCTTTTGAAAATTTTATTTGTTTTTAAAATAAATTTAATGATTAGTGATTACACGGGAATCAAGGCTGTCAGAGCCCTTTGGAATTCGAAACCATTTCTTTTCCCCAAAAAAACCATTTTGAACCCAAATACTGCATACTATTGCACACCCCTGATCTTCGAATGCTCAAACCCTTAAATCTTCGATCCTTCAAAAATTTACTCAGAAATGGCAATGACCAAGTGAGCAGATGAACCCGAGAATAGTGACGCGAAGAAGAAAAATGCAGTTGGATGAAAAATTTTGCAAGGTAATGTTATAGATCTGGAATGGTTGTTCGAGACAAATCTGATGTTGAAACAGGCTTTATCATTTCAAAACCATGAGCAGAATGTCAATATTTAAAGGTCTGAGTTTTTGTATGTGGAAGAAATGCGTCATTTCTTCAGATCAGTTATGTTTAGTCTTGGTGAGGATGAAGAAACTATGATTCCAATGATTGAGGACAGAGATTTATCTATCTCTTTTGTTGAAATAGCAAAAATCCTAAATTTCCCACATGAAAGAGTATACCATTTTGATTTGAAAAACATAGGAGATGTTGTGTATAAATCCAAGGATATTATGGCCTTTTTGTTTGGAACATATACTATTAGGAAAATGATGGTAAAAGATTTAGAACTGCATAATAAGATCCTGGTTAAATTTTTTCATACTGGAATAGCTCCCAGAATGGAAGAAATGGAAAAGATTTTGTACCCTGATATGTACATAATGTATCTTCTGTTAAGTGATATCAAATTAAACATCCCAAGGTACATGGTAAGGTACCTCAATTACTGTTGTCAAAGTGATGCCCAGATGAACAATTACCCTTTCGATCGATTTGTTTCTAAACTGTTGTTCAAGAAGGATATGGTGAGACTGGTGGATTCCAAAGTTCGTTGTCATCATAGCAATGTATTCAATGCTGGAACTATAAGAAAAATTGGCTATTTCTGGATCACCATTAAAGGAAAACATTTGCTAGTAGAAGATGAGGATGACTCAAAGAGTGCTCTGGCTCAACCTGCTAAGTCCAAAGATGGACAAGCTGAATGAAGAGTCAGAAATGTAGTAAGAAGGATCCGGTTTGAAGTAGAAGATACTGAGGAAGAAATAATTTAGGAGGGACATCAATCTCAAAGAACTAGACCTGTTAATGAGGAAAATACTTCCCCTGCATTGGCAACAATTGGAGAATTATTTTCTTATACTTCTGTAAGAGAAGATACTCTTTATAAGTCCATGAAAGATGTTAGTGAGAGGTTACCACCAGTATAGAGATCAAGATTTCATGAAAAAGATTAGAGGGATACTCCAGAATGGATTGTAGCTGATGTTGAAGTTACACTTCAACAGGAACAAGATAAAAAGGCAGAGCCAGGTGAGGAAGTGGCTAGACCTCAGGAAACTTCTGGAAATATTGTTCAAAAAATTCCAGTGGAAGACAAAGATGATTATGTTTGTGATGAACATCTCCCTGTTGCTACAATTGAGGTACTTCATGAGGATTTTTCTGTGGAAGCGTCTGAGGACTCTAAAGAAAATTTTGTGGACCAACCCACTCATGACAAAGAGAAAGAACAATCTGATGCTGACTCATTACCTTTGGTATTGATGCATCATCCAAAGCCAGAGAATGCGAATCAAGCACAAGGTGCCCCTGATTCAAGGAAGAAATAAGTTGAAGAACTGTACAAAAAGGTGTCTTAGTTAGAATTTGAGAATGTCTCTCTGAGAAATTCCTTAGACATAGAAGAAGCGTGATTTCAAAAGAAGAAGGAGAGTACAGTCTCAAGGAAATTAGATGGAATGTTTAAAGAGGATATGATGAATGTAGTTGTCAATTTGAAATCATAAATGGTTATGAAGTCAGATTTATCAGATCTAAAATTGTTTATGGAGAACCAATTAGCATCAGTTGAAAATAGTGTTGTTAGTGGAACATGTACTTCAAGTGATTTAATTAGAATATTTCAAGCTATCACAGCTGTGATGAGCAACATTAATGATCGGTTGCAATATCTTCAATGTAACAGTGCTCTATTATCAGTGTTGCTAGACAATCAGAAATTTTCAGTGGATCAACTAACATCTTGTGTGCCACTATTCATAACACTATTAAATCAGATGTCAGAGAAGCTGTCGGTGTTTATAGAAAAAGAGGAAAGGATGCATGAGTTTTTCAGGGTCAATTTAATTGAGGATATTCATATAACTCAGATGAACAGAGAGCTCATTATCAAAAATTGAGATGGGATGATGAAGAGACTCAGGGAAACGTTTACATAAATCACGTATGCAATCCAGAGGAGATAGATCCTATTGACTACCTTGCCCAAACCTTGATTCCTATGTGAATCATAGTCATGTACATACTATTGTTTTTGAATGAAAATTTCCTCCATTGTTTATTTGTTTCTTTCTCTATTTTCTTATTACTATTTTACGTTAACATATTCCAATATATCAGATAACATTATTATTAAACAATTAATTATATCATTTACTAATTTTTAGTACAACATCTATCTGTGTTCTATTCCATATTTTATCAATCTTTTTGATATCACAATAGGGGGAGAACTTTGGATAAATAGTACATTTTTTTAAGAATATTTTGGGGAGAAATTTGGTTTTCAATTTATCTTATTGGGGGAGAAATTAAAAATGGATAAATTTAAGGAAAAACTAATATAGTATTTATCTATTCAAAATTTCAAAAAAATATGTAATTAATTTTTTAAGTTGATTTCATTAATTATTTTATGGGTTTTGTGATCATCAAAAAGGGGGAGATTGTTGTGAAAAGTGTTGCTTTCAACAATTCAAAACAATGTTATTTAAATGGGGTGAATATTTAAATTAATACTCTGTCTCTTTATGATAATTTGGATGCTCACAAACACCCTTAATTATTTTCTAATGTTTTTATTTAAGTATTTTCAAGAATTTATTAATTTATTTAACTCTTGAAATCACGAGAATTTATTACTTATTCGGGAACAGTTTTAACACATTTTGGAAACACTATTCATACCTTACTTATTCGGGATCTTCTTTAGCATGTCCTGGATTCACCGTTCGTACCTTACGTGGATAAACGTAGCGTAAGGATGAAAAACATGTATTCTTTTTGAGATAAGAGAAAAATTTTGTTAATAAAACATACGTTATCCGCAATGTATGGAAGAAGAACCTTACATTTGGAAGGAACCTTATGTTTGGGTTATCAACAAAGTATGAAAGGAGAACCGTATGTAAGTACTAAACGTTATGTCTGTTTCTCAAAAGTATGGTTCATCCACCTTACTTTTGTAAACAACCATACGTTATTTGAATGTATCTTTTATCTTTTGTCTGAGAGTTGAAGAAAAATTATGGATGATCAACCCTATGTTTATGATCAAACATACATTAGAAGAAAGTAACATGAACCCTATGTTTATTTTCAACCTTAAGTTGTCAACCCTACGTTTTGAGGCCAAGTCAGAAAACTTATGTTTGGCGTCAGAAAGTTTGAAAGACTGTATTTTTTTATGCAACCGTCAGCAAGCTGATTGTTAGGTTGATTTCAAGCTGGATTTAAAGTTTATTTTAAAATTTGACTTTTACCAATTCAAATCCGTTTTATCAATGGATTAAAGGTCTAATTAAAAGGAGTTTTTTATACTGAGTCTACAGGGATGTTACGACTACTCTGTAAATTCACATTTTTGAATATCGTGAATCAAAAGGACAGATCTAAATGTGCAGGGGATATGCTCAACTTTAATATATATGTTTTCTCTGAAACACCAGGCACAGGAGTGTGGTGATCAATCTATTATTCAAAAAAGTGGAAAAAAGAGACTGCTTAAAGCACTGAGTTCTGCTGATTCAAAAGGAGCGTCAAAGCTCTGTTTATTTACGAAGAAGGAACTCGATAGAAGATTCACTTATTCTACATCATATATCTATTGTGTTTATACTACTGCTAATGTTTTGAATTATATATCTATATCTACTGCAACCGGATCGACTCAGGACTTCTTCGACTTGAAAATCAATATTTCAAGAGACGACGATCCATCTGCTGTCAATTGCATTCTGTTACAATTGTGAAGATCATATGGAAAATATCATTCTAAAGTTCATTTTATCTTGAGTAACCAGATTCTCGTACAAAGATGAGTAGGTTCGTGTTTGAACCAGAAGGCTTTGTTAGCCTAAAAATTGTAAAGGTTTCAACTGCCTGTTTTTTAGTTGTTGGAAGGTCTGTGGAAAATAGGACCATATAGTGAAGATCACCAAGTTCATGGAGTTTATCATTGGTGGAGAGGGCTTGGGGCATTCTATTCCCCGAACCACTATACATCTATGTGTCCCTTCTTTTACTTATTCTGCTACATGATAAAATTTGATAAAACATAGAGGATAGAACTCGTTCAATCGAAGAGATAACGAAAAATTTGAAAGACACAATTCACCCCCCTCTTGTGTATAATCTGTATATTCATGATCCAATAGGATGGGTTGTTATGATTAGGGGTCATGGGCATGGGATTTCTGTGTGTATAGATTAGGATAGTGGGAATGATTTAAGCTATGAGGGTTAGGTTTAGGATGGGTATGGGGGTTGGGTTAGGGATTAGGGGTAGGTATTTAGTGAGGAGAATTAGGATTATGTGTGTTATGTGTTTGTCATTGTTTAGATATTAGGTTGGGGGATAATGATTAGGCAGGGGGTTATGGAGATTATACCAGGGATTTGGATTGGGATTACATTTTTAAGATTATGATATAGTTATGGCTTGGGGCAGGGCCTGGGGATTTGGTTTATGGGTTAAGGATAGGGATAATGAAATAGTGGTAAGTTTTATGATGGGGGTAGTGTTTAGGCTTTGGGTGTTAGGTTTAGGATGGGGGATTATAGAGGGATGATTACCGATAGGGGTGTAGGGATTTGGTTATAGGGATTTGGTTTTGGTTGATGGGGTTTTCTATAGATTATGGATACAAGGTTAGGTATTGTGGTTTAAGTAGGGATAATCATTGGGGATTTTGTTTAGGTAGGCATAGAGTATAGAAAGGGGGATGAGATTAGGGATTGGGGTTATAGAGAGGGGTGTTAGGATTAGTGGTTGGGGAAGGGATTACACTTGTGGGAATAGGTTTAGTATAGGGGAAGAGATGATGCTAGGTGGAAGAGGATTTGGTTGGGTGGATGAGAGAGGGGGATTAAAAACAGGTATTATAGGGAATAGTCTATGGGGGATTAGGTTTACATAGAGGGTGGTTGGGTTTAGGATACTTTTATGTATTAGGTTGGGGGATTAGGTTTATATGGGTTATGTTTATGTTGGGTGGTTAAAAATTAAGTTGGGGGATTAGGATTACACTAGGGTGTTATATTTCATGTGTGGGATTAGGTATAGGAGGGATCTAGTGGTGTTTGTATTTTGGCTATGGGAATTAGCTTATGGGGGGATTGTGTTTATGTGTTTGGATAATAATGGGGGTATTAGGATTAAATCATGTGCATATGTTAAGTGTGGGTGAGGTAGGATTAGGTGGTTAGGTTTATTGGTTAGGATATGGGATTAATGTTGATGCTAGGGTCAGCTGGGATTATATTTAGGATCAGGACGGGGAAATAGGTTTTGGTCTAGAGAGTTATGTTTAGAGAATATTTTTAGGGGTCATGTTAAATCTAGGGAGAAGGGATCAGATTTAGTGCTGGGGTATTTGGTTTAGGGAAGTGTAGTTATTAAGATATGGGTATTAGGTTTAGTTTTTAGGATTAGGTAGATAGTAGGCTTATGAGGTGGGATTTGTCTTGGGGAATTGGATTTAGGATTAGGTGATAAGTTTTATGTTGATGGGGATTATGTTTAGGATGGGTTTAGTGGTCAGGTTTATGGTAGGGGTCTGGACTAGGCTCAATTGATTAGGCTCTGGTGGGTAAGATTTATTTCTAATTGATATATATTATTCAATGGTGACAAATATACATGGGTTATTATTGATTTGGTGAGGGTTTAGGCTAGGGGGATAGGTGTAGGATTATAGAGGGATAGGTTTTGGACGGGGGACGAGGTTGGGGTATGTACAATGGTTAGGGTGGATATAAATATGATAGGGGATAAATTTAAGATGTGATAGAAATTAGGCTAGGGGTTATGGTTAGTGTGAGGGGATTAGAGAGGTTCTGTATGGATTAGGCTATGGGGATTATGTTTAGGCCAAGGTTATTTGGTTTAGGCTAGGGTCCGGTTTTTATGTTTAGGGGTTCTATGGTAGGGCTTAGGGTAGGAGAATAGATTTAGATAGGATATGATTATGGTTTTGGTAGATATTATGCAAGGGGATAAGGATTAGTTTAGAGGTATTAGCCTTAGTCTATGAGAGGAACATGTTTAGGATTAGGGATTACGATAGGGGGATTAGGTTTAGGATGGGGGAATAGACGGGTGTTAGTGATGTGTGGGGTGTGGTAATTGGGATGGGGTTTCTGGGATAAGTTTCAGAGTTATGTTTAAGGATTATGGGGTGTGACTCATCTAGTAATTTAGGTTTTACTGTATTCAGTTTATGGTACGGGTGTAGAGATCATGATAGGGGCATTTGGTTTAGGATTAGGGGGATTATGATTAGGACCAAGGTTAAAGGTTTATGATGGGACTAGGGGTAGATTGATTATGTTTAATATGGAGGGATTAGATAAAGGATTGGATAGAGGGGGTGTGGGTATTAGGTTGTGAATGAGGGTCTTAGGTTTTAGTCTTGGGGTAGGGATTTGGTAAGGGGGATTATGTTTACATGGGACTGGTTAATGTTAAGGGGTTATATATTAGGCTAATGGGATTAGGTTTTGATTTTGGGGATTTAGATATTAGATGAGGGATTAGGTTTAGGCAGCGGTCAGGGGGTGTTTGGAAAGGGAAGAGGAATTAGGTTTATAGGGTATTTGGTTTAAGAGGCTAGGTTTTGTTAGGGGGATAATGTTATTTTTTTCAAGGGGTTTAGATTTAGGTTGGGGTTAGTGGGAGAGATTAGGGATTAGGTTGGGGATTGGGGGAGGGGGTTAGGCTTATGTTGGGGCTATGGGGTTGGTTTTATAGCTTTTTGATTAGGTTTAGTGATTAGTCATGGGGAAGGGTTTATAAAGAGGGGTAGGTTTAGTCTATGTTGGGTTATGGTTATTCTTGTTTAGAATTTTAGGATTAAGGTTTGGGGGAATGGGGCTTTTGGATTTTGGGATTATACTATTGGAGAAAGTTTAAGGGAGAGGGGATTCAGTTCTAGCTGTGCCCAGGGTGTGTGATTTGGGGTTTTTCGGTAGATATTAGGCTTGTAGTATTACGTTTAGGTGGGTTAGGTTTAGGCTAGGTGGGGGATATAGATTAGGCTTGGGGGATTAGGTTTAGGTAGAATTTTTTAGAAATTACATTAGGTATTATACTGGGGGTTAGTTGTAGGCTGAGGGGGGTTAGAATTAGGTTAGGTTCAGGGATGGAGATTAGGTTTAGGGGTTGGGGTAGGTTTTAGGCATGGGGGATTTGGTTTAGGCTGGGGGTATTAGGATAAATCTGGGGAATAGATATGCGAGATTAGAGAGAGGGGATATTTTTATTAGTTAAGGGGGACACTTTTTAGAGGGGAGGGGGTATGTTTTTGTTGGGTATTGGGGGTTTGGTTTGTAGTTCGGTTAGGAATTAGTCTACGAGGATTAGGTTTAGGATGGGGTAGATATTAGAAAAAGGGTATTCGGTTTATGATCTGGGATTAGAGAGGGGCCACAGGATTGGGGTTTTGGGTTTAGTATTAGGTTATGTGGATTAGGTTTATGGTGGTGTATAGATTAGGATAGTTGGTTATGTTTAATATGGTGGAATTGAGAGAGAAGGGGTGTTGGGATTTTGTTATATGGATGAGGTTTCAGTTAAGAGAGTATGGTTTATGAACGGGTTAAGGATTTATATAGGGGGTTAGGTTTATGTGGGTATGATTTCGTCTAAGGGGGGTAATGATTAGGGTAGATCAATTATGATTAGGATAGTTGTGCTTGATATTACATGATGAATTAATTTTTGGATGGGTTTGGCTGGTGTTAGGATTTTGTATGGGGGATTAAAATTATGGGGGATTAGTTTTAGTTGGTTATGTAATGTATCTAGTGGGTTAGGATTAGGTTGGTTAGTTTGGATTTGGATGATGGTAGTTAGGTGTAGGATGTGTATGGGGAGTTATGAATAGTATAACATGGGGGGGGGGTTATGCAACGGGAAAGGCTGAGTCAACATTTATTGGGGTATTGTAGGTTTAAGGACCTGGCTTCTATTTAGTTTAAGTGGTACTGATTAATCTATGGTGAATAGGCTTAGTGAATGTTGGATTATTCTAGGGATAGGTTTATGGTAATAGATATTAATATATATATATATATTGATTAGGTTGAGGGGGATTAGGTTTAGGTTGACAGATGTTAGGTTTAAATAGGGTCCTTGAAACTTAGGTCTAGGTGTTGGGGAAGGGAATATGATAGGGGGATTAGGTTTTGGTTGTTTATGTTTAGGTGGCTGTTAGATATTATTTGATGGGAATTATGATTAATTTGGGTGTGTTATAGATTACAAGAGGGATTAGTCTAGTGGATTAGGTTTACTGTGAGGGAGTATAGGATTAGGCTCGGGCCAAGGACAATGGGTTTAGTTTTAAGGGTTGGTGGTAGGGATTAATACAGGGGATTAGATTTAGGTTTGGGGTTTAGATTAATAATGTTTTTTATGTTTAATATATGGTATTTGGGTGGGGTATTAGAGGATGTGTAGGGATTTATCTAGGTTTTAGGATTATGTTGATGGTGGATAAGATTTGGAAGGGACTATGGTGTTTAGTTTATGGGTTTATGGAATGGTTTTTTCTTTGTGTATTAGGTTTAGCTATGTTATGATTAGGTAAGGGGATAAATGATTAGGCTAGGTGAATGGGTTTTCATAGAGGGTGTTATGATTAGTCTATGGGGATTATGATTAAATATATTAGGTTTTGGGGGTGATATTATTCATGAGGGATTAGGAATTGTTTGGGAAATTAGATATGGGGATAAGGAAAAAAGAGGGGGGGTGTAGAAATTATGTTTGGGTCAGCGGGATTATATTTTAGGGTTGGGGTTTGAATTAGGTAAGGTTAATTTGGTTTAGGTGAGTTTGGATTATGTTGGTGGAAGGGGATTGATATTTGGATAGGGGAATCTGTTTTGGCCAAGGGGAGTTAGATTTTTTTGGGGGTTTGGGGGTTAGTAGGATTTGTTTTGTTATTGGGAGACTATATAGTGTGGTAAGAGAGTGGGGGAGTATTTATTAGGATTGGGATGGGTGTTTGGTTTAGTGGTTCAGGTAGGGATTAGGGGAGTGGAGATAGTTTTACGTGGGTTAGTTTTAGTATGGGGTAGAGATTCATGTTGGACTTTTTTTGGGTAGTGGTATTAGATATTATGTAGGGGATGAGGTATAGGATTTGGTATTGGGTGATAGTCCTAGAATACAGGGATTTGGATTATAATATATTATGTATATGGAGGCTAGGTTATGGATGGGGATCAGGTATAGGATAGGTGTAAGGTTTAGACTAGGGGGAGTTTGATATAGTGGGTTAGGCTTAGAGATTTGTCTAGGGGTTAGGTTTATATTGGGGATGGGGTATTGAGTTTAGGATGGGGAAGATGAGGCTAAGTTTAGGCTCAAAAAAGGGTGGGGTTACATTTAGGGATTGAGGTGTTAGTATTTTAGATTCGGCATAGAGAATACGGTTAGTCTTGGGTTAGGGGGTAGCAATTATGCTAAGGGGGATAGGTTTATAGGGTTATTCATTTTCTGGGGGTAGGTTTAGAGGGATATAATTAGGATAGGTCCAAGGGTTTTTATTGTTTATGATAGGGATGAGGGGTGTCAGGTTTAGGGGATATGTTTTGATATATGGGAATTTTGTTTATATCGTTGGAGTTTGGCTTTTGTAGGGGGTAGTTTATAGGGTATGAGTTTAGGATGGGGAATAGGGGGATTATGTTTAGGGATCAGGTGATTATGTTTAAGTTAGGGATTTAGGTTTAGGTTATGGTAATGGGTGGTTGGGTTAGAGAAAAGGATAGGGGGATTATGTTGTAGGGGTTAGGTTTTGGTTGGGGATTACGTTTAGAATGTGGGTTGGGGAAAAATTAGGAAATATGGAAAAGGATTAAGATGGGTGGGTTTGGTTTAATAATAGGTTGATTTGGTTTACCACAGGGGGTTAAGAATTTGGCTCGAGGGATTTCGTTTAGGCCAGTGGTTACATATATGGTCGGGGGGATAGGTCATGGATGAGGGGGTTATGTTTAGAAATGATATTTAGGAATATTTATTAATGTTTTGATACATAATATACTAAATGTTTAGTTTAATTTTAAAATGATTATAATAAGACATATTTATTAAACAGTTTTTATATAATTCACATGATTATATATTTGAATTGTTAATTTATTTATTAATTATTCTATACATTATATATATATATATTGGAAAATTTTTATACATTATTTATGATATAAATGGACTCTGGGAGATAAAATCTCATATTTCATTCAAGGAACAATTCCACAAAATTTAGTTATCATATGCCTCCACCTCATGCTATAATAAAATTTTCTATAGTAAATTTAGATTGGAATATTTTTTTCATATTATATGTAACAAATATTTTTAATTTAATTCTCACATGAATCTTATGTCCCCATGGATATGGTCTTTGGGTCAGTTTTCATATATCCCAGATGACTTATGCCATGTCTATGTAGGCGAATGATGTTGGTAATCTATCTCAAAAATTTACTAATGTTTATATTATCAAATATCTCCTAAATCTATGAATATATATCCTATGATACATGTATATATGTATGAATATGTTTTTGGATATATTTTATTTGTACCACATATTTTGGTTTGAACACGTTAATTTTGAGGATAGAAGAGGAATTCCAAAACAAAATAGATCCAACGATTCTTACAAAAGAGGTATAAAACATTATAATATAATTATTAAGAAATAAATATGTATATTATATATATTAAATTGAAGATTATCTAAAAAGAAAACCCCTCAAATATGAAGTGTTAGATTCGTTCTATAGAATAATTTTTGAAGTCCTTAATTATCTAAGAGAGTAGGTCCTTCTTAGTGGTGTTCCACGGGATTAAATTTTTTAATGTAGATAGAACATAATGGGTGACACTAAATCATCATTGGGAAGGGTTTTCCATTGAAATGTGTTTCTGAGTTTTCTTTTCTTATAATATTTTTTCCCTTCAGTGACATATAAATGGGAACCCCTTAAGAATTATATCATAAGAATGATGTTGAGTTTATATGTATATTGGATTTGGATAAAATAATATCCTCTATATTATCCAAGAGTCACAATTGTTGTAAATGAGATGATTCCATACCCAAAAAATTATTAGAGTAAAACGTAAGTAGAATCCATAACTAGTAAAATATTGATCTTGTTTTAGAAAAAGAATGTGATGGAACACTAAAATAAAGTCAGGAATGATGTTTCAAATTATGTCTGATCACATAATTAAATTTTCTTGTTAAAAATATATAGAAATGATATTCACCCAATGATATGTACTTATTTCAGATTATTACTTTCCTTATTGATATTAAATTGAGATCACTAATATGTATTATGTAATAAAATAGATAAAATATTCTATATAGGGAAGAGAAATGTTGTTAAGGTGATGCATTTAGATCCACTAAATGTGAATGTTATTATAGACAATTTGGTCAATTATGACTCATGTTTCTTAAATAACGGATGTTTGTCACACATTTGTGGTGACAAACATATTCTAGAAGATAATGATGAATTTGGTAAATGGATAAGATGATCTTCATGTTAGTAATGGAGAATAGTTGATTCATTAGAAACTGATAATTATGTTATTGTTTTTTCATGTTCATGAATATTTAAATTAGAAATAATTTACTATGTTTATAAGGGATAATTTTTCTATAATCACCAAAAAATAAGTGTTCTTTGAATAGATTTTATACATTACTCAAAATGGAATTGGTTGATCATGTATATAGAATGAAGTATATTTAATTTCTAGAAGTTTATGACCAAAAAAATAGAAGTGTTCTTTATATACATATTTAGAATTTATTGCAAATATTGGTGTAAATAAAGTAAAATCATGTAACATAATAAAATCAAAGGTTCAGTAGTATTCATTTAGAACCCATGATATATTGGTTTATCATGTTAAATAATGATGACGTTAAATTCTCATGTTATGAGAACATATCCTACAATGTATCCATTGAGGGTTCTAATTATGAAAAATTGTTAAATTTTATAGAATTTGATATAGAAACATTTTACTAGACATGTATTGATCTTGGTGTATTCACATGATTGGGTAAGACCAACTGTTTACAAATGGGTTTTCATTAAAAACTAACATGGGTGGTAGAGTGTCTACCTATAATATGCACCTATTCAAAAATGGTTTATATAAAAATCATTTTATTGACTGTGGAGAAATATTTTCTCCATTAGAAATGATCATTACAATTAAAATAATATTTTCCATTATAGCGCATTATTATTGTAAGATATATAATATGGACATGAAATCATCTTTCCTTAATATGAATTTTTCAATGTCATATATATGATACAAATCAATGGTTTTGAAATAACAAATGATACTAATACGGTATACAAGATGCAATTTTCCATTTATAGACTAATGAAGGGTTATGAGACTAGGAATGTCATGTATAATTACGTAATCAAATAGTTTTCTTTTATTATGAATTTGATGGATTCCATGGAATACAAGTTGAATAGTGGTAGTGGCGTATAATTTCAAATTTTTTTGATGATGATATAATACATTGAAAATAAAAAATTGAAACACTTAATTCGGTGATGATGTGGTTTGTTATGTGATTATGGATGAATGAAATCTGTAATGTTGCCTAGATAATCTATATGATGAAATATATTGATCATACAAGTGAAATATTGATCATATTAAGGAAATATACATTGGAATGATGATTAAGAGATTTTCAATGGAGAACTCAATAAGGGGTCATTTCCATTGTTTCATGTAATAAATATTAAAATGATTTAGGATCCTTATAACGAATTATCAAGCATGGATAAAATTATTTTTGGAATATTTTATAGTGCCTATCATGTATTCTATATTTTGTACACAATCTAACATCACTCATGAACATATTTTAATATCATGATACCTAACAAGTCTTAGTGAAATATACTAAAATTCTATGTTGAATATACATATGTACATTCAAAATACTAAATATATATTATTAATATTTGGAGGAGTGGATTAATGTTATTCAAAATTTTATACATATGTTTGTATCCAAATCGATAATAATGATATGGTGTCTCAATATGGTTTCATGTTTTTTCAATAATAGTGGATAATTCATCAAAAAATATCCAAAAAATCAGCCATTGTGGACGCAAAAATATTAACCATGTGCATCATTTTATCCAATTCATTGAAGGAAACTATATTGATCATGAAGTTCATCACTGTACCTAGTTTGGTTCCTAGAATCGATGGAGAGATGATTCTAAACTATACAATAGTAGATTCATCATTGGGATCAAGGTACTCCAGTATCACCATTGGACATAAAATATCTTTTTCAAATACCATTTCATATAAGAGTTCATTGAGATATGTGATCCAATGATCTATAAGGTGCATACTGAAGAGAATTTGATAGATCAATTGACAAAACCATTACTGAAAAAAATATTGAGGGTCATATTCTGTTTACAGTTATATGATACATAAGTGACCGATACAATGTATTTAAAATTATTTATGATATTATAATAAATAAAATGTCTTTATATCATTCATTCATATATTTTTCCAATTTGTTCTACATAAATTGTCCAATGATAATATCCTATAAATTCAAAAAACTCTTAGTTGTACCTAATCATCATCACATAGTATTATATATTTACATGATATGTCATGAATATTTTGAATAATTTTAATAATAATTAAAAATTATTTAATAAAAGATATAAATAATAGATTCATGAGGTCATTGGAAGAGAATTTTTATGGGGACTGGAACACAAATTTATATATCATGGATTGTCATAAATTCATTAATATTGTTAAGGTTGTACGCTTGTTTGAATTCCTTCATACATGAGGTTATTGAGATACTTTCCCTGATAACTGTTGTAAATTATTACCATATATATGAATGTAAAAATATATACTCATAAAATATGTGGGTGGCTTGGTATGTTGTTATCAATGTCATTATTAGGAGTAATATGAAGACAATATTTTTCAACTTGTTTTAAAATTTTAAAAAAAGTGTCTCTTTATTGAATTAGACATATAAAATACATGACAATTTTCAATTGAGTGGAATATTATGCGATTAACTACTTTATTGAGGTTTATTTTATTCATTCATATATTAGTTTAATTACTTGTGATGTATGCATTGAATTGATAATTTATTTTGAATAATTAAAAAACCATTAGATGATTTATAATAGATTCAAACATTACTTATCTAGTGGTCATTCGATTTCATGGAAAAAGGGACTATATAGTCATGAATATTATGTATGTGATATATCAAATAGTGTATACATTTTTATAGATATATGAGTGTGTTTTATGGATATCATTTAATACACCAGATCCATTAGTGAGCTTGAGTTTCACTAATTATAAAAATTTTAATATATGTAGTTTGATCCTTTAAATATTTCTAGGAATATCACTGGATTTTCTAACCACATTGGTATTTTGTTTGGATGTCATTGGACCCCCTTATTAATATATTAAAAATATTAATATACATATATATAATCATGATCATGTATCTTTTTGGAAATAATTAGTCTCCCTACTGATCGAAAGATCATATTGGAAATATGAGACTGTGATTATTTCCTTAAAAAAGGGTTTACCCTAGGTGGAATATAAAGTTAGTCCTATAGATAATTAATTTGAGGGTAATAGTTGGATAGTGTGTTATGTAATTAACTCATTTATTTAATTTAATTTTTTTTAAATGAACCCTAAACTATTTCTATACTATATATATGTTGTGATAAAAAATCACTAGGGTTATCCACAAAACCCTTGGTGACTAGAGAGGAGGAGAGATATTTTGTTTGTTTTTTGGACTAGGAACATGGATTTACAATGAATGATCAAGGAGAATCATGATACTGATGAAGAATGATGTTGTATCATCTTATTATTCATTAGAAACACTTTATTCATTAGTGATCAATCAAAAATAATTAAGGTAATCTTATTTCCAAAATTTTCACACTTGTTTTCTATTTTTATAAGGGGTTTTCCTATCAGCTTACATTCCATCATTTTTTTTTCTTGCATGATCCCAAAATTGTAATTTGTGTTGTAAAACATGTTTATTCTTGTTGGTTGACATTATTATTCAACAAATCACTAATTAATGTAATAATTTATTGGGAATGTATCTACCAATTACAGTTTCTCCTTATTCTTATTCTATTCCTAAAAAACCATTGTATACTTTTTCATTGTCCCACGAGGTCACTATTCGACATTGTTGGGATAGATTCCACCATAATAAAAACCCATGGTTCATTGTAGATGCCTAAATGAGTGGGAGATTAATTTTTTTATTAAATCATGATGAAATGTGTGATTAAATTGTTGGAAACATGATTGAGGGGGGATCATGGGTTTTTTTCTATAGTAAGGTAATGTGGCCATGTGGTGTGAGGTAAAATATTTTCAAAAGTATTAGGGGGTCAAAAATAATTCCATTTCGGATGCATCATGTGCGTTCAATGCTAGATTCGATTTCCACATTGTCATTCATGGCGGAAGAGAGGTTTTTGTTTTTTGTGGGAGACACATTGAAAAAACATGAATTTTTGGAATATCTCTACATACATTATATATATTATGGTGCAAACACATCATGTAGTCCCCTGAATAATGAAACTAGGGTTTTAGGATGAGTTAAATATCACACATCATATATGGACCGTACACATTTGTGCGACCTGGTGATGGAAGCTCAACATGTACCCCAAATTATATAGGCATAGACAGGACCAAGTACACTTGAATATTGATTTACTTGAACCTGGTAAGGGTACCTGAAGATGGAAATTTTACACAAAAAATTGCTGAATTAACATAGCAGTGGTCAGAAAAAAATATATATCATGGGTATCCAAGGAATGCCTTGAATACCCTAACACACTGTCTCCTTTTTCCCGAGGACTCTTAACTTTTGTATCTCATTATTCAAGACTCGTATTTATGCTAGAGAGAATCCTATCCTGACCAATATTTTGCATAGGGAACAATCATATCCATAATTATGGAATTAGAGATATGGAATTTGGTTTTACATGTATTCATTTTTATTTCAGTAATTCATGTACTATATCATTGATTAGGTTGGATCCCCAGAGTGACATTTGGGTCGATACTCTTGTGTCTCGCCATGTAACAATTCCCTCAAACTCTTTATACAGATATATTTGGTAATCAACTATATTATAGTAGGGTGTAGTACCTCTATCTACATATTATAACTCCCTCAAGATCATGATCTAGTAGATAATGGTTATTCTACTATAGTTATTTATCCCTTAGATTTGGAGCATAATAGAAAAGATTGATACCCACCATTCAAATTATATTGAGGTTGCACTTGGTTCTATGTATCAGATATTGACCATTAAACCTATTAGTATACACATCATTCATATTATTCTATGTATTGGGAGATCCTTTTTCTATATTTACCATTTTTCTTATGATCATATCTGATGTTGGAATTTCATTACCCCCTTCCATTATTGGTTGATATGACTATTGTTATTTCTATTATAACCATTGTGGTTTTTATTAAATCCTATTATATATTTATATATAAATAATTTGTTCTTCATGTGATGTTCTTCCCCATGTACTATCATATGAAGATGATATTGGAAAGACTCCGAATTTCCATGTAATTTTTTAAATATATGGGAATTTTACAAGTTCATGAAAATTGACGGTGCGTGATTTCGAGGCCCTGTGTGCCCAGAATCAATTTATGATGTTTTGTTCAGGTACGTTCATTATATGTACGAGCGGGTTTTTCTAAATAATGAACTGGTTCATAGAATTGAAATATGATGGCACCGTTGAACTCACAATATCTGTATTCTCTTAAAGAGACATTCACCTCGACGATAGTAGGTTGAGGGCGAACATTAGTTTTTTGGTTTTCTTTGAAAGAATAAAAAAAAGAAAAGCGTGTGAACATTTTTTTTTAATTTGAAACACCCATGTGGGTGTTGGGAGGTGGGGTCCATCGGAACTAAACCTCCACATGGAAGTCGGAAGTGGGGACCACCAGACATTAACCTCCCATGAGAGGTTATGGTGGTGGTGACCACCACACCTTAACCTCCCAGGAGAGGTTATGGTGGTGGGGACCACCTGAGGCATAAAACTCTTGAACTCCCCTCTTAATGGGGGCGTAAACCTCTCAACCCCTCAATAATGTGGAGGAGCCTCTTGACTACCTCCACATTAATTAAGCCAACTCACCACATTATTTTTTTACAACCTAGTTAATTGTATTTCCCCCTTTTAAAATTAAGTTACAACATCGTTGCAGTTTAGGATGATTACTAATAAATGAACCATCATAAATTCTACAATACTAACACTCCTTATCCTCTCTCCTCTATATATGGAGCTTTGGAGGAGGATTTAGGATGGATTCTCTAAGTGATGAAGCAAGGGTAAAGTGAAGCGATACCCAACACATGGAGGATTATGCACTCCAATGAAGAACGCTCTGCCAACGAAGAACACTGACCGCCTTCGGGCTTCTTCCTCGGGACTTCTTCTAATGTGGGACGTCATCACATATGAGGAATCAGTGTCTGCCATTTTCCTAAGACGTCATCTTCTCCATCACTGACTTTGTCGATGAACAACCTGAGGTAGGGGTTTAATGGTATTTGTTTATCACTTCCCATGTTCTCCCCTTCTTTTTGTTGTGCGGGTTGTGAACAAACATTGCTGAAGATTATGGTTTGAAGTTTTTACTTTATGCTTCGTTAAATGTGAACTATTTGCTACCAATCTAAACGTGGAGGGTTCCGTCCAAACTAACATGGACCTACCCCACCACTGTTATTCTTTGTGTTTTCCTTTAGAATGAAGGAAGACGACGAAAGTGATGAAGGCAACGACACCGCCACCCACATTCCCCGCGACCCGCGGCCCCTGCCACCCACGGACCTCGTGACCCGCAGACCCATGAACCATGTCGACCCCATGGGGCTTTGGCCTCCTAGCCAAACTGAACGTCTGCGCCACGCCATGTTGTGCCACCCCAGGCCGAGCCCGCTATACGATGAGGCTCGTGCCACCTGCCGAGCGAGCCCCCCAGGCCGCACCGCCAGCCGGTCGCACCACCCGCCGGTGGAACTGGTCATGCCACCCACCGGCCTCCCAAGCCTCTTGTGCCTCTCATGGCGCCCTGAATTCCTGTGACCATCGCGGCCCCCCAACCACACCGGCCTTGCACCCCTTCCGAACTGGCCTCGCCGCGGCCCTCTGAGCTGCCCTGACCGCGAAGACTTTGTGACGACCTCCCAGATGAACCGGCCTCCTAGCGCCATCCAGAACGAGCTGCCCTCATGGTGACCTCTTGGATGAGCTGGCTCGAGCCGTTCCCACATGGCCCTTCGGACCGAAACGGCCGAGTACCTCCAGGCAGAGCCGCCTTCGCGGGGCCCTCTGGGTAGAGGCGCCCATGCGGCGTCCTCCGGGCCTAACTGCCCTCGCGGTCTACGGGGCTGAGTCGAACCTAATGGTCCGACCCACCGAACGGGACAGGATGGACCCAATAGGTAGGGCTGGGTCAAACCAAACTGGTTCGGTCCGACCGGGTCCGACTGGACTCGGGCCCACTAAGACCCTTTTTTAATTATTTTTCCCATAACCATGGCACCAGATGTCTGTTTGAAGAACCGTCAGCGACATTGTAAATCATGGAGCATGACAGTTCCATTGAGTATACCCCACTGGAGTTTGGGGTATAGTTTAGATACGGTCTGGATGGATCGTGCATGAATCCAACCGGGCCCCCAGGACTAAATGGCTAATAACTCACAGTCCATTTGTCCATTTGACGTGTCGTCTATTACGTTGAGACCCATATGACCTGGAGGTCCCTTTGAGATATTTCTTCAGGGTACTTCGTGATAGTTGGTGTATCGACTAGTAGCTAATGGAGGGGATCCTCCTGGAGACGAGCGAGCATAGTGCAGGTACCTAGTAGCTGGCTATGACTGGATGACTACTAACACTTTTCGACTCGGTGTGATCGGAACGGGCCCAATGGGGAAGGCCTTGGTGACACGACAGACCCATGGTGGGGGGCGCCTCTATGTGATGCATAAAAACCATGGTAATCAATAGGAGGAGTAACTCAACAGGCTATGAGGGGGAGTGCCTTCTTTGTGATGCGGCAGACCCATGGTACTCGATAGGAGGAGTACCTCAGCGAGTCATGACTTGATGGGACCAGTGGGGAGTGCCTTCTATGTGACCCTGCAGACCCACTGTGGGGAGCGCCTCTGTGTCATGCAGCCAACCCACATTACTGGATAGGAGGAGTACCTCAACAGGCTCAGTGGGGAGTGCCTTGGTGAATCAGAAGACCCACGATACTCGACAGGAGGAGTATCTAAGAAGTCGAGGTGTTTGAAAATGATATTGGGAATCTTACATGATACAACCCCTAGAATAAATCACGATGTGAGATGATTTAGTACCTTTGTGTTTTCTTCATGATTGAGAAGGATTACTTGATAACAACGGTATATGTATGGGCATATACCTAAGTAGGGTTATCTGTCGAATTCTTTCTTTTGGTTTATCCTTGGTAGATTTTCAAAGACCATGAGGGTCTCGAGGTCCCTACTGAGTATCATTATACTCACCCATGCACGGGCTATTCCTGTACCTTGTTGTTTTGGATGTAGATGACAGACCTCGCTGATCGAGGTTAAGAGTTCAAGGACTGGACGGTACCCTATTGTGGACCATACGACGAGTCTATACATGATGGACACGGATGGACATGGAGTGATGAGGAGGCGAGCTGTACCTACACATTAGGTAGGATATATAGTGGATGATCCTGCAGCTGATTTTCACCATTCAGCTATTTTTTCCTTTTCAGTTGTACTACTACATTCCAGTTGTGCTTGTATTCTAGACCCTTTTTACTTAATGTACTCACTTGTTTATTATACAGTTGAGTCGCTTTTGTATCTGGATGTGTGTTTGGTTGCATGTGTTTATAGGTTATAAAGGAAATTCCTTCCCAGTTTTAGGGAATACACCTTTTGTGCTAGTCGCCAGCCCCTAGCCAATGAACAACAGTATTGGGGTAGTCACATATGGGTCCCCGGGGTACAGGTCATGACAAATTGGTATTAGAGGAGTCTATTATGCCGTAAAACGTAGGACTCTGATATTTTCAATGAAGCAATAGTGGTAAGGGTAATAAGTGTGGTTTTTAGTTCAGGGAGTCTAGTGCTGCTGCGGTGGCCAAAGTAACAATACATCAGGACCCTGACTTCTGATTTTCAACTCAGTACATGAAAACACTGATTTCGTGTTTTTTTTCAAGAGTTTTCCTTGTGATTTCCTTATGTCATCTCACCAGTAAGCTAACCAGGTATAACATTAACCATGTCGCATCTGTTTCTTTTTAGGATTCCCCCACGCAGACAGCTAGTTGGTGTTTTGAGAGTTGCAAGCACTGACAGCCCACAGAGCAACGAGGCTCTAGTGCAGGGCCATCATTCAATGTTGGCACCTTTAGGTGGTGTACCAAAAGAACCACCACCCATTGGGTAACAGATACCACCAGCCACACTTGCATATGCTGCACACTGACTAAGCATGTTGCATCAGTTCCAGATAATGAGGTCTCTGATGTTTCGAGGTGATACATATTCCCATGTATCTAAGAGCGGTCTGGAGGCGATTTCTAGAGTTTTCTGAATAGTTGAGACAATAGTTGAGTAGATGGTGATATTAACTACTAGACTTCTCACTAATTGGCCATGAGGATGGTCCACATATTGTTGAGGCCTCGATACATGGACCATTTCCCGAGATAATACCTTTGGGTAGTTTGGCAGTTATATCACTGCCCGTTGGTCAGTAGATACGACTGGTAGTACTGGTAGAGGACACATGTAGTATTAGTGATTTACATGTGCTTCAGCATCAAATAACCCTCAGGTTCCAAGGAGAGCCCAACTCACATACGGCTAAGCCCTGTCTTGAGGAGGTGGCTGAGAGTTCCCTAGAGCTTCTACAGCTTTGGTAGGATGACATGTTAGTATATGACTATTCATCGAGGCGTACCAATTGTTCTTGGTAATCAATGAATACGATGCGATCAGTGCTTCAGGGCTCAAACTTGCGATCGGGGTGTGTTTAAGGACATATGATCCAGCATTATTCCTCTATGCATTCCTACTTATGTTAGGGTGCTAGAGAGAACCTTTTTGGTTGAATGTTCATTGGCTGAGCAGATACAACTACGAAATATTATTAGAGGGAAAGCAGGAAATTATCACCAATCTTAGAGACTTGAGAATGTAAAATGTTTCAAGAAGACTAAGTGTTAGGGATAGATGAATCTGCAGGGTAGAAGACATGGAAGCAGAGCTAGGAGTGTAGCATGAGGTGATGTACATCTCAACATGTTACAACCACCACAAAAATATGGTCCCCACCAGGCTCATGGATCTCATGGACAAGGAAAGGGAGTAGTTTCATGTGGTCAAGGAGTGTGTCCCATGGACTCGAGGAATGATTCATGGTAAGGTATCTGTCTACTACAATTTGCTGTATCAATAGCCATAGGTACCAATCATTAATTTCTTCATAAAATCTTGTCCCAAACATAGATTTTCTGGTTAAACCATTGACTTGACCCTCACATCTGGTGATATCTATGGGAGGACACTCGATAATCAAACAAACGTTGATGGTGTGATATAACCCTTGAGGTGAGAGTTTCAGTTGGAACCTCTCGGTGGCAACGTCGAGGCCTTACATTGTTAGATTCGGTATGACTGGACATCCACAGTTCATACTCAGGTTAACTGTATTAGGCAAAAAGGTTGTGGTTTCTCTACATGGTTGGAATGGAATTTTCCTTGGTCGATGACAAGGAAACACAGGCAGCACATGTTAAACTCATGCATAGGAGGGTACAACCGATCACTCCTGTGTCAACCAGACTTACCCTTGTGGTATCATGAGTTTTGAGTTTTTATTTTTTAGTTCCAAACAGAGTGGTAGAGCATGGGGGCATAATTACAATAGATGTTTCTAGGATTACCTTCCTGAAGGGAGAGGGTTGTCTTCTTTGGACGGTTACTTCCAGAGATTTTTTCTAGATTTCTCCAGAGTTGCTGCACCACTATCATCCTTGACAAAGAAGGGGAAACCCTTTGTGTGGTCGGAGAGATTCCATTATAGCTTTCAAGAGATGAGGATGAGGCTGAATAGTGCCCCCATATTGGGGATCCAGAGGTGTTAATCGGGTATGTTGTCTTCTGTGACGCATCAAGGACCGTGCTCGGATGTGTCCTGATGTAGGAGCGATCAGTGATCACAAATATTTCTTGATGGCAGAGAAAACATGAGCAGAACTACACTACCCATGACCTAGAGTTAGAAGAAGTGGTCTTCTCCTTGAATATGCTGCAGCACTATCTAATGGGTGAGCGTTTTATAGTGTACACTGATCACAAGAGTCTCAGGTATATATTCTTCCAGAAGGACCTGAACATGTGACAGTAACATTTGCTTGAGTTCCTCTAGGAATATAACTTCGAGATAGTCTATACTCCTATGAAAGGGAACGTTTTAGTAGATGTACTCAGCAGGAGATCTAGTATACTATTAGGAGAGGTGGCAGAGCAGGTGGCCATGTTGTAGATATCCTTTTTGGATAAAGATGTACCACATTTTATTCAGTATCTTTCAGTCACTCCCCCACTTTATCAGCGAGTCAGTGAGGCGCAACATGGGGATGCTGACTGTGAGGCACGACATGCTCAGATATCCACAGGGCAGGCACCTGATGGATTTTATGAAGGTGGGGACAACATCATCCTCTTCAGAGGATGTACCATGGTACTGGTGTCACTTTAGGAGGAAGTGTTTAGGGAGTTTTACACATTGCCTCTAGCGGTACATCCAGGAGTATCGAAGATGTACTAGAAGCTCCGACAACAACACTAGTGTCTAGGAATTAAGGAAGCAGTGGCCGAGTTTGTCTCTTAATGCCTCACTTTTCAGCAAATGAAGTCGGAGCATCAGGTACCAGCAGGCTTGGTTCGACCTTTAGAGGTCCGAGAGTGCAAGTGTAATGGGATATCCATGGACATCATGATTGGTCTTACTTGTACTTCTAGGAGTCATGACTCGATTTGTGTTATTGTCGACTGAATCATCATGTCGGGCCACTTACTACTGATTAGAGATTAGGGTTCGGTAGAGAGCATGGAACACCTCTACGTGTATAAGATTTTGAGGCTACATGGATTACCCTTGATGATCGTTTCCGATCGTGATGCACGATTTTATTCCCAGCTATGGAACAGGTTACAGGAAACATTCGGGACACAGCTTCGTTTGAGCACCACCTTACATCCTCTGATGGATGGTTAGACTGAGGAGACAATTCGGACCCTCATGGTCATGTTGCATTCTTGTTTCCTAAAAATCAGCCGTAGCTGGTATGGTCAAATTACATTGGTGTAGTTTTCATACAACAACAGCTATCACTACACCATTGGGATGAAATCATTTGAGGCATTGTACATGAGACCATGCAGATCACCTTTATGATAGACTTACCTGGGAGAGTCAACACTAGTGGGACAAGAATTGGTAAGGTCTACTATAGAGAAGGTGTAGATCATCCCAGAGTGGATGAAGATAGCACAGATCTAGAAGAAGTCATATGCTGACAGAAGACGGAGACATATGGAGTTTGAGGATGGTGACCACGTCTTTCTATGAGTCTCACCACGATGAGGTTTGTGAAGATTTGACCAAGGTGACAAGTTATCTCTAAGGTTCATTGGTCCTTTTTTAGGTATTGAGCATAGTTGTTGGGGTGGCTTACCGCTTATCTCTTCCACCTCAGTTTCACCGGGTGCATGTAATCATCCACATATCCCAGCTGAAGATATACATGCATAACCCTTATCACATCATCGACAATGGAATGATGGGCGTCGACGATGGGGAGAATTTTACAGTGGTTCCAGTTGAGATTGAGGATCGACCAGAGCGGGTCCTTCAGGGATGGTCGATACCTCTGGTGTGCATTCGCTGGCAGCATAGGAACTCTAGGATATCACAATGGAGTGGGAGGCTCTGATGCATGCTCAGTTCCCCCAATTGTTTACCTAGTTTTGAGTTGTGGCATACGGGGACCTACAGCTCTGAGGTGTAGAAAATGTTAAGACCCTTAATTTCCATGTAATTTTTTAAAATATATTAGAATTTTACGAGTCCGCGAAAATTGACGTGTGTGATTCCAATGCCCGGTGAGCCCGCAATAAATTTCTGAATTTTTTTTGGGTAATTCCAGTAAACATACAAGAAGGTTTTTCTAAATTTTAAACCGGTGCTTCAAATTGAAATATAAGGGCAGCGTTGAACTCACAACATCGGTATTCTCATAAAGAGACTTTCAACTTGACGACAGTTGGTTGGGGGTGAAATTTAGTTTTTGGGTTTTTTGATAAAGAATAAAATTAAAATAAAAGTGTCTAACACTTTTATTTTTATTTGCAACACCCATGTGGGTGTTGGGAGGTGGGGTCGACCATAACTGAACCTTCACGTTGAAGTGGGAAGTGGGGACCTCAAGACCTTATCCTCCCATGGGATGTTATAGTGGTGGGGACCACCACACCTTAACCTCCCATGAGAGGTTATAGAGGTGGGGACCACCCGAGGCCTAATCCTGTTGAACTCCCCTCTTAATGGGGGAGGAAACCTCTCAACCACTCATTAATTTGGAGGAGCCTCTTAACTTCCTCCGCATTAATTAAGAAAACTCACCACTTTAATTTTTTCCATCCTAGTTAATTGGATTTACCCCTTTTTAAATTATGTAACAACGTCGTTGGAATTTGGAAGGTTCCTAATAAATGAACCATCATAAATTCCAAGATCGTTACATACGTTCTCCCCTCTCCAATATATATGGAGCCTGAGAGGAGGACTTGGGACGGCTTCTCCATTCGATGAAGTATTGGTTAAGTGATGCGACTCCCAACACATGGAGGTTTACACTCTCCAATGAAGAACACTCCACCAATGAATAATGATGACCTCTCTTCGGGCTTCTTCCTCATGAATTCTTCCGATGTTAGGTTTCATCACCAATGATGAATCGACGTCCGTCTTTGTCAAAGGACGCCATCTTATCCCTCGCAAACTCCATCTATGAACAACCCAATGTAGGGGTTTAATTCTATTTGTTTATGACTTCCCATTTTCTCCCCTTTTTCCCTTGTGTGGGTTGGGAACAATCATTGCGGAAGATTATGGTTTGACGTTCATCGTTTATGCTTCATTCTATGTGAACCGTTTTCCACCACTGTAAAAAATGATGGTACGTGCCAAACTAACTTGTTCTGACCCCTCCTCCGTTCTTCTTTGTGTTGTTCTTCAGAATGAAGGAAGATGATGAAGGCGACAAAGGCAACTGGGTTGCCACTCGGCCGCCCCCGTGGCACTACGTCCTCCCTGCCGAACTGGTCTCGCGCGCCCCACTAACCCGCAGCGCCTCGGCTGAACCGCCCTTGTCACGGACCTCCGAGCCTTCCCAGTCACGCCAGCTTCGCGAAGCCCTCCTGGCCGAATCGGCCTCGCGATACCCTCCAGGACGAGCTGCCCTAAGCCACGCTCCCATGGCCATCCGGGCCAAACCACCCCCACGCCTCTGGGCCAAGTCGTCCTCGCAGCACCCTATTGGTCGAGCTACACACGCGGTGTCTTTCAGTGCTAACTTCCCTCGTGACTTACTGGGTTGGGCAGAATGGACCGGCTCGAATGCAATGGGCCAGGCCGGACCCAACGGGTGAGGCCGGGTTAGTCTAGGTCGGACTAGACCCGGGCCCACTACAGCCCTTTTTGAATTCCTTTGGCCATAACATTGGCACTGAACATTCGTTTGACAAACCATCAGTGGAACTATAAATCATGGAGGGTGACGGTCCCTTTGAGTATACCCCACTGGATTTTGGGGTATTTTTGGGATACAGACAGGTTGGATCGTGCACGAATCCCACTGGGCCCCTAGGACTAAATTGTTAATAACTCATAGACTAGACGTCCGTTTGACGCACCGTATTTTGTGTTGAGACCCCAATGAAATGGCGGTCCCTTTGAGATAAATATTCATTGTACTTCATGAAATTTAGTATATCGACCAGTAGCCCTTGGATAGGATCCTCCTAGACATGAGCGAGAATAGTGTAGGGACCTAGTAGTTGGCTGTGACTTGACAACTGTCGACACTTTTCGACTCGGTGTGACTTGAATGTGCCCAGTGGGGAGTGCCTTGGTGACACAGAAGATAAATGGTGGGGAGAACCTATGTGTGACACAGCACACTCACGATACTCAAAATGAGGTGTACCTCATCAGGTTACGATGGGGAGCGCCTTCTGTGTGACATGGCAGACCCATGGTACATGACAGGAGGAGTACCTCAGTGGGTCACTACTTGATGGGCCCAGTGGGGAGCACCTTCTATGTGATGAAGCATACCCACGATGGGGAACGCCTCTATGTGAAGTGGTAGACCCACAATACTCGACATGAGGAGTACCTCAACATGCTTAGTGGGGAGCGCCTTGGTGACGCGGTAGACCCACGGTACTCAACTGGAGGAGTATCGTTGTAGTCGAGGTGTTTGACGATGTGACTAGGGATGTTAGTTAATACTAACCCTAAAATAAATTCTGGTGTGAGTTGAGTCAGTACCTTTTTTTTTCCTCATGATTGAGATGGATTACTTGATATCATAGGTATATGTGTGGGCATATCCTAAGTAGGGTTATCTATTGAATTCTTACTTTTGGTTTATCCTTGGTGGATTTTGAGAGACCTTGAGGGTATTGGGGTCCCTACTGAGTATCATTATACTCACCATAGAAAGGGCTATGCCCACACCTCATTGTGTTGGATGCAGATGACGGATAGTGCGGATCGAGGCTGAGAGTACCAGGACTGGACGGTACCCAGAGGTGGACCATACGATAGGTCAGTACATGGTGGAGACAGACAGATGTGGAGTGTTGAGGAGGCGACTTGTGCATACCACTGAGGTAGGATCCATGGTGGTCAATACAAGATATTCTTTTCACCTTTCAGTTGTTTTTTCCTTTTCAGTTGTACTTGTACATTCTAGTTGGGCTTGTATTTTGGCCCCTTTTTACATATTGTCCTCACTTGTTTACTATAAATTTGACTCACTTTCTTATCTTGATGTGTATTTGGTTGCGTGTTTTTACAGGTTATAAAGTCAATTCCTTCCCAGTTTTATGGAATACGCCTTTGGTGCTAGTCTCCAGCCCCTAACTTGTGGAAGGAGGGCTAGGGAAGCCACAGAAAGGGCCTCGGGTGACGGGTCGTGATAGATATGAATATGAAAAGTGACATTGGTGGATCTGTTTTTGGTAGAGCATATCAGTTTTGATTGTTGACCCTATTCACGGGTTAGCATGCAAGATTACAAGTTGGGATATCATTAATAATTCTCAATTTATAATTATTCTCAGGTAGGCACATATTTTTTGTTTGTGAATGAATTTTTAATATTTATACAAATTATACTATATTTTCATACTTTGATGGTTATTAGAGGTTTTTTCATGTGTGGTTTCTACTCTAGATGTTTGGTCTTTTATGATGTCTCTATATTGAAACATGTAGATAGTTTTTTGTACTGTATAGTTATATAGAAAAAGGACCCCTATTTTTGTGATATGCCTTCTCGACACTATTTTCCATCCCATGTATTGTTGGAAGTGGGAATGGTGTTCCACACAAAGCTTAGCACTGGCATGGTAGCCCCCAGTGGGTTGGCTCAAGAGCGAGTGGTATCAATGTTTTTCATTCCCTTAGTTGGTGTTGGGAATGTCATGAGGTTTTGTGTAAGAACATAGGATAATGATGTAATAGTATATCAAGATTTTCACTTAGGATAGGAAACCATGTGATGGTCAATTGATAGATGCATCCATACACAAGGAATCTAAATACAAGATTTTCAATTGGGTACATTGAGGAATAATATGCAGAGAACCAATTCTACATGCATCATATAGGATTTGATCTTATTAATATAAAGACCCAATTGAGTCAACTCCCCATATACACCCATATGACCAGGGTATCTATTATTAGAATTTCATGATGCCTCTATGATGATGGACATCTAGGGTATAGATACATGATCAATAAAGTGATTAGTCGAGCGATGATTCCTTATTTCTAGTACCCACTCCTCAGTTGTTCCCTCAAGGATGTAAAAGAATAGTGATATAACCAATTGAGCTATGAATTGATAAATTTCTGGTGGTTTTAGTGGATGATTATTTGCATGCTGGATAGATTATAAATCTAGTTGGAAAGGAATACTGCACTCATAGGTGTAGCACATTATTCATGTTAAAATGATAGAGACCATTGATGTATTATAGAGAGCCCCACCATTAGGTAATGGAGGATTTGATCAATGAGGTGGTATTTCGTTTTAGACTTTTTCGGACCCTGGATGATCAGATAATTGTACTTACAATCTGTCTTCTTCCTAGAGCAGATGGGCACTGTTGGATTCTAATTATCTAGCCTCCTGATGAGTTTAAATTCATATATTTTTACTTTCAGTGGATCTTCTATGATTCTTATTAACCGTTGAGCTTAAAGTCTGTAAGGAGGTTATTTATGTGTAGTAGTGTTATATGGAAATACTATGTATGCTGTGTAGTTTACTAACATTCCTCATTACTATCTTAATATGGTTCATAATGAATACTTATGGGTATGGAAGATCATGTAGGGCCTTCTCAAATACTTTTGATATAGCTTGGTCTCCATTTGTATTCCCATATATCATGGTGTGAAAGTGTTAGATCTGGTTATACAAAGATTTCTAGAAGAGGGATGTCAATATTCTAGATAAAATAGTGGAACATAGTGGGTTGACTCTTCTAGAATAACTAGAAGGCAATAGTAATTTGGATTGTGGAACAAGAGTAATAGTCATGTCGGAACTGAGACCTGGGGATATGCATCATAGGGTCTGCATAAAGGGTCTTCTTATCCTAGAGAGGGGTGGTGATATGATTTTAATAGGAGAGGTCATATGGATCTTGTTTCTCATACTCAACATGATGAGGATTATAGACTGGAAGTTGACGAACCTCCCTGATAAAGGAATCACTATGATTATGGATCTCCTAGATGTGGTTTGGGTGGACCCAAGGGATGTTGTGCTGATAGCGGAGTTAGTGGATTTATGGATGAAGGATATGTTCTTAGAGGAAGATGTTTTGAGCATTGTCCATAATCACCCCTTGGAGGCCCATGATAAAATAAATGGGATTGTTGTTAAGGGAATGTGTAGTTGTAGGATATGGAGGGATATGATTAGGTTTCTCATGAGATAATTCGAGGTACGATCTATGTCATTTATTCTCTATCACCACTACTTGTAGAAAAAGATGTGAGTCATTACATTATCTCCTTATCCCATATTAAAGATATAAGGGTGCAATTTGAGTGTATATCCTAAAATATATGGGCATAGGTTCCAATAGTGATATATTATTTTATATGTCACAATTGATGGTAGTGTGAGTTGGTTCTTAGTGGAGAGATATTCCAATTGGACTTCATGGTCATCGTGATGAATCCTTATAACATCATATTAAATATAGAATCAATTTCCATAGTGTGTTCCCAGATATAATGAAATAATTGGAGAGTAAGATTCCATAGTATATATGGGATTCAATTCTCCTTTTTGGGAGATAGGGATATTAGTATTGAGAGGATACGTCTTGTGAATTTTTTTTTGAAGCCAATCTCCCTTAAGATAGTGAGTATATCACTTGTTGTAGTATGGTCTTTATGAATATGTATTCCAATGATTGTAGAGGGTTATATTGATTTCTTCCCTAAATATTTTCTTGAACTATATATGAAGTAAGAGATTTGATTCTATACCAATATGCACCACATGTCAACATTTAAATATTCTTTTTCAATGAAAATGGATAACAATAAGATTTTGGAGATGTGGGTGTATTATGATAACCTTCAAGAAAATTGTATTATCAAACCTAGTGTGTCCCACCGGGTGACTCTTGTTTGTTCATGAAGAAGGAGGATTGGGGTTTGAGCCTTTGTGTTTATTATCATCACCTGAATCTTGTAATGATAATGAAAAAATGCGCATTTCTGAGGATTGATGATTTTTTGATCTGTTTACTGGTGGGAATTGGTTTTCAAATATCAATCTCATGTATGAAACTCCTTAGGTGAGGGTTTGGAATGTTGATATTTTATATATGCTACTCTGATGTCACTATAGATGCTATGAGTTCATGATGATTCCTTTTGGTGTGACAAATTACCCATCTATGATCACATATTATTTCAATCATATCTTCTATACATACTTATACTCGTCCATATTTGCATTCATTGATGAATGTTTCATATAATAACTGAGATAAGAGTTGAAAACATATCATTTTAGGTTGCTCATATACTTTCTATGGGAGCACCGACATTATAGTAATCATTACATGCATTATTTTTGGATCAGTGAGGTTTAGATAATTGGGAATTTCATCTCTGGTCATGACTTTTCTATGGATTGAGTGAAGATTTATTTGGTTCTTTCTTGGGAACCATGTAAGAGTCTTTTATAGGTGTGTATTTTTCATGCATTCTTGGGGAACTAATGAGTTTTATGGTTGAATTTTCTATGGTATCATCCCCTTTGACTTCCCTAATGTAGAAATGGAATATTTTGTCCTTGATAGATATGTTTCAGAGACCATTTGATGAGATGAGGAATAGGTTAACTAGTTATCTAATTTTGAGGCTATGAATAGACGGTGTTGAGTACATTATGTTTTTCAATTCCTTTGGAGGAGGTCACGTCTATGGGTTGATGAAAACGTATTCAAAAATCACTTATGTGTTGAGGTAGTTGAGTACCAATGGGTAAAATTAAACAACACAAGACATAGAGTTGGAAGTGGTATTATTGTCCCTAATGATGTGGTGGCATTAACTTCTAGTTGAATGTTTCATTGTTTACTGAGAACACTATAGTCTAAAGTATATCTTCAGAAGGAAATATATCATCATGAGACTAAGGAATTGGTTGGGGTCCCTATAAGATAATTACTTAAAAATAATTTATACTCCAGGGAAGGGAAACATGGTGGTAGGCAACCATAGAGGGAAATCCAATTCTCAATTGGTGAAGGATGTATTATACATGTTTGGTTTGTTCCAACTAATCCTAGGGAGGAGGGGGTGTAAATTATATTTAATTGATGGTATAAACTCTAAAACTTCCTCATCATGTGATAAATATGTATTGAGTAAATTTTAATTGTGTGTTTTTTGTGACCATATACCATTAGGATAATCACTCTATGGATTTTATGAAAGATGGGAACATATTAACATTATCAAGGGAAGGGTGGTTGATCGGATAAAATTGTGTGAGGAGTTGATACCATAGGTTTATAAATCCACCTTATAAATACATCCCAATTTCAAAAAAAAATATTTAAGTATTGTTAATAGTAAAATTTCTAGGTTCTCAAGAGGTATAGAATTGCTGATTTTTTTTTTGATTTTTCAAATGTTAGATGGTAATATCTGAACATCAGGCTTCTTTTAGTCTAACCCATGATCATGAGATACCATAATAGAATTGGGAAATCATATTGATGGATTTTATAATGGGAATCTATAGATATGAATAGTCCATGATTCTATCATGGTTATTATTGACGTACTTACCAAGATAGTTCACTTTCATTCACATAGAAAGAAGATTATGGTTGTGAATTTAGGTAAATTTTACATATGGGAGATCACCCATATTTATGGGGTACAGAAAAAAATAATCTTTATCCATGATTCTCGGTTCGAATCGTGGCATTGGAGGGCTATGTTGGAGGATTTTAGGATGTAGTTATAGATGAGCATGGCGTTTGACCCCCAGACTTTTTGGTTGACCAAATGGACTATGCATGTGTATGAGGATATGTTGAGATCCTATCTATTGGAATTTTGTCGAATATAGAAGGTTCATTTTCAGTTGGTGTGGTTAATTGTAATAATAACTATCACTCAACAATTTTGATGGAACCATTCAATTAATAGTATATAAGACACTACATGAAACCATTGTTTTTCACAGAGATTGATGAGACACCCCTTGTTGGGATTGTCCTAGTGTATGCAATGACGGAGATTTATTTGTGAATCAAATGTACATGTGGACACCATAGAGAAGAAAGAAACCTTATAGAAATTGATTTCATATGAAATTGAATATTGATCAGTGATTCCATCATTTCCTAACAGCATCACCATAAAATGGATTATAATGATTTGACCAACGTGGAATGCTATTCTAACAGTTTATTAGGCCTTTTGATATCCTATAGAGGGTTATAGGATCCTTAAAACTAGGAAATACCCCTAGAGTCAAAATGTGTGCATGAAGTATTAATTGTTTTGTAGAAGAAGAGATATGTTCATGGACTGATGCACATTATTTTCATGGAAGAGTTGGGCATCGAGGATATAGGAACCACCTTAGAGTACCCAGTGGTGATTGATGATTGGCAGGAGATGATAAAATGTGGATGAACCATTCCACTTTATTGGTTAATTTTCATCATAGGAACATGGAGGATAGATTATAGGAGAATGATATTTAGATTCATACCAAGTACCCCTACCATTTTGTGTTTCTAGTGCTTTTATGGGTGAAATTACCTGAATGAGGGAAGAATGTAATGTCGTTGATTTTTGTTTTCTGATCCTCCCAGTATTTTCACTTGTAACTCTCTATTTTCCCTTAGAGTAGGAATTCTGTTTGTATCTCATAAGACCCAAAAATTACAATATTTAAAATATTAATGTATAAAATATAATGCACAAATTTATTTTTATAATAACTTTGGTAACCATTGATCAGGAACATAGAGAAGAAGTGAGTGTCCATAGATGTTTCTGAAACCCATGGTTTACCCTTAGCACATATTAGTGATGGTATGAATTGAGAATTCAGGTGAGGGAGACCATTTTAATTTGTGTTATGTAATTAGTTAATTATCTTACATAATTTTAAAAAATGAACCAAAAAATATTTCTCATCTATATATTAACCACTATTAAAAATAACTAGGATTTTCTGTACAACCATGTGAGATGTGAGAGGATGAGAGCGTTTATTCGATGGTGAAAATCCCTGAAAATTTATTAACGATGAATGGTCAAGGAGAATCACGGGATAGATGATGAACATAGTGGGGTCATATTATTATTTTATTGTGGAGACACTCTTCTTTCGTGATTGATCCTAAATCAAGGTAGGGAACATTATTTCTAGGAATTTCAACCTTTTTAATTTGAAAAGAATTGATTTTCTAGTCCAAATATTTTATGGAATTTGTAATTTCTTGCCTAATCCCTAAATTGTTAATGTTTTCTACGAACATATATATTTATATTTGTGGCCACTGTTATTCATCCTCACCAATATTTATATTTACATTCATTGAGAAATCATCATCGAAAAAAATTCACATTGTTTTGGTTATTTTCATTGAAAATTCTTCACATATTTAGTAGTAAGCCCACATGGTCTCAATTCAACATTGTGAGGGAAAATTTGTGTGATCAAATGCCCAAATTCAGGGATGATGTGGCAATGAGTTGAAGAAATGGTATTTGTTATTAGATTCTAATTTGATGTTGGATTTGGATGTTGGAATTACACAATGGAGTACATGTTGAGGGTCTTCTTCCATTGGTGTGGCTATGTGGAGGCATGGTGTGTCATGCATGATTCACATGTGGTATTGATGGTCAAAATCATGCCAATGGTGGTGGATTGTGCTCAGTTAAACCAACACCTGAGTTCCTCAGTGTGATTCTTAGTGGAAGTTAAGACAATGTAGCGTGGGTGAGATGCATTTAACCAACTACGAGTCTTATAAAATATTGACATAAAAAAACATGTACCATTGAGAACAAAAACTATTTAGTGTTTGGATTTGGTTGTTAGGGTTTATAGTGGAGTAAAATATCATACACCCCGTATGAACCATACATATCATGTGACCTTGTGCTGGTGGATTGGTGTATACCGTAGAATTACACAAACACACAACTGGCCTGGTATACAGGCATGACATCAATACATAATCAAAATCATGTACTTAGAAATAAATGTTGTCCTCATGCATGACAATTGTACACTAGCACAACCAGACTAAACATGCATGGGTTAATGTACAAGTGCATGGGCTGAATGACCCATGCATACCTGATGTATTGAAGAATTATCTGTATAACATATAAACATTACATACCACTACTAAAAAATGGACTGTTATAAATGATTGCCTTTACCAGTTCTAGTTAATAACACTGATAAAATTTATATTTTGTAAGTGCTGATAAAAGGTTCCATATATAATTATCTTTTTAGGAGTGATAATTGTAAACATTATTCTACACTTTTCTATTGCTATGATAAAAGATACCCTTTATCAATGCATTGTTATTGGAACTAATAAAGGGCCCAAATAAACTCTAATAATTAAGAATATAAAAAAATAAATAAATTAATAAAATAGTTAAAAAAATTATTAAATAAATAATTAATCATAAAAAGGAATAAATTTAATATAATTATATATAAAATAAAAATATCAAATGATAGTATATATTAAATATATATAAATGTACAATTAATAAAAATAAATAATTAAATAATTAAATAATAAATATAAGTAATTTACGAAAAATATTAATCATTTTATTTATTAACTAATTATTAATAAAAAAGAATAAATTTAATATTCATATATAAATATATTATAATTATTAATAAATATTATTGAATAAAAATAGATATATAAAATTAATAAATTCTTTTAATTAAAATAAAAAATAAAAAATGAATACATTATAATAAATAAACCAAATATTATAAATGAATAAATTGCAAAATTATTAAAAAAATTATTACTGAAATAATTGTTAATAAAAAATAATTTTAATGTATATATATATATTAATTACAAATAGTAATAAATAATATATGTTAAATACATATATATACAATGAATAAAACGTAATAATTAAAAAGATATTAATAACTAATTTGTTTGTAATGACATTTATCAAAAGTTATTCACCCATACATTTAATATTAAGATAAATTCATATATATATCTATATATATGTTTATATAAATGTATATAATATTTCCTAGAAAATAGATAATATAAAACAAAATCTTATTTGTTAAATTAAATAAGTCATATATTTTGTGAAAATTGTATATAATAATAAATTAATATTTATTTGAAATACTAACTAATTTCTTCCATTAAGGAACATAATTGAATGTTGATTGAATTTTAAATTTAACATATATCAACATTTTGTTACATTTATTCCTCATATATAAACGAAATTAATTCATTTATAAATACAACACACACGCACAAATATTTTCGAAATTAATGAAATCTTATATAGAAACACGCACCAAATATTTATGTAATTTATTCAGAATTTATTTTTCATTTTATAATTTCATTATAATGTGATATGTTTAATATATTATATTTTAATGTGTAGTTTTTTTATTTTTAATATTTTTACTATTAGGGATTATTTATTCATTGGTAATATTTTCATTAATTTTTTTGGAAATTTAATAATTTTCTATTATTTATATTCAATGCATTATAATATTCAAAAAGAATTCATATTTTTAAAAATATATATCCATATTTTTTTAATAATTAATATTTAATAAATAAAACTTATCCATTTTTTAAATTGTTAATGTGTACTCATTTTTAATTATTTAATATCACTCATTTTTTAGATTCATGCTTTTAAGATTATATAATCATATCTATTGTTAAAAATATATTTGTAAATAAAATTTTATAAATAAAAATATTTAGAAATGTATATATACTAACTTCCCAAATTTAAATATTTTTATTTGTAGATAAATGTATATATATTTTTTAAAAATTATATATATATTTATAAATAATTAATTATAAATATATAAAAAATTATACTAATAATCAATATATTGTCAATATTTGTATTTATTTGTTGAATATATATATATATATGGATATATAAATATCATTATATGAATCGATTAAATTATATAATTATATAAATTTTATTTTTTTAAAACTTATTTATATATTTGAAAAATAAATAATTATATTTGTAAATAAATATAAACTTATAATAAATATATTTAAAAAAAATATTCAATTTAAAATATTAATATTAATATTAATACAAATATTTTTGGTTAAATAAATAAATATATATAATTATATAACTATATATTTTACTATAAAATTATTATAAATAAATTTAAATATATAATATATTTACTATATTTTTATTTATTTATATTAATTATAAATATACGAATGAAATATATAATGATATAATTATATTAATATTTAAATTTATATAATAATAAATATACTTACAAATATATTTATAAATGAATATTTACTGTATTTATAAATATATATATTTATAAGTATAAATAAAAAATATTTTTTGTAAATTTTTTTATATAAATATATATGAATATAATTATAAAATTTAAATAAATATATATATTTTATATAAATGTATTAAAAAATTATTCTATTTACGATTAAAATTATAAAACATTTATGATCACTAATATATCTTCACTACTAAAGGCGTCTGTTTTCAGAGCTTATTTACAACTAGTAAAGATGAAGACTATCAACACTAACAAAGAACTAATAAAAGTTATCATTATCATCTTCCAACCATTATGGCTCATAAAGATGTATTTTATCAACACATTTGTATCAATGATAATGATCTATCATTATTAGTGCATATTAATTTAACACTAATAATGTTACTTTTATTACTTCTTTTTTTCAGTGAATTTATTATTGTATCCATGATCTACTAAAAACAACCCTAACCATGAATGATTCACTCATGATTCATAGGTTATTGTGGAAATACACTCTTTCCAGCACTCCTCCTCAACCATACTTATCATTGAATGTTCTCCATGGGTTTTTATCATAGTTCTGATTTTTTCAAACATCCAAGGTTTGTAATATTTGATAATTTTTTGGGATTATGGTTTTTGTGTATGATTATTTGATGAATGGGTATTAAAAATCATGTGTATTTAGCAATAAATTGTTGTATAAGGTAAGGTTAAGTGGTTCTATTATTGAATTAATGATTATTTAGTGAATTTCAAGATAACTATTGTATGTTCAGTTTTCATTAATGATTATTTTACCAGTGCTATATTTGAGGAATTTTTCCTTATTTAATGGGTATCTTGTAAATCATGTAATGTTTTTTCATTAAATTTTATGTATGTGTGCTCCACTTATTAAACGTCATACAGTATATAAAATATATTTAATTTAAAAATAAATTTACATATTATTAATTAATGTTTTTTTCATGCATTGTGAAAGAGAATTTTATTGTGTAATGATTTTGGTTTTCAATATTGTATATCGGTAATATATATTCAAATGACCATCTTCGGAATATTTCGATTATGTTGATGGTGTAATATCAGTGTACATGAAATTTGATTATAATTCAGTTTGAATTACATGATAATAATATAAAATTTTTTAGAGATATCCATCATTTATATTCTGTTATTGTCACGACCCGTCCTCGGGGCCCGTGCCGTGACTACCCCAAGCCCGCCTTCCATAGGCCAGGGGCTGGCGACTAGCACCAAGGCGTAAATCCCAGAAAAAGGGAAGGCATTGCCTTTGAAAAGTAAACAAGCACCACTGAGTAAGCAAGCAGAAAGGTAAACACTAAGTAAAAACTGTAACAAGCTGTGCGGGAAGTAAAAAGGGGTCGTAAATACAAGCCCAACTGTAAAGTACAACTGAAGGAAAAACATCAACTGAAAAGGAAAGCCGCAGCATCGAGCCATCGTCTGGAAGTCCCACCTGAAGGGTGGGTACAGATAGCCTCCACTGATCCTCGGGTCCACCTTACCGCTCCAAGTACGTCTCGCCCAGTGGTCCACCTCCAGTTACCGTCCTGCTCCGCAAGCCTCCACTACGATCAGCACTATCGGTCGTCGGCAACCAACACAACGAAGTGCGGGCAAAGCCCGTGCCGGGGTGAGTATAAGCTACTCTGTAGGGACCCAGAGACCCCCAAAGGTCTCCCGAAATCCACAAAGGATAAACCACAAAGGAAAGATGCAATCATGAGGTAACAACCGACACTACTTAGTTATATGCCCATACATATACCTAAGTCATCAACTCCCGTTCGGCACCAACATCCGAGCCCAAGAAGAACCCAGTCCACACAGGAAAGAAAAACGTAAATCCACATAGGATAGCACAACACAATCCACAAAGGAGAGTAAACAGTAAATCCACACAGGATAGTTCAACACAATCCACAAAGGAGAGCAACACAAGATTCAGCTCACACTCGTACTTCTTCGTATGACGTTAGAGATGATCAGATGTATCCATTGATTCATCTAAGTCGTCGAACCCACAATGGATCTGTAGGTACTAACCCTGGAAATGAACCACACAGGAACGATCATGAAGTTGAACCCAAAGCTATTGGGTAACTCCTTCTCCATCAAGTAAAGTGGTTATGCCGCTATGACCAAACGCTTCCCTCTTACCTTGGACAGCTATAGTACTCCACCTATCGGGTACTGTGGGCCTGCTGCTACAACCAAGTGCTCCCCCATGCCACTACAACCAAGCGCTCCTCCGTCGTGGGTCTGCCGCAACAACCAAGCGCTCCTCCGTCGTGGGTCTGCCGCTACAACCAAGCGCTGCCCTATGCCGCTACAACCAAGCGTACCTCTGTCGTGGGTCTGCCGCTACAACCAAGAACTACCCTGTGTCGCTACAACTATGCGCACCTCTGTCGTGGGTCTAGCGCTACAACCATGCGCTCTTCTGTGCTGCTACAACCAAGCGCACCTCTTTCGTGGGTCTGCCGCTACAACCAAGCGCTCCCATGTGCCGCTACAACCAAGTGCTCCTCTATCGTGGGTCTGCCGCTACAACCAAGCGCTCCCCTGTGCCGCTATCCATAACTCACTGAGTCGTTCGATCAATAATCATCATGTATCAACCGGCTCTAGGGTTTCCGCACACAGCATGCTCGTTCTGGGAGGGCCCACTCTATGAGCTAAGAGGTCGATGCATCAACTGACATGTAGTCCAGAGTTGATGTACCCCAAAATGTACCGTAGTTGTCACTGCCGAAAACACGGAGGATTCCCGTACTGTTTTCATCATCGTCGCAGTCGAATCCACTGAGGATCTCTGTATAGTCGTCGTTGTCGAAGTCACAGTAGCAGTCGGAGTCATAGCTCTAGGGTTCCTGCACACAGCAAGTTCATTCGGGAGGGTCCGCTCCACGAGCCGAGAGGCTGATACCTCAACTGACTCAAAGTACAGAGATGATGTATCCAAAATTTCCGTATCGTCAAAAGGAACTCAACGTCACAGACGGCGCGTCAATCAGACGCCCGGTCTGAGAGTTATTGGCTTTTTCGTCCTCGGGGTCCGGTTGGTTTTTAAGGTAAAACCAACCCGACCATTCTCCACCTGCATCCAAATCTTGGGTGGAGTGAGCTAAAAGATTTGTCTCACTAAGAGAAATATAACAATGTTGACGACACGTCAATCGGACATCCGAAGATCAAGATATGAGCTTTTCCACTCTGAGGGCCCGGTTGGTCTCGTGTACAAACCATCCCGGCCGAACCCAAAGTATTTTGAAACCTTGAGTGTAATATACCGAAATGACCGTCTCGATCCAAGGATAGAATTTTTTCTGACGGCGCGTTGTTCGGAGGCCCGTAACTCATGTTATGGGCAAAAGACCGAAAACGGTCCGAAGACGGGGGTCTGGGCCCGGGCTGACCCAGCCCGACCCCCCCAGGGTCGGCCGAACCGGGTCGACCCGCCCCGGTCCTGCCCGGCCGGACTCGGTCCCGCCCGGCCAGCCGGTCCGGCTCAGCTCGGCCGAGCGGCCGAGCAGCACGGATGTCGCGGGGCGCTGCCCCCCGCGGGTTGGAGGTGCCACGGCCCCGCGTGGGGCCACGCTGGATCAGCAGATGTGGTATGTCGCCGCGTCCCGTGCGTGCGATCCGGACCCGCGTGGCCGCGGGTCCGCTGGCCGCCACCGCCGCGGCTTCAGCCGCGGCGGCCCAGTTTGGCGGCGCGCCGGGGCGCCGCCGGTAGCTTCCGCGGGCCACCGGAGTTGCTCCGGTGGTCCGTTTTCCTTCCTGTCAGCGCCGCTGTTCCTCCTGGGTTCCGTTCTTCACTACGGGATCATCAAATCACCCTTGCGTCACATTTTTACGTCTCCCGCCAAATCCGCACAATGACGAAGAACGACGGAGGGTTGTCGGGCCGTGTTTGTTTGGCCCGCACCCTCCGCGTTAGGCGTTAACAAACGGGAGAAAATTCAACACATCGAACAACAATTTTAATAAATTAAAATTGTTCTTTAAGAAACCAGGTTCTTTATTTTTAAAGAAATGATCACGGGAATATAAATAAATTATATCACAACAAACCCCTACCTCTTCAAGTTGTCGCATGCACGTTCTTCGTGGAATTGATCACCACGGAAGGAGGCGATTGTCTTGTTGCGGAAGGGCATCGCGTTGTCGCGGAAGGGCGTCGCGTCGTTGCGGAATACGGTGCGCGTCGACAAACTCCGAGGTTCAAGAACATATAGATTTAATTAATAATAATCAAATCCATATTGTTGTTTTAAACCACAAAGAAATTTAACGAACCGCAATCTCTCACCTCAACGGATGATCGGAGATTTTGTTGCGGATTATGAAACGTCGCCGAAGAACGTCGTGAGAGAGGAATCTTCGGCATCGCGGCACACGGCGTCGCGTCGTCGATTTCCATAGGTTCGGCGTTCTTCGTGTTCTTTGCATTCTTCACGTTCAATGCCTTCTTCAAGTTTTTTCGCATTCTTCGCGAAGGACGATGAAGAACTTGAGGTTTCTTCCAATCCTCTCAACGAACAAGAATTAAGGAGAACGAGTGTTGGTCTTATTTTATTAACATGCCAACAAACGAGAAAGAGGTAAGTAACGACCCATTAATTCCTAGAATTAATTCAACGAAGAAAACCGCCCAATTAATTGGTGCGTTACGAAATTAAGAAAACGCGTCAGTTGACTTTCATAATGACGGGTTTTCGCAGGTGCGTTACTTAGCGGAAAAGAAATAGTGGGGCTCATGCGGGCCCCACCCCACAAATATCCCACCAAGTTGGTAGGATATTTTGGATTGCACCCTATCCGTTTCAACTGAACTTAAACAGCTTAAAGTGGTCTTTAAGTTGCTTTAAGCGAAATAAAAATAAAATTGTCGCACAAATTTATTTTATTTCATAACTTAAAACCCAAAAAATTAAAAAACACAACCGAGCAAATGCAACTCCGGAAGGGGCGTTTCTAAGAAAATACTGGCGCTGTGATTCCATCGGTGCCCTCGGAATTCGATTGTGGGCACCGGTTCAAAAGTTAGAAAAACCCGCTCGTCCGTTCACTGAACGTACCCGAGCCAAACTTCGGAAAATGTTTCGGGAACACCGATCCTCGGAATCAGGTGCCTTCAGAAGCTTCGTTCTTGTAAAATTTCAAGGAAAATTAAGAAAAAAATTTCCTTGAAATTTATGGGTCTTTACATTACTCCCACCATAGGGCTTTACGTCCCCATAAAGCATCACCACAAACTTAGGGATACAAAGGTGGTACTGAGCATGCATCTGAGCCTCCCGCTTCCAAGTGCTCTCCAGGAGGTTCCCGAGCTTCCATCTAAAGCGCACCAGAGGAATCGATCGTCCACATAGGACCCACTCCTATCGATCCTCGATCTATACTGGGACCTCCGCCAAAGTCGCCCCATCATTAAAGACCAGCTCCCCATAGTCAATGATTTGCGTCGGGTCATGCACGTATCTCCTCTACTGAGATACGTGGAAGACGTCGTGCACCCGGCGCAACTGTGGTGGTAGAGCCAGGCGATAAGCCACATCGCCAGTCCTGCTGAGGACCTGGAATGGTCCAATGAAGCGTGGAGACATCTTTTCGCCTCGGCCAAAACTCCATAATCCACGTCGAGGTGATACCCGCAAGAAGACGTGGTCGCCATCCTCGAACTCTAGTGACCTCCGCCTCCTGACGGCAAAAGACTTCTGTCAGCTCTGAGCTGTCCTCATCCGCTCCCGGATGACTAGGACCTTCTCAGGTCCCACAAGAGCTGCTAAGATTTCTTCTTTTCCGATAAGAGAAATATGGTCTCAACCCTTGGATGAACCACTTCCTTGCCTAATACCATCAATCCCAACATGGATGGTACTAATCCATACCAAGGATGACGTCGTAAAGCCTCGATGCTACTACCAAGAGATCCAACTGTTACTATCGCCTCCAAGGGTTGAGTCACACTGTCGGCATCAGTGTGTGGTAACTGGGTCTCCTCCAGTAAATGTCTCACAAGTGAGGGTCAAGTCAAAATTCTAACTGGAACCTCTTAGTAACAAAAAAAAGAGTACATGAATGAAAACATCACAATGGTAAGCGTCTTTTACTATTGTAGCTCATAATATGAAGACACTACACAACAACAACAACGAACTAGAAGTACAAAAGAAGGAACCACTAGTTCCACTCCTTTCCATCTGCTAACAGAGCTCCATGATCGAAGGCCTCAACTACCTAAAGCTGAGCTCTCGCATGTCCACCAACTCCCTGCGATCGGGGTGGACCTCCTGGTGGTGGTGGTGGCAACACCCCGAAGCATCGTCCACCTCCAGCTGCATGGCCAGCTCCCCTGCCATGGCCGCCTGCTCCTTGCAGCCCGTCCTGATCGAACCTCTGCCTCTGCCTGGGGGGTCCTTCGTTCATCTGCTGGTCATCCGTATGGAGGGTCGGACAGTCACGAGCCATGTGACCAACCCCGCCGCAGGAGTAACACTGTCTGCTCATAGTAATTCGTTGTCCACCCTGAGTACCTTGCACAAACGATCATGTGCCACACGGTCGACCACCGGTGGGTCTAGTCCTCTTGGACCCCTGCGTCATCTGTCTACTGCCTGCTGCAGAAGACTCTGCCGCATGCCGGCAAGTGGTGGGTCCTGCTACTGGAGACTGCTCAGCAAAGAAACTCTCCACTAAGAGGGCTCACTCCAACACCCCTGACTGAGTCGGAATGTTGAGGGAGATCATCGAAGCCCTGACCTCGTGCCTCTGTCACGACCCATCCTCGGGGCCCGTGCCATGACTACCCCAAGCCCACCATCCATAGGCCAGGGGCTGGCGACTAGCACCAAGGCGTAAATCCCAGAAAAAGGGAAGGCATTGCCTTTGAAAAGTAAACAAGCACCACGGAGTAAGCAAGAGGAAAGGTAAACACTGTGTAAAAACTGTAACAAGCTATGCGGGAAGTAAAAAGGGGCCGGAAATACAAGCCCAACTTTAATGTACAACTGAAGGAAAAACAGCAACTGAAAAGGAAAGCCGCAGCGTCGAGCCGTCGTCTGGAAGTCCCACCTGAAGGGTGGGTACATATAGCCTCCACTGCTCCTCGGGTCCACCTTACCACTCCAAGTACGTCTCGCCCAGTGGACCACCTCCAGGTACCGTCCTGCTCCGCAAGCCTCTACTACGATCAGCGATGTCCGTCGTCTACAACCAACACAACGAAGTGCGGGCAAAGCCTGTGTAGGGGTGAGTATAAGCTACTCAGTAGGGACCCCGAGACCCCCGAAGGTCTCCCAAAATCCAAAAAGGATAAACCACAAAGGAAAGATGCAATCATCAAGTAACAACCGACACTGCTTAGGTATATGCCCATACATATACCTAAGTCATCAACTCCCGTTCGGCTCCAACATCCGAGCCCAAGCACAACCTAGTCCATACCGGAAAGCAAAATGTAAATCCATACAGGATAGCACAACGCAATCCTAAAAGGAGAGGAAATAGTAAATCCACACATGATAGTTCAACACAATCCACAAAGGAGAGTAACACAAGATTCAGCTCACACATGTACTTCTTCATATGACGTTAGAGATGATCAGATGTAGCCACTGATTCATCTTAGCCGTCGGACCCACAAAGGATCTGTAGGTACTAACTCTCGCAATGACCCACATAGAAACGATCATGAAGTTGAACCAAAAGCTATTGGGTAACTCCTTCTCCATCATGTACAGTGGTTATGCCGCTATGACCAAGCGCTTCCCTCTTACCTTGGACTGCTGTAGTACTCCACCTATCGGGTACTGTGGGCCTGCTGCTACAACCAAGCGCTCCCCCGTGCCGCTACAACCAAGCGCTCCTCCGTCGTGGGTCTGCCGCAACAACCAAGTGCTCCTCCGTCATGGGTCTGCCGCTACGACCAAGTGCTCCCCTTTGCCGCTACAACCAAGCGAACCTCTGTCTTGGGTCTGCCGCTACAACCAAGCGCTCCCCTGTGCCGCTACAACCAAGTGCACCTCTATCGTGGGTCTGCCGCTACAACCAAGCCCTCCCCTGTGCCGCTACAACCAAGTGCACCTCTGTCGTGGGTCTGCCGCTACAGCCAAGCGCACCCTTGTGCTGTTACAACCAAGCGCACCTCTGTCGTGGGTCTGCCACTACAACAAAGCGCTCCCATGTGCCGCTATCTGTAACTCACTGAGTCATTCGATCAACAATCGTCAACTATCAACCGGCTCTAGGGTTACCGCACACAGCATGCTCGTTCCGGGAGGACCCACTCCACGAGCTAAGAGGTCGATGCATCAACTGACATGTAGTCTGGAGTTGATGTACCCCAAGATGTACCGTAGTGGTCACTACCGAAAACATAGAGGATTCCCTTACTGTTTTCATCATCGTCGCATTCGAATCCACTGAGGATCTCTGTATAGTCGTCGTCGTCGAAGTCACAGTAGCAGTCGCAGTTACAGCTCTAGGGTTCCTGCACACAGCAAGCTCGTTCGGGAGGGTCTGCTCCACGAGCCGAGAGGCTGATACATCAACTGACTCAAAGTCCAGAGTTGATGTATCCAAAAGTTCCGTATCTTCAACAGGAACTCAACGTCGCAGTCGGCGCGTCGATCGGACGCCCGGTCTGAGAGTTGTTGGCTTTTTCGTCCCAGGGGTCCGGTTGGTTTTTAAGGTAAAAACAACACGACTGTACTCCACCTGCATCCAAAACTTGGTCGGAGTGAGCCAAAATATCCGTCTCACTTAGAGGAATACAACAATGTTGATGGCACGTCAATCGGACGTCCGAAGCTCAAGATATGAGTGTTTCCGCTCCGAGGGCCCGGTTGGTCTCGTGTACGAACCAACCCGGTCAAACCCAAAGTATTCCGAAACCTTGAGTGTAATATACCAAAATGACCATCTCGATCCAAGGATCGTATTTCCACTAATTGCGCGTTGTTCGAAGATCCGTAGCTCAGGTTATGGGAAAAAGACTGAAAACGGTCCGAAGATGGCGGTCTGGGCCCGGGCCGACCTGGCCCGACCACCCTGGGTCGGCCGAACCGGGTCGACCCGACCAGGTCCAGCCCGGCCGGACTCGGTCCGCCCAGGCCAGGGCGCGGCCCGGCTCGGCCGGCCGGTCCGGCTCGGCTCGTCCGAGCGGCCGGGTAGCGCGGATGCCGCGGGGAGCTTCCCCCGCGGGTTGGAGGTTCCGCGGCCCCACGTGGGGACGCGCTGGATCAGCCGACGCGGCATGTCGCTGCGTCCCGTGCATGCGAGCCGGACCCGCACAGCTGCAGGTCCACTGCCCGCCTCCGTCGCGGATTCAGCCGCGGCGGCCCTGTCCGATGGCACGCCGGGGCGCCGCCGGTAGCTTCCGCGGGCCACTGGAGTTGCTCAGGTGGTTCGTTTTCCTTCCCATCTGCGCCGCTGTTCCCCCCAGGTTCTGTTCTTCACATCGAGATCATCAAATCTCCCTTGTGTCACATTTTGACATCGCCCGCCAAATCGTCAAAACAACGAAGAACGGCGGAGGTTTGTTGGTCCGTGTTCGTTTGGCCCACACCCTCCGCATTAGGCAATAACAAACGGTAGAAAATTCAACACATCGAACAACAATTTTAATAAATTAAAATTGTTCTTTAAGAAACCGGGTTCTTTATTTTTAATTAAATGATCACGGTAATATAAATAAATTATATCACAACAAACCCCTACCACGTCAAGTTGTCGCACGCGCGTTCTTCGCGGAATTGATCGCCGCGGAAGGAGGTGATTGTCGTGTCGCGTAATGGTGTCGCGTCATCGCGGAAGGGCGTCGCGTCGTCACGGAATACGGTGTGCGTCGATAAATGCTCAACGGATGATCAACGATTTTTATGCGAATTAAGGAACGTCGCCGAAGAACGTCGTGAGAGAGGAAACGTCAGCGTTGTGGCACACGACATCGCATGGTCGATTTCCGCAGGTTCGGCGTTCTTCGAGTTCTTCGCGTTATTCGTGTTCTTCACGTTCTTTGTGTTCTTCGTGAAGGACGATGAAGAACTTGAGGTTTCTGCCAATCCTCTCAACGAACAAGTCTTAAGGAGAAAGAGTGTTGGTATTATTTTATTAACATTCCGAAAAACGAAAAAGAGGTAAGTAACGACCCATTAATTCCTAGAATTTAATTAATGAAAAAAACCACCCAATTAATTGGTGGTTATGAAATTAAGAAAACACGTCAGTTGACTTTCATAATGATGGGTTTTCGCGGGTGCGTTACTTAGCGGAAAAGAAACGGTTGGGCTCGTGCGGGCCCCACCCCACAAATATCCTTCCAAGTGGGTAGGATATTTTGGATTGCACCCTATCCGTTTCAACTGAGCTTAAAGAGCTTAAAGTGGTCTTTAAGCGGCTTTAAGCAAAATAAAAATAAAATTGTCGCACAACGTTATTTTATTTCATAACTTAAAACCCAAAAAATTAAAAACCACAACCGAGCAAACGAAACTCCGGAAGGGGCGTTTCTAAGCAAATACCAGCGCTGCGGTTCCATCGGTTCCCTCGAAATTCGATTCCGGGCACCGCTTCAAAAGTTAGAATAACCCGCTCGTCTGTTCACTGAACGTACCCGAGCCAAACTTCAGAAAATGATTCCGGGCACACCGGGCCTCAGAATCAGGTGCCGTCAGAAGCTACGTTCTTATAAAATTCCAAGGAAAATTAAGTAAAAAATTTCCTTGAAATTTACGGGTCTTTACATTACTCCCACCACAGGGCTTTTCGTCCCTGTAAAGCTTCACCACAAACATAGGGATACAAAGGCGGTACTGAGCACGCATCTGAGCCTCCCGCTTCCAAGTGCTCTCCTGGAGGTTCCCGAGCTTCCATCTGAAGCGCACTAGAGGAATTGATCGTCCACATAGGACCCACTCCTGTCGATCGTCGATCTCTACTGGGACCACCGCCAAAGTCTTCCCATCATCAAAGACCAGCTCCCCATAGTCAAATAATTGTGTCGGGTTGTGCACGTATCTCCTCTGCTGAGATACGTGGAAGACGTCGTGCACCCGGAGCAACTATGGTGGTAGAGCCAGGCGATAAGCCACCTTACCAGTCCTGCTGAGGTCCTGGAATGGTCCAATGAAGCGTGGAGACATCTTGTCACCTCAGCCAAAACTCCGTAATCCACGTCGAGGTGATACCCACAAGAAGACGTGGCCACTATCCTCGAACTCTAGTGGCCTGCGCCTCCTGACAACAAAAGAATTCTATCGGCTCTGAGCTGGATGACCTGGACCTTCACAGGTCCCACAAGAGCTGCTAAGATTTCTTCTTTGCCGATAAGAGAATTCTGGTCTCATCCCCTGGATGAACAACTTCCTTGTCTAATACTGTCAATCCCGACATGGATGGTACTAATCCATACCAAGGATGACGTCATAAGGCCTCGACACTACTACCAATAGTTCCAACCGTTACTCTCGCCTCCAAGGGTTGAGTCACACTGCCGACATCAGTTTGTGGTAACTGGGTCTCCTCCAGTAGATGTCTCACAAGTGAGGGTCAAGTCAACAGTCTAACTGGAACCTTTTAGTAATAACACAAAATAGGATAGGAATTAAAACAACACAAAGGTAAGCGTCTTTTACTATTGTAGCTCATAATACAAAGACACTACACAACAACAACAAGGAACTAGAAGTACAAATAACGTATCTACTAGTTCCACTCAATCCATCTACATACAGAGCTCCATGATCGAAGGCCTCAGCTGCCTGAAGCTGAGCTCTCGCATGTCCACCAACTCCATGCGATCGGGGTGTACCACCTGGTGGTGGTGGTTGCCACACCCTGAAGCGTCGTCCACCTCCAGCTGCAAGGCCAGCTCCCCTGCCATGGCAGCCTGCTCCTTTTGGCCCGCCCTGATCGAACCTCTGCCTCTTCCTGGGGGGTCCTTCGTTCATCTGTTGGTCGTCCGTATCGCGGGTCGGATAGTCACGAGCAATGTGACCAACCCCGCTGCAGGAGTAACACTGTCCGCTCATAGTAATTTGTTGTCCACCCCGAGTGCCTCGCAAAAACGATCATGTGCCACGTGGTCGACCATCGGTAGGTCTAGTCCTCTTAGAACCCTACATCATCTGTCTACAACCTGCTGCAGAAGACTCTGCCGCATGCCGGCAAGTGGTTGGTCATGCTGCTGGAGACTGCTTAGCAAGGAAACTCTCCACTAAGAGGGCTCTCTCCAACACCCCTACCTGAGTCAGAATGTTGAGGGAGATCATCGAAGCCCTGACCTCGTGCCTCAGTCCCTGCTCGAAGGACCGAGCCCAGAAGAACGGGTCCCGTACCATATCTGTGTAGTAGTGAGACAGATCAGTAAACCTCGCCGCGTAATGGGCTACTGTCATGCTGCCATGCCGCAGCTGTAGTAGCTCCTGAATGCGCACCGCACAGAGGGTGGCAGGGATGAACTCAGAGTGGAAGAGGCTCTCAAAGTCCATCCAGAGGAGAGATGTCTCTTCGTGCACCTAGAGCATCAAGCTCCACCATCTGCCTGCTGCCGCGTGCAGGAGGCTTGCTGCGAGGATCACCATGAGGTCTGCTGGTGTCCTCACTAATCTGAAAACCCGTACAACTACCTCCAGCCAATCCTCGGTGGCCTGAGGGTCCATCTCCCCGCGGAACCTGGGCGGTCGCTGGTGCTGGAACTCATGCAGTGCACTAAGGCGACGTGCATCGTCAGCGGCTGGGGCTGGTAGCATCGGTGGCTCGACAAGTATATGTACCGCCGGTGCCTTAGCTGTCAAAGGGCCTTGTACCGAGTCCTCATCACTCAGTGGGCTCTCGCCACGCACAATGCTCGGAACCCTAGCTGGCTGCCGTCGTGGGGCCATCCTGAAAAGGAAACAAGTGCACCACGGTCAGAACAGTATACCTGATGAGCTGACACAAGTAATCACAATGAAAACTTGAAACACACATGCAATCAATGTTTTCGTGCATTAAGTCGAAAATCAGAAGTCAGGGACCTGGTGTACGGATACGTCGGCCGCCGCACTAACACTGGACTCCCTGGACTGATAACCACACTCAATACGCTAAACACTAATGCTTCACATAGAAGAAAGATCAGAGTTTGCGGTAGAACCGACCACCTCTGATACCAATTTGTCACGACCCGTCCTCGGGGCCCGTGCCGTGACTACCCCATGTCCGCCTTCCATAGGCCAGGGGCTGGCGACTAGCACCAAGGCGTAAATCCCGGAAAAAGGGAAGGCATTGCCTTTGAAAAGTAAATAAGCACCACTAAGTAAGCATGAGGAAAGGTAAACACTAAGTAAAAACTGTAACAAGATGTGCGGGAAGTAAAAGGGGGCCAGAAATACAAGCCCAACTGTAATGTACAACTAAAGGAAAAACAGAAACTGAAAAGGAAAGCTGCAGCGTCGAGCCGTCGTTGGGAAGTCCCACCTGAAGGGTGGGTACAGATAGCTTCCACTGCCCCTCGGGTCCACCTTACTGCTCCAAGTACGTCTCGCCCAGTGGTCCACCTCCAGGTATCGTCCTGCTTCGCAAGCCTCCACTACGATCAGCGATGTCCGTCGTCTGTAACCAACACAACGAAGTGCGGGCAAAGCCCGTGCAGGGGTGAGTATAAGAATCTCAGTAGGGACCTTGAGACCCCCGAAGGTCTCCCGAAATCCAAAAAGGATAAACCACAAAGTAAAGATGCAATCATGAAGTAACAACCGACATTTCTTAGGTATATGCCCATACATATACCTAAGTCATCAACTCCCGTTAGGCTCCAACATCCGAACCCAAGCACAACCCAGTCCACACAGGAAAGCAAAACATAAATCTACACAGGATAGCACAACGCAATCCACAAAGTAGAGTAAAGACTAAATCTACACAGGATAGTTCAAGATAATCCACAAAGGAGAGTAACACAAGATTCCGCTCACACAAGTACTTCTTCGTATGACTTTAGATATGATCAGATGTAGCCACTGATTCATCTAAGCCGTCGAACCCACAAAGGATCTGTAGGTACTAACCCTTGCAATGACCCACATAGGAAGGATCATGAAGTTGAACGCAAATCTATTGGGTAACTCCTTCTCCATCAAGTATAGTGGTTATGCCGCTATGACCAAGCGCTTCCCTCTTACCATGGACCACTGTAGTACTCCACCGATCGGGTACTGTGGGCCTGCTGCTACAACCAAGCGCTCCCCCGTGCCACTACAACCAAGCGCTCCTCCGTCGTGGGTCTGCCGCAACAACCAAGTGCCCCTCCATCGTTAGTCTGCCGCTACAACCATGTGCTCCTCTGTGCCGCTACAACCAAGCAGACCTCTGTCGTGGGTCTGCCGCTACAACCAAGCGCTCCCCTGTGCCGCTACAACCAAGCGCACCTCTGTCATGGGTCTGCCGCTACAACAAAGCACTCCACTATGCCGCTACAACCAAGCGCACCTCTGTCGTGGGTCTTCCGCTACAACCAAGCGTTGCCCTGTGCCGCTACAACCAAGCGCACCTCTGTCGTGGTTATGTCACTACAGCCAAGCGCTCCCCTTTGACGCTATCTGTAACTCACTGAGTCGTTCGATCAACAATCGTCAAGTCTCAACCGGCTCTTGGGTATCCGCACACAACATTCTCGTTCTGGGAGGGCCCACTCCACGGGCTAAGAGGTCGATGCATCAACTGACATGTAGTCCAGAGTGGATGTAGCCCAACATGTACCGTAGTGGTCACTACCGAAAATACGGATGATTCCCATACAGTTTTCATCATCGTCGCAGTCGAATCCACTAAGGAACTCTGTATAGTCATCGTCGTCGAAGTCACAGTAGTAGTCGCAGTCATAGCTCTAGGGTTCCTGCACACAGCAAGCTCATTCGGGAGGGTCCGCTCCACTAGCCGAGAGGCTGATACATCAACTGACTCAAAGTCCAGATTTCATGTATCCAAAAGTTTCATATTCTCAATAGGAACTCAACGTCGTAGACGGCGCGTCGATCGGACGCCCGGTCTAAGAGTTATTGGTTTTTTCGTCCCAGAGGGTCCAGTTGGGTTTTAAGGTAAAACCAACCCGACCGTACTCCACCTGGATCCAAACCATGGGCGTAGTGAGCCAAAAGATCCATCTCACTTAGAGGAATACAACAAAGTTGACGGCACATCAATCGGACGTCCGAAGCTCGAGATATGAGCTTTTCCGCTCCGAGGGCCCGGTTGGTCTCGTGTACGAACCAACCCAGACGAACCCAAAATATTCTAAAACCTTGAGTGTAATATACAGAAACGACCTTCTCGATCAAAGGATCACATTTCCATTGACGGTGCGTCGTTCGGAGGCCCGTAGCTCAGGTTACAGGCAAAAGATCGAAAATGGTCCAAAAACGGGGGTCTGGGCCCGGGCCCACCCGGACCGACCCCCCTAGGTAGGCCGAACCGGGTCGACCCGACGTGGTCCGGCCGGGCCAGGGCGTGGCCCGGCTCGGCCGGCCGGTCTGGCTCGGCTCGGCCGAGCGGTCGAGCAGCGCGGATGCCGCGGGGCGCTGCCCCCGCGTTGGAGGTGCCGCGGCCCTGCGTGGGACCGCTCTAGATCAGCGGACGCGGCATGTCTCCATGTCTCGTGCGTGCGAGCCGGACCCCCACGGCCACGGGTCCGCTGGCCGCCGCCGCAGCGCCAGCGGCCCGCGCCGCCGGTAGCTTCCGCGGGCCACCGAAGTTGCTTCGGTGGTCCGTTCTCCTTCCAGTCTGCGCCGCTGTTCCTCCCGAGTTCCGTTCTTCACTGTGGGATCATCAAATCGCCCTTGCGTCACATTTTGACATCACCCGTCAAATCTGCACAACAACGAAGAACAACGGAGGGTTGTCGGGCAGTGTTCGTTTGGCCCACACCCTCCGCGTTAGGCGATAAAAAACGGGAGAAAATTCATCACATCGAACAACAATTTTAATAAATTAAAATTGTTCTTTAAGAAACCATGTTCTTTATTTATAAAGAAACAATCATGGGAATATAAATAAATTATATCACAAAAAACCCCTACCTCTTCAATTTGTCACATGCGCGTTCTTCACGGAATTTATCGCCGCGGAAGGAGGCGATTGTCGTATCGTGGAATGGCATTGCATCATCGCGGAAGGGCGCAATGTTGTCGTGGAATACGGTGCCCATCGATGAACTCTCAACTGATGATCGAAGATTTTGTTGCGGATTAAGGAACGTCGCTGAAGAACGTCGCGAGAGAGGAAACGTCGGCGTCACGGCACACGGCGTCGCGTCATCGATTTCCGCGGGTTCGGCGTTCTTCGCGTTCTTCGCGTTCTTCGCGAAGAACGATGAAGAACATGAGGATTCTGCCAATCCTCTCAACGAACAAGACTTAAGGAGAAAGAGTGTTGGTCTTATTTTATTAACATGCCAACAAACGAAAAAGAGGTAAGTAACGACCCATTAATTCCTAGAATTAATTCAACGAAGAAAACCGCCCAATTAATTGGTGCGTTAAGAAATTAAGAAAACGCATCAGTTGACATTCATAATGACGGGTTTTCACAGGTGTGTTACTTAGCGGAAATGAAACGGTGGGGCTCGTGCGGGCCCCACCCCACAAATATCCTACCAAGTGGGTAGGATATTTTGGATTGCACCCTATCCGTTTCAACTGAGCCTAAATAGCTTAAAGTGGTCTTTTAGCGGCTTTAAGCGAAATAAAAATAAAATTGTCGCACAACTTTATTTTATTTCATAACTTAAAACCCAAAAAATTAAAAACCACAACCGAGAAAATGCAACTCCGGAAGGGGTGTTTCTATGAAAATACTGGTGCTACGATTCCATCAGTGCCCTCAGAATTTGATTCCGGGCATCGGTTCAAATGTTAGAAAAACCCGCACGTCCGTTCACTGAACGTACCCGAGCCAAACTTCGTAAAATGATTCCAGGCACACCGGGCCTCGGAATCAGGTGCTGTCAGAAGCTGCGTTCTTGTAAAATTCCAAGGAAAATTAAGAAAAAATGTTCCTTCAAATTTACGGGTCTTTACACCTCAGTCCCTGATCGAAGGTCTGAGCCCAGAAGAACAGGTCTCATACCATATCTGTGGGGTAGCATGAGAGATCAGTAATCCTCGCCGGGTACCGGGCTACTGTCATGCTGCCCTGCCGTAGCTATACTATCTTTTGAATGTGCACCGCACGGAGGGTGGCTGGGATGAACTCGGAGTGGAAGATGCTCTCAAAGTCCGTCCAGAGGAAGATGTCTCGTCGTGCACCTGAGCATCAAACTCCACCATCTGCCTGCTGCCGCGTGCAGGATGCTTTCTACGAGGATCACCATGAGGTCTGCTGTTGTCCTCACTAATCTGAAAACCCGTACAACTGCCCCCAACCAGTCCTCGGCGGCCTGAGGGTCCATCTCCCTGCGGAGCCTGGGCGGTCGCTGGTGCTGGAACTCATGCAGTGCACTAAGGTGACGTGCATCGTCAGCAGCTGGGGCTGGTAGCATTGGTGGCTCAGAGGTTATAGGTACCGCCGGTGCCTCAGCTGTCAAAGGGCCCTGTACCGAGTCCTCATCGCTCGGTGGGCTCTCGCCACGCACAACGCTCAGAACCCTAGCTGGCTACCGTCGTGGGGCCATCCTGAAAAGGAAACAAGTGCGCCACGGTCAGAACAGTACACCGGGGGAGCTGACACAAGTAATTACAAAGAAAACTTGAAACACACATGCAATCAATGTTTTCGTGCATTAAGTCGGAAATCAGAAGTCAGGGTCCTGGTGTACGGATACGTCGGCCACCGCACCAACACTGGACTCCCTGGACTGATAACCACACTCAATACTCTAAACAATATTGCTTCACATAGAAGAATGATCAGAGTCTGCGGTAGAACTGACCACCTCTGATACCAATTTGTCACGACCCATCCTCGGGGCCCGTGTCGTGACTACCCCAAGTCCGCCTTCCATAGGCCAGTGACTGGCGACTAGCACCACGGCGTAAATCCCAGAAAAAGGGAAGACATTGCCTTTTAAAAGTAAACAAGCACCACTGAGTAAACAAGAAGAAAGGTAAACACTAAGTAAAAACTGTAACAAGCTGTGCGGTAGGTAAAAAGGGGCCGGAAATACAATCCCAACTGTAAAGTACAACTGAAGGAAAAAAAACAACTAAAAAGGAAAGCCGTAGTGTCGAGCCATCGTCTGGAAGTCCCACATGAAGGGTGGGTATAGATAGCCTCCACTGCTCCTTGGGTCCACCTTACCACTCCAAGTACGTCTCGCCCAGTGGTCCACCTCCAAGTACCGTCCTGCTCCGCAAGCCTCCACTACAATCAGCGCTGTCTGTCGTCTGCAACCAACACAACAAAGTGCGGGCAAAGCAAATGCAGGGGTGAGTATAAGCTACTCAGTAGGGACCCCGAGACCCCCGATGGTCTCCCAAAATCCTCAAAGGATAAACCACAGAGGAAAGATGAAATCATGAAGTAACAACCGACACTCCTTAGGTATATACCCATACTTCTACCTAAGTCATCAACTCCTGTTCGGCTCCAACATCCGAGCCCAAGCACAACCCAATCCACACAGGAAAGAAAAACGTAAATCCACACAGGATAGCACAACACAATCCACAAAGGAGAGTAAACAGTAACTCCACGCAGGATAGTTCAACACAATCTACAAAGGAGAGTAACACAAGTTTCAGCTCACACAGGTACTTCTTCGTATGACATTAGAGATGATCAGATGTAGCCACTGATTCATCTAAGCCGTCGGACCCACAAAGGATCTATAGGTACTAACCCTCGCAATGACCCACACAGGAAAGATCATGAAGTTGAACCCAAAGCTATTGGGTAACTCCTTATCCATCAAGTACATTGTTTATGCCGCTATGAACAAGCACTTCCCTCTTACCTTGGACTGCTGTAGTACTCCACCTATCGGGTACTGTGGGCCTGCTGCTACAACCAAGCGCTCCCCCGTGCCGCTACAACCAAGCACTTCTCTGTCGTGGGTCTTCCGCAACAACCATGCGCTCCTCCATCGTGGCTCTGCCGCTGCATCCAAGCTCTCCCATGTGCCGCTACATCCAAGCGTACCTCTGTCATGGGTATGCCGCTACAACCAAGCGCTCCCCTGTTCTGGTACAACCAAGCGCACCTCTATCGTGGGTCTGACTCTACAACCATTGGCTCCCCTGGGCCGCTACAACCAAGTGCACCTCTGTCATTTGTCTGCCGCTACAACCAAGCGCTCCCCTCTGCCGCTACAACCAAGAGAACCTCTGTCGTGGGTCTGCCGCTATAACCAAACACTCCCCTGTGCCGCTATCCGTAACTCACTGAGTCGTTCGATCAACAATCTTCAAGACTCAACCAGCTCTAGGGTTTCTGCACATAGCATGCCCATTCCGGGAGGGCGCACTCCATGAGCTAAGAGGTCGATGCATCAACTGACATGTAGTCCGGAGTTGATGTACCCCAAGATGTACCGTAGTGGTCACTGCCAAAAACACGGAGGATTCCCGTACTTTTTTCATCATCGTCGCAGTCGAATCCACTGAGGATCTCTGTATAGTCGTCGTCGTCGAAGTCACAGTAGCAGTCGCAGTCACAACTCTAGGGTCCTGCACACAGCAAGCACATTTGGGAGGGTCTGCTCCACGAGCCGAGAGGCTGATACATCAACTGACTCAAAGTCCAGAGTTGATGTATCCAAAAGTTCCGTATCGTCAACATGAACTCAGCGTCGTAGACGGAGCGTCAATCGGACGCCTGGTCTGAGAGTTATTGGCATTTTCGTCCCAGGGGTCCGGTTGGTTTTTAAGGTAAAACTAACCCGACCGTACTCCACCTGCATCCAAACCTTGGGCAGATTGAGCCAAAATATCCGTCTCACTTAGAGGAATACAACAAAGTTGACGGCACATCAATCAGACGTCCGAAGCTCATGATATGAGCGTTTACGCTCCGAGGGCCCGATTGGTCTCGTGTACGAACCAACTCGGCCGAACCCAAAGTATTCCGAAACCTTGAGTGTAATATACCGAAACGACAGTCTCGATCCAAGGATCACATTTCAACTTATGGCATGTCCTTCGGAGGCCCGTTGCTCATGTTACGGGAAAAAGACCGAAAACGGTCCGAAGACGGGGGTCTGGGCCCGGGCCGACCCGGCCCGACCCCCCTGGGTCGGCCGTACCGGGTCGACCCGATCCGGTTCGACGCAACCCGGTCCAGCCCGGCAGGACTTGGTCCGGCCAGGCCAGGGCGCGGCCCCGCCCGGCCGGCCGGTCCGGCTCGGCTTGGCCGAGCGGCCGAGCAGCGCGGATGCCGCGGGGCGCTGGCCGCGCGGGTTGGAGGTGCCACGGCCCCGCGTGGGGCCGCGCTGGATCAGCGGACGCTGCATGTCACCGCGTCCCGTGCATGAGAGCCGGACCCGCGTGGCCTTGGGTCCGCTGGGTGTCGCCGCAGCGGCTTCAGCCGCGGCGGCTCACCGGGGCGCCGTCGCCTCCGGTGACCCACGCCGCCGGTAGATTCCGCGGGCCACCGGAATTGCTTCGGTGGTCCGTTTTCCTTCCCGTATGCGTCGCTGTTCCTCCCAGGTTCATTTCATCACTGTGGGATCATCAAATCGCCCTTGCGTCTGATTTTGACATCGCCCGCCAAATCCGCACAACAATGAAGAACGACGGAGGGTTGTTGGGCCGTGTTCGTTTGGCCCGCACCCTCCGCGTTAGGCGATAACAAACAGGAGAAAATTCAACACATCGAACAACAATTTTAATAAATTAAAATTCTTCTTTAAGAAACCAGGTTATTTATTTTTAAAGAAACGATCACTGGAATATAAATAAATTATATCACAAAAAACCCCTACCTCGTCAAGTTGTCGCACGAGCGTTCTTCGCGGAATTGATCGCCGCGGAAGGAGGCGATTGTCGTGTCGCGGAAGGGCGTCGCGTCGTCGCGGAATATGGTGTGCGTTGACGAACTCCGAGGTTCATGAACATATAGATTTAATTAATAATAATTAAATTTATATTGTTGTTTTAAAACACAAAGAAATTTAAAGAACCGCAATCTCTCACCTCAACGGATGATCGAAGATTTTGTTGCGGATTAAGGAACGTCGTCGAAGAACGTCACGAGAGAGGAAACGTCGGCATCGCGGCACACGGCGTCGCGTCATCGATTTCTGTGGGTTCGGTGTTCTTCGTGTTCATCGCGTTCTTCGCATTCTTCACAAAGGACGATTAAGAACTTGAGGTTTCTGCCAATCCTCTCAACGAACAAGACTTAAGGAGAAAGAGGATTGGTCTTATTTTATTAACATACCAACAAACAAAAAAGAGGTAAGTAACGACCCATTAATTCCAAGAATTAATTCAAAGAAGAAAACCGCCCAATTAATTGGTGCGTTAATAAATTAAGAAAACGCGTCAGTTGACATTCATAATGACGGGTTTTCGCAGGTGCGTTACTTAGCAGAGAAGAAACGGTGGGGCTCGTGCGGGCCCCACCCCACAAATATCCTACCAAGTGGGTAGGATATTTTGGATTGCACCCTATCCATTTCAACTGAGCTTAAACAGCTTAATGTGGTCTTTAAGCGGCTTTAAGCGAAATAAAAATAAAATTGTTGCACAACTTTATTTTATTTCATAACTTAAAACCCAAAAAATTAAAAACAACAACCGAGCAAACGCAACTCCGGAAGGGGCGTTTCTAAGCAAATACTGGTGCTGCGATTCCGTCGGTGCCCTCAGAATTCTATTCCGGGCACCGGTTCAAAAGATAGAAAAACCCTCTTGTCTGTTCACTGAACGTATCCGAGCCAAACTTCAGAAAATGATTCCGGGCACACCGGGCTTCGGAATCAGGTGCCGTCAGAAGCTGCGTTCTTGTAAAATTCCACGAAAAATTAAGAAAAAAATTTCCGTGAAATTTACTGGTCTTTATAGTTATAATGTTTAATATTTATATCAAATTCGTTTAAGAGTTTTTCAACTTAACTCTCATCCGGTACTATAGCTATTTCATTAAATAATATCATCACATCCCAAATGTTACATTCAAGATCATCTATAAGAATATATTACAGTAATATTGAACATTCAAAAAGGTTATAATAAGGAATAAAATTTCACATTATATTGAATATAATTAGAAAAAATAAATTTCTCCCTATTTATTTATGTCAAGTACATACCACCATCTATTATAACATGAAGTGACATTTCAATTTTCAATATGATCCATGAAATTTCATGCCATCTTTTGGATCCTATTCACAATAGATATTTCCATCATCACATATATATTATTCGTAATGATATTTTATAATTTAAAATTATTTATATATTTTGAAAATAAAAATTACAAAATAATATAATGAAAAGAATGAAAATTTGAGTTTATTTTGTAGTTAACCTTATAAAACCTGTGTTATGTTTTTTTCATGGAATTTTATCTAAATTGATTAAAATTTAATAAGCCTAAGGTGAACACATTTTCATGAATTTTATAGCCTTCATTTTATTTGTGAAATATTTTTCATTTCATTGATTTTATTTTTATTTATTACTCTATGTTTCAATTTAAATTTTTTAATAAAATATTTTTAGTTTATATTTTTTATAGTTGTTTATGACATGTAGTTGGATTACCATACTATGATAATGTGATGAATATGAGGAAATGTATGATGATTTTTTAGAATGTTCAAAATAGATTGTTTATAAAATGAACTGTTTTTCTATATTTGGTTGAAATGTATAAATACGATAGATTTTAAGAGTATATATATTAATGTTCATTTTAATTTTTATGATATTGATAGATGTTATTGTCCATGTATTTGGTATGGTGAAATTGGATAAAATTCCTCATCTATTAATATTAAGGACTATCAGGCTGATATGTTTGGTCAAATTGATAAAATTCTATTTGATATTAAATTAGTTGAAATTGAGAAGACATGAAAAATCAGAAATTTATATGGTGATACTGAAAAACCATTGAATATTGATTTTATAATATTTATGGTTTCATTAAGGAAATTATAAATCAAAACCTAGGAAATTTATTAGACAAGGTAATATGGTTTTTATTAAATTCTATATCATGGGAAAACAATTTTCTATTTGGATGTGTTAGGAGGGCTATAAGGTTAATCCAGGATTATGGATGTTATCCATAAGCATGGAACACTGTATTAATTTCATTATGAATTTTTTCATAGTGTATTTATGTGAAAAGAGATATTATATGAACACCTTAGTTGTAATTTTATATTTGGAATAAAATCAATTATTGTCCATTTAAACCTAGGTGGATAATATATGAAGGGTATGATGGATTATGTTATCTTATAACATTGTTTTTCTTGAGATTGTATGTGTTTTATTGATGAATTATAAACTATGAACTAAGATATTATCTAATTAGTGTTCATTGAGAATGATGATCAATGGATACGATATCTGGTCTTTGATTACCATATATTAAAATATGATGGGAATTATGTGATGGAATGGTATGGATAAATAGAATTATAGATACTATAGTCATTTTAGTGACTCATTGTGGGATAATTTGAGGATGATGTGAAACTTTTGTTGTTTTTTTTCATTCTTTATGGTTTTTCAGAATTTATGTTTAGCAAATTTATTTTAACACACATTTTGTTGTTTGTTTATAAGGGAACCGATTATATATTGAAGAAGGTTAATTTGATTATAATGGCTTTTTGTTAGTAAATAATGAAATTACATACATGTGTATTTTGAGTGTCACTACATTAATAATATACTCAATTTTATGAATTGTGGTATACTTTTGGGGACCGGTTATTATTTACATTAATATTTTTATATTCATCTCTTATACACGAGTCTTAGTCGATATAGTGATCTTATATTTGAGATAGATGTGAGGGAAAAGGACTAGTAACATGTATTTTAGTTGGTGATGCTCAATAGGGATGGCTTTGTGTTTTTTTGTAGTATTTGGGAACTTTTAAGATATTGACATGAGATTTGAAATATTAAATTAATATGTCACAATATATAATGTTTTATGTATAAAACTATCAATCTCAATCAATTCATATCCTAAAAAATTATTATTTAATTTCATTCATGAGTCACGTCCCCCCCCCATTTAGTATATTTTTGTTTAACAACTCTATGGATTAGTCATCCAATATGATGACAGGTGCTCAGTATGGGTAGACTACTACACTGTGTAGTTCAAGAAACATTCTTGCATCTCCAGAATAGGTGGAGAATGAGTGTCAACAACAAAATTATTAATACCTATTTGTGATATTCTTTTGATGAGGATAAAAGTTATCTATAACATTCAACGTTGAATTCAGAGGATATAACCTACCATAGTGGTGTAATTATATTCTAAAATTAAGTTATCCATATCCATCAAAATGGATAAATTCTAATCATTTGAAAAATTATTATGAACATGGAGTAATAGAGTTCATCATTATTTCAATATGTCATACACATGAATTTTCTCAAATCCTCTTCGTGGGATTATGTTGACGTTAATGAGGAAAAATTACTTGTTTGACTACTCATGAAGACAATGACGTCTACACATGATATTGGTAACCATCCCGATGAAGAACATACTATTGATAATATAAATACATAGTTTTTAGGGTATCAACATCATGTTTATTAAAATAAAAAAAATGTTGAGGAATCACAATTTTGAATAAATCATTCACGGAAAAAAGTAATGGTATAAAATAAGATGTTTATTGGAAAAAATGTTCCTGACCTATTGACCCCAAAAATTCGAGCATTATAAGTTGAGATGGGGTCATTATGAAGATAAATGAACTGATTGATATTGAACCATTGGTCCTACTCATGTATATAATTAAGGATCAACTTTGAAAATATATAATGATAGTTTTATGATATAATTTATCTATTTTACTGAAAATTTATATTAAGAATCATTGATTGGATTATCATTATTCAATGAATATTTTATATTTTAGAATATCTCCACATAAAATTTACTTAATGGAGATTATAAAATCCCATAGGTACTTCCAATCTCTTTTTACCATCTAATATCGTAGGGATGCTGAGGGGAATGTAAAGCCCCACCCACGAGTTTGTTATGAAAACATTTTAATGTAGGAAATATGAAATGATTTCATCAGTCATCTGAAGAGAACAAATATTAGGTGCATCAAAATCGATGATATTATATTGAAAATTATTTATTTTACAATAGCTTTTTTCAAAAATTTTAATTTATAAAATAGAAATATAGTGCTAAAAATAAAGAATGCACATCAAAACCATTGTACCCCTATCAGAAAGCGAGGATGGGGTACACATAACGAGATAATAAATTGTTATGTATTGAAAATAAAAAATAATTGTGTTATGTGGTATGAAAAAAATTATGTTCCATTTTTTATATGCATATTGATCGATAAAAATATGAATCCACTTCTCTCCCACATTATGTATTATTGAAGGAGGATCTCGTAAAAAAGGCCAAAAAAAGATGCTGAAAACGCAATGGAAGTATGGGGAACAAGTTTCAGAAAGACATAATAGTAAATCATTATTCGTTATGGTAAAATAATATAATATATATATATATATATATTATATGAATTAGTCAGAAGAATAATCAATGACCATACCTGAAGAAAAACTACGTTATGTATCTTTGAAGTGACCAGAACAATTTGGTCGCATTATAGAATTAGGTTTTAGAGTGACTTCTCGGTCGTATTTCGAGAAGTTAAAACCACATGAAGATAAATATAATATATTTAAAATATTCCAGAAAAAATAGATTGTATAGAAGATATTAATGGCTGGCCTATTTTGGAAGTCAAATGTATGATAAAGGATCAAAGAGAACAGTTGGTGGAACAATGATATTCATGTGAATCAAATGGTCCTACTAGATTTGAGGATAGTTATTCCCTTCAAATTTATACCACACCATAGGTGATATATTTTTTCACATCTCTTCTTAAATATAATCAAAATAATTTCAATAAATATATATTACTAAAATTCACCCCGGATTTGTTTTATTTGATTTTTATCTATCAGCACCCACACAACACATTATTTCAAGGTGTATGGTGTATAATATATCAATAGATATAATAAAATTGATATAAAAAACAACAGATCAAATGATAGTTGGGATTTTGGAAGCTCATGAGTTGTCTGGTGATGTGTTTATTCCCTTGGATGATGTGGATATTTGAGTGGTTAAGGATTCTATTAGAACAATCATACTAATGTTGTATAATCTATTAATGATACATGCGGTATTTATTTATAATAATTTAAATACGATAAACATGTAATAGATTCTGAAAAATGTTCTGATGTGAGGTATGATGTTACATATTGAGAGGTAGATGTGGAAATGAAAATTCGAATCATGAAAATCTTGCGGATCATCCTACAAATCAAAAAGACCTTCTGGGACTATTTTCTCCCCAGCAGATGGAACAAAATAATTATAGTGATTATGACTTCATAGAGAGAAAAATATAGTTATTAAAATATGTCTTCCATTCGAGATGAAAAATATATATGGAAGTTTTAGGACAGATATTGTTGGTTCGATACTGTAAGTTAGATTCTCATGATGAATGGATGGGGGTTCAGTTGTCAATATTTAGATAAGGTATATTTCAATAATATGTTTATCCAAATAGTGAGATAATATTTTTATTTACTTCAATAAATATTCATGTTTTCTACATGAATTTATATTACATCTAGATAAATGGTAAACTTTGGTATTCACAATTTAGATTCATTAACCCCATTATCATTTATAAGAAAAATTATATTTTTCATTGTAAATAAATTGACAAGAATATAATTGAGATACTCAAAGAATTTGATCAGAATATAATACACATCTGACACTTCTTGAATCATACTATTTTGTAGTAAAACTCTAAAATGTAATCAAATAAAATATAATTTTATTATTTCATTAATTATTTTTTTAATACAACATTGGGTGTTGAAAATAGTCAATCTAGAAACCACAAATTTTTATTTTTTGGATCTAACGCATGGATATCGAACAAACCGACAACATAATAAATTTATTGTAAATTTTTGATAGACTATAATCAAAATTTTAAAGAAACAAATTGATTTATATGTTTAATGTTTTTTAGTAATATTATTTTTTAGGATAACAAGGTCACTAAATATAGGCTAAATCATGGAATGAATTTAATTACGGAAAATCTGAAGCCTAACGATTTTTACTAAATGAAAACTATTAAGGTATATATAGATATATTTTCTATCGGAACATATTTCTAAATAATTTAGTTGTGTTAGTAAATGTTTTTATAGTGATTAATGCATGATAACAAGAATAATTAGGAATATTATTTTTGCGAATATATAAGAGATATCATAAACCATTAAATGACCAACATCCCTAAATAGGTAATTTGAGAAGGTAATATAAATTTTGTTAAAAATATTACATAATCACTTGTTTTTTATATGTTCTCAATACTACAATGATTACAGAAAACCTTTTCACTCAAAATAAGAAGTACATTTTTTATAGATGAGTGGTGAGCAAACATTTTGTCAAATTTTTTTATTTGAAAAAATATAGGTAATTACTTATTATATTTGTGATATAGTATGGGCTATGAAATTATAAATATATTTTTGGTGTGAAGAATTATTATTAGAATGATTATATATTAATTTTTATATGTTTCTCATGGACACGTATAATAGAGATAGTAAATTTTATTAGATTCTCTGACCTAAAAAAAAATTTGGGTAATGGATTTGGAAAAGATAGATGAAGAGGAAATGTTGGAGATGAAGAATAGGGTGGAGGAGGAGGCATAGGCAGAGACCGAGGCAGAGGAGGAGATGAAGCGCTGGATTACAAAAAAAAAAATTATTGGTAAATTTAGTAAAATATGGTTCATACTATGTATTTTATTTAGAGAAATTATTGAAATGTGGACAAAAGAGAAATCACTTAAGATCATAACCATTGTGTATGCATTTTGGTTGTTTATTGAAATAATGATTTCACCACTTGCCAATGTGATTTTATATAGGATGTTAAGTTGGGGAAATTTTTAAAAAACAAAACAAATAAGGTTATTTAATAAAAGTGATTATCAATGGATTAAATAAATATTATCTCATTACATATACTCTCAAATATGACTAATTTTTAGAAGAAAGTCATCACCAAAATAACTAAATAGATACAAAAAAATGTAGATGCATTTCCATGGCTTCTCTACAGTATATAGAATTGGTCATAGTAGTGGATCCAACAGTCATTTGAGATTCATACAAAACCAATCCAATAAAAAAATATGTATATAATTTAATCATCAAACATGGATACTATCAATGGAACGATAGAATAAAATGAAAAGAAACTTCTTCATGATGAAATCCAACAAAAATGAAAAACAATTTTCAAATGAAATCATGAAGCACAAAAAATCCAAAAAAATTACCCATTTGAAAAAGAATATAATTTATTGATCCAAAACAACAATAAAAAAGAGATTCTAAATTTCATAGAATAAATCATGAAATTTCTGAATAGAAAATTATAGTGGTTTCGCTTTGGTGGGAGGTAAAATTAATTGGAATATTCGATTAATAATTAGATTCATGATATAATATCAAAAAATTTGTGAAATCTAAAGAAGTACCATTCATTATGCATGTGCGCTTTCACTATATAAAATTATCCATATTGACAGGGATATTAATATAAAACTAATCGTCATTTTAAATATATAAAAATTGAGAATAGGGATATTCCCACTTTTTTGAAAAAATAATTACGATTTCATGTAAGAGTTTATCACCAACCTTAATATTCAAAAGGATATACTGATCTATTGAACAATACAAGATGACGTAATGGATGTAAAATATTTTAGTATCATATGGATTCTATAAATGAATATACATATTTTTAATACTGTAATAACAGTTAAATCAATTTATAATGGACATTATTGGAATATGAAATTACATAATTGGATACACTGATGTTTTTTACATCAAATAAGGTATATGGTTTACTATTAACTTTTTCAATCTCTGTGATTGTGAAAAGGAATAATATTTTTTTTCTATTCCTTAAAAACACATTTGTAAATATTTATTTTAGTTTATTAAATTAATGGTATGATTTTTATATTAAGGGTTATTCTTTTCTAGGAATAAATAAATTCACCGATGAGGTAAATTCACTATAGTGCTATGATCATGTACTCAAATAGTATGATTCACTAATGATTGTGAAATTTTATTTTTATTCTCTAATATATATAAAATTATGGGCTGTTAAATTGCAATATTTTTATATTTCCAAGAGTTTCAAATGCACTATAAGACAAGAAGACGTGATGGGATCCACCAAACCTCATAACAATACATGGTGTACCTGATATAACTCATATTATGTGGTTTCAGGTTTCAATTGACATTTCATTAATGTAATTTTTTATTTATGTTTGAATTTTTAATCTATATTATTAATAATGTAAGAACATGTTTAATTTGTAGGAAGACTCTTTTTCTTTAGTATGTGTTGTTTCTTTGAAGATAGTTGTGCTCATGATGGATTGGACTTTGAGGCTAAAACTGAGATAACAACAAAAAGGAAATGGGTCAACATTTAATATAACCATAATGAAAAAATGAATTCCTATAACTTGATTAACTAACCATTTCATTTACTATTTTAAATGTTATTTCCTTGACATTTTAGGATAAAATTTTTTTTGATGGATATTTTGGGATGGAAATTTTTTCTTTCAACCATCTGCAGAGCCAGAAAATAGAGAACTTGTTTCTTCCATTTGAGGCATTTTTTGAAGCATGGGGTTTAATACTCCATCCAAATGTTGAAATTTTTTATTTTAATTCTTGGTGAATATGGTTGAAAGAGTATCACACATCACATACATAGTTTTTTTACCCCACAATATGACGCACGCTATGACTAGTATGAATCGAATTATATGTTTTTGGTTTCTAATTTACTTTATAGTGAAAACACACATCAAATTCTCTGAAATAATAAAAAAAAATTATTATTTTTATAAATTTTTAAAACAATCCATGGTTAATTGTTTATGTGTAGGAATCAACGACACCTAAATATGATATGCAATGTCCTCGGTATGACTCAAAATGTCCATTATTAGTTGAAATTTGATATTTATGTTAAAAAAGTATCACTTACTAAAAATAAATTAAATTCTCATGGACAGACACAAAAATTTAGAAAAATAATTCAAAAGTCATTTGTGGTGTTATTTTATATTGGTGGATTATTTTTTCTCATTAATAATGTTTACTTTCTTATTTCTGAGATGTAAATTTTATTTCAATTAAATTTATTATTTTTATATGAATTTTCTTATTTATTTTTATATTTCTTATACTAAAGAGTGGTGTAACCACACATTTTAGTTTCCCCCTTAATGAGATATAAAAAATGACTTGATAAAGGAATTATTTATCCATGAATTGAGTAGTGATGATTAAGGGTGGATTTATCCGTTCTTTTAGAAGCACTAATAAATGCATTAATTATCTTTTCTTGTAGAAGCTCTGATATGGGGGACCTTTATCAGTGCTAAATAAATGCACTGAAAATTGGGGTCTTTATAAGTTCTTCTAGAACTGTCAGTAAATGGGTCCATTATCAGGTTTTTTAGCATTGATAAAATACACCTTTATCAGTTATTTTCTGTAAGTAAAAAAATACATAAGGATTGAATGACACTTCTACACTCAGTTCTTATTTAGCACTTTTAATGGCCAGTTTTCTTGTAGTTGACTTATTTCCATGGAAATATAACATTGAATATCCATATTAAGGACTCGAATTTTGTCATGTTAGTACCCTATCCTAATTTAGATTATATTTAAGACATGATGGAATTATTCATTTTGGAATTGAAAATATGAAATGATGTGTTATAAGAATAACATTCCCTTTAGCAATCCTTGGCTAAAAGTAGTGATTCTGTTCGATCACAATGGAGATATCAAGGTCAGTACATTCAGATCACACCATCGTGTGGGTTCCCCATACCCATTATATAGAAACCATTCCTTTTCATTCATAACTAATAAGTCATTTTAATGGTAAAAAACATAGTATCAATAGAAAATCACGATAAAAATGTTTAGTGTCTTAGGAAAATTAGGATCGTATATAACATTTACATAATAAAACATAATCCATTATTTAATGAAATATTTTTTTCCCTTCAAAATATTCTGTTCTCCATAGTACAGGTAATCTCTGGGTGCTACACATCAATGAAAGGGGTGATATAATATCCTAATAATAAGATTAATATGAGATTGAATCAATATAACATGGGTGACCATAGTCATCCTCATAATTAAAAAATCTTGGGGATATTATCATAATAAAGAGAGGAGGAATTAGATAAAGGCATGGAATGTGGAAATTCATTAAAATGAAACATCATTCCATACTGGTAAAATACCACATATAGTTTTAAAAAAATTTAGCATCATGATATTGAAAAAAATATGTTCATAATCATAACATCATCATTGAGAAAAAATATAGAATCAAGTTTATTAATATTTCACCTTAACCAGTGAGATATATCTCATTACCTAATTATTTTAATAGATGTATATTTATGGGTGCACCCATCACATCATAACATTTACAAATACATGCAAGAAACTTAAAAATTATATAAATATTAATAATAAAACAACCAATAGAAAGTAATGGGTTTCAATTTTAAAAAAAACATGAAAAAACATTGGGGTTTCGAACTATTTATGGTAAAAACTTATTATTCATAACAATTATCATACTTTAGTGAATAAGAAACATCCTCAAGGGGAGTTGAGATGTGAAATTGAAGAGTTCTTTTGGAAAATAATTTTATTTGTCATATATTGAGGTTGGAAACATGTATTTCACAAGTAAAAATGAAGAGAAAAATAACTTATTTTTTACGAATATTAAAATAGTATTCCCACTGAAATTTTGATTTAAAAATGTATTACACAAAGAAAATGAGTTGGGTTCAATAATTCTATTTACCTTAATTTTTATTAACTATGTTGCTTTTGCGCCTTCATAAAAAACATATATATTTATTAAAACATTCGTATTGATGTTAAATATAGTCATTTGTAAAATAGTTTAATAATTACAATCATTGGATTATATTTCTTAGATTTTTTGATGGAATTAATGTTTTTTGATATCATGTTTTTATTGAAAATTTTATTTTTTTCCACAATATAGATATTTTCTTAAATCTGTATTATAAATTAGTATAATTAATTATATAATCATAGAATAAATTGAATTAAAAATTTATTTGTTATATATAATCCACTCTATCCATCCATGTAGGTATCTATAAGAAATTGTTTGGCAATATCTCCATCTGTGATTATCCAACATTCAACAGGGTGTTGTCAAAAGATCTAGAAAATAGAGTATAAAAATTATATATATCATATATATGATAATTCCGATAGGTGAAAATCATTAATGTAATTAGAAATTAAAGAGTAATGAATTTTTAGTTAATATGGGTCCGAAAGGAATGGGTAAAAGAAGATGGAAAAGGATAAAAGAGGGAAGAGTTAAAGGATAAAAACTCTATCCTAAACATGGATTCTCTTGTATGACACTATAAAAACCTTGGCTATTGGAGTTGTATGAATCTATAATGTTGATAAGTATTATATGTGTCTTAATAGGTAGTATTTTGGTTTATATTTTTCTTTGGGAAGTATAGAATGGGAGGTTTTCCAAAAGAAGGGAGAGGGGTTATTTATAGTTGAGGATATGGGTATTTTTAGAATAAAATGTTAAATAAAACATTATAACAAAGGTGAGATTTGTAATACTAAAAGTTTTAAAATATAATTAATATATAAATATAATATAAATGGTTTAAGACCATAAAACAACTTTATAATTTTAAAGAAGTAGTTTATTAAAAATTAATGTGAAAGAAAATTTAATTTTAAAGAATCACTATTGACATTTGGTTTTAGAAAATTAATTTTTGGAATGGATATTGAGTTTATATTATTTTAAGAAATTATTTTTATAATAAAATACACAATATAAAAAAATATATATTTTTGAAGTCAACATGTCACTAATACATCATGCATGATGTAATTTATGTTACATGAGTTACATAAGAACTGTATTTTTACTATTCATCGAAAATTATTGTTGCCCAAAAAAATAATAAAATAACCCTTCTAAAATATCAACTTCATGATTTCAATAATGGGATAAATTCTATTAAAATAAATTTCTACATATGAGAAATTTAATTTGTAAATAAAATCATCATTTATTACAATTTTAATATTATAATCGATTTTATCAAACATAAAAAAATTAATTATGTTTCGTAAAATTATCTTATAATAATAATAAAACTAAAGTATTAATTTCTGAATCTATTTTATGATAATAATATTGTTTTTGAATCATTTTATTAAATATAAAATTTTAAATAAATATTTTTGTTTTAAAAAAATACCGACACATAATATATCATTTTAAAACATTTATTTGATTATAGAATGACATAATTATATAATATTATCTTTTAAAAGTTGATTAAATATTATTTATACAATCATAGTTGATGTTAACATTCTATTAGATGGATTGATATTCATAATGGCCATATTGCTATTCCAATGAGCAACTTACTATTTCATTTGTATAGGTTCTTTAATATCTATAGATACCCTTTCATTAGTTCTTTAATTGTTTATAATGTTAGTAATTTGTTCTCAATGTGATTTTATGTTTTTTATACTATATTACCTTAATATAAGAAGGGAGATTCCTATGATAAATGTATGTGTTGTTGCATTCTTCCCCTTTTTAAATTCTTCCCTCCTAATTTTGTTTCACATAATATGGTGATGGTATTTCCATTTAATTGCCACCTCTTCTTCCAATGTCACTTATTCATCGATGTGGTTCCTACAAAACACTATTACAAGGCGAGTTGTCTTTTTTAGGAATTTTTCACTTTGGTCAAATATTTTTACTAGATTACCTTCATATGAGAGGTCTTTCTCTAACTGGACCACCTCCACATTTAGTAGTTGTGAGGTGTCTTGTATGTACTTCATAAAATGTGATATGTGGAAAATGTCATTAACCTAATATATATGTGGTCTATGTTCAAGAAGAAAGAACACTAGTCCTATGTTATCAAGGATATAAAATGGGTTAATGTATGTTATTGTCTTCGTCCATTTCACTCTAAACTGAATTAATCTTTTCCATGGTGACACTCAATGAAATAATTTGTCTCAAACATCAAACTCCATGTCCATTAAATGGTTGTTACCAGACCTCCTATTCTAACTCTGAGAAGCTATTATATATTCCTTGATGACCTGATCCTTTTTTTCATATGATGCATAATATATGGTCAAACTAGCCTTCATCCTCTAATGTCATCCCAATAGGACAGTGTTTTATATCTAATTACATATAGAGAATTATATCCATCATTTTGAGTACTCGATTGGAAGTTATTTTTATATGATAACTCATCCAATGGGATATATTCATCCCATCCACCTTTTAATTCCACTATGAAATCTCATAAAATTCCTTGGAACATCTGAATAGTCCTATCGTATTGGATAAAAATTTGTGGGGTGATTGTCAAGATGAAATTCAATTAAATAAACAAAAAATATTTTAAACTATTCTAGAATTTATATGTCACCCCTAGGTCATGAGAAGAGATGATTGAAATTGGAACCCCATGAATCCTAACCACTTCCTTCACATATATCTTAGAAATTTTTTCATGGTAGATATCTTCACAAATAGAAAAAAAGTGATAAGTATTGGGGAGGTGATCCACGACAACCTAGAACACATTGTTTCCTTTAGATGTCTTTGGGTGACTAGTTTCGAAATCATTGGTGATGGTCTCCCATTTCCTTGTCGGTATAGTAAATGGTTACATTATCCCTTTGGATATTTATCTTTCTTATTTAAAATTGGGACATACAAAACATTGTGTGATATATTCCATAATCTCCTTCTCCATGTTATTATACTAAAAGTGTTTTCGGATATCACGATAATTTATAGACCTTCTAGGATATAGAGAATGTTGAGCATTGTGATTATACAATAGATAATTCTTTATCATAGGAATTGAACGTACCTAGTGTAATCTTCCAAACCAAATCACACAATAATAATCAATATAGAACTCATGTATTATCCCTTAATTTATTAATTTTAGCATATATTGAATATTGAGTTAATCAATTTTCACATCCTTGATCTTCACTTGGATAGATGGATGGGAAATAAATTTGGAAAGGTAGTATGTATTCCCTATTTTTTTCGATTTCCAAACCCATCCTTTACATATTAATGAATATGGGTTATTTATGAATCTTCATAATTGATAGAGTAACTAGTTATTTTCTTCTATGAGAATTCTCAACAGTGGTTTAACTCACCATGATGAGAGTGAAAAGATAAATCACAGTCCTTGATTAACTATAAACATCTCTATTGATTCATAATGAACTCATTTTCTATGAATATATAATTTTGGGTATTGTAATCAATATATATGTGGAACTTCCCTCCATAGCAGTATTACTACTAGATTTTCATGTAAAAAATCATAGCCACTAGCTCCATATCACTTTTTGGATTGATCACCTCACTGATCATAAACATTCATGGTAGTGTAGGCTATCAATTTATCATTATGCGTGAGTAAAAAACACAAGAGATTATTTTATGAATCAATTTATATGTCTAAACAGTCTATAATTGTTGTTAATTTTATTAGTGGTGCCTTTATCATCCTATTCCTTACCTCCTTGAAGAATTCCTCACATTCATCCATATAGACACACTTTACCCCTTTTAACATACATATTTCTCTAGATAATCATGATAAATTGAACAAAAAATAGATGTACTAACCTAAAAATAATAGATTATTATGGATTTACAAGACACAAGTCAAACTATTCAATTCTGCAATTCCCTTGGTAATTGATGGGTCAAACGAAATTATATCACTACTGATCATGTGTCCCAATACTGTGACTTTCTACATAAAAAATTCACTCATGATGAACATTGTGTGCTATTTTTCCTTCTGTAATGTTTCGAGAAAAATACTAGAATTTTCGTCATCTTCATCCTTTTATTTTAGTATATGATAAAATCATTTATAAATACAGAATAACATTTTTCAATGTAGTATATGAGGACTATAGTCATCATATCCATTAATATAGGAGGTGAATTAGTAAGTTTGAAGGGAAATACTTGAGACTCATAGTTCCCTTACATAGAATAGAAATTAGTCATCTAAATATATTTGTTCTTAAACTTCATTTTATGATAAAAAAGAATGAATATCCACCATTGAGAAGAATTGAGTTCATCATATTTGATTTAACATGTCATTAATCCTTGGAAGAGGATACATGCACTTTATGGTGGTCTTATTGATCTCTTGATAATTGATTCACAACTCAATTGATCTATCCATTTTCATAATAATGATCATTATTTAATCCCATGGTGATACACTAGGTAGTATGAATCCCTATTCCAAATTCTCTTTAAGATTCTTCTTTAACTTATCTAGTTTTATTAGTGCTATCAGATAAGAGATTATTGAGATTATAGTCGCTCTATGATTAAGTTCTATTGAGAACTCGACCTCTTGATCTGGGGGATGACTGGGTAAATCTTCAAGAAATAAATAATTTTACTCCCTCATAATGGGTATTTCTTCTAGGCTGATACCTTCTAATAACTCAACCATTTTGTAGAGCTATACTAATTCATAGGGAACCAACTCGCACAACCTTTAGGGATTTCCACATAGATATTCATGATCATCCATGACATTGTAGTTGATCATGGGATGGTTCTAAATTTGAAAATATATATCCTCTTATTGAAATTTTATATTTTCACTGTTTAAGGTAATCCAATCCATGCCTAATATTTTGTCAAATACCCCAAAGTTATGTATCATGATATTTATAGCAAGAATCATCCCATATATTTCAAGTGGATAATAGACCAACACTTAGGTTACAATGATCAATCAACTTGGTGTTTTTAGGGATATATCAACATTATGTTTTTTTTGGAATATGAGACAATATTTCTAGAAAACCAATAATATTTAATGTAATGTGTATAACTAGAATGAAATAAGAAATTCTCCATTATTGGGTCAATAAGAAGTGTACCATAAATGGAATCATTTTCATGATCCATATTAGATGTATTTATGGAATAACATTTCCCTTAGACCATTTTCTTTTCAAGCTAATGAAATTTGTTACCCTAAAGGAATTGTGGATTTGTTCAGTAGAATACATAGGAACATTTTCTCCCCATATTTTAAAAATTGAACCATTGGTGTTACTCTCCTTTACTCCATCATATAGGAAGGATTTTTCCGATCTCTCCAACATCCTGATCATGGTGTTATAATATCCAAAACATAAATCATTTCCCTACACCATTAATGAAATTCCCATGAGGCTTTATCCCACATTTTTTTCAAGTGAGTATTTGATATTTCATTCCACCTTTTTTATTAGATCATCAAGCATGATACACCATATTTCATTTCATATCACCTTATCCACGTGTCCATTCTATAAAATCTATATCCACACTGAGTGCACTTCAAACAACTACTTCATAACAACCATTTTCCCAAATAGATATAGCCTTTCAAAGGTGAGGTTTAATCATATAAGGAATCTATCAATTTTTCTATCATTGTTGATAAAAAAACTAGATGATCTCCATGAAATCCTTATAAGATGTGCATTTTAATCTTTGATAGATCCCATTCCTTTTTCTTTATCATAATTAATTCTCTCTCAATCTTCTTATAAATAGAATGACATAAATACATGTTAATAAATATTTTCTAAAATTATTACTACTGCATCTATTATAGTTCATCCATTAGATTTCTTTTATTCATAAATTTACCCACAATGATCAACCTATCTATTTAAATAATAAATGCCCAGAGTCACATTATTTGTCCCATAATAATGAATCACATAAATGATATTATCCTTTTAGTTTCCCCATGTTATGTGATACTAGAATCGAATGTTCTGATAAATCTTGGCAGTTATTAACATATTAAAGATTATATATCCATTTCCTCACTCTTAGGTGAAGGAGTATGTTAAAAATTATTCTGGATATTATTCATAACATCATATAGTTGTTTAAGAATCACCATGAATTTTTTCTCTCCACCTCACATGGAATTGGGGATGTCATCCAGGAAATCACTGCACTATCCCAAACATGTGGTGTTGGCCTGGTTTCTCCTGGTTCCCAACATTTTCTAAAATAGAATATCATTCAAAAAATCATAAGTCATGAATTAAAGAAAAAATTATTATTTTTTAATTGTGTAATTAACTCTAATGTAATCTCATGGGGTATCACCATGTTTTTCACATCTCTAAAACAAAGCATCTTGGGTGAAAACAAATACGTAGTATCATATTAAGAGTGTTCACTAAGGTTCTCTAATAATAATACCCAAATTAACTTATATGTTCTCTAATAAAAACTATAGAGATTCAAAATTTTCTTATATAACTATTACATCATTTTTAAATATAAACAAAATAATAACATTACAAAACCTGGATCCAATGGTTTGTTGTCTTGGAAAAATTAACATGAGAAATAACATTTACATAATATAACATAAAACATTATTTAAATTCATATTATTTTTTCTTTCTAATTCTTGAGTTCACATTAGTACATATAATCACTTGGGGATATACATAAAATAAATGGGTGAGGTAGAATAATAGTTATATGATAGATAAGAGCATGAATAAATATAACATGGGTGGGAATAATAATCATAATCATATAATTATCATAATTTCAACATCATAATAAATATAGGTAGCATTAGGAAAATGAATTGAATGTGTAAATTCATAAAAATGTAACATCTTTCCTTATTGGTAAAATACCACACATAGTTGTGAATAAAACTATTATCATGTTCATGGATAACAAATGTTAATAATCATAACAACATCATCATTGTGATAAAAAGATTGCATTACGTTCATATATATTTCACTATATCCCAAGAGATATGACACATTATCCAATCAATTAGGGTGGTATATAATTTCGGGCATGCCTGTAACATCATAACATTTACATAATCATGCAACTAACATAGAACTTATATTAATATTTGCAATAAAACAATTCATGGATCGATATGGGTTTCATTTAAAAAAGAAAAAATTCATTAATAAAATTTGTGGTTCCCAAAATATACGGGGAATAAATAATTTTTATAATTATTATCACACTTTACTGAATAAGAAACAATCCAAATTTGAGTCATAATGTGATGTTGAAGATTAATTTTTTGTAGACTTTTTATTTGTCATAAATTCATATTGGAAATATCTATATCCTAGAAAATAAAATCAATGGATAATGAAAAAAAATATTCAATAAATAATGTGTATCCACAATTATATTTATCATGAAAAAGTAATAACACAAATAAAAGGATCTGGGTTTGAGAATTTCCCTTACCATTATTCTCACTTAATTATTTCATTTTTTCTCTCTTTTTAAAAACATATAATTATTAAAATACTAATAAAGAATATAACTAATTGATTAATTCAACAATTTATCAATCATAATCATGGTTTTATATTTCATATTTTTTTATGAAAGTAATGTGTTTTGAAATAGGGTTTTTTGTAAAAAGATATATGTTTTTCCTAGATTTTCCTATTTTGTAAATTGTAAATTCTATATTAGTATAATTAATTAAAAAAATAATATATTTCATGTAATTAACTATTTATATGATATATATAAACCATAGTATCCATAAATTATGGATTCTTTAATAATGTTTTTGGAAATATCACCATAGGTGGTTATCCGACCTTCAATGAGACATTGTCGAAAAATTAGGAAAAGGGTGTACGAAAACTTTATATGTTATATATATGTGATGTTTGAAATATTTTAACACAATTGAATCAATTTTATCATAATTTATAATTAATTTTTATATTGTATGGTTTTGATAGGAATTGGTAAAATAATAAGGATAATAAGAAAATATGGAAGTGTTAATGGGGACTTACTCATTCCCTAGCATGGCTTCACTTGCACGACAATTTAAATCCCATTGTGAATGGAGTCATATGGATTCAGAACGTCACTAGGTTTTCCTAGGGTCTTATTAGAGACTACTTGGGTAGATATGATTCTTTGTAAAGTGTGGGATGAGTGGTTTTCCACAGAAATGGAGATGAGTTATTTGTACATGAGGAAAGTAGTATTTTTATAATAAAATATTATATCAAAGGTAAGACTTGTAATTGTAAATTTTTCACAATACATATCATATATTTAAATACTCTAATTTGATTAAGAAACTAAAACATATTGATAATTATAATTCATTATATTATTAAAAATCAATGTGCAGGAAAAGAAAATTTTTTATTTGAGGATTTAATTTTATCTTTTGGGTTCGGAAGATATTTTTTTTCGTTTTGAAGTTGAGTTATTTTTATTTAGATGAATAAATTTTGATAATAAATATAAAATATCATAAAATTATGTTCTAGAAATCATTATGTCGCCAATACATCATGAAATATATAATTTCTGTTACATTAGTTATATGGAAATTTCACTTCATCTATTCATCAGAAAATTGAAGTATATCATAAAACTACCAAAAAATAGCCCTTGGAAAATTTCAACAATATGATTTCAGAAATTAAATCCATTTTATGAAATTAATTTTATATAAATGAGATTTTTTTAGAAAATAAATCACCATTTTTACCAATTTTAATATTATAAACATTTTTAAACCAATTTGAAAAAAACAATTCGGGGATCATAACATTGTCATATCAGCATAAGAAAATTATATTAACTTATGAATATATTTAATGAAATTATATTAAATTTTAAATAATTATCTTAAATATAAAATTTTAAATAAAAATTTATGTTTTATAAAAATACCACAAAATTATTTATCATTTAAAAAAAATTATATACTATGTTATACATATTTCAGATTTTCTTTCAATAGATGTCTAAATATTATTTATACATTCATAGTTGCAGGTTCTATTATATTTTATGGATTACAATTTTAAATGGTTATATTTCTATTACAACGATCGAGTTACTATTCCATCAATATAGGTTCCTTAAAATCATAAAATACCATTAATTTAATCTAATATTTATTTATGGTGTTTCTATTTTATTTTATATATAATTTTATGTGATTTATAATATATGGCATTATTATAAGAATGTAATTTCCATTAATAAAATTTTTGGTCCTTATAATTTACACACGTAGAGTTGGTACTCTCCCATAGTATATGAAGTGGTGTTTCCACTATCTATTGAGTGGTAATCCCCCATATTTGAGCTCCAATGGAGAATAGGTCATCCACTATAGCTAGGTATCCCATGGCTCTGGATCACAGTAGCAATGATCCGGATGCTCCATTCAAATTCTAATGAGTTTACGCATGGTTGTTGGAATTTGAGTTTGATCTTTGGATCTACTGGTTTACTCTTCATTCTTATATGGTTTTAGAGATGGATAGACTCTTTATCGCTCTCTTTGGTTTTTTATGGGAATATCTAATAATGGGGTTTCTTTCCCTCTTACATTATGGGTTGAGTTGACTACCAATATTTCTTTGTCTCCCATTGTGGTTATTGGGGCATCCTACTGGGTATGTATATACTGAAACATACATGGAACATTAAAACATGTTTTTTATATTATGTAGACTGTGGAACTAGTTTTAGTGGATGATTTATTTTATTTGTCTTGATCATTTACGATGGTAGTCTATGGAGATTGTGAGTGAGGCTCCCATTACTCATTCCCTATTTCTAATTGTTTACAGAATGGGACCTCATTTCTGGTTGGGTTTATATAATTCCCCTTAATGAATTTTGTGTTATTTTTCTCTAAATCGATACATTCTATATTGTAATTGAATTCATAGTTTACAATCGGCATGTTTAGTCTTTTTTAATATTTCAACACTAATTACAATATATGTTTCATTGTGTGAAGACATGTACATAGTCTAAGAACTCATATTTCGGTGATATGAATTCTCAACACTAGTATCAATGGGAAATCCAATTGGTGGTGGTCTTGGGGTGCTATACTTGTTATCCCATCGGCAAGGGGGCCCTATTGTGTTGGGTCATGACAGTGAGGTTTTTCTAGAGACCTCTCTTTTCTTACATATAATTAGTCAATATTTCGTATTTATTTCCATTCTACAATGTCTTACAACATCAATATATTTGTATATTGGATATGAATAAATTATTATACAATTTGGATTCATTCTTAATAAGGAATGATCAAAAAATTCATATTAAAATTTGGTCTTTTATGATTTGAAAAATACTTTTGAAGTTGTGAATTATGTTTTTTGGATGTGGAATTTTATTTTAGGTATACTAAACTGGGATCCACCACACCGATGGTGCGTGTGATGTTGGGTCACATATCTGAAATAACAATCTTCAAGAATATATAAATGTGGGTTCCTAATTCTTCTCTACCCATATATCAACAATTTCAACTCTTTTATAAATGTGATGTTATGGATTCTAATCACAGGAAAATTGTTTAATTTATATTTACATATATCAAATAATGCATATGGTGTATTATATATAGATTATATTTAAGGGAGTCATGTAATATATTATATAAGGATATGATCATTCTAATATTGGCGGTTCATTCATTTATTTGTGAAATGGAGGATTGTTTTTAAGCCATTGGAAACTCTATTGCCCCCTAAATCTTCATCATCATTCCATTATGGTGTTAGTACCCATTTGGGAATTCAGGAGTCCTCATGATGTTATCTTCGATCCACTGGATAGTAACCCCTATTTGGAGGGAGGATGAATACATCTGATACTCATCAGAGTCTTCATTAATTATACTCCAACAACGAATAAGTTGTAATCCACTAATATTTTAGTGTTTGATGATTCATATTTTATTCTTTGTTTTTTAGATATTATTTTATTTTTTAATTGTGAAAAGTGAATTTAATGTTTTTTGGGTTCTCTTCCATTTCCAATGATTATATGATGATTAAAAAACAATCAATTATCATCACACTAGAATTTATCTTTATGATCGGGGTACATCTTAGTACAATTTGAATTGGTAGATAAATATAACTTTTTACATCATCTAATAGGTCTTTCTATATTATGGTCATTGATTACACAATTATACTAGTTCCAATCTAATGGGGACTGTTTGAATCGATGATAAATTCCATTTTTATCAATTTATTTTCATTAACATTGTTTTGATGTTCCAATTTCTCCCTTTGTGCCTCCATGATTTTTATTCCTTGAATTATTCATGATCAGTAGTCAAGAGATGTTGAATTGATATAATTACAATCAATGAATGAAAATTTGGGATGATGTAATGGTTTTCGTATTAGTTCATAAATTTCTCTTAATCCACACATCAAAACATACTTAATCCATAGGATATATGGATTATGGTGGGTTACCATTTTTATTAGATTTTTAAATCAAAATTTAAACCTTCCTTTTAAATGGAGTTAGTAATAGTACAAACATGCTTTTTGGTCTGCTAACAGAGCCAAATATAAGTGATATTTGATTTATAGATTTATAATATATAAAAGAAATGATTTTATTGAAGAAATGTTAAACAAATAATAATTTAACACCAATGGAAAATGATATTAAATACAAACCCATAAAAAATAATTTTTTTGAAATAGTTAATCTTTTTTCAATAATGTGTATCAATTATGTGATTATCAATAATTTCTCAATATGTGATCGATATTAGTAAAAATATTTATTAGTATTTTTGTTCACATTAATTTTATTTATAAGCACAACAAAGTAAGAGGATGAGGCCAAATTCAATGAGGTTCTATATATCTATCAATGGATTGGTGACTAATGAATTTTCCACATTACATCACTATAATTTTCTTAATGACATAAATCAACGAAGGACATATAAATATTAATAGACTAATGATTATTCATTTGATTATGGTTTGGGAAAATATCGTAAATATATTTGAAATTTTAACATGTGAAGAGTATGATTAATGGTGTTAAAACTGATTTGACATGAGGAATGTTGATTCTAAGAAATATATTTATATTTTGTGGCTATGTATAATTTATTTTGATACTTATATGTGTAAAAGTATATATATATATATATATATTTGGATTTATATTTCTATGTGTGTGTATGTATAATTTTTTTAATATTAGTTTATATTATATTAAAATCCTTAAACCTCTTTTTTAATAACAATGATATTATATCATCATATTATGCATGATGTTTCCTAGACCACACTAAGAAAACAATGCTTACCAATAATGAAAACATTATTCATTCCAATGCATATTCTTTATTATATGTATATATTTCAATTTATTATAAAACATTGTTTTCTTATATATTCATTTATGAAATTTATATATGTATATATTGGAATTTATAATTATATTAATAACATTATAATTTATATAATTTAATTATATGAGAAATGATATGTTATATGTATAACTTGTATATATATATTTCTTCATGTAAAATATTAATTTTATTAAACCAAATAGGGTGGATATGATTTTAAAATGCATGTATTCTAATCGTATGACAATGGAGTATGTGAATGGGGTTATAGAGTTCGTCATGTTTTCATATAGAATGAATGTGACCCTATTCTACAAAACATAGATTTTATATCTATTAGTTTATACAAATTATATATCTATGTATTGGAATTTATAATTTTATTTTTAATGGTTTACTTTATATAATTATTTATATAATTAATTATACATAATATGTGTACAATGTGTGAATTTCATTATTTATTTATTACAATATGAATATTATTAAACAAAATATGATGGATATGAATCTATAATAAATGTATTCAAATTGTATTCCGAAAGGATCTAAGGATGGAGTTAAAGTTTTCATTACTTTTGCAACATATCATTCGTATGACCCGTCTTATGTCATTCGTATGTTTGGTAACTATTGTTACTGAAGAAAAATTAGTCAGATGAGTTGGATGAATATATAATATTCTACAGAATATCTCCAAGTTAAAAAATTTTGACTAATCATTGGAAATAAATGTGAATATACACTAAATGGGATGATACTATGATTTATGGGACATTTAATAACATTATTTCGGTAAACGGTGATGGGGATCATATTGAATAAATAAAAATGGAAATTGAAGAAGACCATCATGATTACCCAAAGTAGTTTGAGAAGATTAATTTGTTTTAAAGATAATGTTGTATAACAATTGTACTAAATTTATATCATTTTCACTGACATTGAAGCTATATATTTTGAATGATGGTAGAGTATGGAGTGAAACCAGCTTTATAGAACATGATGGCCCATAGAGTTATATTATACTAGAAGAAGAATTTCATTTTTTGAACATATGAAAAAATTAAAAATATATGTTTGTAGGATATGATATATAAGAGAACATTTGTCGATGTAAATTATTGTATATCATATCTCAATGAAACTGAATTGCTTAAAAATTTCCCTATGTGTGGCATTACTCAAAACAAAAAAGATGCATCATGTACATTTAATGTATTATAGTACTTTCTAAATAAATTTAGGTTGAAATGGCTATATAAAAGTGAGGATAATATTAGATAACTGAAGGAAAATTGATATAAAGGAACCCATTTTGGGAAATTGCGTCACCTAGCGAACTTTCCTCGATTTATGATGATTGATCATAAAAATCCTGAATTTTTAGAAGAGCTGAGAAACATTTTTCTTATGATTTCTACAAATGCAGTGAATCATTTTGTTGTAAAAATCAGTAATCATGATACATGGATTGTTATAATAGTTAATTATAAATTTTCATGGTGGTTATGCATAAAATAGAAATAAATTATTATTTTTATTCATATATCTGCACTAAAAAACCTGGTTATGATATTTATGTTTATTTTGATCCATTTATCATGATCTAAGACTAATGTGAAATGTGGGTGGTACATAATATTATTATTATAGAGGTGGAGAGTTCACATTAACATTTATGTTGTAAAATATGGTAAATTGATTTCCTACCTACAGAAATCAATTAGCATAAATGGATAAAGGAGTTTTAGGGTGTCCCATCTCTAAAAAATGTGTACAATCTGGTAGGTTGAATCATTTCTTGAAGACCATGCCTTTAGTATATCATATAATTTTATTCCAAAAAAATAAATAGAAACCCTCCGCAAAATAAATCGATGAAAATATATAAAAATAATCAATAAATAACCCAATTCCTTTTAAAAATATTATAATAGTATTTTATCATAATATCCATAAAGTACATCCAAAGGATAAAACATCCAACTTCGTATGGTGGTATAACATCATGATGCATCAATGTGAAACTAAAATAACAATGAATATATTTTAATCTCTTCAAAATCTCTTAAAACTACATTAGAAGACATGTGGAATATAAAAAAATGATGATCAATAAATCCCAATCAGCGAATAAACATGGTCACGATGCCTAACATGCGAGTCAAATGACCTATCAATTTATCATAAAAGAGAAGGATCATAAATAATAAAAATAGAGAATAATAAAAATAAAATGTTATCATATTATCATGTAATAAATTTAAATAGTACAATATATATATATATATATATATGAAATAACCACGTGATACGGCTAACATCCATGAAAAAACCAAATTGTTGAAAAATCCCCGTCATTGATTTGGTTAAATAACCAATCCCATACATGAAATCTAATGAGTAAAAAAAACTACCCAATTCATTTGAGTTCTATTTTGGAGCACCCATCAGCACATATACATTCTTATATGTGACAATAATGGAAATAAGTCATTATGCATAATCATAATTATTACCCATGAAATTGAATGAGTTTTATAATCATGCCTCAAATCATAATCAATGATAATTCATAATGAAGTAATTTTAGAAATATAAATAAGTAATGTAATAACATATCATTGGAAGGGATAATAAGTTTGGTATCTATGTAACATAAAAATATAAAAAATTTCGATGCATTTCATAACATCAAATGGAGATACAAATTGATATAGATATAGAAAAACCAAATCCCAAAGAAAAAGGGTTGTTTAAAAGATCCCTTACCATCTATTTGGATCCATCTATAAAATTCAGTAATCATATTCTATAATTAAATTATATTCAATTACTACTCAATTCAAAACACTTTCCGACTTCATTTGATTTATTATAATTATTTATGTTCATTTTTAAATATTTAAATGATAAATAATGTTTAATTTTATTGTTCATAGGCATTTATTTCATGTTTTTCAAGTTTGAGACAGTTGTGGACAAATATTATATCTCATTTTTGAATTTTGAGGTCACAATACACACTATATATTTACAATATATTTAATTTTTATCAAAAATTTCATCCATCTAAAAAAATCATGAAAATTTATCCATTAGATATTTTTTACATAAACATTTAAAAAATAAAATAAAATTCATTATATCAATATAATTCTCTAAATACAATTTATATATTAAAATAAATAATACCAATTAATTGAAAAATACACCTTTCTTAAAAATGAGACTTTTTATAACCATATAAAAATTACATTTGACTTAATAAAACTATAATATAATTTATAATTAATAAATTTTATTTCATAATAATTTTTAATTAAAATATTATTTATTTCAAAAATAATTAATTCATCAAAAAGATTATCTTGATTTAAACAATTAATTTACCAAAAATACAATTTCTGACTCATCATATGAGAATCCATATTGTATCGAGCATGTTATCTAATATTTTAAAAAGTAATAAATTAAAAAAATACTTAAATTATTTTATTTGGGAAGAAAATATAAAAAATCACACTGTTATGGTCATAATTATTGACCTTTTTAAAAAAATGAATTCCCAAGGTAATGGTGTGCGATGGTGATATTATCATGTGGTGTTTCAACAAACATGGTTTGTGTCCTCATGTAGATGATCTAGAAATTCTCCCATAAATCGTTTCAATAATGATATAGTTATTGAATGTCAATATGTTATTGGTCAAGGATAAAACCCAGTGATTATATATCCCTCAAAATATCTGATAAATGGGATTTATATGGTATAATCCTACTTACCGTGGCCATCACAACTTTGATCTATTTCAATTCGTCATTATTACAAACCATAATATACTAATCATAATATCCTCTATCAAAAAATGATAATATAGGAGTTCATGATTCTTAATGGTCGTCAAAATCATCCACACTATATAATAGTATAAAATATCCATTGTAGTGCATTTGTTTTCTAATGTATCATTACATAATAATTTATTAATTCAAAATAACTGTTTTATTTAAAACATTTTGTGTTGTTACACTGATAATATTGATTATTTTGAAAATATAATGAATATGGTTTACATTATTTCAAACTAATGGGTTCTTACCTTATCCACAACAGAAAAATTCTTGTATTTTTCATATATTATTAAATTATGTATTTTTCTGTATTTCAGTATTCACTAAAAATAATATATTTTTGATAAAAACAAAAAATACACCTATAATTATCTCTGCATTATAATAACAATTAATATTCATTTATAAATCAATTTTATGAAAAAAAATTCTTCTAAATAAATATATTAATTATAATAGTTAAATTCCAACATTTAATATTTAAAATAATATAATCACATTATTTTTCATGTTTAAAACATTCATTCCCATGTACCATGGTATAAATATATATCATATTCTTGTTTTATAAGATACCTACATAATATTTTACACATTAATAGATATGGATATTAAGATAATATTTAGGTTTCAATTCCTAACAGTTATATTACTATTTCAATGGTTAGGTTACTATTCCTATAGTTAGATTGCTATTCCAACTTTATGATTTGTAATGATCATATAAGTTCCCTAAAATCTACAAATGCCTCATATTTTTCTCATTCATCATTAAAATATATTTTTCTCATGATAATATTTATTTTTTAATTTTTGAAATGTAAATTACATTAATAATATTCAACTTCAATTCTATAGTACTTCACATGGGTGCATTTATTTGGGTGTATAATAATATCCTATTTTTAACAATTTGGTTTTCAAATTTTCTATTCTTATCCCCATTGTAATAAATTAATTATTATTACCAATATTATTATTTAATATTAATGTTTATATTATTACAATAACAATAATTTTGTTTTCATCATGTAGTGTTTACGCGTTATATATTTATATATTAAAATATATGACACAACTGTATACTCTGCATGGAACTTATATTGATAAAAATTTGTGGTTGTTAAATTATTCTCCCTTATGATATTTCAAACTAGGTATTTCACTTTACATTGTTTTTTTGAAAATAGATGAGGTTAGTTCTACTTCTTTTCTTCCTCCAGTTCTCATGCCACATCTTTGTACTTACGGTTTAATCATGGTAGTTTAACTAGGTGAGTTATCTTGTTTGGTAAAACATTATATCTGGAGGTCATGATCTTCATTTGATGCTCCTCATCAGATAGATCATTTTTCAGATATATCCTATTTGAATTTAGTACATGTTAGTGATCTAGTATCTAATTTCTAATGTGGGATACATCGAATATGTCATCTAATTAATAAAGGGATTGTGAGATTTCAATCCAAAAAGCCACACCTATGACTTGATTGAGGATCTAAAAGTGGTCAATATACCTAGGATATACCTTATAATTCATCCCAAATCTCATGAAACTCTTCATTGAAGTCATATAGAGGAACACGTTATTTAAAACTTGAAACTATATTTCTCTCCAATGAATGATTGTGTAGAACTTCTTTGTACTTATTACATCATTTATTTGATAATAAATGTCCATGAAATATTTATCCATTTCCACATGAATTTTTTCTCCTATCAACATAAATTCACCAGAATCATCACATTATACAAGTGTTATTCTTTTAAACCCCATAATGTGATTCATATGATTCCATTTGGAATCTTGAGTGAAAACAATTATTATATGACAACTCAACAAGTGGAATATGTCTATCCCATGATCCATTGAATTCCACCAATAGTACTATATACATGTCTTCATGTTTCTGGAATGTCTACCTGTATTGTTCATTGCTTTGCATGTGATAAGTCAAACTGAATTCTTATATAGTGTTTGTATCATGTTTGAGACTCTTCTAGAACTCATAGGTAAATCTCAAATCTCGATCAGATACAATCAATAATGTTGTTCCATGTGGACTCAACACTGCTATAAAAAATATCATAGTAAATTAATCAGTTGTGAATTCCTCTCAAATTAGAGTGAAGCGATAAGTATATGAATGATGATCCACTACAACCCATAGATTATTTTTTCTATTAGATGTAGTTGGAAGACCAATGATAATGTCTCTAGAGATGTTTCCCAATTCTAAGTGCGAATGGATAACAGTTGCATCATTACCTTCAATTTTTCTCATTCTACATTCACCTGGTAACATACAACATACATTTATATAAATTTTATGATTTCATTCTTCATTTTTTCCCAATAATTGTTCTCCCAAAGATCTCAAACCATATTTGTGTACCCTAGTGGATATAAAATGTCAATAAATGTGCATTCTCAAGTAGGTCCTTCTTTATCTATAGATTAGATTGAACACATAGTCCTAACTCAAATATATGTAATACATATTCAAAAAATTTACTTTCCAAGGGTATCTATTTTCTTATAGATCCACCCTTTTCATCATTTTCAAATCATATCTTTGACCTTCCATTTGTTGGGGTTGGTGGCCTATAACCAACTATGTTGTACTTTATTCATTAATAAATACCATATGACATCTTGATTTTTCTTCTACATGAAAATGCATGTGATAATGTCCTAAGGGTAGTTTTTTCATTAAATGGTCATAACAGATCCTCGCTATGATGAGAACCTGGAAGTGCCATAACACTGTTTTTGAATATATTTTCAATGGAGGGATGATGTTATTTGAGGGACACAAATAATACAGGCCATTAGGGGTGAGGAATAATAAAACTATGAGTAACCTTATCATGGTGTGCGCCCTTGGTAATATCTTGGAGTATATTACGAGAACGATACCCACCAGTAGGAAATCCACATTTCATAGTGTCATTGGATGTTCCTATCTCGGGATGTGTGTATTGGTCCTTAGACATTAAGATTATTATTAATCGATATTGAAACTCATGCACATAGCTGTATTTGATGAAAACTGAGATGACACATAGTTTGATGTGAGGTTGGATATGTTGGCTGCATCACGAGTAATATTGCATTAATAGATAATGTAATAAAGGAATTGTCTCTTTTGTTCCATAAGGGATGTTGAAATCTCATGCCCTTTGATGGAAATGATATAGCCAAAAAAATCCATGTCCATAGTAATGAATCGGTGTGTTTAATGTTGGAAAGTAAATGAATGAATAATCTAACACATGGGTCGATGGCACTAGAATGCAACCAGCATGATTCATGATATCGAGACAAAGGGATTACATTACACGGTAAACATTCGTAGGAGGTGACACGTCATTGTGGCGTTAACTTCATTCTCTATGGGTGAATTAGCTTGTTTCTAGATGCTAACCTTGGAATTTAGGCATAATCCACCTAATTACACTATGAAAGAGGCCTAGGGGGTTACACACTATGTGTTTCCAATTATCCTATTAAAATAATAATGTAACAATATGAATAAATATTATTCCAAATTTTGGTTTAATAATTATTCATGGATGCATGAACACATTTACTTCGACACTAGTTATTCGAGAGAATATATTGTGGGTGAATAAATATATTTATTAGCGAGTAATGAAGTGATATTTATTTGATAAATAAATAGATAATATTCAAGGTCTAATAAATGTGGTGGAGGAAATAATGAAAAATAGAAAATCAAATGTACACATCATGTATATTAAATATATAAGTTGTGTATTTTTTTCTGGGAATTTATGAGAAAAACTATTATTTTTTAATGAAATAATATTATGTGTAATTCACTGGGCTCAAGTGAAGTAATAATAATAGACAACTATAATAATTAGACATGGGGTATTACTTAGAATTAAATGAAATAAATGAATTCTTTCAGGTAATTAATTCATTTTATTATTTGATGGAATTAAAATTCCAATTATATTATTCTCATTAGCCTAGAAATTGTTTTGGGTGTTTTGCACAATGGATTTGGAAAAGCTCTCAAGCCAAGATAGAATTTATTTTTCCACCATGAATTCACTCAAGATATGAGAGAAATATCCACCTCCACCAAATCAAGGATATTGAAGGCAGAAATCACATGCGAAGGCTCTTCCGCGCTAGCACAGGAAGATCCCTTCGATGACATCCTAAGATACTTAGAGCACATGTGCATCACCTCTAAATAAATCCATCAATTGGATTCTACGACACAACAATAGATCATATCATATCATGACCCGAAACATCAATGAAGAATGAATTCCATGAAGGTAACTCTTGTCAATTGAATAAATTTATTATAATCAACATTGGATGTTTCTATCTAGGGTTATGGGACTCCCCTATTTATTTTTCATTAATTATTCTATTCTTAAGATTAGGCATTTTATTATCGTGAAAGATCAGAGATTGATCATTGTTAATGCAAAAATTAAAGTTGGTTACATGCACCAATGATCTTCCACTGCCAACAGAACCAACAAGTGGTATCAGAGTGGTCATATCTTTGATTGTAATTATTTCTTATTTCATTGTAGAATTATGAATTTAATAATTTAGATGTTACAATTCAAGTTAATTGTTTTTAAATATAAATGTAGAGATCTATTCCTCCTCTCTCATTTCTCTATCACCTTACAAAAACGAATTTTTCATTTAATTTTGATTAAAAAAATAGAGGACATCATCTGGAGGTCCAAACATTCCAGGTTGTACAACACTAGAATATAGGTCGTGTATTTGGCAGTACACGCCGTGTACTCTATGATCAATGCGTCAGACTGGTCCGCCATATCAGGTCATGTGTTTGAGTATTTATAATTCATAAATGACATAGTTTCTTGGCCAAGAATAGGTGTAACACGGTTTCTGGATTACACACCGTGTGGTCCACTGAACACGATGTGTAGTCACTTTGGGTTATGTTTGGACGTGTACCTTGTACATGGCTCACCCAGCTGGAAACCATGTAACGCGAATACTACATGACGTGTGACCCATATAAAACACCGTGTACTCCGAAAAACTCTGAATTAGATTTACTTTGCATGTCCCGAGCATGTACTTCAGATGGACGGTGAACAAAAGTACACACCGTGTTGTCGGAACTACACACTGTGTACTCATCCAAATTATGCAGATTTTTTTTTAAAATTTATTATTATATTATAAAAACCCTTGAGATGTGTACCATAGTGAAGGCATAGTGGTGAGGCACAACACGTTATATGTTTTTTTATTTATATGTGTTTAATTTAACATGTGAGTAATGTTCATTTCTTCTCGTTGAGTAGTAATGAATGAGAATTCATTGTGATTCCTACAAGGTACGAGTTAAGTAAAATGATAATTTTAAATGAATTAGTTTGTTTAAAATTATGATGAATTAGAATCTGAAGGAAATTCAAAAAAAGGTTTAAGATAAATCGATTGATAAATTAATGAAAATTAATTGATTCTAGCATGATTTATCTCAAAGAAAAATGATCAAATAATCGAATTTTATTTTTATTTATGCATAAATCTCATTTAATTTTTGGATGATCATGAGCAAGACCAAGACCTTTGTATGTGAATACTTTCTTTTAATTTATTTATTTAAATTAAATTTATTGGCCTGCGATCCTTATCCTCATTAATATGTAGGGCATGTGTACCCAATGTTTCTTTCATTTAAAAAACTATTTTACCCCTCACCTATGAGTGAGATAAAAGAAACTGTAATGGATGGAGCTCGATATATAGTGGAGGCAGCTCAAGACAAGAGCTGTGGAGCAACCAATCCCAGGAGGTACAAAGGTGGAAAGGTGGAATGATGTAAACACAAACAAAAAAGGATCAAGGGGTTTCTTCCCTTAGTCATGGGTTATTTTATCAACCTATAAGTAATATAACAAATAGAACAAGCTCGTGATGATACAATTAATTTTATTTTTTTCTGTTTCGTGGTATATATTATGTGGGTGTGTTGTCATGATCACACAATTAATGAATTAAACAAAGCATGCAAGATGGAACTTAAATAAAAACGAATTAGGTGTAAATATTATCATCGAGATGGTTAATCACTTATGTAAATTCCAAATAATGTTAACAATCATGTAATCAAATATAATAAAATAAAAATTTACGAATAAGGATAAAATCCCTCTGTGAAAATATTAATTCGTTATAGCCTTCCATAATCTTGGTTAGAATCAAACCATAGTTAAAAGTTTTTGTCCAACCCTAGTTGGGGTGCTATAAATTATGAGGGAATTCTAATTCAAGGTTTTGGGTTAACATGACATGGATCACATCAAGGTTTGACTACCATAGTAGGACTTTGTGTTACCAAGAGGGAAATTATGAGGAAATCCAAAATTAAAGGATTTCGGGATTGGGGAGTCGAAACTACGGATCAAGGAGCAGCTAGTTAATGCAGTTGGAATTTTGAGTGCCTACCTAAGACCCTTATATTTACTTTACCAAACCAATTTTGGGTAATCTGAATGGGAATATGGATCCTTACCACTAGAATATTTAGGCAAAATAATTTTCCAAAATCAATAGTGAGGGATATTGGATTTCCATAAAATATTGGGAGACTAATAAGTATTAATTTATATATTTGCCTCAATTATATCATAATAATGTACTAAACCTTTTATCATATTAATCTGTAGAAACGGTATAAAAATTGATTTCAAACATGTCATTGTGAACCATAATCGAGAACGAAAACCTTCTCACCGGCACCAATTTCCAAGAGTGGTAGAAGCGCTTACGCTTTATCCTTCACTGCAAGAGGAAATTGTATGTGCTGGAAGAGCCTCTTCTAGTTGCACCTATGAAAGAGGCTAGTGAGGAGGAACTATATCTCTATAAGAAACATATAGATGATACCATAGATGTCCAATGATTCATGCTATCGGCCGTGTCTAATGATCTATTGAAGAAACATGACATCATGGATGCCTATAGCATGATGTCTCACCTTAATGATCTTTACCAAGATAAGGCGAGATAGGAGAGATATGAGATCTCCAATGCATTTTTTACAACTATTTTTGGAGATTCTATGCTATCTGGGGATTACATAGTCAATTTTATTTTCTACATTAAACACCTAGACATCTTAGGGATTATGTTCCCAGATGAGTTGCATATAGATCTCATTGTATAATCACTTCCCAAGACCTTCTATATCATTATTATCAAATATAACATGAAAAAAATGAGAAGAGTATATGAGAACATATGTCCTTAATTCTCCAGGTAGATAAGGACATAGGGCGTGACAAAACTGCAGTCCTTATGGTGAATTGCAAAAGGAAGGATACAGAAAAATGGCCAAAGACTTATAAACATTCTAAATACCTTGAGCACTATCCCTCCAAGAAGGGGAAGATCCATATGAAGGGAATGGAATTGGAGGCATTATGTTATGCTTTTGGAAATAAGGCCATTATAAGAGAATCTACACCACAAATAATGGAGATGCTAAAGGTCTGTTAGTTATCGAGTGTAATCCATCCATTTATACACAATGGGTATTATACTCAATTTGTGGGGATTACATCTTCATTCAAATGCAAGAACCATGATGATTTAGAAAGATTGTTAGAGGAGAGGTGGATCTTTGCGCTTCCAATGGCATGAGGATGGATGTGTTAGCCATTAGAGATTACCACCTCTGATTACCAACTATGATGATTTTGGTTTTACATAACTATTATTATGATCCAAGTGTTACCAAAAAAATTATTTTTGTATCATCTTTGGATATGGATGGATTGATTTTCATGTTTTTAAATAAGGGTTTAGTATTTTATATGAACAATGTATGTTATGTTATGGAACATTTAAATAATGGTTTGTATGTATTAAATTATGGAAACTATGTGTTGTCAATTAATAATGAAACAAACTCACATGACTCATACATCACCTAGTTGTGGCATCCATGTATCAGTCTGGTAAATGAGAAGTGCTTGAAAAATCTCTACCATGATTTCTACTTACACTCTAATGAGATAAAAAGACCTTAAATATGTTACACTTGTTTACAGTGTAAAATGACCAAGCTTCTTTTTCAGTGGAATGGATGAAAGGGCCACAGAGCTTTTAGGATTGGTGCATACGGATGTGTGTGGACCATTTCCAGTAGAAAATAGAGGTTTATATTCTTACTTAATTTATTTTACAAATTATTTAAGTAGATATGGATATGTCGACTTAATGAGTTATATGTCCTATTCCTTAGAGAAATTTAAGGAATTCATGAATGAAGTAGGGAATCAGTTTGGTATGAAGATAAAATTGCTTCGATCGGATAGAGGTGGAGAATATATGAACTATGATTCCAATGATATTCCATGGGATTCTGGGATTCTATCTCAGCTCACTCTTCGTTATACAACATTGTGTAATGGTGTAGTGAATGGAGGAACCAGACCTTGGTGGACTTGGTGAAATTAATGATTAGTCATGTAGATATTCCATTATACTTTTGGGGATATGCATTACAGACTGTAGCATACACATTAAACCGATTACCAACTAAGGCCAAAAATGGAATTCCCTCTGAGTTATGGAATGGATAGAATCCCATTTTTTCACACATATATGTATGGGGATGTGAGTCATTCATTATGGCCTTCTCAGGCAACAAACTAGCACCTCAGGGAACTAGGTGTATCATTATAGGATATCCAAAGGAAGCAAAAGGATATTACCTATATAACCCTTCAGGAAAGAATGCGATTGTCTCCAGACAAGCCATATTTCATGAAAGGGGGCACATCCTCAAAAAATATAGTGGGAGCAAGATTGACATTGATGAAGATCATGCTCAAGATACAAAGGAGTTGGTAAAAGAACAAGTTCCACATGTCCCTATGGAAGAGGTTCCAGAAACAAAAGTACTTCTTAGGAGCTCCAAAGATGTAAGAGATCCAAAGATATATGGTTTCCCAGTCACCAATGATGGTGAATCATTATTGTGGGAAAATGATTAACCTCTCTCCTAAAAGGATGTAGTAGAATTATTGGATACTGCAAGATAGCTAAATTCATTGAATTCTAAGATGGAATCCATGTATTAGAACCAAGTTTGGGTTCTAGTTGATGAGCCAATTGATGTAATGATTGTTGGATGCAAATGGTTATTCAATAGAAAACTGGACATGAAAGGACAAGTTAGCACCTATAAAAGAAGGCTAGTGGCTAATGGTTTCAGTAAACGTCATGGAAATGAATATGATGACACCTTCTCTCTATTTTCCATGTTTAAATCAATAAGAATCATAATTTACATAGCATCCTACCATGACTAAGAGATTTTACAAATGGATGTCAAAATAGTATTCCTGAATGGGATCCTTCAGGAATATGTCTACATGACACATCCTGAAGACTTTTTGACACCAAGTGATCACAAACGGGTTTGCAAATTGTATAAATCCATTTATGGATTAAATAAAGTATCTAGGTCATGGAAAATTTGACTGATGAAGCCATAAATGAAATTGCTTTCATTAAGAATGAAATTGATTCATGTGTTTATAAGAGGTTTAATTGGAATGCAGTCATTTTCATTTTAGTATATGTTGACGACATATTGCTTAATGGATATGATGTACCAGTATTACAGTTAGTTAAGGACTAGTGGAATAAGTGTTTCCCTATGATGTACTTGGGTGAAAAATTCCACATTCTAGGGATCAAGCTCATTCATGATAGATCCAAGAGGCATCCTGGACTATGTCAGGGTACATACATTGACCATATACTAAAGATAATTAGTATAGAACAATCCAAGAGTGGATTGGTTAAAGTGTTACATGACTTACATCTTTGAAGAAAATGTGTCCTCAGACGCAATAGGAGAAAGACAGTTTGAGTAAAATCTCATACGCTTTGTATATAGGATCCATCATGTATTCCATGTTATGTGTAATGCTTGATGTTGCCTATGCACTAATCTTGGTAGGCAGAAATCAAGAAGATCTAGGAGAAAAACATTGGACTAATGTGAAGACAATCCTTAAGTATTGTATAGGAACCAAGGATATGTTCCTGGTGTATAGAGGAGATGAGGAGCTTGTCATCAGAGGGTATGCTGATTCTGGTTTTCAGACAGATCAGAACGATCTGAAATCTCAATTTGGATATGTTTTCTATCTCAATAGAGTATCTATGAACTGGAAGAGTTCATCAAAACCAGTTGTCTCCGATTATACAGTGGAGTCCGAATATATAGATGCTTCTGATGCAGCCATGGAAGTCCTCTAGATTGAAAACATTGTCCATGAGTTGATGTGGTTCCTAATAGTAAAGATCCTATCACATTTTATTGTGATAATACTACAATGGTGGATCTTGCAAAAGAATCATGGTCACATCAATGGATAAAGAACATACTCCGAATGTATCTTCTCTTGAGAGATTTATATCAAAGGGGTGAAGTTGCAGTGGGCAGAGTGTCCACAGAAGAGAATGTGGAAGACACCCAGATGAAAGGCCTATCTCAGTAGAAGCATGAGTATCATGTGATACCAAGCGTCTTAAAATTTATTAGAAATTGTCTCTAGTCCATGTGGGAGTCAGTTGGAGTAATTGGCCTATAACCAAGTACTTTGTACATTATTAATTAATAAATATCTTATCACATATTGATTGTTCTTATTTCTGAAAATGCATGTGACAATGTCCTAAAGATAGTTATTGCATTAATGGGTTATAGAGGATCCTTTCTATGATGATAAAATAGAATTGCCATAATAGAAGACTTAAATATATGTTCTATGGCCAGATGATGTTATTTGAGGGACACAAATAATACATTCAATTAGGGGTGAGGACTCATAAAACATTGAGGCAACTTCTCATGGTGTGCACCATTGGTAATATCCAGGAGGATATTATGAGAAAGAGACATGCCAGTAGGAAATCCACATATCATAGTGGCATTGGATATTCCAATCTATCGACATGTGTATTGATACTTATATATTAGGAGTAATATTAATGGATATTGAAACTTTCACATTTAGATGTATTGATGAGAAATGTGATGAAACACTATTTGCAGCACGGTAGGATATGTTGGGTGCATCACGAGTAATACCGCATTAATAGATAATGGGAGAAAGGATTTTCCCCTTCTATTCCATAACAAAAGTAGATATCTCATGACCTTTGATGGAATTGATATATCCTAAATAAATACATGGAAATGGTAAGGAATGGGAGAGATTAATTTCGAAAAGTCAAGGAAAGAATAATCCAACACATGGGTTGATGGAAATAGAATGAAACACGCTTGATTCGAGATACTGAGAAAAAGGGATTACATTACACGATAAATGTTTGTAGGAGGTGAAACGCCATTGCGACATTAATTTGATTCTCTATGGGTGTATTTTTGTGTTGCTAGATGCTAACCATGGAAATTAGATAGACACTGCCAAATTCCTCTGAGAAAGAGGCCTAATGGGTCACACGCTAAATGCGTCCAAGCATCTCAGTTAAATATCAATTTAACAAGTTAAATAATGATTATTCCCGATTGTGGTTTAATAATTATTCATGGATTCCTGATCACATTTATTTCGACACTAGTTATTCGAGAGAATATATTTTGGGAAAAATAATACATTTACTAGAAATTAATACATTTATATTTATTTAACAAATAAATATCCAATATTCAAGGTCTAATTAATGTGGAGGAGGAAAGAAGGAAAAATGGAAAAACAAAAGTACACGCTGTGTATATTAAATATAGATGCTGTGTATTTTTTTCTGGGAATTTATGAAAAATAATATTAATTATTTTAAAAAATAATATTTGGTGTAATTAATTAGGCGCATTTCAAGTAATAATAAAGGTCAACTTTTATTAATAGACAAGGTGTATGACTAAGAATTAAATGAAATGACTAAATGCTTCCGAGTAATTATTTCATTTAATTAATCTATGCAATTAAAATCCCAATTATATAATTCTCATTAGCCTAGCCAAGGTTTTGGGTGTTGTGAACAACGGATTTGGAAAATCTCTCAAACCAAGATAGAATTATTTTTCCACCAAGAACGCTCTCAAGCTACGAGAGAGGGATCCACCTCCACCTGATCAAGGAGATTAAAGGCGGACATCGCAAGTGAAGGCTCTTCCGTGCTAGCACCTGGAGGTCCCCTCTACAACATCCAGGGATACATGGAGCATGTGTGGATCACGGCTAGAGGAATCATACACATGGATTCTACGATGCAACAACAGATCACATCTGATTGTGACTAGAAACATCAACGAAGAATGAATTCCATCAAGGTAATTCTTGTCAATTAATTAAATAAGTTATAACCAACATATGATGATCCTATCTATGGTTCTGAGACTTTCCTATTTATTTTTCATTCTTCATTATATTTCAATGATCTTGCAATTTATTATCATAATAGATCTTCGATTGATCATTGTTAATGATAATATTATTGTTGGGTACACCCACTAATGTTCTTCCGCTATGCCCGGAACCTACACAATTATCTAATCAAGAAGGGATGGTTGAGAAATCATTGGAGAATGGAATAATTTTATTCCTTCCATTATGACACCCATTCCAATCTACTTTATTTCTAAATATATTGGAGAATTTTTAATTCCCATCATTGATAAGGTCACAAAATCCCTTATATATATATATTTAATTTTCCACATTATTTACCTACTAATTATAGTAGTGAATTAATCTGTCAAAATCAACAGTCAGATCTAACCATTTTCATGAGCACATATTTACCTCATTCTATGTGAATATCTAATTGAAGAACTTATGATCGATATATTTTTCACACATCACACCCTTTAAAAAATTCCATCAGATTTTCAATGGTATGAACACTACAACTAACTACATATCATACATTCGGTAGTTCTAATCATGAATGGTCTACCACCTTAAAGCATTATTTGTCTCTTTAAAACTTTGAATTAATATAATGATGATGAAATTATTTGAATAATTTTTGTCTTCAATGTAACGTATCCCACTTATGGGTAGTGTGGGGATTGGTGATAGTGTTAATCATTATTTTTAATTTATTAATGATATTTTTACATCCATTATCACAAAAAAACATTCCCCGCATCCATGTAATGTTTGTTAGTGAAGTAGAAAATCATGAGTTTTTTCTAAAAAATTATATGTCAAACCCAATTAGTACAATGAATCTATGGATCTCGATTATGATGTTGTTCTGGACTACTCCTAAATTTCAATTGCTTAAGAAGGGTCCATAGATATCCATTTTTTGCTGAAAACATGCCCCATGAGTGATACTCCCTCCATCCAAAACTCACATTTAAATTTAATTTCACATATGATCTGTTTTCTCAATTTATGTATTATAATAATCAATTTCCACCCATTTAATTAATTAATTTTAATATATATCATAATATAGTCTAAATTAATTACAACAATGTCTTCAATGTAATATTTAAAGATTATTAATTATGTACAATGAGATTTTAGGGGTTTTGAGTCTAAATGGAATCCCTATGAACTCATAGTGTTTACACCTTATTTAAAAGGGTTTCTTTGGAATATCTATCTTATTCAAATTTATTGGTGATATTGAGACTCAATGTCCAACTCAGAGAAATAGTAGACCACAAATAGATAATCAAATAATTAGAATTTATTATCTTGTGGATGGATGTTATTTATCATGATTTACCTGATGTCATGATAATTAATTAAAATGATTAGAAAACCTACTTATTAATGACTTGGTGACTCATAAAACCCATGGTGAATCACTCGGGCATATAAAATACATGTTAATATTCTATTTTAAACAATACATTAGATCCTATAAATCAGTGGAGAATATTCTGTAAGGATTGTCTGATATATTTTGAAATTTAAGTATAATTACAATTTATAACTCATCCTCTATATGAGGAGGAAGACTTGAAATATCTTCAAGGAATTCATTAGGATAATCTCTCACAATGGACATGTCTCTGAGAATGAATCTCACTTTTTTCTCAATTATTTTCTCTATATACACATTATTTTAAGGAAAAATATAAATTATAGAGAAAAATATTCTAAATGTAATTCATCCTCCATATTACTCGTGTATATAAACAAAGATGGCTTGGGATCTGATGAGTAATATCCCTCTCCCAGTAGTTGATGTAGTCTTTTTATAACGGAATCCAATTCATGACCAATATAGCATCAAAATCTGTTAAAGGATGTTGGAAAATATTAAGTAATAGGTTCAGTAAATATTAATTGAATGGGGTAAATTTATATAAACATGATAAAATAATTTCACAATATATTTTTCTCATTGATAAATAAACCTCCTTATTTTGAGGTGGTTTTCAATAGTTCTACCAAACATTCATGATAAGAATGAATGTGTAGAACTAATAAAAAGTCTATTCTCTATACATGAATGATAAACTAGTATACCTTTCAACACATCATAGTTGAGATATACCTCAAAATAAGTGACATCAAATGAATATCCTTACTCTCCATGCCATGGAAATTGGGGTCATTGATTATATACCACAAACATTATATTAGGGAATTGGATTTTATAATGTTGTTTTTCCTTAATGTTGACACACTATACAGATATAAGAGTTTTGATATCAACATTAATTTCATCCTTCATATTAGTGAACATTTTCATATCCATTTGGAATGGATAATCATTATTCCACTCTTTCTTATGCTTGAGGTTTCTCTAGTCTACCTTAAGAAAAAAAATTTGGAATGTTTGTTCCCACACTTTTTACATATGAGATGTTTAATTTTTATTCCACCATGATATTTAGGTGTAGTTCCTCCAAAATTAAACTCCATTTTATATTTTGTATCTTTAGTCCCATGAGACCACTAAGAACAAAAAATATCCACCTCAACCATATGGTCACAATATAAATTATATTCACAGTTTTCCTAGTAAATAATAGAAAAAAATTTAATTATACATGTTATCCCACTAATGAAAAGGATAATATTAAATTCAATGTTCATAAATAATTCAAGGGAATGATGATTTTTTCCAAGTATGACATGATTAACACATCTTCTATTTGATTCACTTCTAAGAACTCCCTCCCCATTTTCGATTTATTTTTTCCTGATATGAATTAATGAAAAATATTTTTTTGAATCAATACCATTATGTTGAAACAATTTCTTACTTGAACTATGAGTTCTTGATAAATATCATCCAATGATTGTCTTCACCATCAAGATGATAGACAGGGAACATGAATTTCTCATTATTTAATAATTGTATTATAGGGATTATATTATAAACTGACTAAATCTGTAGTTCAACAATGAGAGGTACAGAGGATGAATTTTCAAATAATGCTCGTAACTAAAAATTTCAAATTCTTAGGAGAAGGTGGGTGTTCCACATGGATCATGTTATTATTAAATGCTTGAGTCATCTGATTGAGTAGTACAATGATGATCCTATCTCCCCCACCCATAAGAATAGTAACATGAAAGGGTAAGCCTCACATTTCCTATCACATTGGTTGTGAGTAGAGATCCCCCAATTTCCCAACATTAACAAAAATAAATAATGTAGGCTGAAAATACTAAAAGTAAAAAACATATTAATGGGATACTAAGAATATATAGGGAATAAATTATAAATTAATAAAATAACCTAACTTATGTTTCTCTAGGATTCAATCGATGTTATCCACGAGGATTTCCTTATTGTTTTTTCTAACATAAAAATCTATTCAGTTCCTTCATAATGATTAGAAAATGTTTGTAAATATTCCATACAATATCCCCATAGAGTGTTAAACTAGTACCAAAACAAAACAACTTTTTCATTTACCTTTTGGTGATTGAGTCAATTCCTAATGTGCCCTTTTTGAGGTTATTTATACTAGGAAAGACTGTTATATAGACACATCCACATGAAATATCTAGAAATGAATTTATTTTCTTATAAACCACTTATTATATAAAGAAGAAAAATTCCATGATATTTTCTAAAACATATTGTTTTTCATAGGGTTCTAAGTAATGTATTATAGTGTTAATCCAAATAAATAACTACTCCTTTCCTCTAATACCAACTATAGTTCTCTAATCCATTTACATATATGATAATAAGTCTATTACCATAAATATCCATTACATACAAACTAATGATTGAATATCCAAGATTTTTTGTAATTCAATGATTATAATACATCCAAGTGAAACAAAAAAATGGTATTAATTTTAATCTCACTAATGAGTTCCCAAATCACATTTTTTTCATAAAACCTTGTCGCATATCGTCAAAAATACATAAAAATGGTCAACTATTAAACCCATTAAGTGACTTAAAGGTTCTAGGAAATGTAGAAGTATTATAAGGGACACACCCGACATAGTTTTTTTTAATCATTTATTAATTCGAGATATAAATAGATGATGATCACAATAACCAACGAAATTTTAGGAAATATTAATTGATGGGAGAAAATAAGGAAAATGTATGGGAACATAATAATTAATTTTTTATTTAATTTATAGAATAAAAGTACCATGGAGTGAATTCAATATTCATTGATTGATCTAAAAATGTCTTTATATCATGCAATCATTGTGTCATACATTTCAAGGGTAGATTCATTCCATCCATTAGGGATCCACATGTCCTCCATAAGCCTCCACATGTTTCTATAAGAATATTTGGTTGCTACTATGGTAGATACTAAATCTTTCACATTCCTTATTCAATATCCCTTGCAATATCTTCATGGAAGGGTTCTATTCGATTTGTCTATTCTTGAGAGTGGTGGAAGAGGGGGACCTCTCTCTTCTTTTTGAGTGCATTCAAAGAGAAGGAGCTCTCTAGGGATTTGATAAAATTCTCTCCAGATGATGTTGTCAATTACAAATGAAATTGAAACACTTAATAAAATTATGTAATTCGGTCAATATATATCTACAGTTAAAAAATTATTATTTTAACTTGTGCCATTTTTATTTTTCATAATTCCTACATAACCCCATGCCTATAATAATTATATTATTATTAATTCATATAATGAATAAAACTATTGAACTATATTTAACATTATTTAATTAAGATATCATTCAATATGGCCATTAATCATGTAGTTATAGGCTGTTCCCCTACTATACCTATGTCAGTGTATTGATGAGGTCTCAGTTTTGAGCCTCTACATTGTATATTCCTTCAAATTGTACCCCTCCATACCATACTAAAAAAATATTCAATTTATATTATTTCATGAAGGAATATTAAACATGGTCTTCCATTACTCTAAATTAGTTATCATACCATAAGTAATGACTAATTTTTTAATAAATTAATATTACTACACTATCTTCCAATTAATTAATAACTATTATATTAACTAAATAAAAATTAAATATTTATTAAATACCATTTCCCAAAATAATATAACAAATAACTTGATAGAGAATATGTGAAATAAATGAAACATGTATAATTATTATTCAATATGTAGAAATAATAAGTGTTCAACATGATAAATACTAAATAATATTATTATTGGACTAATATATTGGATAAACATATTGTGTGGACCATTAGGCCTCATTCTTAGTGGAAAAGGGTGATGAAGCCCAATGTCCAAGGATATCATTTTGAAAAATTCCATGTAAACCATAGAGTTGGAGGATAACGTCACAATGCCATAAAAGCACATATGTATGCTTAATGTGTAATATAATATCTCTATAAAGGGCGTACACATAAAATGTGGTTTTCCTACTAGAATGTCGCATTCCCATAATTTATTACATTAGATTTAGTGAAGGGTGTACACCATTAATGAGTTCATAAAGTCCTATAAGTCTCCACGCCGAATGAAAAATATATTTTATTTCCCTAAACCTATTTCCTCCATTTGTATAAAATTTATTTAAGAAAAAAGTCATGAATCTTTCAGGTTATCATCAAGAACGAGAACTGATATGACCTTTCAGTGTAATTATTATTCTTAGTAAATTATCACATAATTTATTAAACAAAGGAATAATCATGTTGTGAAAAATATTTTATTAATATTCAGAATAGTGAATACATGTAATTATAAAGTACATAGAAGTTCGTTCAAGGAAACCAAATCTGTTAGACTCTAAATTTGTCCACATCAATCTATTGGTAACCTTTAAATTGTTATCACACACATGAGACTCATGATTTTATTTATATATTGCTTATGTCATGGGGACCTCCATTATTTCCTCTTTTGAAACTCTTCTTACTACAACCTCGCCTCTGAGAAAAATACCCCAATAAGATATTATTTGGGAGTGTTTTGTTTGTTCAATAGTGTGATCAAGGAGATTTTTCAAGAGCCAACGTTGTAGTAATATCATAATAAAATATGACTAGTAGTTTACAAATAGGTATCATGTCATGATCCTTGAAAAAATTTCATATCCAAGACGATTCATTAGAAGTAATAGAAAATATTATATACTCAGACTCCATATTCCTTTCGGTGATAATGGGTTTCTTGGACTCTTCTAGCTCCCAAATCCTCTACTGAGATTGAAGACTTATCACTATTACAAAATAGAACTTTATTACCTCTGGGATTTTTCACCGCTCTAATCATAGCACATATAATGGTCCTGAATAAAATGAAATGAAAAAAATTAAAAAAATTGTATATTATATAAAATTATTTTCAATTTTATTATATAATATTTATTTATAGAAATAAATTAATTTAGTATTCATATATTTAAAAATTATATTTATTAATAAAAATTATATATTATTTATAAATTATATATGTAAAATTATTAAATGAAATAAGAAAACAAATAAGATATAAAATGGAGTAAATTTAGAAAAATTTTAATCTTCTTATTAATTAAAGAATTTCTGATAAATTTGAATAAATTTAATATATATATATATATAATAAATTATAAATATTAATAAATAATATATTTTAAATATCATAACAGAAAATATATAAATTATACAAAATAAACAAGAAATGAATATATTTTAATAATGAAATTAAAAAATAAAAATGAATAAATTTAATATATTAATTTATATATAATATAAATAGTTAAAAATAATATATATAAAATATTAACATAGAAAATGAATAAAATATAATAACAAAAAATATAGTAATGTCTTATTCATTTTTAATGGTTTCTATACAGTATTATTCATTAATATATTTAATATATATTTATATTAGTTGATAAATTACTATAAATATAAATGCATATATTATTTTCTAATATATGATTTATATAATACAAAATATTAATTGTTATGTTAAATAAGTCATCTATTTAGTGAAAAATGGGTTACAATTACAATTTTATAACAAGTAAAAATATTAACTAATTACGTATAGTAATGGATATGATTAAATTTTGTTTTATTATAAAATTCAACAAATATAAAACATCTATTGAATTAATACATAAATGTAACTAATGCATTGTACAAAAACAAATTTTAACACAATTAATGAGAGCTTATATAGAACCGTATAGACCTGATAGTTATGTAATTTATTCAAATTTTACTATACATTTTTGAATTTCATTATAACATGCATGACACATTTAACATATTATGCTTTTAATTGGTAAAACTTATTATTTTTTTAAATATTATTAATGTAAGATATTAGTAATTAAATTTTTATATTTTGATATGGGGAATTCTAGAAATGCATTTCAAAATAGATTTACCGAAGTTTTCATCAATTGATTGAATTTTTTTTTTCAAATTTTGCGGGTTTTGAATAAATATGAAAAAGAATCTTTATATTTGGAATCAATCTACAAAATGATTATTAAATAAAAGCATGTATCTAGGATAATTTAAATTGTCCTAGATACATTTATTTTTTATTATTTTTATTTTATTTCATTCGACGAATCAATTTTCAATTACAATTTTTATTTTTTAATTTTAATCACTATTAATTATTTATATGTATATGTATTTATTTAATTTTTTTATTATTTTGAACATATATTTGTTTTTAATTCAATATATATAATTTTTTAAAAAAAAATTATATTTAAGTCATAAAACATATCAATTTTTTCCATATGTTCAAAGTTTACACATTTTTTATTTATTCAATGTGAAATTCATGCATTTAGAATTATAATTCTTTTAATAATGGTAATTATACATCTTTTGATAAATAAATTTATACAAATAAATTGATCTATATTTACTATATATATATTTATAAATTTCTAATTGTAAATAAAGAAATAATCTTTTTGAAAAAAGAATTTATACAATGATAAATAAATAATTTTATATATTTATATAAATTTAAAATTATAATAAATTTATTTTAATGATGAATACATTTAGTTTACTTATATTTATATTTATATTCCAATATAAATTTAGATATCATATATATATATATACTGATATAATTATATAAATATTGTTTTCTAAATTTATTTTTATATTTATAAATAAATACATTTAATTATTGAAAATATTTAATATATATATATCATATATATATATAATGAAATATATGTATTTATAATTATAATATTATAATAAAAATATTTAAATAATGAATATAGTTACTGAATTATAATTATATATATTTATTAAATATTTATAATTATATATATTTATTAAATATTTATAATTATATATAATTAATTATAAATATAAAATTTTATAATTATATATATAAATTCATAATTACGATTTTAATAAAATTATATATTTATATTTTTGAATAATAATATATTATTTAGTAAAAATGTTATTAAATAATTATAAAAAAATATCTATATATTCAAATATTTATAAAATTATAATTAATAAATATATAATTATATAAATATAAATACATAATTTATTAATTTATAGATATAATTATTTTTCCTTTATCATCCCTAATGTTTTATCAGTGATAAATATAACTTATATCTGCACTTAATTATAGCAGATTGACATGGAACTTTATCAGTTTTAAAGAAGCACTGATAAAAGGTGCCTTTATTAGGGTGAAACAATTAGTACTCTTAAAGATTACCTTTCTTAGTGCTTTTTTAGTGCTTATAAAGAACTAATATTATAATCCCTAATAAAGAGATGATAAAGATATGTTTTATTATCACTTATTAATTTAGAGTTGATAAATCGTATCATTATCAGATATTTTTAAGAATCTATGATAACAGTCCCCCGATCTTTTTAAGAGAAACCTAACCATTACTTATTTAGTAGATCTAGTCATGAATTCTTAGAACTCCCACGCTACAAGTGATTCACCTCTATGTTCTCTATAATTAATTGAGGTTTGAATCAATGGGATTTTATTTTGTCATCCTCCTCCGCAATCGTTGATTTATTGTTTTGGGTTCTTTGGTTTGCATTAATACAACATTCTCAACGATTAAAAACAATACATCTCTTATACCATTTCTCTATCCATTATTGGTTTCTCTCATTCTTCCTCATTGTTTCCAGTCTTTCCAGCATTGTCACTCATCGATCTATCCATTATTATAGCTATCATTTTCACCATCACCACCATCATAATCAACATCACATTTTTTATTATCCACTACCACTGATTCTCTTCTATTGTTCTCGATGGGTTTTAATCATAGTTTTGATATTTTAAACACATCCATGGAATGTATTATTTGTAAAAAAAATTGATTGTGGTTTTCTTATATGATTATTTGATTAATGGGGTTTATAAATATTTTTTTTAAAAATAAATTGGTGTCAATGGTATGATTAATAGGTGATATATTTGAAAAAAGGAGTATATAATGAGTTTCAGGACAACTAATGTATGTTTAATTTTCATGGATAATTAATTTAACAATGATATATATGAATATTTATTTTTTCTTTACTGGGTGTATTTTAAATCTTCTAATTATTTCTTAATACAATTTTTCTATGTTTAATTTAATTAGAAATCAGTATGTATGTTTAATTTACCAAATAATTGTTTATATGATTAATTAGTTTTTCTTTCTTGATTTTATAATGGTTGTTTTAATGGTATAATTGAAATTGGAATTTGAATGCATAGTAATGACAATATATATATGAAAATGATCATCTGAGGAACGTTTTTATGTGTTGATTGTGTGATTTCAGAATAGGGGAAGTTAGTTTGTAGTAGATTTTTAAATCATAGCCTCTTTTTGGATCTATAACACTATGGATATTGTCTTCATCACTAATATAAAATTCTTAATTATATTTCATAATTCATATTTACTTATATATTTTGAAAAATAATAATATCAATATTATATAGTGAAATGAAAGAAAAGTTGAGTTTATTTGGGTCACAATTTTAAAATCAATGTGAAGATTTAATTTTTTCATAAATATTTTTGAATGGATTATAATTGAATATCTCAATGGGGAAACTTTTTTTTATAAATGATTCCATTATTTTATTTGTGAAATATCTCCCATTTCATTGATTTTGTTTATGTATAAATGAAATTTTTGTATTATTTTTTTTAAAAACATTTAATAAATGAAATTTATTATAGGTGATAATGAATCATAGTTGGATTACATGTTGATGATCAAGTAATGACTATTGGGGAATGGTTGATGATTTTTTGAAATTTTAAAAACATAATGTTCTAGAAAAATGACCATTTTTTTATATTTGATGAAATATTTAAAGACGATAGTGTTTCAATATAGTTAAATTTCAGATCATTAATTTTCTTTTAATAGATATCAGATTCCATTGATTTGGTATTGAGAACTTGGGTAGCCTTCATGATATTTTAATGGTGATGATTATGAGGTTGATATGTTTGGTAAAAATGAAGTAATATTTTATGAAATTGTTGTAGATGAAATAAAGAAGATTCTAATGATCACACAATTATATGGTTTTCATATCAATACACCATATCTCATTTAAAAAAATTATTCGATATTCTTTTTCTAAGAGGAAAATAAGGGTAATCATGGTTAATGGAAGAAACCCATAAGGGTATAACATTGAATATATTTCCATATAAATATTTTTATTAGGGAAGTTACCTATAAATATGTATTATATGATCACCTTTTTATTGGTTATATATGTCATAAAAATTCGATTATAGTCCCTCAAAACCTATTGGGATAGACTACTGAGGGTAGGATGAATAATTTGATCATATGACATAAATTTTCTTGAGGTTTTAGGTATGTGATTGATGAATTAAGGACTATATAATATTGGAATATATAATAAGAGATCATTGAGAAATATGATAAATTCCCAATACAAAATATCATTGAGTGTTTTATATTAGAATATGATGGGTATTATGTGTCTTTAAGGGATGATTTGTTAGAATCTGAGTTATTATATACATTTTAGAGATTCATCAAGGTATAGGGTGGGGGGTGTGGAATTTTTGTTATTGTTTATTCTTCATTATGAATTTTCAAATGATATGTTTCTCTAATGTATTGTGGAACCCATTGTGTAGTTCATTCACAAGGGAATAAATTATTTTAAGAAACCCAAAATTTTCATATACACTACCTAAAACAAATTTATATGTTATAACCATTTCATAACATGGATGTAATAAGTAAATGTGATGGTTATCCTTGACGGGTTGTCTTGGATTCTAGGGGTCTGAGGCTGAATCTCCTAGTATATGTGATGAAGTTATTTCCATAGGAAGATAAATAATTTTTTCCCCTAATAGGATCCAAATTTCAATCAATTATTGGTGAATTTATTTTAATGTTATATGGAAGACAATGTATAAACATAGGGTTTGTTTTTTATAGTTTACAGTTACCAAATGAAGTATATTCATTTTGTTGATATCTTTTCCGGATTAGTAGACAATTAATTTTCATTAATGGGTATTTTTAGTGTTAATACTTTGAATATATACTCATATATATGGATTGATTTATATTTTAAGGGACATGTTAGTATTTATATATTATTTTTAAACTCACCCCCAACACATGAAACATAGGTGAAATAATTCTCTTATATTTGATAAACATGTTTGAAAAAAGGACTAGTAAAATAAATTAGAGTCAGTTCACCTCAATGTGGAAGAGTTTATGATTTCATTGTCATATCAGTTACCATTTGTCATTTTGAGATGAAATTTAAAATTTAAAATTAAGATGTGGTAATTTAAAATTTCATTAGGTTGGCACTTCATCCTCACCAACTTCATATCCTGAAAAATTATTATTGAAGTTTATTTCTAGACACTCATCACCCATATAATTGATGTATCATGAACTAATATAAGATATAAAAAAAAAAAATGATCCACAACACCTAATATTAAATTACTACTACTCTGTGAAGTTCAAACAACATACTAAATTCAAGGAAAAGATAGAGGATGAGTCCCATATAACAAAAATAAATAATAAATTTTCTATAGATAAATATGATGTTGATTAATATTTCCTATAACATTAAAATTTGGATTAATATATAGAATAACACATACCGTAGTTCAAATGAAGCTGATTAGGATGATTGTTGTCAATATTATATAGTGTGTAGTATGAAATCGAATACGAAAAGATATATTCAATCCAGGGAAATGTATTTGTAAGTATAGGTTATTATAATGGGAAAAACATTGGTTGTTTGTTAATATAATTAATGGATAGAAATGAATCTAGTAGGAGGATCTGACATGATCATATGGCTAGGAACAACCTCCCCTAGATGATCATTGTCACCATTCTAGAACGATGAAACCATTTGTTGCAGATTTATTTAAAAAAATTATAAATCCATTAAAGACTCTAAAAGAAATGTTTTTTCAAAAAAACACTATTCCAACCACAATAAAAACCCACTCATCAGGTGGTTTTGAATATTCATCATTGAGTCATATAAATTAGGATATTGGATGGAAACCGATGTTTATTCTATATTTTGTGATTAAAAAATGACTTACCATATTATTGATCATGTGGATGATTGATGTATTTTGGAAACAAAGATGATGTTCTAGAAAACCAACACAAATAATCAATTAAGGAGTATCACTAATCATATAAAACCATATGTATATCAATATAAAAAGATGTGGTACCTATTGAAATAACATGGAGATCTGGACCAAAAATTCAATCAAATCATATGCCAAAGAAACCCATATCATGAAATTTTACATATTCCGATTGAAAAGACTCAAACACTCTTATAACCCCACGATATTAATAGGAACCAATAAAAATAAAAAACTAAATAAGAATGTGTACTAAAATGATCCAGAAAGTGCATGATTAGGAGTGAAATGGCCATAGTGGACTCCAAGGTTGAAATAAAATGATGAGAAAATACATCAAATATATCTGGTACTTTCAAGCTATTTTTAATGGTTTTCAAATGATAGAGGGAATATACGTTAAACAATAGAAATCAGGGAATAAGACAAGCCTGCATGGAAGTTGAAGGGACCCCCACCCCTTATGGAAGAGGGACTGAAGAAACCTCCATAACCACCTAGGGAATAACCAAGAATGCCAGTGATCTAAGAGCACTGCCTGTGGATTATGGGTTTAATCAAACATAAAAAAGATATTAGATTTATCATTATAACCCAAAGTACCATTTAACCATCATATTTAGTTTAACATGACATATCAGACATCATTTTGTAAAAACTGAGAAAATGACCATAGATTGACATGAAAACATAATAAAATGATCCATATGTGATTTTTGATCTATAGAAATCAATTTAGCATAAAAATTATTATCCTATTTCTTGATATGATCCATAGTAAAATATATTGTTAACATTTTAAAAAAATAACAGATCACTCATTAAGGGGTAAAAAAGAAGTGTTTGGATTGGATTGAACCATTGAAAATTTTCCTCAATTAAAATGTAATCTGCTTGAATAAACCACTCATCAATAAAATTCATGGATTTCTCGGAATGATGGAATGTTTTATTTCATGTTTTCAACACTTATTAATAAAAAAATTTATATTTTTAGTGTTTATAAATACGAAAAAAATCTCATATAAGTGAAAAAAGAGAGAGCTATGATATTATAGAAATTTTAGTATATATTAATTATCTGATCAACAATCTGATTCCTGAAGTTCTTGGTATGATTGAATGTTCTAATTTATCAAAAGTGTCATTTGAAATGTATGATGAAATATAGAAAATTACAATTATAATATGTTATTACATTTTTATGTAATGTTACTAAAAGAAAATGTTTTTATTACAGGAAATAAAATTTCTATGATATCCAGAAGATTGTTAGAGAAAACCTATTACAAGAGATTTTCAATTGTGTTGGTTTTAATCATTTTCAATTGTAATTAAATTTTACATCAATCTAATTATGTTTTATATTTATATTATATATTAATTAAAATTATTCTAAAATTTAAACATAATGATGGTGTGGTGCAATTTTTTATGGTTAATATTGTGTAATGTAATATAATTTTCATTAAATATTATTATTTGTAATATTTTTATCATGTTTTTTAGGTCATGATATTGGTTTAATTAAATATTTTTACTGAAATAGTTTATTATAATTTTTAAAATTTTAATAATTTTAATGTTATAGGATCCGGAAAAAATGCTATGAAAAGTCACCCATTATTAGTTATATTTTAGTGTCTGTATGTGTGCATTTTATCAATACTATTTTATAACTAGTAAAACTATCCCACTTTGTAATTTTTTATCACTTCAGTGATATTATATCACGAGCAATGCTTATTTTTAATGCTGGAAAATCTTAAAACTGATATAAGACATCTTATTGAGAGAATATAGTATCTGATTCATTATCACACATTTTTCTCATCATAGCTATATAATATATTATTAAAATGCATAGATGGATTAATATTACTTTTAGTAAAATCTATTACAACTAATAAGATTTTTTTGACAATATCATATGATATGTGATATGTTATATCTAACGATTATTCTTTGATGGGTAAAAAATTTTCTTTATTCATTATCACTTTAATATTTAATTCAAAACTAACACTATTCTTCTTTTACACAGAATGGGTTCTCTCTCATATATATCATATTATAATAAGATAAATGTTTAATTTCACAATTTTTTCAGAGCGCTAAATTTTTTAAGTTAGACATCATTTATTATTCTATAAGAATCCATGAAATTATTCTTATATATAAGAATGTTTATAGAATTAAAGGTAAACATTTTTTGATTATTTTTATCATATAGAAAAACATTATGAAAATAATAGAAGTGTGTAGCTTACATATTAATGTTTTAAATTATAATATTCTAAATTCCACAACCCATTTATAGTTTATTAATAAAAAATGACTCTTTAATAATTTTGTTTCTAAAATGTTCTTTCAAATTTCATTATTTTTTTATCACTTTTCCAAGTAAATAAAACATTAAGGTTATTTTTATTTTAGTCATAATGAATAAAAATAAATGATAGAAAATGGAAACATTTATTGAATGTATAGTATGATTATGGGAACAACATAATAATGAATGTCAAAATTGGTAATTTTATTTATTTGAAAAAAGAATTTTGGATATGAAATGGTACATAAATAAAAAAAATATCAATATAGTTTTCGTTTTTTTAGAAATATAAGATAATGGTATATGAAATTGAAATGTGATATTGGTACCAATTAAATGGCTAAAAATTTCATAGAATAATTTTTATCTCATATGTACTGGATATACAGTTTTTCTATAAAAAACAAAAAGTTCATACACTGAATATACCAACTGTGTATAAATGAAATATTTAATTTTAATTAGGTATATTCATATAATGGTTTTCCTAATTTGAAATCTTATATAATGATACATGGGAATAAGAAAAAATAATTCACATATATCCTCTAGATTGCATTATTATCAAAAATAATTATATGAAGAATGATGTGTGATTAATGTTCCACTATTGGAAGACTACTATCCTAGATGATATAAATAACATATAGCTATGTAGATAGAACACATTTTATTGTGGATGAAAAATAAGTTGAATATATGATAACCTGGATGTAGGTGCCTCTAATGTTGGAAGAAAAATAAAATAATGAACATCAGAGTGCATCCTTCAGATAAATCATGCAATGTTATCAATATATAATTATGGTTTAAAAAAACACTGGTTCTAATATCGCAGAAACATAACAAAATAAACCATTAAACTAGGATTCAGGTTATTCTTGTAAAACATTATACTACTGTAAATTACCTACTTGATGCCATGGTAATCCAATAGGACCAAATGAAGAAATATGATGGTCGAGTGTCAGGTCAAATTATCTAGGTTTACCAAAGAATAAATTGATTATAGGTATGTAAATTGAGAAGAGAATATCATAAATCTTATATCATAGTTAATATAAATATCAATAACCATTGTAAACCTTGAGAAACAAGAAACTAAAAATTAATTTGTGATATGAGGAAATAGAAATGTCACTTTGTGAAGTGAGGAAGCCTCAGGATGATTTGAGAATCCCCTATGGCTAGAAATTATGTTCATGAGGGAGAAAAAAGGTTAGATGTGGGATAGAATATATATTTGGGAGGGGAAATAGAGGTTTTATTTTTAGAATAATGTAATGGGGATTAAGATATAGGATATGGGGAAGTGGAGAGGTAATGACGACGATGTGAGATGGGAGGTGAATGAGACTAAAGATGTTATGAGGGGTGAAAGTAAAATGGATTATGAACCATGAACTTGTAAAATGAAAATGATAAATTGGAGCAGTAAAAATAATATATGTTGAAGATACACATGTACATTAAAAGACAGTGATTAGTATGATTATATATATGATAAAAATTATTAGGTAATTGTTGCATAAATATATATAGACTATAAATATTTTCTTAGAGTCAAATAAAGAAAAGTTAAACATTATGTCCTAAAAAATAAACTATTATGAATTTCGAAATTGTCGTTGACAACCAATGAATATATTGGACATTGAAATTTATAAAATATATTCTAAAATTATAAAAAATTAAATAAAAATAAATAGCACTTTAAAATTTATGTTTGGATTTGACAACTAAAGACAAAAATTTAAAAAACAATTCGTGAACATTGATAAAGAAAAGGTTCAAACATTGACATCTTATTTTATATTTGGAAACTATTATTTATAATAAATTATGGTAATGAATTAATATATTATAAAATAAATTATAAAATAAAAATATAAAATTAATACATAAAAAACAATTTTTTATACTAGGAGAATCCTACCCTATTTCTCTCCATAGGGGTTTCAGCCTCAATATTCTTGTTTGGATTCATTGAACATACCACTGAAAAAATTAGAATTTCCATCAATAAAATGACCACCCAACCAGATCCATCATCCTCAATATTTGTGAATTCTATCTCTCTACCCCCACCATAAACTTATCTACCATGCCACCCCCATATCAGTACCCTCCCATTACAGAAAATGAAAAATGAAAAATATTGTTAAAATAAAATTAAAATTATCAACATCATCGTCACCTACATGCTGACCATATATACTATTTTTGAAGACATTTTCATCACTCCTACCGATAACAAACAACATGATCCATCAATAAACCCCCTTAGGGTCCCTAATTATCTCAAGAATAATTTAAATAATGTCTAACACAATGATGGTACAATTATTATTATTTTTCAAAAAATAAGAGGCTTTTTATGTCTCATAAATATTTTTTTTCATCTATTGATGAGAAGTAATTATGAAAATTATATGAAAAACACATCCAAAAGAAGAAACTATGTCCATGATGTTTGGTCTTGAATCTATATCCATGGTTCTCATTCTTATCTTTCAATTTATTTTATTTTGTGTATCTCTTAATTTTAAATTGATTAAAACTTTAGGGACATTTAACATTACAAAACTGATGTTTCCCTTGGAATGTTTTCTCTCTCTCAATATTTATAGGAATTTTTTATTTAGAAATAATCATGGATTTTCATGTTAATGCATCGAATATCATTAGAATATATTTTTTTCATTTTTTATAGTTATCTTATGATTGTTAAATTTTGAAATTTATAGTAGAAATATATAAATTACACAACATGTTTTAGAAAGTGTATGTGAGACAGCCTCTATAAACCCTCATGTTAACATTATTTTTGTACTCCCAAAGAATTGTTTCAGTATTTATTTTGGGTGTTGAGAAGGGGTATGATTTTTTACCAAATTTATTTAATTATATACATTTTAGAATTTTCATGAGTTTTAAATTTCTGGGTTTTTCTTAAAAATTTATCCATCAAAAAATTTATTCCTTCCTACAATGGTTTCGTCTATATGTATGGACACACATTTTGTTGGATTAAATCGATCAGGAGGAATTATTAAAGTAAATATAAATATTTTAAATGTAATTATAACATTTTATTCTATATGTTCATTAATATACCATCAATTAGTTGAAGGTGAAATTATTTTTGTTGTGGATTTAGTTAAAAAAGATTGAAACCTATTACAATAATTTTTTTATGATAATTTTGTTTTACATAGTTTTATATACCCTCATTATTTCAATGCTTAATGAATCCAAGGTGGACTGGCTCTTTGTAGTATACCTATGTACAATTATCCTTAATTTTTTATCCCCATAAACTTCATTAGTTTATGACAATGGGGAAAAAGATTTATTATCATAGTATAAAACCATGATTGGTTTATAATTATTTCATTTGAGGATAACAGACCATATCATCCACTTGAATCATGTTAAAATTCTATTAGAATAGATTTTGTGACTATTTCATTATCTTCGATCGTGGAATATAATATTAAAATATTTTTTGAGGTGTCATTTCTAAATTTTTATCATCTTTTATGTACTTACATTTTACAATAATGAAAACCTAAATATTATAGAAATCTCAAACTATAGGTTAATGTTAAAATCTCTTACTAAAACCCTAAAAATCATTTTTCATTTTATTTTTAAGAATTTATTTATCATACAATTTTTTTGTATATTTGAATTAAAATTTTATCTTATTAGGTGTAATCAATAATGTAATATTTTGGTTGATTAGAATTATATATAGGGCTTCATGTCACATTCTTATATCGTTATCTAGTTTATTACTCATCATTTTATTTTTAAAATGCAGATAATTTATAATAATCCATGACTGAAAAAAATCATAATGCTAAATTGAGTATATATAAACCATATTCTACTCTTGACCAAGTGTTTTAAGATTTAGTTAAATCTATGTATTTTCTAGAATTTATTTTTTTCATAGTTTTTCATTAAAATTGCATTAGATAAATGATCAGTTTTAGACATTTATAGTTTTTTTACTATTCTATAATAAATGTACAGTTGTAATCATCATGATATTAATTATGTTGTGATGGATTTTGTTATTGATTTTTTTTAATAGTATGATGGTAGGTTCATGGCCACTATTATAAGTACTTGAATCCTATATAAATATTATTAGGGGTCGTAGGTATTAGGATCAAGGTATTAAGATTAGGATGGGGTTACGGTCATGGATTGAGGGATTACGTTTATGTAGGACTATGGATTTGGCTCAGGGGATAAGGATTAAATTCTAGTGAAGGATCGGGATATGGGGAAAATGGATTGGGTTAGGGGGATTATTTATTAGGATGGGTGATTACATTTAGCCATGGATAATTCTTGGATTGTGGTTGGGGTTGTATTAGGTTAGGGGAATTAAATTTGGGATGGGGGTAGCGATTAACATTTCTGGATTAGTTATAGGCTTGGGGTAAGTATTAGGATAAACAGATTGGAATTAGGATGTGGGTTTGGATTATTCTAGTGGGATTAGGTATTAGGTTTTGTAGGATTAGGTTTTGGTTTTGGGGTGGGGTTATGTTAGTATTTGGTTTTTTGATTGTAATGGATTAGTTTATGGGGTTAGGTGAATGTTTGGGGGGGTTGGGATTAAGCATGGAGGAATATTCTTAGGCTAGTGTGGAATTGGATGATTGGGGGATTTGTTATTAGAATTGGTATGTTAGGTTTAGTATATCGGTGAAGTTAGTGTAGTGGATGTATGGGTGTTATTAGGCATGTTGTTTTTGGGTTATGCTGTTAGGGGATAATTTTGGTTGTGGGTGGTTGGGATTAGGATCAGGTAATTTGTTTTAGGCTTGGGTAATGATTATTATAGGGTACTAAGATTAGGAAAGGGATAATGTTAGGATTGTGGCAAAGGTATTATAGAATACCCTACGGGGAAAAGTTTAGGCTAGGTGTGATCTAAGGAATGGGGCTGGGGTGGGAATGGATTAGTCTAACAAGATTAAGTATATGTAGCGGGTCAAGATTATTACTAGGGGATTTGGTTTAGGCTAGGGTGATGTTGGGTCTGGGGGTCAAGAATAAGGTAGGGGATTTGGTTCAGTCAAAGGGATGATAAAGTAATTCTTGGTGAATGGGGGTTAGGGATTAGTCAGGTGGTTAGGTTTAGGTAGGGAGTCAATATGACACATTGGGGATTTATTTTAGGCCAGAAGGGTGATGTTGGAGTTGGGGGGATGGTCAGGTGTTCTCATAGAGTAGTATGTTTTAGATAGGTGTCGAGATTAAGATATGGGGATTATGATTATGTCGGGGGGCATGAGGTTATACATGTGGTTGGGGGATTATGGATTTTTCAAGCTGGATTAGAATTAGGTTAGTTGTGAAGTTATTCTTGGGGATTGTGATATGGATTAGAATAGGGGACTAGGTCTAGGTTGGGGTTCAGGATTAGGATAGGGGGATTAGGTTTATGCTGATAGTAGGGATTATTCTTGGGGGATTAGGTATAATCCAGATGGTAATGGATTAGGAATTGGGGATTTGGTTTAGGCAGGGGTATGGAATTGGTTGGGAGAATTCGGTTTATATTAGGGGAGAAAGGGATAAAACCTAGGCAATTTGTTTTAGTATGGGGTAGATATTATGCCCGAGTGATTAGTTTTTGGAGAGTGGTCATGATTAGGCTCACTAGAATAGGTTTATGCTGAGGGTGGGCTTATGCTTGGGGGTCTGGGCTTAGGGGTAATCTCAATGTATTAGGATTAGGTTGGGGGTAGGAATTTGGATCAAATGACTTGTTTTAGGTTAGTATTAGGATAAGTATAGGTGGTTTGGATTGGACCATGGGGTGATGATAGGATTAGGTCTAGTGGAATAGGGATTAGAAATTGGGAATATTTTTAGGATAGGTGGATGAATATAGTCTAGGGAAGAGTGATTATGGATTATGAAAGGGTGATTAGGATTAGGTTGTTATAGAGATTAGGATAGGGGGATTACGAATATTCTAAGGGTTGGGACTCCACTATAAAAATTTGGAAATGGATAGGGTCTGGGTGGGTAGGGATTACGATAAGGGATTAGATTTAGGGATGGAGGGTATGGATCAGGCTAGCTGGATTAGTTTTAGGGAGTGGTGGGATGATGTTATTCTTCAGATAGTTGATTTGGGATTTTTCTAGTGAGGTTAGGTTTAGGTTGGGGTGGAAGGACATAGGCATGGGTCCATGTGATTATGGATTATCCAAGGGGTATGGGAATATGGAATAGGGTAGGGAGAAGAGGTTTTGTACTTGTGTAGGTATTAGGATTGGGGAATTTGGATATGGTCAATGGGTGAGAATACACATGGGGATTCAGATTCTGTTGGGGTGGCATTTGGATTGGGGACATGGGGTCTATATTTTGATAGGGGGTCAGTATTAGGATGGAATGGTGAGGTTTGTATTTGGACCGAGGAATTATTGTTTAATCATAGGGGATTTGTTTTAGATCGATACTGGAATGAGTCTTGATGGATTATGAATACGCTAGGGGTGAAGAAGGGACTGTGGCTAGGAGTAGGAATTAGTCATCAAAGTTTAGTTTTAGTATGGGGGTCGTGATTAGGGTTGGGGGTAAAATTATTATCGAGGTGAAGTTAGGAATCAGGGTTTTTGTTGTTGGTATTATCCATGCGGTATTTGGATGAGGACATGGGGGATTAGGATTTTAACTAGGGATTTAGACTTAGTTTTGGTTAGTAGGGATTAGGCTGGGGGGGATTAGGTTTTGGTTGAGTAGGGATTAGGCTTGTGGGATTACGATTATTACAGGGGTAGGGTTTAGGATAAAGGTATTATGTTTATCTTGGGTTATAGGATTAGTCTAAAGTTATATGATTTATGATGGGGCTAGGGATAAGAATTGTGGGATAAGGTTTAGGTATGGATATGGGATTTGTCTTGGTAAATTAGTTTTAGGAATAGGGGTGAAGGTAGTCTTGGGGAATAGGGATTAGTGATTTTGATATGGGATTCACTTTAGAAAAGGGGTAGGGATTAGTCTCTAGGGATTAGGTTTTTGATGGGGTAGGGATAAGGATAGGGTTATTATGTTATGGCTTGGGGTTATTAATAAAATCTTGGGGCCAAAAATTAAGGATTAGGCTATGGGGATTTGGTTTAGTTCAGAGGGTGAAGATATGTTTGGGGAAAGGGGGTAGGGATTGGGATAGGGATATTAGGTATAGGATAGTGGTGGGGGGATTCTAGTCTTGTGGTATTTTTACAATGTAGGGTGTGATTTTAGTGTTGGCATCAGTAACCCTCCCTCCCAGACACATCCTATCCCCCATCCTAATCACTTCCCCCAGAGTAATCCTAATCCCCTAGCCTAATCTATACTCCTCTTCTATACAAAAACCTAGAAGCCTAATCTGAAACCCCATCCAAATCCTAACCCCTAGAATAATCCCAACAACATTACCATATCCTTACATTACCCCTACCCTAATCCTAACTCATCTAACTTAATACGTACCCAAAACCCAAGACTATATTCATCCCTTGTCTAATCTATACACCATGAATAATACCAACACCATATCCTAATTCCTACCCCATGTATAAATGTAACCCCTAATCTAATCCATGTCCCTCTTAAACCCAACCCCTATCATAAACGCAAACCCCATCCTAAACCTATTTCCCTAACCTAATCCCCACTTCGAGCATAAACCTACCCCTATCCTAATCCCTACTCCTAGAAAAATACTTAACCCATAGAATAATCCGTTCAATATCCTAATCCAAACCCATTTACAAATCCCTACCCCCATCCCATGTCTATCTTCACCCCCTCACCATAAACCCAATACCTAAAAACTAATCCTAACAACCATTTCCTAAATCTAATCCCATGAGTTTAATCCCTTCCCAAACCTAAAACTATCATATTAGCCTAATCTCTACACCCACCAACCTTCAACCAAAATAGAACCCCCCTTATTATTACTACAAAAAATAATCCCTACCCTAATCTCAACCCCCTGTCACTTTGAATAATCATGATCCCCTTTCATAATCACTACACACTCCAGGATAATCCTAACCCCCTTGCATAGACCCCAGCCTAATCCGGATCATAGTCAATACCTACCCCGTGCCTAATCCTAACCCCCTAAATAATCCATACCCATGCCCTAATCAATTCCACATAAGCTAATCCCTACCCCCTTTCAAAATAACTAATATCCTTTCTTGATCCCTAAACCCATATCAAATTCCCCACACCTACAGATGTCTAATCATAACCCCTAGCCTAATACCAACCCCGTACCCAAGACATACTTCATCTCCCAACCCTCATGGACTAAACCTAATATCCCAATCCTATCCCCTACATCCCATATTACAACTAAAACCCATACTCTAATCCAAAATCACCAGGACCCTAGATGAACATTATCCCCCCAACCGTAATCCTAAATATCCCCCTAGCCTAATATGATGTTCCCTCAACCATAACATAATCCACCAATCCTAACCTGTATCCCTAACCTTAAAACCCATGCCTCACACCCCCTTCTAAAATATGATAACCTATCCTAATTCCTAACCCATCCACCCTAAACCCAATCCCATGATCCCAATACTTATCACTTGAACTAAACCTAGTCTCATGGGAAAATCCACAATCCCATTTCACACATCCTAATAACTAAACCCACCCTTGACCTGTAACACCCAATGATTTCATAGTGTATTATTTCTTCAAAATAATTCAACAACATACACTACACGCAACACCGAGTTCAAGCGCACCATGACATACCAAACAAGCCGTTCAAAAGAGGTTATGAATAGTATTAACATAATTTTGAACTTTATCTAATACTAATAATTTTATAATCCATATTATTAGTTTCTGAGACATAATGTAAGAACAAATTCAAATTTTTAGATTAAAGAAGTATTTTTTTAAAAATGCACTTTTACCAACTTTTAATGGTGATCCATTTTTAAATCCAATATTTTAAAATTTAATAAATTCAATTTGAATAAATTAATTAATTATTTATAATGGGGACATCGAAAATTTACAATTTAACCCCCCAAGCTTCCACGGTACGATTCTCTTTGAATAATACAGTAGTGTGTGTTGTAGGCAACTTCGAGTTCTAACACACACCACAACCAATCAAACTAGCCGTTATGAATAGTAATACCTACTTTTTGAAATTTTATAAATTTTATCTTTCAAAATGGACATCATTTTTGTATTTTTAATATTTAATTATCTTAGGGTGTAATTTTGGTACTTTTCAGATAACATTCATATTTTGATGAATAGTGAAAATTATTAAATTTTAATTAAAAAATCTTTTTTAATCGAAATAATAAATAGTGATAAATTATCATTTTGAGTGGTCTTAACGTATATTTAGAATATATTTTTACCATTTAATACAAAGTGGGTCATTAGACTTAATTTCACATTTAAACCTGACATAAACAATTGTCAATCTTTTGATAGTTATTATTTCTTAAAAACACACTTTTTGTTTTGACAGCGGGATTAATTTTAAATGAATTTCTGCCACTTATGTGTTTAGAATCTGAAAAAATGGACTCTATATTTAGAATCATGTTGCCGAAATTGTGTAAATAGGTAACTTTTACTTTTAAACATTTTGAATAATTTCTTCGGTAAATATTTTATTTACCATGGTTAAATGGTAAATCCGGTAAATAAGGGTAAAAAAATAATATTATAATAACAATAAATTACCCTAAAACATGTCCTAACCTTATTGGTGGATACATTTCCGACCATGGGAATCATTGGGTCGATTTAGGGACTCCATGGAGCCACTTTTAGGTGATAGGGACACATTATATTAATTAAGTTAAAGTAAATACAAAAATGTCCTAAGCTAATATTGTTTAGGAAAACAATTTTTACATAGGGTTATATATGTTATATTTTCGATTATAAATATTCATTATAAAGATAAAACGATTTACTACATAATTTTATTTTATTTAAAAATTTTATAAATTAAATAATTTATTTTATTTTTCACACAATGATGATGCATTAATTACCTTATTAGTGAAATGTTAAAATAATTGGTATTATAAATACCCATATAAATATAATTAGAGACTTTTAATGAATTACAAGAATTTTATAGGTTAATATGACATGTTAGGATTTATTTAGACAACTTTTTTCGAAGTAATCATTCTGTTATGATTTTCACAAAAAATCAAATACCAAATAATGTCAAAATTGACATAAAAGAGTTTTAAAAAAAAATATTATATTATTAATTGATATTATATTCCTAAAAATATAAGGTTCAGAAAAATGACTTGAAGAATGATAGGTGTATGATTAATGGGCCACATGGGGATCTCTTGGAGGTATATAGAATGTTTATTAACTATATAATATAAAAATTCAAAGTGACATGGTAAGTGTTATACTAATAAACCAAGAGTTAAAACTAAAAGATAAGGGTAATATAATGACCCAAACCAGTCTAAAATATATATTTTGAAAGAATTTAGACCCATAAACACCTTAGACATTTAATAATCCATTTTAATCCATTATAATACGAATATTATGTTATTATAAAATAATACTTTATGTTTTTCCTAAAGATCCCCTCACCCCTCTTATAAAAGGGAACTACCCCTTCTCATTAATTCACACCTTCAAAGCCATTTGACTCGACATAACACTACCCAAATAACCTAAAAACTTCCCTCACATCATCCTAGAGGGATTAGTTAGATCATAAAGACAACCTATGGAACCCTTCTGATCAAATCAAAAGGAATAACCTGAAGAAGAGGTAACATCTTCACCACCCTCTTTAAAATTCCTTTCTTCTTCAACATCTTCATTCCTTGTTATTTCCATTCTAAAATAATAAATCCAGTACCTTCTATATACTGTGTTGTTATTATAATTATGGACCAAACAAATTCATTATTTTATCCATCCCTTTAATGACATTTCACCAGACATGCATACGTACGACCTACCGTCTCCACATTGTGGTGTAATTGTATTCAATATACTATTATTTAGATGGGTATAATAATGATGTATAATTAATGTTAATAATAAATATAAAATGATAATTATTTTTTATATATGATATACCATCAAATAGTATATTATTTTAATTTCAAAAGAATGATATTGTCGCTCGTGCGTACGTACGGAATACCGACTCCACAAACGCGATGATATTCAATCCCCATCATATCCATTCAAGAATAAATTTTATTGGATGATTAAAAATAATAATTAAGGACTTAATATCGTTCTCTATATGATTATGATACAACCTATCCATAAAAAACACGGTTTATGTAAAAGAAAATGAGTAAGTTAACACCCAAAACGACGATAATACTATGATTTTATTATCAAAGTGGTGTTAAAAGAACATATATGATATGATATTAATATATATGATTATTTTATAATTCAATAACAAATATTTCACCATTATATAGGAGGTTAACCTACCATCAACCAAGGAATAGTTCAAGGTAAGGGGTTTTCATCTCACTTCTTATTCCCATGAGACTTATGCCATATTTCCACTATTACCTTTTGTGTAATGTATGTACTACCCATAATTATATTATTTGTGTAATACACATTAATTTATGTGTATTTACATATTCATTGTATGATACCTCTTTCATTGGTTGTATGTTTTGTAAGTTACCAAATTGGTAAGGGTTAATTTCACAATTTCTTTATTATCTCAGGATGTTTTTACGTAAGTATCTACTGGGAAATATTTATTATACATGTCCATGTTTTATGAAAGCATTTTAAAATGGATTATTTAAAGGGAATTTTTACTAAAACAACATTTCAAAAGTTTTAAATATTTATTCTTATAAATCTTTATCACTAATGTCTGTGTCTTCAAAATGATTTTTAATGATTTATTTATATGGAAATGAATGTTTTTAAAATATTATTTCCTTTCAAAAGTATAAAAGTGGTATGGAACACTTTGATTCAAAAATTTATTTAAATGACTTCTTTTCCAAATTTTGTGACGTTTAAATGTTTTCATAAAAAAGGGGTATTTCTCTCAAGGAGTTTTGTAAATCATTTTCATCATCGTCAAAATCCTTTAAACTTGTTTTGATGTTGATTTATCATGATTCAAAACTTCCATAGTGTATTAATGTTTTTGTGATATGTTTGACGGTGGATATTTTATTTTTATGCCATTCATGGTTTATGGAGAAATTATTGACATTTCGTATACTTTTTTTAATACGAATGTTTATGTTATCTTTAAACCGGTTTATATGAGGAATGCATTGGACTTAATAAGTGATGGGTGGAGCCTGCTATAGCTCCTCGATGCATCGGTAGGTCTCATGAGACAACTAGACATGGAAATGTCTGAGGCCCTTTCCCAATTTGATTTATGGTTTTTCCATGGCCTTAATCATTTTTAGACGTCTTTCCGAGGCCATGACAAGATGTTTCAGAATATCCGGCATTATACATTCCCTAATTATGAAAATAATATTGATGGTTAATGTGGTCATTCGACTAGAAGAATACCCATTATTATGTTTTATTATGGCATTATTTACTCAGCTCATAATCTTTCTATAAAATTATTCATGTTTATTATTGGTAAAGGAATGTGGTTTTCCCTTATTTACCATGCATAATATTTATTTCATTTTCCTTTGTATTACATACCCTTACTAAGCATTTGAGATCACCCATTTCTTATATTTCATTTTCCCAGTATATAAAGAAGTTAGTGATGTGTAACATGCAGGCAGAATATAGGAGGCTTGTATGCTTCTAATGAAATATATTACTGTTTTATTTCTCTTCAAGATGTAAAGTGGATCATATGTATGAATCTTGTTTCAAATAATACTAAACGGATCAGCCTTTCAAGACATTATTTCCTTGTGATCATGCCAATGTTATGTAGTAATGCACCGACTCTGGGTAACTAGTGTTAGGGCGTTACAGTTGGTATCAGAGGAAGTTTAGTACAACCCTTGGAAACTAGGTTTAGATAAACTCTGATTAGAGAACATAGCCCTAATATAGACTTTTAGGATTAGTATAGAATAACTTCCTAGAATTTTGGTATTGTAGAGATTTTGTGAGTTTTCCAAGAAATACATACCTGTCTGGATACGAGCAGGTAGAGCCATCTCTGGCATAAATGTACCTAGGGGTAAAACCAGAAAACACCGCAACGAACTAGACTCGAATTGGAACTAGTGCATGATAACGGGCCTTGCTGCACTCTTGGTTATGAAAATCCCAGGGGATATGCTTAAGATAATTCTAATTTTCATTACAAGCCATTATGAAGGGTTTATGAGTATATACTTCCTTAATGAAAAAATCATTATGATTATGGATTATATCTATAAATCGTTCCATTTACGTTAGGTATTTTAGAAGTTTGGAATTATTCATTGATATTCATAAACTGACCTAGTTTATGCCATTGTATAGAAATGATGCCCAGTGGAAGGAATGTGAACTCCAGTAATACGTATGATCCAATGAATAAGAAGGATCATATCTTGCATGGTATTAAGCCATCATTTAGAAGGGAAATAACCTCCCACGTATTATCATCATGTGATGAAATAGTATCATGTATTGATAAGATATGTAAAGAGTTCCCTGAGTCCTATGGCTTCGAAGGGAAGTAAGAGAATAAAAGGATGGAAGAGAGAAATATGGATAAAGGGAATACGGAAATGAAGAATTTTCCAATATGTGATAACTATGGGAAGAAACACCATGGAACATGCCTGAAGGGAATGTGAGTTTGTTATAAGTGTGGAGAAAAATGACACCATGTGCGTGACTGTAAGGGTAAGAAAATGGTTTCAAATGTGCAATGCTTCATCTGAAAGGATTTGGGACACTAGGCGAACCAATGTCCAAATCATCAGAGTATGCCCCAAATGATGCTATTGGATAATAATCAAGTTATGATATTACCACAAATGAGGAGGAATGAATAGAGTTCTTATGTTGTTATTAGAGAATTATGTCATTTGAGTGTTGTATCAACAATGTACTGGTTATAATAATTATGGAGTAAATAAGGATTTTACTTCTGTACTTTTTCATTACGGACTTGAGATTGTGTGGAACAAAGAAATGTGGTTCAATAGCAGGTTAAATTTTTTGGAAAATATATGGTTGAGAGAAAGATAAAACATAATATGGTTCTGATAATGAGGTAGTGATTTTTGAATAAGAGATGGATGATTTGAATAAATTATATTGGATATTCTTGAATACATTGAAACTGATTAATGATTTCTATTCCCATCATTGTTGGACTTTACAACATTATTGGATAGAAGGTGTATATCCAGTATTCTATAAGGAATAAAGTATCATGAATGTAATTAATTAGGTTTTGTGGTAATTCAAGATGTGTAGTGTTTAAAAAAAATACATGTCGAAGTTTTTCACATGTTATTACCTTGGAAAAAGGATCTTCATTGTGTTTAACGTATTTACAAATTTTGGGTTATGAGTTTGGAAAAAGTATTTTGGATAACTGTAGTTTGAGATTATTTTTTATTTCCATAAAAAGACAACCCGGAGGTCGGGTGGCAACCCGTCGCGAACGGCAAGGCCGTGAGACTTGATATAGCGACCTAGCCTTTTCTTACATTACTATTACATCATTTCGGAGATAAACAACATAATAGTATTACAAATGGAGGATCCAGAGGTTTAGTGTCTTGGGAAAACTAGGACAATACATAAAAAATACAACATCAAGCATAAAAATTCATTTAATCTCTTCTTCTATAGCTTCTTAGTAGAACTTGTCCTCTCCTTAGTATATGTAGCCACCTGAGGATATACATCAAAAGGGGTGAGCTAAAATCCAAGTAAGAGGATAGATAAGAACAATATAGCATGGGGTGAACATAATCATGTCATAGGAAGAAGATCATGAACATGAGAGGAGCATAAACAATAAACTTGAAATGTGGCAAAGCATAAAAATGAAACATCATGTCTTAGTGGTTAACTACCACACATAATTGTGAACAAAGCTAGCATCATGTTCACGCATAATTTCACATTTACTCATGAGATTCATCACTTTACCCAATGCATTGGAGCGCTATATAATTCCGGGCGCACCCGTCACATTTAATCATTCATATTGCGCTATATAATTCCGGGCACACCCGTCACATCATAACATTATCATTATCATGCTTGCCACATAGAACACATATCAAACATGTACATAAATAAACCATGGAAAGGAATGGGTTTCATCTCATAATAACACATTCATATGCTTTGGGTTCCCAAAAGAAAGAGGGAACAACATACTTGATATAAGAACCATCATCCTTGAATGAGAGGCAAAATGTGAGATCTTGAAAGGAGAGTTCTTTTGGAAAACATTTTTATGGACATAAAAACTAGTGACAAACATGTATATCCCAGAAAAGTAAATGAAATGATGAACAAAAGTCCTTTGAGGAGTAACCACATCAAAAATGGAGTGAAAGAGGGAGAACCCGAAGGAAGACAATTGGGTTCGAGATTTCCCCTTACCTTGTACTCGAATGCCTCCTTCTCTTTAATGTCCTGTATAATGACATTATATTCATTAATTAGAAATTAAAGAACCTTTTATACATTAATAGGGTTCATTCTGGTTTTATTATTTCATATAATGTTCCTTTGGATGACTTATAGAGTTTAAAAACATTGATCGGGGATGTTCTTTTTCATGGTTTTCTTGAGCGGTCCACTTGTATTCTTAATTTTATGTTTGGGTAGATCATGGTTAAACATCCAGAACTGATATTACATGTAATTAATGATATTACAGAAGCTTGGATGATTTTAGAATGAGTTATATTAGATCCATGTGGCCAAATTATTAGATAGGAATTAAATGAAGATTATTTGGGCTAATTTGAGCGGTTTTTGGATCACAACCAACTCATTTTAACTTTTCACTTAGTAGTATGGCCATAGGTTATTTACAGAACATAAAATAGAACATAATACATATAAAACATTCTGGTTCAACCATAAAAATGGTTTCATGACCAGATTGAAGGTATAAATGGAAGAAGAGAGCATGTTGTTTTTGAAGGTGATAAAGTATCACCACATGAACAACGTTCTCTTTAATAAAATAAAAGGAAGGGGGAAAGGGTGAGGGGTGATATAATATAACATTAGAATCATAATATTACAGTATATATATAATACTGGATTTACAGAACAATTTGTATGAAGATAGATAGAGGGAGATCAAGAAAGGAACTTAGACTTGAAAGGAAATTAAAGGAGAAGAGGGAGAGAAATTACCTTTAGAATCCTCCTCTTGAGTTCCTCTTTAAGGAAGCTAGGCTTGGTCTTTTGATGATACTGGCAGATTTTGGATGTGGGGGTGAGTTAGGGAAGTTGTTTGGGCATAATTTAGAGAAGGCTTGGAGCTTGAGAGGTGTGAGGAAAAGAGGGAGTGAAGGGTGGCTTTTATAGTGGAGGGGAGAGGGGTTTTCTTAATATTAAATTGATTAGTTTATTAATTCCACCAAGGACAAGGAATAGTGAGTCTTGGATGACCAATAATAGTAATTTTATAATGTATTCCCGAACCAAGTGGGCTTACATCAGTAGAACATCAGCAATGACTCAATTAATGCATTATTTAGCTTTTATTGTGAATTATCGGATTCCACTATTCATCAAAAATTCAAGTATCTTAGAAAAATCCCAAAATTTTACCCCAACCATTTTTCGACGTGTAGAATCCAAAAATGAAGTCAATTTTTCAAAAATAATTTTCTAAATATTATTAATTTAATATTTAATTAAAATCATAATTTACTTAAAAAAAACAGTTTTTAAAATTAAAACTGATTTTACAATTCTTTCAAAAATTATCTAAAAACTACTAGACATTGATTCAATAATTTATGAATATATTTCAGGAAAATAAATATTCTTTTAAATTAATTAATTAATTATAATTAATTATTTATGACTTATAAAATACCAAAAAAACGTTTACTAAGGTCAAATTATCACTTTCTATGATGTCTAAATTTTATTTTATTATTCATAGGTAATTTTACTCTTATTTACTATTCATAAGGTTCATATTACTATTCATAAGGGTAGGTTACTATTCATAAGGGTTGTTTACTATTCACCAAAAATTATTTTTGTTTCATTAGACTCCAAAAACTATATTGTGAACAACCGTGTATGCTGGATTTTTAAAATTCCAAACATAGGGTTGACAAAATTATGTTTAAAGGTCACTTATCACTTAGTAGTTCATTATTTTGTGTTTTTATGACATAGATAAAAGAAGGGAATTTTCTATTGAAAAACTTTGGGTCGTTACATTCTTCCCCCCTTAAGAAATTTCGCCCCCGAAATTTCACTTTACACAAACAGGTGAGGGTACTTCTCCTTCATTGCCTCTTCCGGTTCCCAAGTTGCTTCCTCAAACTTTTGGTTCCTCCACAACACTTTGACAAGGCGGGTTGTTTTGTTGCGTAGAACCTTATCACTTCGGTCCAGAATTTTTACCGGCTGCTCCTCATATGAGAGATCATCTTCCAACTGTACCACCTCTGAGTTTAGTACATGTGAGGGGTCTTGAATGTATTTCCTCAGTAGTGATACGTGAAACACGTCATGAACTTGAGCCATATTCGGTGGAAGTACCAGACGATAGGCCACATCTCCTATACGATCAAGGATCTCAAAGGGGCCAATGTACCTTGGGCTTAGCTTCCCTTTCTTCCCAAATCTCATGACTCTCTTCCATGGAGATATTCTAAGGAAGACTTTATATCCAACATCAAACTCCAAGTCACTTCGTCGATTGTCAGCATAGCTCTTTTGCCGACTTTGAGCAGCTTTGATATGTTTCTGGATGACTTGAACCTTCTCTGTCTTCTCTTGAACAAGATCGGGACCAAGTAGCTTTCGTTCACCAAATTCATCCCAACAGGTTGGAGTTCTACATCACTTCCCATAAAGAGCTTCATACGGAGCCATCTGAATACTCGAGTGGAAGCTATTGTTGTATGAGAACTCAACCAATGGAAGGTGCTGATCCCATCCACCTTTTAATTCAAGAGAGCAGGATCTTAGCATATCTTCAAGTGTCTGAATAGTCCTTTCAGACTGGCCATCATTTTGTGGGTGATAGGTCGTGCTGAAATTTAAATCAGTACTCAAAGCATGTTGAAGGCTCCTCCAGAATTTAGATGTGAACCTTGGATCACGGTCAGAGACAATCGAGAGTGGAACACCGTGCAACCTCACTACTTCCTTCACATATATCCTTGCAAGTTGTTCAAGTGACAGGTCTTCCCGAATAGCGATAAAATGGGAAGTCTTGGTGAGTCGGTCAACCACAACCCATATCGCATTATTTCCTCTTGACGTCTTCGGGAGGCCCATGACAAAGTCCATAGTGACAATTTCCCATTTCCACATGGGTATAGGCAATGGCTGCATCATACCTTTGGACTTTTGCCGCTCAGATTTAACTTGCCGACACACCAAGCACCTTGATATATATTCTGCAATCTCTTTCTTCATGTTATCCCACCAGAAGTGTTCTCGGAGATCACGATACATCTTGGTACTTCCAGGATGAATAGAGAAAGTTGATCTATGTGAATTATCCAATAGCTCCTTCTTTATTCCAGGTGATGAAGGCACACAAAGCCGCGTTCCAAACCGAATCACACCATCATCGTCGATATGAAACTCTTGCATCTTTCCTTCCTTTACTGCATTCACCCTCTTTTGTATCTCCACATAATCCCTTTGTGCTTCCTTGATCTTCTGTTGGATGGATGGTTGCGCAATCATTTGGGAAAGGTAGGATGTATCCCCTGCCCTTACGATTCCCAAATCCATCCTTTGCATATCCAAGAAGATAGGGTCTTTCTCAATCCTCAACATGGATAGAGTAGCAGGTTCTTTCCTGCTTAGAGCATCAGCTACCTTGTTCGCCTTTCCAGGATGATAGTGAATTGAGCAATCGTAATCCTTGATTAGCTCTAACCATCTCCTTTGACGCATGTTGAGATACTTTTGTGTGAATATATACTTTAGGCTCTTGTGGTCGGTGTATATGTCACACTTCTCACCATAAAGGTAGTGCCGCCATATTTTCAAGGCAAAAATCACGGCTGCCAGCTCTAGATCATGCGTCGGGTAGTTCTGCTCTTGGATCTTCAATTGTCGTGAGGCGTAGGCTATCAAATTATCATTTTGCATGAGTACACAACCCAAGCCTTTCTTTGAAGCATCACTGTATATCACAAAACATTCTCCACTTTTTGGTAGTGTGAGTATAGGTGCAGTGATCTGCCTTCTCTTTAGCTCCTTGAAGCTTCCCTCACATTCTTCCGTCCATACATACTTTACCCCTTTCCTTGTTAACATAGTTAGCGGGCTTGACAATCGTGAGAAGTTTCTCACAAAACGTCGGTAGTACCCAGCTAATCCAAGAAAACTACGGATTTCTGTGACACTAGAGGGCCTGGGCCATTCTTCAATCGCCTTTTTCTTTGAAGGGTCCAGAGAAATTCCCTCGCTTGTGATCACATGTACCAAGAACGTGACTTGATTCATCCAAAAGTCACACTTTCTGAACTTGGCGTACAACTTCTCCTTTCTCAATGTCGCCAACACAAGTCTTAAATGTTCTTCATGTTCCTCCTTACTCTTGGAGTAAATGAGAATATCATCAATAAACACTACCACAAATTTGTCGAGGTAATGTCTAAAGACTCTATTCATCAAATCCATGAAGATTGCAGGGGCATTAGTAAGTCCAAAGGGCATCACCAAAAACTCATAGTGCACATACCTTGTACGGAAGGCAGTCTTCTGAATATCTTCCTTCTTCACCTTTACTTGATGATATCCAGAACGAAGATCCACCTTTGAGAAGTATTGAGCTCCTCTTAACTGATCGAACAAGTCATCAATCCTTGGGAGAGGATACTTGTTCTTTATGGTGATCTTGTTGAGTTCCCGATAATCGATACACAGCCGCATGGTACCATCCTTCTTCTTCACAAAGAGCACTGGCGCACCCCAAGGTGATGCACTAGGGCGTATGAACCCTTTGTCCAGATGCTATTGCAGCTGCTTCTTTAACTCCTCCAGTTCGATAGGAGCCATCCTATAGGGTCACTTCGAGATAGGAGTAGCTCTGGGTATGAGTTCAATTGAGAACTCTACCTCACGATCCGGGGGAATTCCGGGTAACTCTTCGGGAAATACATCGCCGTATTTCCTTACGATGGGAATTTCCTCAAGGTTGGAACTTTCCTTTGACTCAATCATTTGGGAGAGGTATGCTTCTTCATAGGGAATCATCACCCACACCATTGAAGGATTTCTCAAAGGAGATTCATGATCTTCCTTGCATTTGTAGAGGAGCATGGGATGGTTCGGAATACGAAAATATATTTCCTTTTCCCGACAGTTGATATGTGCTCTATATAACGAGAGCCAATCCATTCCCATTATAGCGTCGAATTCCACCAAGGGAAGTATTACAAGATTTGCCGGAAGAATCTTCCCACATACGTCAATAGGAGAAGAATCAAACACTTGGGTTGCAATTATTGCACCACTTGGTGTTTTTACAGATATCTCTACTTCAAGGTTTCGGGGCTTCGATTCTATAGTTGTAGCAAACTTGCAATATATAAAGGAATGCATAGAACTAGAATAAAATAAGACTTTTTCCATTCTTGAGTGAATAGGAAGTGTACCTTGTACGACTTCATTATCATGTTCCACCTCCGCAGTAGTGATGGCATAAGTCTTCCCTTTTTTCCTTTGGCTTTGGTGGTTGTTGGCGCAGATTACCCTCGAAAGCTCGAGGTTTAGTGCACTGGTTTGAATAGTGCCCTAGCTCCTTACAGTTGTAGCATTGAACCATGAGTGGTTCTCTCCTTTCATCGGCTACATTATCCTTCCTTTTCATGTCTCTTCGACACTCGTGAGCTTGGTGTCCTTCTTTCCCACACTTTAAGCATTTCCCCGTCCCTTTGAGGCAGTTCCCATTGTTCAACTTCCCACATTTTTGGCAAGTGGGTCGTTGTGTTTTCTTCACATCTTTATCACTAGGTCCACCAGCTTGAAACTCCATCTTTCTTTTCTTATCACCATAGCCATGGGACCATTCTCCAAACTCCATCTCTACTTTGAGAGCACACTGTACATCTTCTTCATAACTCCCAAAGTCTCGAATTGCAAGAGCTTTTCGAAGATGTGGTTTTAATCCACTAAAGAATCTATCAATTTTGCTATCATTGTTGATAACAAAACCCGAAGCATACCTTGCGAGCCTTGTGAAATTTGCTTCATAGGTTGTGACAGATTCTCCTTCTTTTTGCTTGAGCTCTATGAATTCTCTCTCCATCTTCGTGCGAAGAGTTCGTGGGAAGTACTTATTAAGAAACATTATCTTAAAGTCTTCCCATTCCATCTCTTCAATTTCCTCCCTTGGCTTGGTGTTCTTAATCAAAGCCCACCATTGATCGGATTCTCCATCTAGATGGTAAACGGCTAGAGTCACCTTCTCCGTCTCGGAGCAGTGAAGAATAGAAAATATCTTCTCCATGGAGTTGACCCACTGTTCCGCAACTAGTGGATCGGAAGATCCACAAAACGTCGGTGGTCGTTGCCGCCTAAAACTTTCGATAGCTAGCTGCTCCCTCTTTGGTGAAGGAGGATGTTCCCCATTATTATGGTTATTATTCATAACCCGGGATAATTGGGTAAGCATTGCCATGAAGTTTTGAACTCCACCTCCAAAATCATTGGGGATGTCGTTCGGGCAATCGTTGCATTGGCCTTCGCAAGAGTTGTTGGCCTGATTTCTCCTGGTTCCCACCATTTTCTAAAATAGAAAAGGTTAGAACAAAACATAAGTAAACAAGTCATGAATAACTTATCCATTTAAAAAATTATACCAAAAACATAACATATGGGATCCCTAGGTAAATATCCTTGTGTGCATATTTGTACTTAGTCTCATGCTAGAGGTTTTCTTTAGGGTTCATAATCCTAATTCCCAAATTAAATAAACCTTGCCTCTGATACCAACTATAGCGACCCGGCCTTTTCTTACATTACTATTACATCATTTCAGAGATAAACAACATAATAGTATTACACATGCAGGATCCAGAGGTTTAGTTTCTTGGGAAAACTAGGACAATACATAACAAATACAACATCAAGCATAAAAATTCATTTAATCTCTTCTTCTATAGCTTCTTAGTAGAACATGTCCTCTCCTTAGTATATGTAGCCACCTGAGGATATACATCAAAAGGGGTGAGCTAAAAGCCCAGTAAGAGGATAGATAAGAACAATATAGCATGGGGTGAACATAATCATGACATAGGAAGAAGATCTTGAACATGAGAGGAGCATAAACAATAAACTTGAAATGTGGCAAAGCATAAAAATGAAACATCATGTCTTAGTGGTTAACTACCACACATAATTGTGAACAAAGCTAGAATCATGTTCACGCATAATTTCACATTTACTCATGAGATTCATCACATTACCCAATGCATTGGAGCGCTATATAATTCTGGGCGCACCCGTCACATTTAATCATTCATATTGCGCTATATAATTCCGAGCGCACCCGTCACATCATAACATTATCATTATCATGCTTGCCACATAGAACACATATCAAACATGTACATAAATAACCCATGGGAAGGAATGGGTTTCATCTCATAATAACACATTCATAAGATTTGGGTTCCCAAAAGAAAGAGGGAACAACATACTTGATATAAGAACCATCATCCTTGAATGAGAGGCAAAATGTGAGATCTTGAAAGAAGAGTTCTTTTGGAAAACATTTTGATGGACATAAAAACCAGTGACAAACATGTATATCCCAGAAAATTAAATGAAATGATGAACAAAAGACCTTTGAGGAGTAACCACATCAAAAATGGAGTGATAGAGGGAGAACCCGAAGGAAGACAATTGGGTTCGAGATTTCCCCTTACCTTGTACTCGAATGCCTCCTTCTCTTTAATGTCCTGTATAATGACATTATATTCATTAATTAGAAATTACAGAACCTTTTATACATTAATAGGGTTCATTATGGTTTTATTATTTCATATAATGTTCCTTTTGATGACTTATAGAGTTTAAAAACATTGATCAGGGATGTTCTTTTTCATGGTTTTCTTGAGCGGTCCACTTGTATTCTTAATTTTATGTTTGGGTAGATCATGGTTAAACATTCAGAACTGATATTACATGTAATTAATGATATTACAGAAGCTTGGATGATTTTAGAATGAGTTATATTAGATCCATGTGGCCAAATTATTAGATAGGAATTAAATGAAGATTATTTGGGCGAATTTGAGCGGTTTTTGGATCACAACCAACTCATTTTAACTTTTCACATCGTAGTATGGCCATAGGTTATTTCCAGAACATAAAATAGAACATAATACATATAAAACATTCTGGTTCAACCATAAAAATTGTTTCATGACCAGATTGAAGGTATAAATGGAAGAAGAGAGCATGTTGTTTTTGAAGGTGATAAAGTATCACCACATGAACAACGTTCTCTTTAATAAAATAAAAGGAAGGGGGAAAGGGTGAGGGGTGATATAATATAACATTAGAATAATAATATTACAGTATATATATAATACTGGATTTACAGAACAATTTGTATGAAGATAGATAGTGGGAGATCAAGAAAGGAACTTGGACTTGAAAGGAAATTAAAGGAGAAGAGGGAGAGAAATTACCTTTAGAATCCTCCTCTTGAGTTCCTCTTTAAGGAAGCTAGGATTGGTCTTTTGATGAGACCAGCAGATTTTGGACGTGGGGGTGAGTTAGGGAAGGTGTTTGGGCATAATTTAGAGAAGGCTTGGAGCTTGAGAGGTGTGAGGAAAAGAGGGAGTGAAGGGTGGCTTTTATGGTGGAGGGGAGAGGGGTTTTCTTAATATTAAATTGATTAGTTTATTAATTCCACCAAGGACAAGGAATAGTGAGTCTTGGATGACCAATAATAGTAATTTTATAATGTAATCCCGAACCAAGTGGGATTACATCATCAAAACATCATCAATGACTCAATTAATGCATTATTTAGCTTTTATTGTGAATTATCGGATTCCACTATTCATCAAAAATTCAAGTATCTTAGAAAAATCCCAAAATTTTACCCCAACCATTTATCGACGTGTAGAATCCAAAAATGAATTCCATTTTTCAAAAATAATTTTCTAAATATTATTAATTTAATATTTAATTAAAATCATAATTTACTTAAAAAAACAGTTTTTAAAATTAAAACTGATTTTACAATTCCTTCAAAAATTATCTAAAAACTACTAGACATTGATTAAATAATTTATGAATATATTTCAGAAAAATAAATATTCTTTTAAATTAATTAATTAATTATAATTAATTATTTATGACTTATAAAATACCAAAAAAACGTTTACTAAGGTCAAATTATCACTTTCTATGATGTCTAAATTTTATTTTATTATTCATAGGTAATTTTACTCTTATTTACTATTCATAAGGTTCATATTACTATTCATAAGGGTAGGTTACTATTCATAAGGGTAGGTTACTATTCACCAAAAATTATTTTTGTTTCATTAGACTCCAAGAACTATCTTGAGAACAACTGTGTATGCTGGATTTTTAAAATTCCAAACATAGGGTTGACAAAATTATGTTTAAAGGTCACTTATCACTTAGTAGTTCATTATTTTGTGTTTTTATGACATAAATAAAAGAAGGGAATTTTCTATTGAAAAACATTGGGTCGTTACACTTGAACACACATCCGAAAGGCGACAAGGGTGTATCACCTACCACTGTCCCACGTGATGTCTTGGATTAAATAATGTAGTTTATTTTAAGAAGGTCTGGTAGATGAATTATTAATTCATTTTCTAACCCCAAATTAATAGGATAAATAGAATATTTATTATTAAGTTATATTATCTTTTAGAGTGAAAGATGAATTCGTGGTAGAAATTAGTTAAAGGATGGAACTCTACTTGTCATGTATATATTTTTCTTCTCATATTATTCTATGAAAAATTATTTCTTATACTTTATTGAAGGGATATTAAAACCAAAAATGTGTTATAATAATACCTTATGTTTTGTTGAATCGATGGTATTTTAAATCATCATAGATTGATGAATTTAAGGACCTCAATTTTACACATGTTTGTGATTGATGACCTCAATCACTACCAAAAAATATTTATGTTTTAGTCCAATTATATGTCTCTAATTTCCACTAATTTTCTCCTAATCGAGAACATAATTTGGTGGTGACCCTTTCATTTCTCTTTTCCCTTTATTACGACTAAATTTTATTAACCCAATTTCCGATGTGGGTTTTCCCACAATGATATTTTCTATTTTCAACATTTATTTTCGATGAAAAAATTGAAATTGCGAGGAAGCAATTTATTTAAGGAGGGAAAAAAGTAAAACCCCATGATTTCATAGTGCGTTATTTCTTCAAAATAATTCAATAACTTACACTACACGCAACACCGATTTCAAGCGCACCATGACTTACCTAACAAGCTGTTCAAAAGAGGGTATGAATAGTATTAACGTAATATTGAACTTTATATAATCCTTATAATTTTATAATCCATATTATTATTTTCTTAGACATAATTTAAGAACAAATTCATTTTTTTCAAATAAAAGAATTGTTTTTCAAAAAATGCACTTTTACCGACTCTTAATAGTGAACCCTTTTGAAATCCAATATTTTAAACTTTTATATATTCAATTTGACTAAATTAATTAATTATTTAGAATTGGGACATCAAAAATTTACAATGTAACACCCCAAGTTTCAACAGTACGCTTCTCTTTGAATAATACAGTAATGTGTGTTTTATAAAACATCGAGTTCTTACACACAACACAACCAATCAAACTAGCAGTTATAAATAGTAATGTCTACTTTTTGAAATTTTATAAATTTTATATTTCAAAAGGGACTTAATTTTTTCATTATTAACATAGAAATTATCTTAGGGTAAAAGTTTGGTACTTTTCAGATAACTTTCATATTTTTATGAATAGTTAAAATTACTAAATTTTAATAAAAAACAAATTTTTTAATCAAAATAATAATAGTGATAAATTATGATTTTGAGTGGTTTTAAAGTATATTTAGAATTTATTTTTACCATTTAATATAATTTGGGTCATTGGTCATAATTTTTCATTTAAACCAGACATAAACAATTGTCAATCTTTTAATAGTTATTATTTCGTAAAAACAAACTTTTTGTTTTGACAGTGGGAATTAATTTTATATTAATTTCTGCCACTTCTATGTTTTGAATTTTGAAAAATAGACTCCATATTTGGAATCATTATGTCCAAATTTTGTAAATAGGTAACTCTTATTTTTATACATTTTGAATAATTACTTCGGACAATATTTTATTTACCATGGTTAAATGGTAAATCCGGTAAATAAGGATAATCAGATAATATTATAATTATAATAAATTACCCTAAACCGTGTCCTAAAATTATTTTTGGATACATTTACGACCATGGGCATCATTGTGTCGACTTTGGGACCTCATGAAGCCACTTGTAGGTGATAGGGACACTTTATATTAATTAAGTATAAGTAAATACAAAAATGACATAAGCTTATATCTTTTAGGAAAACAATTTTTAAATAGGGATATATATGTTATATTTTAGATTATGAATGTTAATTATAAAGAAAATAATATTTCATACAAAATTTTATTTTATTTATAATTTTTAGACATTAAATAATTCAATTTATTTATGACCTAATTATGATGGAGTAATTTCCTTATTAGTGAAATATTAAAATAATTGAATTTATAAATACCCAAATGAATATAATTTTAGACATATAATGAATTAAACGAATTTTATAGGTTACTATGACATGTTATTATTGATTTAATTAATTTTTTTCGAAGTAATCATGCTGTTATTATTTTCACAAAAATCAAATACCAAATAATATCAAAATTGACATAAAAGAGTTTTTAAAACAAATATTATATTATTAATTGATATTAAATTAATAAATATCTAAGGTTCAGCCAAAGGACCTGTATCATGATAGTTTTATCATTAATGGTCCACTTGGGGGTCTCTTTGTGGTATATAGTATGTTTATTAACTATATAATATAAAAATACAAAGTGACATGGTAAGTGTTAAACTAATTAACCAAGAGTTAAAACAAAAAGATAAGGGTAATATAATGACCCAAACCAATCTAAAATCTATTGGTTAAATTTATTTCTACCCATACCCAACACATACATTTAATAATCCACTTTTTATCCATTAGAAACTGAATATGTTTTTATTATAAAATAATACTTTACGTTTTTTCTAAAGAGCCCCTCACCCCTCTTATAAAAGGGAAATCCCCCTTATCATTAATTCACACATTCAAAGACATTTGGCTTGGCCAACCTCTCCCAAAATATCCTCCCAACTTCCCTAAATTCATACTAGAGGCATTATTTTGATCAGAATGCCAACTTAAGGGGCCCTTTTGATTAAATCAAAAGGAAGAACCCGAAGAAGAGGTAACGTCTTCACCACACTCTTTAAAGTTCCTTTCTTCTTCAACTTCTTCATTCATTGTTATTTACATTCTAAAATAGTAACTCCAATATCTTCAATATACTGTGATGTTATTATAATAATGGAACAAACAAATTCATTATTCTATCCATCCCTTGAATGACATGTCACCATACGTGCGTACATACGGCCTACCGTGTCCACGTTGTGGTGTAATTGTTATTCAATATACTATTATTTATATGAGTATAATAATTTTGAATAATTCATGTAAATAATAAAAATAACATGATAATGATTCTGTCTATATGATATACCATCTAATTATATATTATTTTAATATCAAAAGAATGATATTATTGCTCACGCGTATGTACGGAATACCGTCTCCACGAACGTGAAGAGATTCATTCCCATCGTATCCATTCAAGACCAAATTTTATTGGATGATTAAAAATAATATTTAAGGACTTAATATAATTTTTTATATGAGTATGATACAACCTAAACATAACAAACATGGCTTATATAAAAGAAAACGAGTAAGTTAACACCCAAAATGACGACAATACTAAGATTTTATTAACAAAGTGATGTTAAAAGATCATATATGATATCATATTAATATATATTATTATTGAATAATTAAATAACAATTATTTCACCATTATACAGGATGTTAAACTACTACCAACCAAGGAAAAGTACAAGGTAAGGGGTTTTCAACTCACTCTTTATTCCCGTGAGATTCATTCCATATTGTCACTATTACCTTTTGTGTGGTGTATGTACTACCCATAATTGTATTCATTGTGTAATAAACATTAATTTATGTGTATTTACATATTCATTGTATTATACCTCTTTCATGGGTTTTATGTTTCGTAAGTTACCAAATTTGTAAGGGTAATTTTCACAATCTCTTTATTATCTGAGGATGTTTTTACGTAAGTATCTACTGGTACATATTTGTTATCCATGTCCATGTTTTATGAAAGTGTTTTCCAAGAGATTCTATTAAGGGAAATTTTACTAAAACAACATTTATATTTTTTAAAATATTTATTCTTCTAAATATTTCTCATAAATGTCCATGTCTTCAAAATGGGTTTTCAGGATTTATTTATATGGACATGAATGTTTTTAAAATTTTAATTCCTTTCAAAAGTTTCAAAGTGGTATGGGACACTTTTATTCAAAAATGTATTTAAATGAATTCTTTTTCAAATTTGGTGAATTTTAAATGTTTTCATAAAAAAGGGTATTTCTCTCAAAGAGTTTTACAAATCACTTTCATCAACCTCAATATCCATTAATGGTTTTGAAACTTATTTCGAAGTTGATTTATCATGATACAAAACTTCCATATTGTACTGATGATATTGTGATATGTTTGAATGTGGATGTTTTATTTTTATACCATTCATGGTTTATGGATAATGTATTGAGATTTCCCATGCTTGTATTTATACGAATGTTTATGTTATGTTTAACCTGTTCATATGAGTAATGAATTGGACTTAATAAGTGACTGGTGGAGCCCGCTATTGCTCCTCGATGCATCGGAAGGTCTCATGAGACAACTAGACGTGTAATTGGACTAGGGCCTTTACCAATTTTATTTATAGTTTTGGTCGAGGCCTTAATCATTTTAGATGTCTTGGATGAGGCCTTGACAAAATGTTTCAGAATGTCTGGCATTATACATTCCCCCATTATGGAAATAATATTGATGGTTCGTGTGGTCATTCGACTAGTAGAATACCCATGATTATGTTTTATTATGGAATTATTTACTCATCTCATAATCTTACCATAAAAGTATTCATGTTTATTACTGATAAAGGCATGTGGTTTACAATTATTTACCATGATTAATATTTATGTCAATTTTCGCTGTATTTCCTTCTTGAGCATTTGAGCTTACCCCTTTCTTATGTTTCATTTTCCCCAAATATGAAGAAGTTAGTTATGAGTGACCTGCATGCATAATCTAGGAGGCTTGGATGCTTCTAATGAAATATATTACTATTGTATTTCTATTCAATCTGTAAAGTGGATCATATGTATGAATGGTGTTTCCAATAATACAAAATTATCGGTCTTTCAAGACATTATTTCATTGTGATCATGCCAATGCTATGTAATAATGCACCGACTCTGGGTAACTAGGTTCGGGGAATTACATAACCTAAACCTAATTACTCGAGCCTAATTGTGAACCCCTACCCTTAACATAATCCGTAATTGTTGTATCTATGCCCCCTGACCCCATGATTAACATCCCCCGTCACCTAATTGTTCACATAGCCTAATCCCTATTAAACCCTCTCAAAAAATATCTTTACCCCAAAATAAACCTATTTCCCTAAAATAATCCCCACTATGGACTAATCATATTCCATTAATCCTAATCCTAAACACCCAATTCTAAAACTAATCCCCCTGACTAATATGCCCCACCCCAAAGACAACATTCACACCATTTACCGAAATCAAATCCCCATAGCCCAATTCCCACCCATATCACCCATACGGGCCTAAAACTAATCCTTAAAGCCAAATCCTTACCCCCATAACAATGCATATCATCACCTACCATCCTAATAATAGTCTTTATCGAAGAATCCATATTCCTCAATTCCTAATCCTAACACCATCCCCATGGCCTAATCCTAAACTCCCTAGCTTAATGATTAATCCCCTGTCACAAATCATAACATTATACCACCCCAACTGAACCCTAATCCCTTTAACCTAATCTCAAACCATAATATAACCATATTCACCCTTTCATAATGCCTACACATGGCCTATACATAAACTCCCTATCTGAATCTATAATCTCCCTACACCAATCCAATCATCACCCCCTCATACAAAACATAATGTCCCTAGCCTAATTCCAAATCCCCCTATTCCAACCTTCATCCCCAACAACTAAAACTAACCCCCTTGCCTAATCCTTACCCAGCCATGGCATAAACCTAATTCCCCAATCACATTCTATACCCTTAGTGTAAAACTAATCCATAATCCCCTATCCTCGAGCTTACACCACTTACCTAAAATAAACGCCCTTTCCAAATCAATAATCCCCCTATCCCTATTATAACTTCATCCCACTTCAGCCTAAACCAAATCCCACTAGAATAATCCCTACCTCCCAACCCAATCCTTATCTCCATAGCATAATTCCTACACCCTCTCTCACCACAATCCTATATTCACCCCACACATCCTAAAACTTATCACCTAGCCTAATTCCTAATCCCTCAGTGCACAAAATAACTTAACCCTATCTAAACCTAATTCCCCTAGGCTAATCCCCTCTGTCTAAACCTAATTCACTGAGTCTTATCTTGACCCATGGCTAACTAAAGGATCCAGATAAGGATTTTGATACATATTTTACTAGGGGTTATGATATGGACTAGGGTGTGGGGTTGTGTGTGTGTAGGTATTAGGATATATGGTTTGGTTTAGGTTGTGTGGTAGAGATTAGGCTAGGGATTATTCGAGGGGGTTAGTTTTAGGAGTAGTTTGGGGGTAGGGATAATTTTATGGGGATAGGTAATTGGATTATGTATATATATTAGGATAGTTAGACTGGTTTAGGCTAGGGTAGGTATTAGTCTATAGTGATAGGTTTTGGTTGAGGAGATGATTAGGCTGGGAATTTATATATAGTCCATCTGGGTATTGATTATTCTAGGGGATATGTTTAGGTTGGCATGGGGACTGTGTTGCGATTAGGCTAGGGGTAGGGAGTAGGTTGGGGAATGTTTAGGCTGGGTGGTGTATAGATTATACTAGGGTTTAGGATTCATTATGGAATGGCATGAGGATAGGGGTTTAGGATTAGGAATTTGGTATAGATTAAGCTATGTAGATTATGTGTATGATGGAAGCCATGGATTATGATTGGGGGTTTGGACTATGATAGTTATAGGGATTAATCTAAGGGGGTATGTTTAAGAATGGGTATGGATTCAACTTGGGGAGGTTATGTTTTTTCTACACAATATTTATTAGGCTTGGGGGAGTAGGATTAGGATGGGGCTAAAGTAAGACTAGGGGTCATGTGTGGATGAGGATAGGGGTTATATTTTGTATAGGGTTGGGATATAGATTAGGATCGGGGGATTACTTTAAGGGGGGATGATGGTAGGATTTTTTCATGGGGTAGGTATTAGGCTAATGGTGTAGTATTATTTCTATGGGTATAGATTAGGCTATTTTTTTATGTTGAGGATTAGGGGTAGGGATTAGGCTAAGATGTTATTTACGGGCCTAGGGGGATTAGGAATTGGGATTTGCATGAGACTAGGGGGAGGGGTGTATGCATTAGTGTAGTGGGAAATTTTTATGATGAGGGAGGTGGGATGATATATGTATTAGGTTTATGTGAATTGGATGATGTTAGTCAAGGGGATTGTGGTAATTTATTAAGATAGCTAGTTAAGAATCAGTTTGGGGTGTGGAATAGGCTAGGTGGGATAGGATTAGGCCAAGGTTTTTAGGGATTAAGTTGGTTGTTAGGTTTAGGATTGGGATTGAGATTAAGATAGGTGTTAATTTCAGGATGGGTTGGGACATGGGAATAGGGGTAATGCATGGGGCTCTGGGTATGGATAGGATGGGTGGATAGGTTTTTTTGGGGGTATGGATTTGTCTAGTGGGATTATGTTTAGGATGAGTGGGAGGGTGGATAATGTTAGGCTTGGGGTCTGGGGGATGTTGGGATCATGCTAGATGTTATAGGATTTTGTTGGGGAGAGGGATTATTCCATAGTGTAGATATTTAGGATGAGGGGATGTGGGTAAGGTTTAGGAAAGGGATTATATTTATGCTAGGGGTGGATTTATGCTCGAGGATTGGGTGTTCTCTAGGGGAAGGTTGTAGTCTGGGGAGTGAATGTTTAGGTTGGGGAAAGGAATAGGTTGACACATAGGAAGATTAAGACAGGTCGGGGTCATATGTGTATGGATTATGGTAAGGGGTAGGGATTAGACTAGTGGGGTAAGATATAGGTTGGGGGTTGGATCAGGTTGCAGGTGTGGTCTATGTAGGGTGGTTGTGATTAGGATCAGGGGTTTATGATTAGGATGATGGGTTGAGATTAGGATTAGGGCATCAGGTTTAGGCTGGTGATGAAGATCATCATGGGACCGAGGGAGTGTAGGGATTAGTCTAGGGGAATTATTTATTATACAATGGGGTAGGTATAGGATGTGGAGGGTATTGGGATTACGCTAGACAAGAATGTTTTAGGTGGGGTTAGGGGTTATCCCAAGGGTTCAGATTATGTTGAGGTATGGATTAGGCTGGGGGTTATCTTTAATGATAGGGGTTAGGTTTAGGCTACACGAACTAAGGATTAGGATATGGGTTAGTGTTAGGACGTTATAAGGGGACATTATTAGGGTGGGGGTTGGATTAGGCTGGGGGTAGTTATTATGATATGGGGGTTTGGTTTAGGATGTTGGGGATGGTAGGGATGTGGTAGGATTTATGTTTAGGTCAATTGAGGATAGGTTCGGGCGTGGAGTATTAGGCTGTGGGTTAGGTTTAGGATGGGGGTAAGGATTAGGCTCGAGATATTATGTTTTGTATTGGCCGGGCTACAGTAGGGATACAGCTAAAGAAATAGGTTTAAACCTTTGGGGGATGATATTATTCATGGGGATATGGATTATGTTAGGATTATGGTATGGACTAGGATGGGGATTAGTTTTAGTATAGATGGAATTTATTATGATAAGGCAATATGTTTAGGGTGGGGTACGTATTTTGGTGGGGGTAGAATTAGCCATGGAGGATTATGTTTAGGTTGGTGATTGGTATTAGATTTAGGATTAGGGGTGGGGGAAGATGTAAGGTTGGTTATAGTGGAAGGTATTAAGATAGGGGGTTAGGTTTTGGTCAGAGGGGTACGTATTATTAAAGTGGGTTAGGTTTATCCTATGGGGTGATATAGTTCTTTAAGATTCAAGATTATGTTGTGGTGGGGTCGGTATTTTTATAGGGCTTAGGCTTAAGAAAATTGGTGATAGGTATTTGGCGAGGTGAGATAGGATTATGTTATTGGGAATGGATTAGTCTAGGGGTAGGGATTATTCTAGGGAAATTGTGATTAGGATAGGTGATTGGGATTATGATACAGGTAGTTTTTAGGCTAGGGTTGTAGGGATTGGTATAGGGGATTTGGATTGGGAATGGGTGGTATAGATTTGGAAATGTGGTTAATCATTGGTTTTGTGTAACTATTAGGATTGCGGAATTGGGTTAAGATAGGGGTTCGAGATTAGGATAGGTAGGTTTAGGTTTACGCTAGTTGTAAAGATTTGGTTGGGGTAGGGAATTGGAAAGGGTGGGTGTAGGGAGTAGTCTATGGAGGTTAATGAATCGGTTTGGAGAAGGTATTATGCTATTTGGAGAGGTTTTGGGGTAGGGATTGGGGTAGAGATTATTTTTTAGGATGGGGGTGTAGGGATTTGGTTCATTGTATTTTTTAGGTTGGGGAGGAGAAGGGATTATGTCAGGGGTTAGGTTTTGGATGAGTGTAGTGATTAGCGTATATGGGTTCGATTATGTTGAGGGTAGGGACTAGGTTAGGGAGAGTGGTAAGGATTAGACTAGGGTGATAGGTTTCAGCTCATGTTGTAGTTATTTAGCTGTGGGTAGGGATAAGGTTGGGGGATAAGGATCATGCCTATAGTTTTCAGGTTTATACTGGGGGTAAGGATTAAGTTGGGGGTTAAATTTAGTAATGGGTGGAATTAGGAAAGGGGATAGGGATTTGGTTTTGGGAAGGTATAATGATTGGGTGTGTGGGAATTAGGTCGGGGTGTTCTTGGGGTGGGTATGAATTATTGTCATGTGTTAGGTATAGGATGGGGTGGTATTTATTAGGATGGGGTTAGGGATTGTGCTATGTTGTTATGTTTAGTATGGGGGTTAGGTGTGGGATAGGGGATTTGTTTTATTGTTGGGGTTAGGAAATAGGATAATAGGTTATGGATTAGGATGGTACTAGGAATAAGGATTGTGGTAGTATTTGGGTAGTTAGAATAATAATTAAGTTAGGGTAGGAATTAAACTAGGTCTTGGGATTAGGTTGGGGTAGTGTTGAGGCTTTGGGGTTATGTAATAACTTATGGGGATGGGATTAAAATATGTGGTATGGGTAACATGGTTAGGTTAATGTATGGAGGTTAGGGATTAGTCTAGGAAGTTTATGATTAGCTTGGGTGGGGGTATGGACTTGTCTTGCGGTTTTGTTTTTGGAATGTGGAATAGGGGTTGGGATTTGGATAGCGGGCTTATGTTTAGTTTTCTTTAAGGGCCTATACTAGTGGATAGGTTTAGGTGGGGATATGGATTATGGTGGGGATAGTTTTATGATAAGGAGGCGGGTAGATTTAGTCCATGGCGTTAGGATTATTCTCAATTGGGGGGAGGGAGGGATAAGATAACGGGTTGGGTTTAGCATGTGGTAGGGATTAGTCTAAGGGTTAGGATTATTATGGGGTGTAGGGATTCAGGTGGGGTTATGGATTAGGCTAGTAGGGAGGGGTGTTAAGGGATTATGTTGTGAGGTAGAGGTTATTCTATTGGATTTAGGTATAGGACCACATTAGATTAGGCTAGGGGATAGGTTGAGGTGGTGGGTAGGGATTAGGTTAACGGTTTATGGATTACGCTTGGTGTAAGGATTTTACTAGGAGGGGTAGTGATTCGGATTGGTGTTATGGATTATGTTGGGAGGATATGGGTTAGGGATTGTAGTAGGGGGAATGTTTTACACTAGGGAGTATGGAATAAAATAGGAGTAATATTAAAGATGGGGGGATGAAATAGGCTAGGGGTTAGGGATAAGGTTAGGGGATTAGGATATGGGTAAGGTTTCGGCTAAGGTAGTAACCTATTATTGAATATTCTGAAGGGTTAGAGTTTATTTTAGAGGATTAGTTTTAGGCTTGTCATGGGGATTATTCAGGGGATGATAAATTTTACACCAAGGGGATGAAGTTAGTGTTTCATCAAAGGGATTTGGAATTAGTCATGGGGGAACACATCTCGGTTGGGTGGGAGGGATTTTGGTTTGTTGATTAGGTTTAGGACTAGGGGAGTTAAGGATTAGGTTTACACTATGGTGGGAATTGGTTTAGTGGATTATGTTTAGGGTGGGTGTTGGGATTATTCATGGAGGATTAGATTTTCACTATGGTGAATTTAGTCTTTGAGAAGTGGTTTGGGAGTTGAGATTAGGTATTATGCTATGGGATTAGGGATTAGGCTAGGGGATTACAATTAGGATTAGGGGGATAGGGATTAGGCTTTAGGAATGATGAATTAGGCTAAGATATTATGATTAGGACTGGGTGAGTGGTTCGGGGGTGTGGTGAGGATTTTCGTTGATGGCGGGGTAATACGTGAGGTGAAGCTTGGGTCCTACTAGATTCGGACTATGGATTATATGAGGTAGATTATGTTTATGAAGGGGTTATGGATTAGGATATGGGTTATATTATGTTGTGGGATAAGGGGTATGATAGAGGTGTTAATATTAGGTTGAGGGGGTAGGGAATAGGCACAATAGTTTTTTATTATGTCATGCAGTGTGGGGAGTAAAATCGATGGGCATGGGGAATAGAATTTTAGGGTCTCAGATTCAGGCTAGGGGGATTTGGTTTAGGCTGGTGGTGTTAGGGATGATTTTATGCTTGGGGTTTGGGGTGTGTGGTTGAGGAATAGTCTTGTGTTATTAACGTTATGATGGGGAGTGTTAGGGGTGATGAAAGGCTTCAATATGGATGGTGATAGGGTTAAATGTAACAACTCTGGCTTCCATGGTACGCTTCTCCTTCAATAATGCAATAGCTTGCATTGTACACAATTTCGAGATTCAAACACACCGTAACCAATCAATGTAGCCGTTATGAATTGTAATTACTACTTTTTGAAATTATATAAAATTTATACTTAAAAAAGGAATTCATTTTTGGATTCAGTAAATCTAAATTATCTGATGTTGATTTTTTGGTATTTTTCTAAGAACTTCCAATATTCGATGAATGGTAAAAAAATACATAAAAACCACATTTAATAAAAATAATTTATATTGATAAATTATAATATTGAGTGGTTTAGAAGTATAATTAGAATATACATTTACCATTTTATCCACTGGTGGTCATTAGAATTAATTTCACTTTGAAATTGGACATAAGCAATTGTCAATCTTTTGATTAATATTGATTCTTAGAAACACGCTATTTGTTTTGACAATGTGAATTAATTAGAGAATAAATTAATGAAACTTACATTTTTATAATTTTTTAAAATATACATTTTTTTTTATTTGGAATATCAATTATATCTTAGGGTGAATTTTTTTTATTGTTCTGAAAAACGCCAATTTTTTATTAATAGTGAAACCACTAAGTGGTAGTTAAAAACTGATTTTTCATTTAAATGAAACTTTACCACTTCTATGAATTGAATTTTATCAATAAAACATACATGTTTTTCATTATTATGGAAAATTTGGTTCAATGGGATGAAAATAATGTTTTGCGAATTGTTACTTTTATGTTTTATTAACAGCTATTAGAGGTAATTAGGGTAATTTAAGGTAAATATGATATTATAAAAATATAAAAATATCTTGACACATGTACTATTATTATTGGATGAGTCATGGACGACCAATAAAATCCATGGGTCAATTTTTGGGACCCTGTAGAGCCACATGTATAAGATAATGACATTAATACCTTTTATTTAATGTAAAATAAAAATATCACAAACATGTATTGTTTTACTAAACCACTTTTCACAAGGGGTTATACAAGTTATCATTTTTACTATAAATATTAATTGGAAAGCTAAAAATATTTCATACATCATGGTAATTTTTTTATAATTTGTAGACATTAAATAAAGAAATTTATTAATGAAACTATGATGATGCAGCGATTACCTAATTAATGAATGATTTAAATAAAATTAAAAGATAAGGTAAAATCTAAGACCTAAACTTTCAAAAAGTTATTTTATGGGTGTATTTAGAACCCTTATCACCTTATATTTGAAATATATCATTGTGGGACCTTTATAATCCGAAAACCAATTTACAATAAAATAATATTTTCAATCATTCTGAAAAAGCCCCTCCTCTTCTCTTATTAAATACCCCCACCTCTACCTCCTTATTCACACCATCAAATCCATTGGCCCCACCAAACTCCACCCAAATACACTATCAACATTCCTGAATTCATCCTAGAAGCCTTAACTTAGGTAGAAGGCTCTTCAAGAGACCTTTTGGTTCAAACCAAGAGGAGTTACCCGATTTAAAGGTAATGTCTTCTCTTATGTCCTTTTGTTTTATTTTCATTCTACAACCCCCTAAACACTTTTTATTCCTTTATTTTGTAACAAAACCAGTATCTTAAATATACTAGTATGTTTTTATGAGAATTATTTGATTTACACTTACACACACTCTCATCTAATGGTTAAAGAACATAATGTTTCTGTGGGCGGTGAATTACTTCCTCATGAAACAATGATTGTTCAATATTCAATTTACACCTCTAATGGTGGCCATTTTGATGTCACTATATTTATATATGATATATATAATGTTTATTTTTTCCTTATGCTTATGTATTTTTCATTTATATCATACCTTTAGGATTTCAATTATCGGTAAACGACAAAATTTCATTTTAGGAAGTGCGGACTACCGCCCCCTCAAAGTGATTTGAATCGTTAATTCCATATGTGGGATATATAAAGAATGGAGTTAATTATATTATATATGATATTATACTGGAATTATCATATTCCTTTATATCATTATTATTTCATTCCATTAAATATGAAATAGAAATGAAAGTAGAGTTCATGCGTATGTACAATTTACTGTCTCCATGAACAGTGCATTTCATTTCATACCATTGAATGTTATGTAATATTATAAATGATTGTATATACTGGATATATATGATATATATGATATCTAAATCATGAATATAATTCTTGAGATAATGTATATTTTACCACATATACAACTTGTAATTATAAGATGTTTATTTTTGATTCAAGTACCAAGGATCGACAAAACGACCATTATTAAATTAAATGATTACATAATGGTCATAACATGGTAATATGTGATATAAATGGAATAATGAACTTGAAAAAGGTTCGTAACAAAATTTAAATTAACTATACTTTATTATAAAAGATATTACAGAACGATCGAGTCAAGTCGGACATGAGATAAGGGACTTCGTCTCAATCTCCTTTAATTGAGGCATATTTTGTTTTATACAAAACATTCTTTTATATGGTGTATAAAACCCCTTGAGTTTTACTTTTATTCAAAAGGATACTTTTTATATGATTCTTTTTACTAAACAAAAAAAGGAATGTTTTGACTTACGTATTGGGCGACAACGACTTCTCTGCCGTCGTAACCATTATTTGAGTTTTAGATTCCTCTACAAGCCATAACAATTTTAAATTGAAAAATAAATACCATGTTTTACTTTTCTTTTATTTTGGTATTGAAAATGTTTTTTATAATGTTTATATTATATAAATGTGTTTTATTGATATCTTGTGATTGAAATATGTAAATTTTATGATTCCTTTATGAATGTTTTATGTGATACGATTGTGTTATGGTTCTAGGGAATTGTTTATGATATGATTAATCCTATTAAAATAAGGAATTAATTGAACTTAGTAAGTGATGGGTGGAGCTCTCTATATCTCTTCGATGAATCAGTAGGTCTAATGAGACAAACTAGTGTCTTGGAACAAGGACATGACCAAATCTTATTTGTATATTGGGCACAAGGCCTTGACTATGCGGTTATGATAGTCTGGCATTATGCATTCCATTATTATGAAAGTGGTTATTGATATTTCATGTGATTATTAGACTAGTAGAATATCAATGTGAGTATGTAAATGGCATTATTTCATTTTATTTTTTCCATGTTATTGTGATGTTTATGTTTAAAAGGATATTGTTTTAGTTATACAATTTCCTTAACTGTCCATGCTTGTTTATGAAAGTTTCTGCTATATTGTTCTCCTTACTGAGCATCTGATGTCACCCCTTTCTATGTTTTATTTTTCCCAGGATATGAAGAAGTATAAAATGATTGACCTTCAGGGATAGTCTAAGGGTTTTCTGTGTTCAAAGGGGACATGATGTTGCTGTTGTTTTATTTCATGATGTGATGTAAACATATGAATGTATCTACTTTTCCAAAACTACTAAACTAATAGGACTTTCAAGACTTGATCATTTGTGATCATGCCTATGTTATGTAATAATGCACCGAATCTGGGTAACTGGGGTCGGTGCCTTATAGTTGGTATCAGAGGCAGTTTAGTACTAACCTTGGAAAATAGATTTAGGTAAACTCTTATTAGAGTACATAGCCCTAAGATAGTTTTTGACGATTAGTATAGAATAACATCCTAGAATTTTGGTAAAGAATAGATTTTGTGTATTTTCCGAGCAATACATCCCTGTCTGGATACGAGCAGGTACAGGCGGCTCTCGAAAAGATGTACCGAGGAGTGAAAACTCCCACAAGGAGTTTCAGGCATGCCCTTGGGTATCCTGGTACACAACAATGAGCCTTGTTCCACTCATGGTTACGACACTCCTGGGGGATATTCTTAGGATAATTCAAGATTTCTTTACAAACAATTATAATGGTTTTATGAGTATATACTTCCTCAAAGATTATTATTATTATTATGGATTATATCCATAAACCGTTCTATTTACGTTATGTATTTTACAAGTTTGGAATTATTCATTGCAATTCATAAACTGACCTAGTTTATGCCATTTTAAAGAAATGGAACCCTATAGAAGGAATGTGAAATCCAGAAATACATATGATCCAAAGAGTAAGAAGGGTCATATATTTCACGGTATTCAGACAACATTTAGAAGGGAAATAGTCTCCCATTTATTCTCAGCATATGAAGTAATATTATCTTGTGTTAACAAGATAAGTAAATAATTCTCTTAGCCATATGGCTTTGAACGGTAGCAAGAGAAGAAAAGGCTGGAATAGAAGATGATGGATAAATGGAAGCGGGAAAATAAGAAATTTCCAATATGTGATAACTGGGGTAAGAAACACCATTGAACATTCCTGATGGGAATGTGAGTTTGTTATAAGTGTGGAGAAAAAGGACACCAAATGCGTGACTACAAGGGTAAGAAAAAGTTTTCAAATGTATAGTACTTTATCTTCAAGGAGTTGGGACACTACGTGAATCAATGTCCAAATCATCAGAGTATACCCCAATTGAAGCTATTGGATAATAATCTAGTTATGATAATACCAAATACGAGGAGGAATGATTAGAGTTCATATGTTGTTATTAAAGAATTATGTCATTTGAGTGTTTTATCAATGATGTACTGGTTATAATAATTATGGAGTATATAAGGATTGTACTTCAGTATTATTTCATTAATGTCTTGAGATTTTGTGGAAAAAGGAAAAGTGACACAATGGCAGGTTAAATTTTTGGAAAATATATGGTTGAGAGAAAGATAAACCATAATATGGTTCTGATACCGAGATACTGATTTTGGAATAATACATGATTGATTTTGATAAATTATATTAGATATTCTTGGATTCCTTGAAACTGATTAATGATTTGTATACATTTTTTGATAGAAGGAGTATATATAGTATTATATAAGGAATAAGGGATCATTAATGTAATCAATAAATATTTATGGTAATTTAGGATGTTGCATTGTTTTAATAAAATACATGATGAAGGTGTTCACATGTTATTACACAGCAAAAAGGATTTTCATTGTGTTTACCTTCCTTATAAAATTTGTACTGTGAGTATGGACAGAGGTATTTTGGATAACTATAAATGTTGGAATGGATTAAGTTAAACTTTGGATAGTATTTTTTAAGGTTAATAAATTTCTCGGGATTATTTTTGTAATATTATAATACTATAGTTTTAGGAAAAGAACAACCTGCAGGTCGGGGGATAACCCGTCGCATCAAACAATGTTGCGGGAATCGAAACCACAACTATAGTGCAACAAGCCTTTATTACCTACCAGTAGCCAACAGGACGTCCCTGGTTATTAAAAAATATTTTTCTCCATGGTATGTGTTAATATTTGTATCATTATACGATTAGGATAAATATAATATTTTTGAGTTCTATTTTATTTTTGAGTGAAAGATGAGTTCGTGGTATAAATTAGTTGATAGATGAAATTATACTTGTAAAGTATATATATATATATATATATATATTATTCTATAAAGAAATTAATTCTTATACTTTAGGGAAGGGATATTAAAACAAAAATGTATTATCATAATACCTTATGTTTTGTTGAACTGATGTTATTTTCATCATAGATTGATGGCTTTGAGGCCCTCAATTTTACACTTGTTTATGATTGATGACCTCAATCACACAATATAAATATTTATATTTTCCCACTAATTACGTGTCTATAATTCCCACCAATGTTCTCCTATTCAACACCCTAATTTTGTGGTGACTTCCGAATTTTCCTTTCACTCTTTTTAAAACTAAATTTTATTAGCCCTATATCCGATATGGGTTTTCCACAAAGGTATTTTCTATTTTCCACAGTTTATTTTCGAAGAACAATTTAAAATTGTGAGGATAAAATTTATTGAAGGAGGGGAAAATGTAACAGCCCAAGCTTCCACAGTACACTTCTCTTTCGATAATGCTATATCTTGCATTGTACACAAGTTCGAGATTCTAACACACCGCAACCAATAAAAGTAGCCGTTATGAATAGTAATACCCACATTTTAAAATTATTAAATTTTATATTTCAAAATGGACTTCATTTTTGGATTTGGGATATCGAATTTATCCTAAGATGAATTTTTGGTATTTTTCTGAGAACATCCAATTTTCGATGAATAGTTAGAAAAATACATAAAAACAACTTTTTAATAAAAAAAATATATAGTGATAAATTATAATATTGAGTGGTTTTAAATTATAATTAGAATATATTTTTACCATTTTAACAAGTGGTGGTCAATAAAATTAATTTCATTTTGAAATTTGACATAAACAATTGTCAATCTTTTGACTGATATTGATTCATAAAAATACGCTATTTGTTTTAACAACAAGAATTAATAATAAAATTATTTAATGAAACTTATATGTATTTAATTTTGTAAAATATACATAATTTTGGAATTCAGAATATCAATTATAGATTAGGGTGAATTTTTGGTATTGTTCTGAAAAACATCACTTTTTGATTAATAGTGAAACCACTAAGTGGTTGTTAAAAACTTATTTTTCATTTAAAAGAAAAATTACCACTTATATGAATTGAATTTAAAAAATTGGTCATACATGGTTGTCATTATTAAGTAAAATTTGGTTCAATTAGATGAAAATAATTTTGGGTGAATAGTAATTTTTGAGTTTTATTAAACCGCGATTAGAGGTAATTAGGGTAATTTAAGGTAAAAATGATATTATAAAAATATAAAAATATCATGAAACATGACCTAATATTACTGTATGAGTCATGGAAGACCAAGAAAATCCATGTGTCAATTTTTAGGACCCCATGGAGCCACTTGGGTATGGTAATGACATTAATACCATTTATTTAAAGTACAATAAAAATGTCACAAACATGTATTTTTCTTACTAAAACAATTTCTACAAGGGGTTATACCAGTTTTCATTTTGACTATAAATATTCATTGGAAATATTAAAAGTTTTCCTACATCATGGAAATTTTTTTATAATTTTTAGACATTAAATAAATAAATTTATTAATAACACAATGATGATGTTGTGATTACCTCATTAATGAATGCTTTAAATAAAATGAAAAGATAAGGTAAAATCTAAGACTTAAAATTTTCAAAAACCTATTGGATAGGTTGATTTGAAACACTTATCACCTTATCTTTTAAATATATCATTGTGAGACCATTATAATTCGGAAACCATTTTATTATAAAATAATATTTTCAATCATTCCAAAAAACCCCTCCTCTCCTCTTATAAAAGGCCCCCATCTCTACCACCATATTCAAACCATCAAAGAAATTTTTCTTATCCAAACTCTTCCCAAATACCCTCTCAAAATTCCACCCTTCATCCTAGAACCTTACCTTAGGCAGAAGGCACTTCAAGAGTCCTTTCAGTTCAATCCAAGAGGAGTTAACTGATTTAAAGGTAATGTCTTCTGTTATGTCCTTTTGTTTTATTTTGATTCTCCAACCCCATAAACTCTATTTATTTCTATTTTTGAAACAAAAACACAATATTAAATATACTAGGATGTTTTTATAGTAATTATTTTATTTATAATTACTCACACTCTCGTCTATTGGTTAAAGAACATATTGTTTCTGTGGGTGGCAAATTACTGCCTCATGAAACGATGATTGTTCAATCTTCATTTAACACCTCTTATGGTGACCATTAAGAAGTCACTCTATTTATATAAGATATATTTTATGTTTATGTTTTACTTATTCTTCTGTATTTTTCATTTATGTCAAACCTTTATGATTTCCATTTTGGGTAAACGTGATAATTTAATTTTAGGAAGTGCAGACTACCGCCCCATCAAAGTGTTTTGATTCATTAATGCCATATGTGGGATGTATAAAGGATGGAGTTACTGATATTATATATTATATTATACTGGAATTATAATATACCATTATATCATTATTATTTCATTCCATTATAAATGAAATAGAAAAGAAAGTAGCATTCATGCGTACGTACAACTTACCGTCTCTATGAACGATGCATTTCATTTCTTACCTCTAAATGTTAGGTAATATTATAAATGAATGTATATACTGGATATATTTTATATATTTTATATCTACATCATGAATATAATTATGGAGATAATGGACATTTTACCACATAAACAACATGTAATTATAAGAAGTTTATTTTTGACTCAAGTACCAAGGATCGACAAAACGACTGTTATTAAATTAAATGATTAAATAATGTTCATAACAGGGTAATAAGTGATATAAAAGGATTAATGAACTTGAAAAAGGTTCTTATGCAAATAGAAATTAACTATAGTTTATTATTCAGGAGATTAAAGAATGATCGAGTCAAGTCGGACACGATGTAAGGGACTTTGTCTCAATCTCCTTTCACTGAGGCATGCTTTGTTTTATACACAACATTCATTTATACAATGTATAAACCCTTTGAATTTAACTTTTATTCAAAAGGAATCTTTTTATTTGAAGTGTTTTACTAAACAAAATAAGCAATGTTTTTTATTACATATGCGCTGACAACAACTTCTCCACCACCTTGACCATTATTTGAGTTTTGGATTCCTCTTCAAGCCATAACAGTTTTTAAATGAAAAATAAATACACTGTTTTACTTTTCATTTATTTTGGTATTTAAAATGGTTTTGATAATGTTTTGATTATATCAATGTGTTCTATTGATATCATGTGATTGAAATGTGGAAATGTTATATTTTATTTATGCATGTTTTATGTGATACGATTATGTTATGGTTCTTGGGCATTGTTTCTGATACGTTTAATCCTTTTCATATAAGTAATAAATTGGACATAGTAAGTTATGGGTGGAGCCCACTATGGCTCCTCAATGCATCTGTAGGTCTCATGAGACAAAATAGTGTCTTGGCACAAGGCCTTGACAAAATCTTATTTGATGTCTTGGCACAAGGCCTTGACTATGTGGTTATGATAGTCTAGCATTATGCATTCAATTATTATGAAAGTAGTTATTGATATTGCATGTGATTATTTGACTATTAGAATATAAATGTGAGTAATTAAATAGCATTATTTTATTTTATTTTTTCAATGTTATTCTGAAGTTCATGTTCAAATGGATTTTGTTTTAGTTATTCAATTTCCTTAAACGTTCATGCTTGTTTATGAATGTTTCCACTATATTGGTATCCTTACTAAGCATCCTAGATCATCCCATTCCATGTTTTATTTTTCCCAGGATATGAAGAAATATATTATGATTGACCTGCAGGGATAGTCTAAGGGATAAGTGTGTTCAAAGGGGACATGATGATGTTGTTGTTTTATTTCTTGATGTAAGGTAAAACTTATGAATGTATCTAGTGTTCCAATGCTACTAAACTAATTGGTATTTTGATACATTATCATTTGTGATCATGCCTATGTTATGTAATAATGCACCGACTCAGGGTAATTGGGGTTTGGGGGTTACATTGACATTAGGATTTGGTCGGGGGGGATAGTAGTGATGTTAGGGTGGGTTTGGAATTAATATAGTGGGTTAGGGGTGATGTTGAGGTGGGGATGGTAGGGATGTGGGTTAGGAGATTATGATTAGGATATGGTTTAGGAATTATACATGGTGTATTAAGAGGATGTGGGAGAACATAGTCTTGGAGTTATGGGAAATTAGGTTTAGGCCAATGGGGATTTGGTATAGGTTATGTGGTAGTGCTGAGGGAGAGGGTTGTTTGGATTAGGAATAATGTGTGGTAGGATTAGGAATATAGGGGTGGTTGGATGGATGTGGGGGTTGTCAGGTTTAAGGATTATGGGATTAGTTTTCTGGAGGAGGGGAGGGGTTAAAGTAATAGGATGATGTGGTTAAGTACATGATGGGGGATTTGTATAAGGTGTGGGGGACATGGTTTAGGTTAGGGGTGTATGGACCTATTCTATTGGGAGTTATATGGTTTTAAGGGGATGGATATGATTATGGGCAGGGAGATAAGTTTTTGGAATGTTGTGGGGTTTTAGGATTACGTCGATGGGGGGGCGGGGATATGTAGGCCTGGGGGGTAAGAATTAGAGATTGTGGTTTTAGGTTTTGAATTGGGGGTGGGTTTAAGCTGAGCGATAATGTGATTATGTTTATGCTGGAGGGATTTTGAGTGGGTGTATGGGTGGGGGTGGATAACAGATTAGATGGGGGGTTAGGTTTTGAGATATGGTGATTATAATTAGGATAGGGGATGGGGGTCGGTGATATGGATTTTATAGTGGGATGTTAATTAGGATAAGGGTGGGGGGAGGGATTTTGGGAATGTGTGATTAGGTTTAGGATGGATGTGGGGGTTGCTGACAACTAGGGGGAATAGGATTAAGAATTAGGGATAGACCGTTGGGGTGGTAATTTGGTATGTGGGTGTTGGTTTAGGGAAAGGGGATTAGTTTTTGGTTGGATGATGGAGGGTTGGAAGTAGTCCTCTGGACAAGGGGATTAGTATTAGGATGGATTTGGGTGTTAGGAATTAGTCCAAGGTTGTTAGGTAATATAGGGAAGGGGAAGGCTATAGGTTTAGTTTAGGGGGATTATGTTTTGGTAAGAGGGTCTGGGGGGGTTTGGGATTAGATGTAGGGGGTTTGGTAGGATGGGTTCCCTGGGTTTAGAATTTGGACTAGGGGTTTATATTATTTTATAGGGAAGGGGTGGTTATACTAGGTCTAGTGGGATTAGGATTAGGGTACGGGGTTAGGTTGTGGTATAGGTTATTTTGTATAGGCTTTCCGGATTTGGTTTCTATTGAAGGGGGTGGGGGTTTTGGATTTTAACCTGGGTGTGTGATTTTATGTTTTGGTCTAGGGGGATTGGGTTTTTCTCGGAAGGGGTTGGGGTAGGAGGGGGGATTGGGGGATTGGGTTTAGTCATGAAAGAATGGGATTAGGATTAGGGGGTTAGGTAGGATGCGGGGGTGGGAGTTTTGGTGATGGCTAGGAGTATTTGGATATGGAAAGATAGATGTTTTTATGATCTATGTGGTTAGGAATTTTGATGGAAGGTTTAGGGTTACGGGATAAGGTTTATGTTCTAGGGATTATGTATTTTCATGAGGGGGGTAAGTATTAGGCTGATGGGATATATAGGTTGGGGATTGTGTTAGGTTTATGGCTAGGGGAATAGATTTAGGATGAATGAGAGGGTAGGATAAGGGCTTGAAAATTTTGGTTTAGGCTATTGTGATTTGATTTATGGAAATGGGGGAGGGTTGGATGGGGGTAAAGTTTTCAACTGTCAGTATTTGGATTATATTATAGGGATTGGGATAAAGAAGGGAGGGGTTGGTTTTAGGGATTGGGGAATGAGGATTTGGTTAGTGGGGGTAGTTTTTGGGATATGGGGTAATGCATGGGGTGTTTATGTCTTAGGGATTTTTCTTTAGGGGATAGGTTTAGGCTATAGGGTTAGGGAATAGGTTTAGGTTTAGGGGGCTTCTGTTTTATAGGGGTTAGTATTATGGTTATGTGGAATAGGGTAATGGTAGATGGATTATTTTTTGGACCAGGGTTTTTTTAGATAGGGGGTTCGATTGAGTGCTAATGTGATTAGGTTTAGGATGTTGGGGTTATGTGGGATATGTGATATGTATTGGGATAGGGCAATTCAGTTTAGGAATTGGGATGATGTTTATGCCATGGGGGTTTAGGTATTGTTGGGTAGTTTTGGGCTTTGGTGATTAGGTTTAGGTTGTGGGTAGTGATTAGGCTTAGGGGACTAGTTTTTTGGTAGAGGGATTATGTTTAGGAATAGTGGGGTTAAGTATGATGGTTGTTAGCTTTATGGCTGGGAGGATTAGGTTTTGGCCCGATGGATTAGGATTAGGCAATTGGGATTTTGGATAGGTGGTGGGGTTAGGTAGGCTCACAAATCATGTTTAGGGACATATGGACTAGGTTTAGGGTTTTAAGGATTATAAATATATTGGGGGATTATTTTTAGGCCCCATGCTTATGGGGTTATAGATTTAGTCGAGATGTTAGGTTCTCAAATGGGATAGGTTCTTGGTAATGTTGAGTAGGTTTAGGCTGAAGGATGAGGTTTAGGTAGGGGGATTAGGTTTCAAAATTAGGGGATTAGGTTTTGGAGAGAGGGAGTGGGGTTAAGAATAATACATGGTGGATAAGGATAAAACTATAGGGATTAGGATTATATTTGGGGGGGATAAGTATGTCGGGTGTGTTAGGGATTATGTGTAGGGAATAGGTTTAGGTCATAGGGATGATGTTTCGGTCGAGGGGGTTAGGTTTGCTGTGGGGTTTCATTTAGGGTTAGGGGGGATAATTTCATTATAAAGGTATTAGATTTAGGTCTATGTCATTATGATTAGTCAGAGGGGTTAGGTATATTGGGGGGGATATGTTTAAAGATAGTGGATTTTGTATAGTTTTAGCTGGGAGAGTATGGTTGTGGTTGTACACTGAGGGCTTGGGGGATTAGCATTATGATCGGGTGTGTTAGGTTGTTTGGGGGGCTGTAGGGTTAGGTTTAGTTCAATGTGGATTTGGTTTTGGGTGGGGTTGGTGGTGGCCAAGGTCTAGGTATATTAAGTCTATGATGGGGGGATGATATCTGGGTTGGATCTACGAGGTTTTGGTTGATGTAGTGTATGTTTGATGGGAGGGGCGTTTGTTTAGTTATTAGGGAATTATGTGTAGATCTGAATTATTTTGTTTAGGCATAAGGGATTAGGTTTGGTCCATGGATTTAGGTATGCTAGGGTTATTTTTAGCATCATGGTATTTGGAATAGGATGGTGTGGTGGGGGTGTTCTAGTCCAAGGGATGAGGTTATAATGTTTATGAAAAGAGGGTTAAGTAGGCAGGGTCTGGGTGTTGGTGTGTAGATACGTTTAGGGACATGGTGTTATGATTATGATGGAGGTTGGTTGGGGGGTATGCCGAGGGAAAGGGGTCGGTGATGTCCAGGGGGGATTAGGTTTATGATAAAGGTGGTGAGGTATGCCGGGGGTTATGTTTAGGGTTGTGGGGATTATGTTTCAGATGGAGGGTGTGGGACAAGTTAAGGGATATAGAGATTAGGTTGAGAACATGGGGTATGATTAGGTTTAGGTCTTAGGGGACTTAGTTTTTCCCTAAGGGGAATAGGTTTTGGGTTTTTGGTTTGGTTTATTGTGTGAGGGATAAGGATTAGGCCATAGGGGACAGGATTAGGGTGATCTGGATGAGGTTTAGGTATTAAGAGATTAGGTTTTTAGCCAATGCGGGAATAATGATGTATATGGGGATTTGGTTTAGGGTTAGGGGGATATGATGGCTAGGTTTGGGGATAGGTGTTAGGTCAATAGAGGTTGATATTAGGATGAGGAAATTTGGTATGATTAGGTTTAATTATATGGGAATTAGTTTTACCACATGCAGGTTTATTTAGGGATTGGGGAATTTTTTTAGGTTTGGGGTTTTGGTTTAGGGAATAAGGATTTATGATTAAGTGAGAGGGTGTGGGTGGGTAGGATGAGGCTAGTGGGATTAGGTTATAAGAGGAGGTATGAGGTTTACAGATATGTGATAAGATATGGTGGTTCTTTAGGTTTATTGATTGTGGGGAAAAGGTTTAGGCCATATGGATGGGCTTAGTCCGGGGGGGGGGGGGGTGTAGGATTAGATCAATGTGTCCGGTAGGTTGGGGGTTTAGGATTAGTGTATGTGGGATTAATATTACAGCTTGGTGGAATATGTCTATGGATATGATAATTTGGTTATGAACAATGGATTATTTACATGAACTAGGGATTAGGTTTTGGCTAAGTGGTTATGTAGGCTAGTGGTTTAGGATTAAGGATATGGGGATTAGGTTTATGCAGGAGGTTGTGGGGGTTAGGGTGAGATTAAGGGGGTTAGGTTTAGACTCCATGGGGTTAGGTATTATATGGGGTTTGGATTAGATCTAGGGGATTATGTTTCAATTAGAGGGGTGGTAAGTTGAGGGATACAAGCATTAGGTTTTGGACTGGGGGGTTATGGCTAGGGGGAATAGGTTTAGGCCGAGGGGGTAGAAATTCATGTTCTAGCGGTGTTTGGTTTAGGGTTAGGGGTTGGGGTAATTCTTGAGGTGTTGGGGGGGGGGAATTAGGTTTATATATTAGGGGATTAGGTTGAGGTCGAGGGTAGGATTATAATTACAGATGTAGGGTAGTGTTTGTGGCTTAGGGATTTTGTTTAAGGCTAGAGGGGTTTGTCCATGTGTAAGGGTGTTATGTCTAGCCTGGAGGTATGCAGTTTAAGATGGGGAGATGAGTTTTTAGATAAGGTTGTTATGTGTGATGCGGTTTACATTTATGGAATGCGGTATTTGGTTTTGGATGAAGGGATTATATTTTATCTTGAGTGATTTTATTTGGGAAGAGGGGATACATATAGGGGGTTTTATTTAGGCATGACAGATTTTTTTAGGGATATGGATATAATATTTATGACAATGTGATTAGGTATAGGCATGATGGATTATGTTTACAATGAGGGGTTGTGAAGGATGGGTTTTTAGGTTTATAGATAGTGGGATTAGGTTTTGGACATAGAGTGGGGTTAAGATGAAGTCTAGGGGAGTTAGGATTTGGCTATTTTCCCTAGTTAGGTTATCTTTGTTGTAGTTATGATTTGGTTTAGTGGATTTGGTTTTAGTCGAGGGATATGTGGATTAGGTTCTGGCCATAGTAGGGGGGTAGCCTATTATTTATGGGGATTAGGTTTAGGTAATGGGGGTTAAGTAGGATTGGGTGTAGGATTAGGGATAGAGGGAATAGGTCTAGACTGGTGAGGCATGTAGGTTAGTTTTAGGACATAGAAGATTATGTTGATGTTAGGGGTAGGATTAGGATTAGGTTAAGGGGTTAGGTTTGTATGAATCCGGAGCTTCGGTTTCAGGTACGGATCTCTTTTAAAGGATTTTTAAGGAAAAATGGAGAATCTTGAAATTTTCTAAGTACACGTTGTGTACTTTGTGAGTACACACCGTGTACTCCTCAGCCACATGAAGCCATGTGTTGGACAAGACCAGGGAACACACACGGTGTGTAGGGGTGACATTGAGGCCAATTTTGGTGGAGTACGGAAAAACCCACTACACACAGTGTACTTTAAGAGTACACGCCGTGTACTTTTTTTTATTTCATTAATTGACCCAGGGTTGCGGCTAATGATGGGAAACATCTTCTTCTCCACCTAATTCCATCCAGAATGTCCAAGGAGGCCGTTTCTTCTTTGAGCCACCGATCCATCACCGGTTGTCCGAATCAAACTCTGTCGGTTGCAGAAGAATCACAGCGGTGAGTTCGTGGTTCTTCTTTTGCATCGTTTCCTAATTCTTCCTCTCATGTGAGTTATCTGAGGATGAATGTTTTATATGTTTTTACAGATCTACTCCATTCTAGGCCAATTCACAGGCCGAGGTTCAAGTATATCGATCTCTGAGGATCAATGTAGGTGGTTTGTTTCCCCACATTGATGTTCTTTGAGTTTTGGTTGCAAAAGCACCGGATACCCATGTATTGAGTAGCCCGGGTTTAGGATATTGATCCTATTGTTTATCTGCCATGATTACTTGTTAGTTTATGATGAATTTATACTAATTTATACTTGGTTTCATGTCTGAGGATCACTCCATGTGTGTTTTACTCCCCTGTTTGGCTGTTTTTCGACATTTGGCACCATTTCCTGTGAGTAAACCCCATTGAAATTGTTAGTTTACTTGTTATCACTGATTTCATGTGTTTCCTACTGTTGGAATTCTTTTGATGTTTGGTAGATATTAGCCAAGTAGTTGTTTAACTTACGTAGGGCTGCTAACAGTCGATTACGCGTGACTGAACTGCTCATGGCTGTGAGAACCTGGTGTGGGAGATCAAATAGGGAATAGACGATTAAGTGCTTCCCTAGAGGGTTTGTTGGTTTTAGTTTAGTACGCAGGACCTATGGTAATAGGACTTTGTGCTTCCCACGAGTGTTCTTAGTTTACCCACGCATCGAGAGCACATGTGGAATTAGACGAAAGTGCTTCCTTAGAGAGTCTGTAGCTATAGTTGCATGACCATAGGGGACTTAATGTAAGAGCTTCCTAGAGTGTATGTGCCTTGTTTGTTGACTGAACTATAGGGGTCTGCTGGTTTTAGCCACCCAGTGAGTCGGTGTGTGTATTCTTGATGGTTGGTTGTGACGAGTCCCCCAAGACAAAGAACAAGCTTTGGTTTTATACTGCTTATCTTAGGTGGTCTTTTTAGATACCTGCTGTGTTACTTGCTTATCGTGGAATAAAAAACATTTCTGGTTTTCTCTGGTTATGCAATTAAATGAATGTGAATGGTAATTGGTAGAATTGTTCACTACATTTATTTACCTTTACTTTTCCTATATCACTCACTGATAGTAGGGCAGAAAGCTTTTGGTGGTCGCCTACTGGGATTAGTCTCACACCCTGTTTGGGTCCTGCTTTTTAGCCCAAATAGATTATATGGTTGCAGGTATAGGTAGAGATTGTGGACCTTCTACCTCGGGTACTTGATTGCTAGTCGGAGCAGAAGAGCATGGGACCGGGCCTTGGCCCACGATGCTACTGGAGTTTCTGTTTACATTTAGTACTTTGGTTTCATTTGTATTTCTACATGTTGTTTTTCTTACTTCGTTTCATAGATACATGTACCATTCTACATCATTATTATATCAAACATTGCTTTTACTTTCAGTTCAGTTGTTTCCGATATTTACTTCTTCCGCTATTGTTTATGCTTATTCTTCTGTTGCATACTTTACCAAATGAGGGCATAGTTTCTCCACTGACTCACCAAGTACCTCGCTGCTAGTCGACAACCTATAGAATTTGGGGAAATGCGCTTGAGGTTATGTGGCGAACCGGGTACGAGGCACCCGAGGATATACTCCGGATTCGGGTCGTTACAATGTTGTATCAAATGCGGTTTTATTATTTTCTATTTCCTTACTGTTTTGCGACAATAGACAGGGATATAAAGAAATGGGTAGTTAGTACTTAACTGTTCCCGGGAGTAATTAACCAGTGTACAGGGAAAAGCTATATTACATCGTAATTGAAATTTTCAGTTTTTGCAAGTGTTACAGTTATTTATATTTCACCATTGTTTGATACACTTGTTTTGTGCTGTTACTGTTTATATGATTGCGGTTTTATTTTTTTAACCCGATGAGATGAGGGTATGCCATCTCATGCATCATATAGGCACATGTTAGAAGATCACATGCCATGAATCTTGCCATGCCATCTAGGTTGCATTAGAGATTGCATGCTGTTGTGATAGGATTTGTGATAGATAATGCATGTTGTTGTGATAGATGCTGTGATAGAATACCTGCTATGTTGATCGAATATCATTGTTTGGAGCATTCTTATCACAGATGCCAAACTTTGATCTTAGAGGTGTTATGGGCCCTCAAGGAATGAGATTTTTTTGGGTCGTGAGTTCTTATACTATGTCTTGTTCTGTTCATCGTTATGATGCCAAGCTTTGATTCGCGGGTATTATGGGCCCCCACAGATCGGAATTTGGTACTGTAACCCTTGTCTTTTGTGTTTTCTGGGATCTGGTGCAGTTCTGAGGTTACTGTCCATAAAAACCCAGAATACACGGCGTGAACTTTATATATACACGCCGTGTAGTTTTTTGCCGTGTCACTGACCGTGTGGACAGGGACACATATATGTAAGTGGTTTTTAAAAACACGTCGTGTACTTTAGGTACACGCCGTGTAGATGTTAACTAGGATCTCGACCATGTAACTAACAACACAGGCTAGTTAATGCGTGTTTAGTACACGTCGTGTTCTGTATGCACACGCCGTGTAACCTTTCCCAGGTACCAGGCCTTGTCTTGAAAAACACGTGCTGATGCTATCCTATTCTATACACGCAATTTTTGTTCGGAACACGTCGTGTAAGGAACAGTCGAGTACCTGACAGTGTCATGAACAACACGGGTCGAGGTTTCCCATCAAGTGTACACCGTGTAGTGTTGACCGTGTGTCAGGCCGTGTCGCTAACAACACGGGCCAGGTAAGGCATGTCCAGTACACGTCGTGTTTGCCTTAAACACGCCGTGTAGTCTATGGCTGGGACAGTCCGTGAGACTTAGTCATGTATGAGTAACCGTGTAGGGAGAAAAGGGTCAGTACACACCATGTAGTTTAATAACACGCCATGTAGTCGGGTAGTTTACACGGCCATGTATGGCCAATGTACATGCCCTGGAAAAACATTTAAGAAACACTCCGTGTCGTGGTTTTACATGCCGTGTAGTCATGTTTTTCCCAGTTTTAATGTTTTTCCCCCTCCTGTTCCATTTTACTCTCCTATATTGCAACTGTGTTCATCTTTAATGAAGGTGTGTTTTGGTCTTTCAGAGCTATGGCACCAAGACGTCCTCTCGTTGCACGCCAGGAACCAGGCATCGATTGTACGCCTGATACGACAGACCAAGGACTACCTGTTGTTCCACTGATCATTCCAGACATGGATCCCGTAGTGATTCCTAACACTGGTGATGACACTTAGTTCAGAGAGGGTTTCATGAGGTTCATGCAGACATTCCAGGGAGCTAAGCATCATGCCCCGTCTATGGCTGAGCTGACGGGAGTATTCCAGCAACAACATCCTCCCACATTCACAGGGGATAGAGGACCTCAGGTTGCAGAGTCATGGATAGAAACCATGCCTTATATCTTTGAGCATATTGAGACAGCCCCAGACAGAAGGGTAAAGCTCGTGACTTACATGCTGCGAGATTCTTCCAAGAGATGGTGGGATGTAGTCTCGTAGGCAGGGCGCCAGCGGACTATGGATTGGAAGGAATTCCAGCATACATTATACAACTACTTTTATCCAGCAACCCTAAGGGCCAATAGGGCCAGGGAGTTCATGAAACAGTAGCAGGGTACTCTTTCATTAATGGAGTATTCCTCCCACTTCCCTGAGTGACAGTGTTTCGTTCCCATTCTGGGAAATGACGAACTGTTTTTGGCAAGGAAGTTTGAGGAAGGCCTCAAACCAGAGATCAAATCACAGGTGAACATTTTCCATTTGACTTCTATTACTCTGATAGTCAACCAGGTGCTGATCACAAAATGAAATATGGGGTAGAATGGAGCTGTTGACCAGCGAGGTTCAGCAACCAGGGCTGATTCATTTCATACTGATAGCAGGAAGCGCCACTGAGAGTTTACTCGAGGTGACTCGAGGAAGTGAGGTATTTCTTCTGGTATATGGGATGTTCCTTTGGAAACCCTTTGGTGTGAAATAAGTGTGGAAAGAGCAGGCATAACAAGCCTCAATGCCCAAGAGATCCAGTGGAGTGCCGAGATTGCTGCAAGATGGGTCATCTACATCGTTTTTGTAGGGTTCTTCTTCCAGCGGCTAGTGTAGGAGGATCTGTTTCTACCCCACAATTAGGAGCAGGATTACCATTCCCATAGCAGACAGGGGGCTGGAGTTCTTCAGGTCATTCATGCAAGGGTAGAGGTCACAAACGCGGTGTTCAGGCTCAAGGGGGATCAGCTTAGGGATATCAGGCTGCTACACAGGGCCGCGGTACTGTCCAGATGTTTGCAGTAGAGCAGATTCATCGGGAGCAGGATCCTGGACCTTCCATAGTTCGAGGTACGATCCTAGTAGCCTCAATTTTATCTTCTGCACTTTTCGATACCGGAGCTTCTCATAGCCTTATTTTTGTGCACACATTGGAGATCCTTAGACTCATTTTCCTTACTTCTGAGGTTACCTTGGCACTAGACACTCTTTTGGGACATATGACTTCTAATGTGCGTCCGTGCAAGGAGTGCCCCCTTGAGGTTGGTGTGTGTCACTTCGTGTGGGATATTTATGTCCTAGAGATGATAGGTTATGATTTCATTCTTTGAATATATTGGATAGTTCTTTTTCAGGCCTTTGTCCACTGTTATCACCGCAGGGTGAGTTTCACGTCACCAGAGGGAGTGTCTTTTCATCATAAGGGCGAATGGGATGTCCATCCAAACAGAGATGGACCAAAGAATCATGAGTTTGGAAAAGTTACGGCTCAGATTGCTAGTTTATATCTAGATAATCAGGGGACCACTCAGATGGATTTTCGTCTGGTAGTAGACCGTTTTCCGGATGTCTTTCCAGAAGACTTCTCAGGTTTGCCTCCTGAGTGTGAGGTAGACTTCTCGATTGTTCTTGTGCTAGGAGCGGAACCGGTATCCATACATCTTTATAGAATGGCTATGCCTGAGTTTCAAGAGCTCAAGAAGTAGTTGGAGGAGTTCTAGGCTAAGGGTTTTATCCGACCCAGTACTTCACCTTGGGGTTCACCTGTGTTGTTTACGAAGAAGGCGGATGGTACCTTACGGCATTGCATGGATTATCGGAAGTTAAAACAGTTGACAGTTAAGAACCAATATCCCTTGCCGAGGATTTATGATCTTTTTGATCATCTTTGAGGAGCCAGGGTGTTCTCGAAAATCGACATGCGATCCGAATATCATTAGCTACGCGTTAGGCTTTCAGATATACCTCTGACAGCCTTCAAGAGCATGTATGGCCTCTACGAGTATACGGTTATGCCGTTCGGCCATACAAACGCGCCAGTAGTCTTGAAGGCACTGATAAACCGAGTGTTCCATCCTTACTTGGATTCCTTCATCGTGGTCTTTGTGGACGATATCATGGTGTACTCTTACACTCGACACGACCATGCATTCCATCTTGAGATTGTTTTGAGTACACAGATGGAGCATCGACTTTATGCTAAACATTCAAAGTGTCACTTTTGGATGGACAAGATTCACTTCCTGGGTCATGTCATCTTAGAGACAAGAGTATCAGTAGACCGAGAGAAGCTGAGAGCAGTAGTCACCTGGGAGCAGCCGAAGAATTTCTTCGAGGAACGTAGTTTCATGGGGCAAGCTGGTTACTATAGGAGGTTTATACAGGACATTTCATGCCTAGAAGCACCGTTTATGGGCTTGGCTAAGAAGGGGGTGAAGTTTGTTTTGTTAGAAGCCTGTGACTCAGCCTTCCAGGAGCTGAAGGGGAGATTGACTTCAGCACCGATTCTAGTTATACCAGAGCCGGGCAAGAGTTATACAGTTTTATATGATGCATTTGGCATCGGTCTTGGAGTAGTGCCTATGAAGGAAGATCGTTTTGTTGCCTACAGATCATGGTAGTTGAGGTCACATGAGAAGAACTATCCTACGCATGACTTGGAGTTGGCTGCTGTTGTTCATGCTCTGCATTGTTGGGGGAACTATCTCATGGGAGAGCATTTTGTGGTATATACTCACCATAAGTGCCTCAAGTATATCCTTACGCAGCATGAATTGAATATGAGATAGCAGAGGTGGGTCTATTACCTACAGTCTTTCGACTTCGAACTTTCTTAAACTCTTGGGAAAGGTAATGCTATGGCAGACGCACTGAGCAGGAGGACTCAGCTGCAGGCAGTTCAGGAGGCCAGCAGTGAGTGGTAGCTCATGGCTCTATTCTCTGAGATGCATTTGGAGGTGCACAGCAGACAAGGTTAGGTGGTTCTTTCTTCTTTAGTTGTTACCTCTACCCTTTTTGATCGAGTTCGAATGAGGCAGCTATCAGACCCTGAATGCCTAGTCCTATAGGAGGGTGTGTCAGATGGAGACCCTACTTCGGGGTGGATAGTGAGCAATGATGAGGTGCTATGATTTCGTGGCCGTGTATGGGTTTCAACAGACATACACGAGGAGCTGATGCAAGAGTTTCATGATTCATCTTGGGCACTTCATCCTGGTGTCACCAAAATATACCGAGACTTGCACCGTAAGTATTGGTGGCCAGGTATTAAGAAGGATGTGGCTGGTTTTTTTATGCGGTGTTCCACCTGTCAGCATGTGAAGGTAGAGCATCAGTGACCAGAAGGGCTTTATCCGTAGTTACCCATTCCTGAGTGGAAATGGAATGATGTCACGATGGAATCCATAAGAGGTTTACCGAGATCGCCTCGAGGAAATGATGTGGTTTGGGTTGTAGTGGACAGGCTCATGAAAGTTGGACACTTCGTGCCAATAAAGGATACCTTCAGTGTTGATGAGCTGGGAAGGATGTACATCCAAGAGATTGTATGTTTGCATGGAGTTCCACACTCCATTGTTTCAGACAGGGATGCACGTTTTACTTCTCACTTCTAGCAGGGGCTGCATCGGGCGTTAGGTACACAGGTACTTTTGAGTACAGCATACCATCCCCATACTGATGGCCATTCCGAGCGTCCAATCCTGGTGCTTGAGGATATTCTCTGAGCATACATTCTAGACTTTGATGGTTCTTGGGAGAAGCATATTCCTCTGGTAGAGATCACCTACAACAACAGTTTTCCGGAGACTATTTAGATAGAACCTTAAGAGGCTTTGTACGGAATGACATACTGATCAACATTATGCTGGATAGAGGTTGGAGAGGAAGCATTGCTTGGAACTTGTCTTGTAAAAGAGACCTCAAAACACATAGAGTTTTTTCGGATGAGGATGGAAACAACACAGTCTCACCAGAAGTCTTATGCAGATCAGCGGAGACGACCTTTGCAGTTCGAGGTCGGGGATCAGGTTTTCCTGCGCGTCACACCGAGATTTGGACACAAGGGGATTCAGAGATAGGGTATGCATTCACCGAGATACGTCGGGCCGTTTGAGGTTCTGGAGAGAGTCGGGTTGGTTGCTTACAGGTTGCAGTTACCCCAGAGATACCACACTATGCATGACTTCTTTTATGTTTCTTAGCTTTGACGGTATTTCTTAGACCCGTCTCATGTTTTTCATCCCAAGGAGGTTTATTTAGAGAAGGATGCATCTTTTGAGAAGCATTCTATTAGGATTGTTGATCGTAGTGCCAAAGTACTCTGTGACCTATCTATTCCTCTTGTATGGGAGCTATGGCAGCACAACCGTATATAGGATGAGACTTGGGAGAGGGAGGCTGATATGTGATCACAGTGGCCAGAGTTGTTCGAGATTTATTCTTTTACGTATTTCTAGGGAACTTTGGGGATGAATTTATTTATGGGGGAAGTTTGGAAGAACCCGGAGCTTCGGTTTTAGGTACATATCTCTTTTACGAGCTTTTTAAGGAAAATGGAGAATCTTGAAATTTTTTGAGTACACGCCTTGTACATTGTGAGTACACTCCATGTACTCCTCGGCCACTCGAAGCCGTGTGTTAGCCGAGACTGGGCCACAGACACGGTGTGTAGGTGTGACGTGGAGGCCGATCTTGGTGGAGTATGGAAAAACCCACTACACGTCGTGTACTTTAAGAGTACACAACGTGTACGTTTTTATTTCATTAATCGACCTGGGGTCACGCATAATTATGAGAAACGTCTTCTTCTCTGCCTAATTTGGTTCAGAACATCTGAGGAGGACGTTTCTTCTCTGAGTCACCGATCCGTCACTGGTTGTCTGAATCAAACTCTGTCAATTGTAGAAGAATCGCAGCGGTGAGTCCATGGATATTTTTTAGCCTCGTTTTCAGATTCTTCTTCTCGTGTGAGTTATCTAAGGATGAACCTTTTATCCATTTTTGTAGATCTACTCCATTCAAGTCCGATTCACGGGCCGAGGTTCAAGTATATCGATCTATGAGGATCGAGGTAGGTGGTTTGTTGCCCTACGTTGATGTTCTTTGAGTTATGGTTGCAAAAGTGCCGGATACCCATGTATTGAGTATCCTGGGTTTAGGATTTTGATCCTATTGTTTATTTTCCTCGATTTATTGTTAGAATATGATGAATTTCTGCTAATTTATGCTTGGTTTCATGTTTGAGGATTACCCTATGGGTTTTTTCTTCCGCTGTTTGGCTGTTTATCGCCTTTTGGCACCGTTTCCTGTGAGGCAACCCCATTGTAATTGTTAGTTTACTTGTTATCACTAATTTCATGTGTTTCCTACTGTTGGAATTCTTTTGAAGTATGGTAGCTATTAGCCAAGTATTTTTTTAACTTACTTAGGGCTGCTAACAGTCAATTACGCATGACTAGACTTCTCAGGGCTGTGAGAACCTGGTGCGGGAGATCAAAGAGGGAACAGAAGAATAATTTCTTCCCTAGAGGGTCTGTTGGTTTTAGTTTCGTACATAGGACCTATGGGAATATTAATTTGAGCTTCCCAAGAGTGTTCTTAGTTTACCCACGCATCGAGACCACAGGAGGAATTAAACGAAAGTGCTTCCTCGGAGAGTCTGTAGCTATAGTTTCATGACCATAGGGGAATTGACGTAAGAGCTTCCTAGAGTGTATGTGCCTTGTTTGTTGACTGGACTATAGGGGACTGCTGGTTTTAGCCACCCAGAGAGTCAGTGTGTGTATTCTGGATGTTTGGTTGTGACGAGTCCACCAAGCCAAAGAACAAGCTTGGGTTTTGTACTACTTGGGTTAGGTAGTCTTTTTAGATACCTGTTGTCTTACATTATTATTGTGTAATAGAAAACATTTCTGGTTTTCCATGGTTGTGGAATTAAATCAATGTGAATGGTAATTGGTAGAATTGTTCACTGCATTTTTTTACCATTACTTTTGCTATATCACTCCCTGACAGTAGGGCACAAATCTTGTGGTGGTCGCCTACTGGGATTAGTCTCACATCCTGTTTGGGTCCTACTTTTCGGCCCAAACAGAATATATGGTTGTAGGTATAGGTAGGGATTGTGGCCCTTCTACCTCAGGTACTTGATTTCTAGTTGGAGCTGGAGAGCATGGGACTGGGCCTTGGCCCGCGATTCTGCTGGAGTTGCTATTTATATTTATTACTTTGGTTTCAGTTGTATTTCAGCACATTGTTTTTCTTACTTCTTTACATCGATACATGTACCATTCTGCATCATTATTATATCAGACATTGCTTTTAATTTCAGTTTAGTTGTTGCATGCTATTTTCTACTTCCGCTATTGTTTATTCTTATTCTTCCGCTGCATACTTTACCCAATGAGGGCATAGTTTCCCCAGTGAATCACCAAGGCCCTCACTACTAGTCGGCTGCCTCTGGTGTTTGGGGAGACGTGCTTGAGGTTATGTGGCAAACCGGGTACGGGGCACCAGTGGAAGGGCTCCAGATTCGAGTCGTTACAAGGTTTATGATAGGGGATATAGGTTTAGGGGTTGAGAGATTAAATTTAGGCAAGATGGATGATGGGGAATGAGACCATGTGACAAAATATTAGGCTTAGGCCAGAAAGATTAGGATTAGGAGTGGTGGGATAGGTTTAGGTCATTAGGGAGGGGGGTTAGGTTGAGGGTATGAGGATTAGGTTGATTTTAGGGCAGGATTATGTCTATGGATTTTGGTATTTGGTTTTTACTTGGGTAGGGTTTTTGATAATGGGATTACAGTAAGGGTTTGAGGGGACAGACCAAGGGATAAGGGGAATTTGTTGAGCCCATAGTGGGATTAGGTTTTGGGATTGTGTAATATGGATTAGTATTATGGGGAGGTTTAGGGCATATGGACTGGTTTTAGGGTTGATCGTCTAGTCGAGGATTTTCTAAATAAGTTCAAACAGTAAGGATTAGGTTAAGGCACATTAGGTTGTCTTTGGGCAATATGGTGTGGTTTTGTTTAGGGAACATGAGTTTTAGGATGAATGAAAGGGGCTTATGTTTAGACATGGGGGATTTGTTTTAATCTATGGGTTGGTATAAGATTAGGGATATAGTAATGGAATTAAGATGGAGGAGGGTTTAGTCGGATGATTAGGTTTACATTTGGGAGTAGTTTTTTTCTTGAGAGAATAGGTTTAAACTGGAGGGGTAGTGGGGGTAATTATAGGGATGGGTGTTAGGTTTTGGGCTCAAGTGATTAGGTTTTCGACATGGGAGGGTCAGACCAACGAGTAGGGGTATTATGTATTGGATGGAGGGATTATATTTTGGTTGTGGGGGTATGATAAGGGATTGGGGATAGGTTTAGGTATTAGGATAAGGTTTAGTCGGAGGGGGTGGGAGGTGGAGGGGTAGGTTGAGGTCTAGGGAGATTAGGTTTACAAATCGGGCAAAGGTTTTGGATGTGGGTGTAGGTTTAGGTAGAGGGTGTTGGTTTGAGGGATCAGGAGATTAGTGTTATGTTGGAGGGGAGGGGGTTAGGTTAAGGGAAGTAGGATCAGGTTTGTGGGTCTGTTTAGCATTGGGTATTAATTTTAGGTTGAAGGGTGGGGGGTCATTTTCGCGAGTCCTCTCAGATTAGCTTTATGTCAATGAAATTTGGTTTAAGCTAATGGGGTTGGTTTAGGGATGGGTGTTAGGCTATGGTCAAGGTGGATTTTGATTAATCTAGATGGTTTAGGTTTAAGAATAGGTTCTAGGTTGGGGGATGGGTGTTATGTTTAGGGCACAGTGGGGGGTGTGGTGGTGGGGGGGGGGGGGGTTGAGGGACATGGGGATTAGGTTTATGCTACAGGGGGGTAAGTAAACTAGTGGGGGTAGGGTGGGGTAATGTTTATAACAATTAATTTAATGATAAGTAAAATTATATAAAATTTAGTTTTTTTCATACATGAACCCAATATACAATAGAAGTTATTATCAAGAATTTAGTTGTACATTGTTGCTGAATACAATGTTTTATAGATATGATGGATTGAATTCTCTCTTCTGTATACCTAGAGTGTGAGACTTGGGAATTGACTCCCAGTCATACAATTGACTTACTCTATTTCTAGGGATTTGGAAAGTGGTTAGATACATTTCACTCCAAGCTTACACAAGTTCATATTGTCAATCTGATATAACACAATTTTTTTTATGAAAATTTTATAATCCTCTTGGATATGATTCATTAATATATGTTTGAATGTTTTTTTCTTCTTCTTTTTGGGAATGTAACCAATAATGACATATTTTTTATGATTTACAAATTAATGTGGGTTGAACACATTAATTAGGTAGATGGAATGGGTTTATAATAGTAAATTTATATAATATTTTATAAAATAATAACAATAGATGATAAAACAATGATTAATAATATAATATTCATATTATATATAATAAGTTGTTGAGTATTTAAAAAGAAAACATATAAAATATAATTTAATGAATTCATTAAAAAGAGGAACATTTAACGAAAAATCCATACTAAGATTTACCAAGGATTATCTTGCATAAAGAGAGAACATAATGGATGATATATGATAATAATTTGTGTGTTTTTTTGACCCGATAGTGTTCCTGAGTTTTATTCTATTAGACTATTTTTAAAATTATAATTTGGGGAATCTTAGTTATGAATCGATTAGGATGTATAGTAGAGGAATGATGTTGAATTTATCCATATGATGTATTTGGATAAAACATTATCTACAATACTGTCCAAAAAATTAAAACTACTGTGAATTAGATGATTCCCTATATAAATAACTATTTGATGGAAGTAAATTACAACAGGACTCATAAAATAATAAAATAAGGATACTGAATCCAAAATAATAATAAGATAAAACACTATGTCAATATGATTAATGATGTTCATTTTTTATTAGATCGCATTCAATAAAAGTTCTTGTTGAGAAAATTGAATAATTGAATGCAATAATATATTCTTGTTGATGATTATGAAATTATTTTTACAACTCACATTAAGATAATTACTAATTATGAATTTTTAATTATTTAACAATTGGAATACTGGGTTTAGACATGTTCTAAAGGAGGAGAATTTAGAGCCCCAAAATTTAAATTTTATTGATTTCAATTTCACTAGTTCTGACACATGAGTATTATATATTGGGTGTGCATCACATATTTGTGATGAAAACATAGACTCTAATTGGTAGGGATTTTATGCAAGGTGAATAGGATCATGATGTTGGTAATGTAGCAATATTTATTTAATAATAGATCATCACTTTTGATATAGTTATTACATTGGGATGAATATTAGAATTAGAATGTATTTACAATGTTTCTACTGTATATTTTTTTATATAATTCATCTAAACAAAAATGTATTTTTTCATGGTTTTATATATTTCTTGAAAACTAATTCTTCTATTATGTAATATGTTGGATGAATGTTGGAATTTGGTAAAATCAAGATATAAAAACATGAGGAGTTCATATGATGAATGTTTGTCCCTATCGTAAAGATAGTGTATGATGATCCAGCGTAATATATAAGAGAACATTGGAGGTCATGTAACATTCATCATGTAGCCATGATATTTGGATTAATCATGGAACATAATGATGATGTTGTGTTCATATGTGATGAACCCATTTCTTATGGTGAATCCATTCAAAGTTATGAATTTGATCAATGTTTAAAATCCATATAATTGGATATGGATTCTATGTTCTGACCATGATTGTAATTTTATAGACACACTTGATGGATGTAAGACTCATCGTGTGAAAGTGAGTTTTCCTCAAGAAAATTGGAATGGATAGTAAAGTATCATCCTATTAGGAACAAATGGTGGTTAAGGGTTAAAAATTAGTTCGTGGTACTGAATAGGAGAAAAAAATTTCTATGGTATTAATGATCAAGTCCATTCAAATTAGACTGGTTATATCAACTCATTTTGAATATTCTATATATCATATATATGTCAAAACATATTTCCTTAAATATAATTTTGTGAAGGATTTGAATATGAATCCATTAAAAGGATTTGAAATGAAAAATTGGACATCTGTGTTATGAATTCTTCAATGGTCCATTGATGTATTAAATCAGGGTTCTCGTAGTTGGAATATATGGTTATATTATTTAATCAAATAGATTATTTTCATCACAAAAATGAATGATTCATGCATATACAAGTGGATTAGTGAGTTAACTTGTTGATTTTGATAATTTATTTAGATAAAATAAATCATATTAAAGTGATATCCATACTCTCCACTGGGTTAATATGTTGTTAGTTAATTTATTCTCTATGGAAGACATGAATATACTCAGTATAAAGAACAATAGAGATACATCCAAGATGATTCTAGAATATAGTCACACCACAGACTTCGGTAATGTTCTGAAATGTATTGGCATGGTAAAATTCAAAACATATATTTTCTAGAGTTTCATTTAATAGATTATAAAAATATTTTGGTTCCTTTGTGAGACTTTAAATGGTTGGATTAATTTAATTACCCATATACCATATGATATATCAATTATTTCACATTTTTTACTCGATCTAACATATGCCATAATCATAGTTTTAAATCTTGTTACTAATCCCATCATAGTGAAAGACCCTGGATCACTGTTAAAAACATACTTATGTAAATTAAAATGAATAAAATACTATTAATGATTTGTTGTGGAAAGGAAGAGCACTATGTAAGATGTTACATTATTGCTAGATTCGAAATTGAAAAAGATGATATGGATCCCCTATACCAGTCTTAGATTATTATTTTCTTTAATATCTTGTATTGTACATGAGAATAATATAATATTTAACTACACATAACACTAAATCATATTTCATAATACTCCAAACATTTGTTGTCTTGTGTTGTACACAAATTTTGGTTCTTTTGATTGATTTCATTTCCCATATGAATGAGTTTATGCGAACAATGAAATATTATTTTGTTACCTTATAACTTAGCCATTATGAGGGATTTTGTGAACTGTACTTGCTAAATTATTAAAATGCTATATTCACATGTGTATATAATTAGTTATTTGGTGAAAAATTAATTTTTAATTCAATATAAAAATATTTTTATATAAAAGTAATCATTTATATAATAAACTATTTAAAGGAAAATAATTGAGTTTATAAAATAATAAAATCATGCCTGATGTATTTTATTGACTAAATATATACATAATATATTCAATATAATATATAAAATTTATCTTAAATGTATTGTATAAATGATATAATAATTACCACATTTTTTGGAGAAAATAAATATTTTTCAAAAATATACAATATTTCTGCCTTTTGATTGAACCCCCATTTTAAATCTTGTTTTAATATTTTTTATATTCTAATTTACAAAATAAAAAACTTGATTTTAATATGAGTATCAAAATTTGACTTCATTGGCATTTTGGTATTTTTTTGACAAGTATCAAGTTTCGATGAATATTAAAAAAATACTACATTATAGTTGTAAAAAACATTTTTCATAGATATAATTTATACTGTTAAATTAAATATTTTAATGGGTTTAATGTATAAATATAATATATTTTTATTAAAAAATTTAATTAAGGCCATTGATATTAATTTTACAGTGAATTTAAATCTAAAAACATTCCAATCCTTTCATATGTTTTAAGATCTAAAACCCATATTCTCATTCCAAAAAAAATTAATTTTAAATTAATAACTAAAAATTATATGTTATGAATTTTTAAATAATTATTCCATTATTGGAATCAGTGGGTCCAATTTATTAAAATATGGTTCTAATATTTTTTGGCATATGAATTGTATCTCTAGTAAATTTTTAATTACCAAGGTTAAGTGTAAATCATGTATTTTGAGGAAAAAATAATATTTTAATATTTTAAAATTATTGTAACACAATTCTAAAAATTATAGTAAAAGTGGTTTTATGAAAAAACATCCTTAAGATAAAATTATTTTACTTTTGATGAAACATGTGTTAGATTATAACATTTTTTATTTTTTATTTAAAGATGATTTAATTATGTCTTAGTCAAATTTTAAAAACTATATCATTTTCAATGTAAATATATATAGAAACTCTGTCCATCTATAAATGTTAATTAAAAAAAATTAATCATGGATTTTTTTTCAAATATTATGAATTGAAATTATTTGATTAATGGCTTATATAATTATAATGAAAAAATTATTTAATTGATGTAAAATCAATAAAATAGTTTTGATTCAAATTCTAGTAACCATTAAAATAAAGAATAACATGACAAAATATTATTGACCTATTATATATCGACCATAATAATAAAGGGGTATAGTTAATGATATTTTGTAGACATATGAAAAATATAATGACACTTATAATATTTTATCTATAATAATTTTAAAGTTGTCACATTCAAGTTTTAATACATATGATGTTTTTTAATACAGCATTTTCTAGAATATACCTTCAATTATAAATTTTACTATTATGGATGTAGGATTTATCATCATCATAGTTGTTTGACTTTTATTTTTATTCAAAAAAATTGTTATATTATATAATTACAAAAAATTCATGTAGTAATTAATTTATTATAATAAATAACAAATCAATGATACTAAAATTATGAAAATAAACTTATTTTGAGATAAATAAAATGATTAATGAATTTTAAAGATGACCGTGACCCCTTAGGGATATAATAAAATATTTTGATTAAGGATAACATATTATATTAAAATTTTCAAATATCGATGAAATGAATAGAGTCAAATTGATACTATTTATATCTTATCAAAATAATATTTTTTTAAATTATTCAAAAAATATAATATAATTTTAAAAACATATATTATTATTAAATATATTCAATATTTCAAAAAATATTAAATAATTTCAATATTGTCTCGAATATTCTAAATTGTTTATTTGGGGTCTAATTAAAAAATAAGTAAAAATTATACACTTTTAATATTGAATAATTTGATACATCAGTTAAAATTAAAATATATTAACTAGGGGTTAATTCAAATGATAAGGTTGAAATTGATAGAAAAACTAGTCAAAAATTTATTTTTGGATATGATTAATATTTTATATAATCTATTCTAAAAAAATATTACATTTTTGTGGTTTTTTGATTGGTTTTTATTTTATATATAAATTCTTATTTTAGTAAATTCCAAAAGTGGCCCACCTAAATTATAAAAGAGAATCTCATCAAACACTTATTCACATCACATTTATTATTCCAGATTGACCATACAATTAAAATTAACCTTATATACTTTCCTCATTACATTCAAGAAGTTATTGTATTCTCAAAATACAGATTGTCATACCTTTAATAGGAGATCTAGATGGAGCTCTTCGATGAATATGTAATCACCTTTACTGATTAATTCAAACTTATTTATTATTATACTTACTATTCTTGAGTTTCATGTACTATAATGTAAAAACTCCAGTATCAACTATATATTAATATGTTACAATTAATATGTAACAACAATATTAAACCTTTTATCCATCCAATGAAAAATAAAATCACCACACCTGAATATGTACAACTTACTGTTTCAATGTAGTGGTGTAATCAATTTTTTTCACCGCCACATTAAATGTATGGGTATAATAGTTTAAATAATAAACATATATGATTATTATTACATTATATTGACTTTGTAACAATATATATATAATCAACTTCCACACCATTCAAAAAATAATGGAATGATATTGTCCCTTGTGCGTACGTACGACCTACAATATCAATGGTGCGATACGATACATTCTTAATGATATTCCTTAAATAATGATTATATACATGTTTTTAATGAATAGATAATATATATATATTATATTAATATCATTATATAAATGATATAGTTATATCCTAGGATTAGAAACACGATCTTATGAAACAAAAACTACTTAAGCAAATAAATTGTTAATAATCGAAGGACAAGTAATAGTGCATTGAAAATATGGGTAATAATATGATCAATTGTGTGATTGTAAAAATGAATATGATTATAGAATAACTTAATGAAATTATTGAAACCCTTATACAGATGTTTTGTTCATGTTCAAGAAACTTGTACATAAGGGATGGAATAATTTTTCAATCTCACTACGATCTGAGATTATTTATGCGTATGCATTTACTCATGTATATTTAAAATCCATATCCCTGTTTTGTAATTTCATTTCATAATTTTTTATTTTTATATATGGATGTTTAATGTAATTTTTACCAATTTTATACTTTTTAATACATGGTTTGAATATAATATATCTTTTGTTTTCCAAACAATGTACATTTTTACTTTTTTGGAAAATGTATGAGAAGAATATTTTTTAAAATTATATGGAATGAACATATTTTTTCACCATCATAAATCTGTATTCATATGAGTATTAACAATAAATATTTCATGGTTATTTTCAAGGAAATTTTTTTCTTCTAATATTAAACATCATTTTATTAAAAGAATACATTTTTAAAACTGAAAGGATATTTTCATTAGGAATTCTTTCAATGTGATATCTAAATATTATTTTCCATTTAAATCCTTTGATGTTAATTATTTTTTGAAGGGTATATTTGTCATTTATGATAATTATATTAATCATATTTTTTGTTTATTATTATTATGGATTGTAATGTATTATAGCTATATGATTTACATTGAATATTTTATGATGTAATGATGTTTAAAAACCCAATTTTATTCCTTAGGTTAGGATATTATGAAAGATTTATGTTCATGCAGAATAAATATGTTTATTTTTCATTATGTGATGTGTGGGACATATATCTCCCAACAATGCACTGGATAAATATTTATATCTCATGATCTACAGAGGACTGGAATTGGAAATGATCTCGATTTAGTATTACATGGATGGCTGGGGAAATTATCTCAGTTCTATAATACACGGCTAAAACAATAAATAAACCTGGTTCATTAATATATGGTTGTAATGGGGATTGAACTCGGTTTAGTAATTCTAACAATCTATTATGATTTTTTTTCAGAATGATCCTTAACTATTATGGAAATGATTTTCTTTGATTATGTGTTTCTCTATAATTCAATATTTTATACCAATTCTATATTCTCATGGCTTGTTTTTCATTATGATTTATTTCATATAGACATCAAATATTTATTTTATGACTCATGATATTGATATATGTTATACATGTATTATTTTTAAAAGTTATGTTCATGATTTCACATTATTATATTAATGTTATGTTTTGTTTTTTTCCTGTTTACCCTTACTAAGTATCTAAGACGACAAGTTGAACTTGTTTTCTTTTTCCAAGAACATAAATAATGGTTTTTGATAGGAAATAAATAGGGGATAATTTTTATGAGATATATTAATGATCATTCAATAAAATATAAGAATCTTTTATATGTCTCCAAATGCACTAATCTAATACAATATCTGGTTGTCTGTTTGTGTAATGTATTTTGCATTCCATATATTTAATGTAATTTCCATATATATATATAAATTGGGTCATTAGATTTGGCATCATAGTGTTGGATTATACATCAATAGGAAACTAGGATATGAATACAATAGTGATATCCCAAGAGAAAATTATAATTATATGTCTAGGAATGTCCAAAGGATAATTAAACTTATAAGTAAAAAATCATAGAAGTTTGGTAATGGTAATGAATAAACTAGTATTAAACCTATGATATCATAAATTGAAATATTATAAGTATTTTCCCTTAATTATGTGTTTTTCATATTTGATAAGTAATTATCACACTTTTCATTCTTGTCTTAGTAAAAAACTAGGAAATGATATAACAATGTTGACATTGAATGTTTCAGATGTGTAAATCATTAGAATTAGATGCCCTGTGTGAAAATATCAGAATGATAATCTGTAATGTGGTAAGTGTGTTGTTTATACAATGGAGGATAAAGAGATCGTACGATGAATGTGAAATTCATCGGATGATCTCACAATATTTTTTTACCTTGAGAATAAGATACATGATTGTATTATTATTAAAGAACATTAATAAATGATACATGTTTCATAATCTTGAGATGAATCAAATAACTAATCGTTAGTAATGTTTTAGTAATAATGGTGGATGATTTATTTTTATATGTTTTGGAATTCATGGATTATGTATAAATATTTTTATAATATTTTTTTAATTATGTAATGAAAATGATTTAATGAATGGTGAAGAAGAAATAGAAAAGTGATTTATGGGAAAGGTAATATTTTGATTAAGGTATGGTAACACTTAATGCGTCATGATGTGGATAATTTTTTATTTCATAAAAATATGTTGGATATGAATAAGTAAATTCGATGAAAATTATATCCTTAGAATTGATTCATGGTTATTTGAAAAGTGTAATATGCTATCCGTGATGATGCTTAAAACTTTTTGGACTAAAGAATAAGGAAACAAGAATGTATTCAATAATGATATATGGTAATTCATGATTCGACAATGAATATAGGTTATACAAGATGTAGGATTTCACATGTTTGGAATATGACCAACAAGATTAAACTTTTGATATATGGGGGAAAATGTTAAGATGATTTAGTGAACCTCATTCTAATGTTTTGATTTTTTGAATTCAAGAGGATTGTATTGTAATCAATTTAAAGAATGTATATGTTAAAATTTGGATATATATTGTTAGAATAATGAATTAACTCACGTATGTGGACTTTTGTATATATGATAACATGTTCGAAATATTTTTTTTTATAAAAATTGTTGGAATTACCATTAATTCTATTTATGAATCACATGATCAATGAAGGTTTCCGGAATGAAAATTTTAACATCATTTTGTTGAATAAGAGTTGATGTTGGAATTTTATAAGGCATGTCCAATAGTGATATTCTTATGAAATCATGTAAATATATATTAGCTTACCAATTCATCAACATCAGGAAAAGCGATCAGAATTTAAAATGGTGACCTATTTACATCATTTTATGACATGAGTGACCTATTTCATAGTTATTTAGGATAAGGTTTTTTAATTGTTATATTTATCTGGATCGAACACCTATTTTTATTACTGATATTTTTCAATATCTATAATTATTTACAATTTTATCCATTCCCAAATCATCACTTATGTTCTCCTATATAGAGACCTAGAAATTATTTACTTTGGGTAACTGATATTTTCCAACAACTACTTTTTAAAAGTATGTTTCATACTTCATTTTTAAAATGTGGGATTCTATTAAATAAACATTCAATTTTTAATCATATTATAACACAGACGAATGTCGAGGGTCAAATTCATGTTAAGGGGGTGGGGGTTGGTAGAATATAATAACATGATATTTATATTTTCATTTATGTATCCTCCTATACGGTACACCCTGATAATATTATAGTACAAGCAACACCAGATCATCTTTTGGGATACTCAAGACTATGTGTGTCTTGTGTTACAAAACATTTTGAGTTCTTTCATAGATCTCATTTCATACAACAAAAATTTTATGAGAACAACAAAATATTATTATTTTACCTTATATCTTATCAATTATAATGGAGGGTATGAACAATATTGAAGTGCTCAGATCAGTGTGAATCACTGAGAGGGGGAGGGGGTGAATCAGTGTTCCTTTAAAACTTTTTACTAATTGAATCTTTATCAATTAAACCTCTATGGCTTGTTAATGCCTCGATCCACTCTTCTTGTATCTCTCAGCCTTTCCTCGAGTGATGCAGGAAATGTAAAGGCACAGGACACAAGGATTTACAAGGTTCGGCACCAAAGGCCTACATCCTTGCCATGTTGGTTATACGCCCCAACATTGTTTCTTCCATTATAATCTGTTAGTATTACAATGGTCGATACAGCATCCCACTGTATCTCTCCTGAGTCCCACAGGAGGGTCTTTATACTGCGTCCCACAGTGTTACCAGAGTCCCACGGGCCTGCTCCAGAATCCCACTGAAGACTTCTTCCACCCTGAGTCTCACAGGGGGCTTCTCTTGGCTCCTCGAGTCACACGAGTAGCTCTTCTTCACTTTAAGTTCTTCAAGTATCTTCAGCAGCCTGGGATAAAGGCTGCTGGCCTTGCTCTTCTTCTGATCACTTATGGTGAACAGGTCTTCTCGTCTTGCTCAGGCTTTATCACCTTCTTCTATGGATGACCTGGCCTCTCTCTTCAAGAATATTCAACAGCCTCTGAAAAGGTATGTTGGTCTTGCTCAGCACTTCTGATCACTTCAGTTGATCAGGCTCTTCTCAATTACTGAAAACTCAGACAACTGATATCTCTAACTTCAGTCTGGCTTCAGTCGGACTTCAAAACAACTTCATGCACTGAGTGCATGGCATCTCTGCATCTTCATGCACTGACTGCATGGCTTCTCAATATCTTCAAGATCTCCTGGTCTTGGACTCCTCAAATGCACACAATCGGATTTGGCTTTGTTCACGTGTGCATGTGTATGCATGCATGCATGCACTCCCCTTCTTCTTCTCGGTGCAATAAACCCACAAAGGGTGTAGTCTCTTTAAGAACACACCTTCTCACTTCCTTCACACACTTAATTCCTTTTGATTACACACACATAAATGTGTGTTATACTTTAGTGTGAGAGTCTCCTTCTTCTCATTCTTAGTGTGTACACACCACTTAGCACACACTAAGGTTCGGCCTTCACTTGTTTTTCACACACAATTTGTTCCACGTTTTGCACACACATACGCTTGGCCTTTCACTTCTTCTTGAACACACACAAAGTGTTCTTTAATTTGTTCTTCAATGTGTGCACCCACATAAGGGCTACAACCTTCTTCTTCAAATGCACACACAATTTTCTTTGTTGTGGCTACACTCCTTTTGCTTCAAACTTTCCCACAGACTTCTTGTTATTTTTCTCTTTTAATATTCAAGTGTGCACAACCAACCCGTAGGGTCTTCCTTACTTGGAACACACACAAGGTGTGGTATCGGCCTCCACTTCTTCTTGCACACCTAATTGGATACGGCCTCTTCACTTGTTGCACACACACAAGAGATGTGGTGGCCTTCCTTCATCACTATGCACACACAAGAATGTCTCGACCTTCTCTTGCTCACACCCGAACACCAACCCAAAGAGGCATGAAAGGTGCGGCCTCTTCTCCTCTTCCTCAAAGCGCGCAATTTATACTTGGGTGCACAAGGCAGCGCGCAAGGTCCTCGGGTGTGCAAGGTGCAACACCTCGGGCGCGCAGGGTGTCAAGCAACTCGGCCGCGCAAGCTCCTCCTGCCGCGCAAGTATGCGGGCATTGAGGGATCTTCCTGTCACGCAAGGGAAGTGCGCAGGGGACTTCCCTTCACCTCTTTCACGCAAGGGATGCACAAAAGGGACTTCACAAATCCAAAAATGGCTCCGGGATTCTCTGCCGCGCAGGGGGCGCGCAGGCTGTTCTTCACAAGGCAAGGCACTCGCGGGACTCCCGTTTCTCAAAGGATCAGCAAAGCTACACCGAGAGCATGGGCTCTCCATTAATAGGCAGAGAATCCTCAAAACTTCTGCGTGGGATAAATCTCAAATCCCCGAAATATTCAGATCTTCAAGATTTTTCCAAATCATGAACTTTCTCCTCGGTTCTCCGCGGGTTCTTCTCTTTTTATTTTCCTTCACATTTATGCGTTTTTGAACGCGTGAATGTCTCTGTTAATACCTGTTCATGCAGATCAACAACACCGAATGGCCTCGCACCTTCGGTTGCTTCGGCCGAACTTTGAATTCTCCTCTCATTGCATGCAAGCCAATTTTTATGCATGGATCTGTTCAGTAGGTCCAGATGAGCTCAATGGAGCCTTTGGCTTCGGAAATGCTGGCCGGCAGCTCAAGAACAATGCTCGGAGGGCGCCTGGTTCGTCGGCAGCTCACGGGAGACTTCGAGCAAGCTCGAGGAGGGAGACGAGCCTCGGAGCCATCAGATCAGGCGATCAAATAACCTCGGACGGCCTGGATAAGATCGCGAATAGCGCGATTAGATGAGCAGCTCGGATCGCACGCACGATCAATCATGCGGCTGGGATTCGCTCCGCGGAAAAATTCTGTATCCCACATCGAAGCCGCGGCCGGTTTTTCCACGGTTTAACATCCAGCTCCTGCCGCAATCACTCGATTGAACTTCCAACCCTCTCAGTGCTGCCCCGCACCGAGTTCTTCTGTGGGCGCGCTCTTGTGCCCACCCCTGCCACTCGGGCGCGCCACTGGCGCCCACAACGCTTCCTCGGGCGCGCTCCTCGCGCTCACGCTGCGCAGCCTTGACTCCCCTGCGTGGCTTCTGCCGCCTTGGGTTTTCCCCACGGGTTCCCCCTTGGGCGTGGCGCCTTAGGCCCACATGTGCCTTGGGGTTGAACCCTCAAGGTGTCCTTGGCTGGCCAATTTTTTGGCTTGAATATACACTAAGTATACAAAGTACTCAAGTGTAAAATGCCAAATGCCACATCTTCTTCATCTAAGCCACATCTTCTTCCACAAACTTCATCAAATCATTTCAACATGTATTCTAGACTTAGGAGACATTTGTAGAAGGTTCTTCATCAACCGAACTCCTGAATCAAACATAGTCTTCACTGTTCTTCATTGATCCAATCAGAGATTAAGTTGGATCATCTTCTAATTTACATGCACTAAGTGATAGTGCATGGACTTCTTCAGCTCACTTCATCCACATAGAAAGTGTGGATGGATCTTCTTCATATCCTAATGCATTTTTAGTATAATGCATGGTCTTCAAACAATGTTGTGACTTTATATACAGTTGATACAAGTTCTTTGAACTTAATGACCAGGTCATCAATCGTCAAATGAAATGATGCTCCATCATCATTCTTCAAGTGTTGTCACTTAGTATCACTTTGATACAGGTATTGAAACATTAAGATCAGTTCTACAATCGTCTGATATTGATAGAGAATGTTTCAACCACAACATCCTATGTCACTTAGTGAATCTACTAAGTGACATGCATCTTTGTACCATGGCCATTCTCCTTTCCTCACCAACACCATCAAATCCTTTGTCATTCACATATTGACATTCCTTGACATCCATTCATCTTATGACAATATCATGCCTCATTGACAACAAATGAAACATAGTGCACTTCAATCTCCCCCTTTGTATTTGTTGGCAATACACTAGAGCACATATGAATGGGTCAATATGTGTGCCAATATTTCTCCCCCTTATTGGCAATCAAATGCAAAGGTGTGGTGTGGTTCTCTTTCAAAAATCACTTCCTCCCTTTGAAAAGTATTTTCTTGAAAAAACACTGAGAGAGTGATGATGTCACATGTTCTCTTTAGCAAAGAATCTTTTGTAAATCAACTCTAAGTATACATGGGCTAACCCGGTGTAGAAAACAAGAGTGATGTAACCAAGGATCTCAATGCTGTCCAAAATTCACTATACATGTGAGATCATGCATCAAGGGGCTTGAAATTTTTCAGATATAACAATGAATTTGCTAAATCCTGCACAACTTCACAAAACTCATTAGAAAGTTCAGGTGCAAAGATAAAGCTCTCCCTTTCAACCATTTGTCTTCAATCAATACTCCCCCTTAATTGTCATGATGAATACAATTAAGAAACAAGGGATGAAAGTATGATTGGAATACCTTCACTTTTATCAAGATGGTATTAATTATCAGAATCCCATCTTCTACAGATTGGCTCCCCCTTAAGGGGTGCTCTCCATTCTACCGAAACCACTATCCAGTTGAGAATGATCATCATCTTCAATTCCCTGTAATGTTAGCACATGTAAAAACAAGTGATTAGGGAATAAGATGGAACCTCCTTGGTTCATCAATGTGAACAACAAGGTTGAGAAGATTCTCTCAACCGAGATGCCCCATTTTCACGATTCTTCACACTTGCACATCTGATCTTCAATGATGATTGTGCTGGTGTGGATCTCAACACATCTTCATGTGAAATCTTTTGTTTCCTTTTTGCCTTAGCAATTGCCAGAACTTCATCTTCAGCTCTTTGTAGATCTTTGGCAAGTTGAAACTGATTTGGCCATATGACTAGTAAGTCACTTGGAAGTGTGGCCTCAGTTCTGGAAATTCCACATGGTTCCTTCGATGCTTTCAAGATACCTTTCTTTGGAAACTTGTTTTCAATCAATCCCTTCGGCTTATGCTAGATTTATTGTCTGTTTGAGTCCAGTCTACCTCTATTGAATTTCATGGCTTCTTTACAAAGATCCATGATGTGTCCTTTCTTTCCACAGTAGAAGCATGTTTTCTTGGTGGTCCTTCTGGATGCATCACCCTTCTTGGATTTAGACTCCAAGGACTTCTTTTCCTTTTTCAAAACCTTCTTGGGAGAATCTTCAACTTTCTTCTTGCTTCCCAAGGATTCCATTTTAGCCAGGTTCAGTGATCATCTCTTCTTTTTAGCTCTGGATACAGTTGGAGATTTACATGTATCATTTTTTCCACTTTTGCAATCATCCCAGATGTTGTCAAGTAATCCAAATCTATTTGCAGTAAACAGATGTCTCTGGACCTGTGGATGCTGCTTCTTTTCTTCTGGCTTGCTCCCCCTAGGCATGGGCTTCCTCTGTGCTTTGGCATTTAGTGGATTTTACCAACAATCCTTTGCACACTGACCATACTTGTTACAACACCAACATTGACCCACAAATCTTGACTTTTTGATTCCTTCTGATTGTAGGGTACTTGTCTTGTATTGTTGTGCTGCTTCAGAAGAGCTTTCTTTCTTCATTGTCTTCATCCATACTTGTTTGGAATTATTCTTCCATCCTGCACTTTTTGTGGAAACACAATTAGAAGCATTAGTACAAGATGGGATGGATGGTACCTTCTTTTTAGAAGTTGTTGCCCTTTTATTAGAGAATGTCTTTCTTTTAGAATCATCCTGCTCAATGCATACTTCAGTAGCAACATTTCTCCTTTCAGCTGACTGGGAGGATTCAGCTATGGGTGATTGCAGATTTTTCAATATCACCTCTAGTTCTATGCATTTCATGTTAAGGGAGTTCTTCTCATCCTCAACAGTTCTTAGCCTTCCTTCCCAATTTTCTTTCAGCTGTTCTAACTGGTCTTCATGCACCTTCTTCATTTCTTGTAATGAATTGTCAAGCTCATTTACCTTGTTTACTTTGTCTTCAAGTTGAGCATCTCTGACATTCATTGAAACTTTGTGCCTCTTTTCCATTGCATGGAAAACATCTTTGACCATTATCTTAAAGAATTCTTTCTCAGAAAGGCTTATTTGCAATTCTTCAGTAGTGTCTTCATATCTATCATTGCAAAGGGAAACAGTTTCATCTTTAGCCTTCACCAGCTTTCTGAGAGTATTGGTTATGCCAACCCTTTTTGCCAATTCGACTTCCAGAGAATTGGCTTCATCTTCTAGCTATAATTTTTCTTCTTGAAGATCAAGGACGCTTGTAGCTATACACATTGCCACTTCCTTGGGGACTGTCTTCTGAAGATATTTGATTGCATTTAGAAGATCATTGTTTCTTCCATCTTCATCACAGCTAGAGCAGGCTTCATCAGAAGAATGATAAAAGGAATTGTCATCTGATGTGACTTTCACATTTCTTTCCATAGAAGGAGTTTCTCTGATTGCAACAACCTTCTTCCTCATCTTCTTTGCCTGTTTCTTCATTTTGTTTTTCAGAGTCTTGGCAGATATCTCCATTTGAGGCTGTTCTTTCATTTCCTCAAATCTGCACTCCATATAGACTCTCTTGGATCTTTTAGAGGCAACCTCCCTCTGATACCAATTGAAGTGCCCAGATCAGTGTGAATCACTGAGAGGGGGAGGGGGTGAATCAGTGTTCCTTTAAAACTTTTTACTAATTGATTCTTTATCAATTAAACCTCTGTGGCTTGTTGAGGCCTCGATCCACTCTTCTTGTATCTCTCAGCCTTTCCTCGAGTGATGCAGCAAATGTAAAGGCACAGCACACAAAGATTTACAAGGTTCGGCACCAAAGGCCTACGTCCTTGCCATGTTGTTTATACACCCCAACATGGTTTCTTCCATTATAATCTGTTAGTATTACAATGGTCGATACAGCATCCCACTGTATCTCTCCTGAGTCCCACAAGAGGGTCTTTATACTACGTCCCACAGTGTTACCAGAGTCCCACTGGCCTACTCCAGAATCCCACTGAAGACTTATTCCACCCTGAGACTCACATGGGTCTTCTCCTGGCTCCTCGAGTCACACAAGTAGCTCTTCTTCACTTTAAGTTCTTCAAGTATCTTCAGCAGCCTGGGATAAAGGCTGCTGGCCTTTCTCTTCTTCTGATCACTTGTGGTGAACAGGTCTTCTCATCTTACTCAGGCTTTATCACCTTCTTCTAAGGATGACCTGACCTCTCTCTTCAAGAATCTTCAACAGCCTCTGAAAAGGTCTGTTGGTCTTGAACAGCACTTCTGATCACTTCAGTTGATCAGGCTCTTCTCAATTACTGAAAACTCAGACAACTGATATCTCTAACTTCAGTCTGGCTTCAGTCTAACTTCAAAACAACTTCATGCACTGAGTGCATGGCATCTCTGCATCTTCATGCACTGACTGCATGGCTTCTCAATATCTTCAATATCTCCTCGTCTTGGACTCCTCAAATGCACACAACCAGATTTGGCTTTCTTCACGTGTGCATGTGCATGCATGCATGCATGCACTCCCCTTCTTCTTCTCGGTGCAATATACCCACAAAGGGTGTAGTCTCTTTAAGCACACACCTTCTCACTTCCTTCACACACTTAATTCCTTTTGATTACACACACATAAATGTGTGTTATACTTTAGTGTGAGAGTCTCCTTCTTCTCCTTCTTAGTGTGTACACACCACTTAGCACACACTAAGGTTCGGCCTTCACTTGTTTTGCACACACAATTTGTTCCACGTTTTGCACACACATACGCTTGGCCTTTCACTTCTTCTTGCACACACACAAAGTGTTCTTTAATTTGTTCTTCAATGTGTGCACCCACATAAGCGCTACGACCTTCTTCTTCAAATGCACACACAATTTACTTTGTTGTGTCTACACTCCTTTTGCTTCAAACTTGCCCACTGCCTTCTTGTTATTTTTCTCTTTTAATCTTCAAGTGTGCACAACCAACCCGTAGGGTCTTCCTTACTTGGAACACACACAAGGTGTGGTATTGGCCTCCAGTTCTTCTTGCACGCCTAATTGGATACGGCCTCTTCACTTGTTGCACACACACAAGAGATGTTGTGGCCTTCCTTCTTTACTATGCACACACAAGAATGTCTCGGCCTTCTCTTGCTCACACCCGAACACCAACCCAAAGAGGCATGCAAGGTGCGGCCTCTTCTCCTCTTCTTCAAAGCGCGCAAGGTATACTTGGGTGCACAAGGAATCACACTAGGTCCTCAGGTGTGCAAAGTGAAACACCTCGGGCGCGCAGGGTGTCAAGCACCTCGGCCGCGCAAGCTCCTCCTGCCGCGCAAGTATGCGGGCAGTGAGGGATCTTCCTGTCACGCAAGGGAAGCGCGCAGGGGACTTCACTTCACCTCTTTCGCGCAAGGGATGCGCAAAAGGGACTTCACGAAGCCAAAAATAGCTCCGGGCTTCCCTGCCGCGCAGGGGGCGCGCAGGCTGTTCTTCGCGAGGCAAGGCACTCGCGGGACTCCCGTTTCTCAAAGGATCAGCAAAGCTACACCGAGAGCATGGGCTCTCCTTTAATAGGCAGAGAATCCTCAAAACTTCCGCGTGGGATAAATCTCAAATCCCCGAAATATTCGGATCTTCAAGATTTTTCCAAATCTTGAACTTTCTCCTCGGTTCTCCGCGGGTTCTTCTCTTTTTATTTTCCTTCACATTTATGCGTTTTTGAACGCGTGCATGTCTCTGTTAATACCTGTCCATGCAGATCAACAACACCGAATGACCTCGCACCTTCGGTTGCTTCGGCCGAACTTCGAATTCTCCTCTCATTGCATGCAAGCCAATTTTTATGCATGGATCTGTTCAGTAGGTCCAGACGAGCTCAATGGAGCCTTCGGCTTCGGAAATCATGGCCGGCTGCTCAAGAACGATGCTCGGAGGGCGCCTGGTTCGTCGGCAGCTCGCGGGAGACTTCGGGCGAGCTCGAGGAGGGAGACGAGCCTCAGAGCCGTCGGATCAGGCGATCAAATAACCTCGGACGGCCTGGATCAGATCGCGAATGGCATGATTAGATGAGCGGCTCGGATCGCACGCACGATCAATCATGCGGCTGGGATTCGCTCCACGAAAAAATTCCGCATCCCACATCGATGCCGCGGCTGGTTTTTCCGTGGTTTAACATCCAGCTCCTTCCGCAACCACTCGATTGAACTTCCAACCCTCTCAGTGCCGCCCCACATCAAGTTCTTCTCCGGGCGCGCTCTTGCGCCCACCCCTGCCACTCGGGCGCGCCACTGGCGCCCACTATGCTTCCTCGGGCGCGCTCCTCGCGCTCACGCTGCGCAGGCTTGACTCCCCTGCGTGGCTTCTGCCGCCTTGGGTTGGCCCCACAGGTTCCCCCTTGGGCGTAGCGCCTTAGGCCCACATGTGCCTTGGGGTTGAACCCTCAAGGTGTCCTTGGCTGGCCAATTTTTGGGCTTGAATATACACTAAGTATACAAAGTACTCAAGTGTAAAATGCCAAATGCCACATCTTCTTCTTCTAAGCCACTTCTTCTTCCACAAACTTCATCAACTCCTTTCAACATGTATTCTAGACTTAGGAGACATTTGTAGAAGGTTCTTCATCAACCGAACTCCTGAATCAAACATAGTCTTCACTGTTCATCATTGATCCAATCAGAGATAAAGTTGGATCATCTTCTAATTCAAATGCACTAAGTGATAGTGCATGGACTTCTTCATCTCACTTCATCCACTTAGAAAGTGTGGATGGATCTTCTTCATCTCCTCATGCATTGTCAGTACAATTCATGGCCTTCAAACAATGTTGTGACTTTATATCCAGTTGATACAAGTTCTTTGAACTTAATGACCAGTTCATCAATCGTCAGATGTAATGAAGCTCCATCATCATTCTTCAAGTGTTGTCACTTAGTATAACTTTGATACTAGTATTTAATCATTAAGATCAGTTCTACAATCGTCTGATATTGATAGATAATGTTTTAGCCACAACATCCTATGTCACTTAGTGAATCTCCTAAGTGACATGCATCTTAGTAACATGGCCATTCTCCTTTCCTCACCAACACCATCACATCCTTTGTCATTCACATCTTGACATTCCTTGACATCCATTCATCTTATGACAATATCATGCCTCATTGACAACAAATGCAACACAGTGCACTTGAAATATTAAATAAATTATGAAAATATTTTTTTTAATTTTATATATAATTATTTCTTTGGGGAAAAATATTTTTAAATGAAAATATATATCATTTTAAATAAGATTAATCATTTTTATGAAAAAATATTTTAATGAAATGAAGTGATTTTATAAAATAATTAAATAACATTTAATATATGTTATTAAGGAAATATATATATTATATATTCAATATAATTTATAAAATTCATTTTTTTGTTAACATTATATAAGAAAATATTAATATTTAGGACAAAACAAGGTGCTTTAAAAAAATGCAGTTATCCACCTTTTGATGGGGAACCCATTTTAAATATTGTTTTGGGAATTGTTTGTCCTATATTTTACTAAATAAACTTCATCATTGTATATGGGGTATTAAAATTTAAATTGGTAGAAGTTTTTTTATTTTTTTTTATAAGATTAATGTTTTGATAAACAGTAACAAATACTAAATTTCAATTGAAAAAACATTATTCCCTCGAAGTAAATTATATTGTTAAATTGTATAATTGATTGGTTCTAAAATATAAATATTGTATGTTTTTTTAATTTTAAATAATTTATGCCATTGTAATTAATTTTACATTAAATTTAGATGTAAAGACATTCCAATCGTTTTCAATATTTTGACATTTAGTACTCATTTTCTCATTCTGGAAATGGGATTAATTTTATATTAACTACTGAAACAGATGCATTTGTAATTTTTGGAAATTGATTTTAATAATCAGAATAAGTGGGTTGTATTTATTCAAATACGGTTCTTTTATTTTTAGAAAAATGAACAGAAACTATAGTAAATTTTTATTTACCATAGGTAAAATTAAATTGGGTAATTAAGGGTTAAAGTAATATTTCAATATTATATAATTATACTAATAGTAGTCATACATTCATTGGATAAGTGGGTAACCACCAAAATCATTCATAGTCCAAAATAATTATCAATTATATGCCACTTGTTTTAGCGTATGACTTTTATTATTTTTTATTTAATGAAGAGTTAAAGATGTCTTACTCAAATACTAATAACTATATCATTTTAAATATTTGTATACACAGAATCTAAGTCTAAATATAAATAATCATTTAAAAGATAATATTTTATTATTTATCATGGTAATTAATTTTAAATTTTTAGGATATTAATTATTTCCTTAATATTTTATATAATGATAATCTAATAATTATTTAACTGATGAAATTTCAATAAAATAATTGTTGAGTAAATTATTAATAACCATCAAAACACAAAAAAACTAGACCAAATATTATTAGTCAAGTATATATCAAACATAATCATCAAAATATTGAGTAATTTACCATTTCCATATATATGGAAATGATTATGACATTCATATGATTTTATCTATAGTAATGTTAAGGTTATCACATTCATGTTTTAAAACATATAACATATTTTAATATAAGAGTTTCCAGAAGAAATATTCGAATACAAATACTCCACTGTAATATAGTGTATTTATTTTATTATATGTATTTTATTTTTAATATTTATTAAAAAAATTGGTATATTTATTAATCAAACAACACTAATCTTATAATTATTTTATTAATTGTAATAACAAATAAATGAAAATAAAATTAATAAAATAAATTAATTTTGAGTTAAATATTGATTTCAATGAATTATATAGTAGACCTAGACCGCATAATATTTTTTTGGAGGATAATGTCTTATCTTGATATTTTTATAAATCCATGAAATTAGTAGTTTTTTAATTTACAGTATTGATATTCTATAAAAATAATGATTTCATAAAAAATTTAAATATCATAAATTATTTATTAAAAATTTAAAATAATTATGATATGTTATAAAATATTATAAATTGTTTATTTACTATATAATTTTGGTAAATAAGAAAAAAAATACTCTTTTAATATTGAATCATTTATAACATTAGTTAAAATATAAATACATTAACTAGGGATTAATTAAAATGATACGGTTCAAATTTATAGAAACACTTATATAAACATTAGTGGATGATGATATTACAACCTTAACACATCTAATATTCGAAAATAATCAATTTTTTAGGTTTTTGGAGGGGTTATGAATTTATTATAAATTAATATTTCTAGAGATTCCAATAGTATGCCCTTCAATTATAAATGGGAACCTCCTCCCTAACATATTCACATCACATTGAGATTTAAAATTAATACATCCCCTACCAATTACCCTTATTAATATCATTAGTAACATTCTAGAGGTTATGGTCTACTCAAATGAAAAACTCTAGTACCTTTATAATGAGATCTAGAGGGAACTCATCGAAGAAGTGGTAATCTCCTGCTCTGATTCATTCAAACTTATTTATTCATCTACTTCCTATTACTTAGGTGTTTCTATTCAAAGTTGATAAATCTAGTATTACATGCTCTATTATATGTTATTATGATAATGTAACAACCATATTACATCTTCTATAAATCCAATAAAAAATTCCCCATGCATGCGTACATACGACTGACCGTCTCTACATTGTGGTGTAATATGTTTCTCACCACCACATTACATGGATGGGTATAATTATGGAAATAAAAAATATATGTGGTTATTATAAAAAGTTTTTTATTTTATAATAATATATATAATCTAATTCTTTAGCAGTCCTCAATCATGGTAATGACATCGTCGCTCGTCCGTACGTACAAATTACTATCTCCATGATGCAATTCGATTCATTCTATGTTATCTTAATTAAAGAGTGATAATATTAATGTTTAGAATGAATAAATATTATAAATATTATATTAATATGAATATGGAAATGATATTACTATAACCTAGGAAGAGTAATATGATCTTATCAGAAAAAACCTGCATTAGAAAACATTGCAGTTAATACCCAATCAATAAGTAATAGTGTCATTAAAAAATAGGTAATAATATGATCACATACGATATCATAAAAATTAATATGATTCCAGAATATGTTAATTACATTATATAAACCCCTATATAGGAGGTTTAGACATGTAAGAAGGAACCCATAACTAATATAAGGGATAATTTCACAATCTCAATATTATCCAAGATTGTGTGCACCTATGTATTTACTATTGTATATTTATTATACACCTTCATGTTTTATAAAAATTATTTAATAAATGATTTACTATTATCCTATAAATATTTATCCTCATTTTTATCATTTTTTAACTTTTTACTACATTGGTGGGATGGAATATTTCATTTGTTTTCCTAACGAGTTTCCCTTTTACATTACCAACAATCATAGGAGAAGAAGGTTTTTTAAAATATAATACATGAAATAATTTTTATGATTTAATAAATAATTATTTCCATGAATATTAGCCAACAGTATTTCAATTTATTTTTCATGAAATTTAATTTCATTTAAAATTGAAAGAAATTTTAATTAATGAAAACAATATTAAAATAGAAAGGATATTTTCCTCTATAATTATTTTTATGTCATATATCAATATTATTTTACATTTACAACCTTTCATGTGACTTATGTATTAATGGGTATTCTCTCCATTGATGATATCACTATAAATCTTACATTTCCATTATTTATATGATGGAATGTTATTTATGAAATTCATATGTTCTACAAAGATTATCTAATGTTAGAGTAATGTTTAAGAAACCTACATTATATATGGGGTTATGCTATGATGAATGATTTACGTTCTTGTGGATAAGATATATATGGTTTTCATTATGTGATGTTTGGAATCTATATGTCCCTCTAATTAGTTTGGTAAATGTTTATATCTCACGATATAGACTGGATGAGAATTATTGAATATATCGGTTTAGAAATATAGGGTTGGAACAATAAATGATATTGATTCATTAATATAGGGCTTGAACGATAAGTAAACCCAATTCAGTAATACATGTATGGAACAAGGAGTAAACCCCATTTAGAAAAGGAATTTTTCCACTTTGATGGTGTAAGAAATGATCCTGGACTAATATAGAAATTATATTCTATTTTTATTTCTCTTCTGTAATTTCATTTTTTCGTCCATTTCTATTTTCTCATTGAATGTGTTCATTTTTTATTTATGCTTTACGAACTTATAATATTTATTTTATAACAAAGTAAATTTATATATTTTATAATTTTTATTGTTGTCAAATGATATGTTCATATTCTTCATTATTAGGTTCATGTTTTGTTTAATTTTTTCATTATTTACCCTTACAAAGCATCTACGCCCACCTGATTTACATATTTCCTTTTTACCTTGGAAATAAAAAAATGTTTTAGTTAGTAAAACTATAGGGGAATATATTTATCAGATATTTTATGATATTTCACCAAATTAAGGGAATTTTTTCCAGGTATCCAAAATAACTAAACTAATACAACAATTGGGTTCTCTTTGTGTAATATATTGAGTATTCCAAAAAATTAATGTAATTTCCATTCACTTCAATGTTGGTTCATTAGAGTTTCAATATTTTTTTTTGTTATGTATCAATATTGGTGTTATTAAATGTAATGTTCCAAAAAATAATGTATCATTAGAGACTAGAAAATAGAGGTGGAATACATCATTGCATTATATTTTTAGAAGCAATCTATTTGAATCAATATGTCCATCCCTAAACATAGGGATGTTCTAATATTCAAGGGATAGATCGATAATTAATAAAAAAATTATCTATCTATCAGAATAATGGACCCCATTATCCCCAAAAGATAAAACACATCCTTCATAGATACAATCTCATATAATATATCATTGAGACAAGCTACATAATGATCTTTAAGGTGACACCTGAGGATAATGTGGTAGATCCATTAATAAAACCATTAAGGGAAAAAATCATGAGTGTATTGATAAGTCTCTATATACAAGATACGTGATAGATTTACCAAATGATTTTAAATAGTATCATGATAATATAAAAATGGAAATCTATGTTTATCATATATTCATTTCTGTCGCACATTTTTAACATGAAAAATCTATTTATAATTTCCCCTGAATGTATAAAACTCATGGTTAACCATAATCATTACCATACTGTATTATGGGTTTTCATGATATGTTATGTTTATATATAATAAATTATCCTACACATTATATTGGGTTAAATATTATTTATATATAATATAATATATTAAATTGTTGTGTGGTAAATTGTATACATTACAATAAAAACCATAAAACACAAAAAATGAAGATATATACTCAGTAAGGCTTAATCTTATGACCTCAAAAAGGCCAATATTAGTAGATACAACCGAATTACACCCTTGGGAAAATGTAATATCGAAACATATGGAAATAAGTGGATACTTATTACATTGACATCCTACAAAATTATAAGTTGTCAAATGTCATATATGTATTGAAATAAATAGGGTTGGATTCTAATTATTAATCCCTCATACACAAAGTTTGTGAGATACCTAGTATGAGAAAACATATACATAGGAACCCTGCTATTTATATTCAAAATACTGACATAGCTAAATAGTGAGATTTTGGTTGTTTGATTTATCATGATAGGGGTTGGAGTGGAACTGAGATTAAATTTGTACAATTTCATGACCGATACATAAATATAACCCATGATTGAATTGGAATGTGGAAATTCATGATGGATATTAGTTGATTCACATATGATGTGATTAAATACATTATTGAGTATCCTAGGATTCAGTCATTTGCAAGATGAATGAAATGTTATTTATGCATCACCATGGTATGTTTTTGATTAGATTTCAAAAATGAGATGACCTATACTGTATTATTGTTTTCAATTTCCATTGTTCTTTTGATTTCATAGGTAAAATAATTATATATGAATTCATATTATGTATATGATACATCTTATTGTGTACATGTTCATATAATTATGTGAGTGTATCAAATGAAGATCACACGAGATACCTTAGTTAGCTAAAGTATAACTAATTTTTTCTTAGACACCACTCATTTCATACGTTTATGAAAATGATGTTTAATATTATTTTCAATGCATCTATATCCCTTATGATCATACTATAAAAATCATTGATAAGGATTAATTTTTTGATATTGTAGATTATTCCAAAATGTGAAAATCAAGAATAAATAATATCCAAAAGTGGGATTGGAATCACTCAGAAAGATTTGTGAATATTTTCATTAAGTCTATGCATGTTGACAATTATTGTATGTGAAAAAAATGGTCGCAAAAATGTATTAGTTCTTGTGGTTTCGTGTTCTATAGCTGACATCACCATTTGGATATGATACATGTGGTTTCCAAAACCTTCTCCACTCATAATTCTTCTGTGACAACTTTTTTATGAATTATTTGTTAAGGACTAAGATCACATTGAAATGGTTTAATTTATATTTCATAACATGTACTAATTCATGAGGTGTATTACATAATGATTCAATTTAATGAAGACATTTCAATGAAAATATATAACAGTATAATCCTTCTCCCTGTGGTGGTTTATTAATTTATTTAACAAGTGGGGGATTTTTTGTAATCCCATCAAAACAATATTTATTCAAAAAGGTCTTTAATCATTCCAAAAATGTTGTAACACACCATTATGAATTCTTGAGTCCTAGAAAAATATTCTTAGATGAACTCACCACTGTCCCCCATTTGGATGATGGAGGCATAAAACCGATACTCTTCATTTTCCTTAAAAATTTCAATTCATCAATGAATAATATAGAAGATATTTATATTTTTTATTCTGATGTATTCCATTTATTCACTGTGTTTTGGTTATTTATTCGTGGTTAATTAAGGAAAATTGATTTCTCTAGTAATAAAAATAGCATAGATATTTCTGGTCGATCCTTATTACAAGATTCATTGTTTTTCTAGTTCACAATCTCTTATTTATAAAAATATTATATAAGTGGTCTATTGAAAGATGAATGAGAGGTCAATATATTGATCAAAAGTCCACTCCCTCAGTTTCCAAATTATTGAATTGGTTTTTGATTCCGTAAGTATCAATTGACCCTTTGATGCATCCTTATTTCAACATATTTATAAGGAGTAATTATGTTATTGGATTAATGATTTATTTTATGATGAAATGATCTATAATTTCCATGAATCATTGAACATATAATTATATATACACAATTAAATAAGTATTAACCTGAAAAATTTCAAAATAACCAAAAAATAATAATTTGATAATCAGACCCCTGAAATGATAAAAAAATGGGATCACAATAGTCAATAGGATATACCATTCACACAATCCTAGACTCAGACCAATGTTGTATTGACATTGGAACCATGTAATGTCCCAATAAATATTAATTTAAATTAATAAATTCCATGAAATCCAACCCATGAAGCTATCTAATACCTTTAGAGAACACATAATGAATATATAAACTTTTAAAAAAAAATTGAAATGAAATTACTTGTAGAATTCTTTTACATTCCATAACCAATGAATTATTATATTATAAATAAACAATTTCAATATGTCTTAAAAATACAACAATATAAAAAAACTCAAAAGATAAAAAAAATTATGAATCTCACATAACTAAATTTTATGTAAAGACAATATAAAAAAATATCATAAAACATCCCCATACAGAAGAATCATCCTTCTTATTCATTTCAATGATTAATAATTTTCCAAGTTAGACATTAAAAAAATGTAAATAAATTTAATATAAAAAATAAATATTTTTTTTATATTTGACTAATATTTTAATGAATTGGTATGAATTTTTACAATATAAAAAAATATCAAATTATATTTCTCTTGAGATTCACCTTTATACTCATCTTTATCCTCATGAGTATTATTCAATTTTGTAATGACATGAGAGACATAGTCTTCTTGCTCCTTATCCACTATATATTAATCAACCGGTTTTACATGTACATTAGATGATGATAATATGGTTCTATATTAATTGTTTAATAAATATAGGAATTTATATTATTATACTGAAATAATTTTCCTATTCATAATTGAAGAATTTTTACTCTTGATTATTGAGATGATGAATTTATTTATAGTAAAATTGGGGATCTATTATTTGATTATTTATCATACAATAATATTTATTAGTGAAAGTGTTATCACAATTTCTTTAACATGAGGAATTAATAATTCCATCATATATATTGGTAATTAAATTCATTAATCATAAATAATAATGTTACATAAAAAATATCATATTTTTCCACAAATATTATTGAGACCCTTAACCTATATTTCTGAACTAGAAGCTTCACATTTGTTCCATAAATGATGTCCCCTTTTCAGTCAAATATCCTTCTTCAATAACCATTTCCTTCATACTTTAAAAATTTTCATCGTCTTATTTTTCAACATCCATAATTGAACATCCTGTATTTACATCAATGGGGTTAAAAATCTTTTGAATTTTTATAATATGATTATTTGTCAGAATTACCTTTCTTTAATGATATTTCATTTTGGATCACACTACTTCTACGGGGATACACCTTGTTTTTGAGTTACTCATATTGTTCCATGAATAAATCCTCAGTAATTAGAAAGGTATATATGGAAATGTTCACATTTCATTATTCCCCTTATGTTTGATTCATGCACTGCTAGTTTGTATAACGACATATTGAAAAATAATGAATGCACAAATATCCACAAAGTATTTATTAAACAGAGAAAATTATCAAAAGTGTTCTTACATGTTGAGAGTAATTTTATTTAGGGTAATTTATATTTTATCTTCAGTATGTTGTATAATTTTATCTAATCTAAAAAAATATGAATGTGAGTTTTACTTAAAAAATTTTAGTTTATTCATAACATCATTAAATTACCTATTAAAATAAAACATGGAAACGATGGATTGGGGAACATCAAGCATCCTTCTAGAGAGGGCCACATATCTTGATGTGACATCGTTATCTCATATTGTATCCTTCATAAGAACTTCTAAATAAATTTAAGTGTCTAAATTAGGGTTTCTCATACACTTATTTCAATGGCTTTAATTCCTAATCATATAATGCTATATCATGAATGAAATAATATATATTTTTGGAATTTAAATTTTTTATAAATAAATATTATCTTGCAATATCTTTTTCATGAATGATTTAATATTTATGGGATTTTACATTATGAATTAAAAACATTAGATAAAACATTATACAGAATCCATTTAAATAAAATTTTACTTTTGGCATTAATTCAATTATTTATGTGATCATGGTTTTTAATCCATAAAATAAACAATTATAGAAATAAATAAATTAATGAAATAATAATAAGCTTAACTAATGGTTGGTTTACTGAGCGGAAAATAAATTAACCTATGTAATAGGGAAATAATAAATTGTGGCTGTCTTGGGACGAGTTTCATAATTCCACCTATCACATGTATATCACCTAGAATTACATGATCTTTGTTCCATATTAATCCATCACCATATTCCTCTAGATACTCCATTAATTTCATGTATTTGTAACTCAGATGTATGAGATGGTCACTACATGATTGATTAAATGGAATTACATAAATAACCTTAGACACATGGTTTCAACATATTAATGGAGGGAGGGATGACATGAAAACCATCATATTCACTTCAATAATAAAAAAAATAAAATCTGGGTAATTTATTATATTTAATAATGAAAAAACATTCATATGTCTTGGTTAATCTAAAGAATGGTCATACACATGCAATAAAAATGAAAAATTAAAACCAAGTAAGATTCATTTTTTATGCATTCATTATTATTAATATAGAAATTCATTTATTAATTAATTAAACAATGAATCAATTCTTTCCCATAAAATTTAATGACAATAAGATATTGTTTGGAGATTCCCATAATTAATGGAATTCATGAAAAATAAATGATAGATCTAAAAACCATATATTTATTACAATAAATTAATTGAGAATTTAAAAATCGTTAAAATGATTATTAAATTTCATACAAACTATGTATGATAATCAATAAAATATGGTTATAATGCATTAATTTTTTAATTTAATATTAATTAATTATATCCATTATTGAGAGAATACACAATGTGTTTTTACAAGCGATACACCATGTACCATAGTTTTTATGTTCCTAGGATAAAACATGGGGACTTATTGATGATCCTCGATTGGTCTACATGGCATGTACTGTCTATGTACACACAATTTGGTCTTGTTCCTTGTGCATTAAAAAAACTGAAGAAATCTATGTGTCCATATATTGTGACTAAATTATGTGTATGGGCCATCTACATACATTATATCACTATTGTGATGTGTCCTTATAACTCATCTAATGGATCATCAACTATTAATGATGTGGGAAGTAATGAAATACATTTCATGTACATTAGATACAAGTCATGTATATCATTAATACTCCACTATGTCTGTCTCATGCAGTTTGACTGTGTATAATAATCACATGGGTTGTGTAAATTTCACCACTATCCTCTGTAGACTACATGATGTGTACACTAGCAACACACAATATAATCCAACAAACTATGTACCAAACTATCTCAGTTTTCATGCAACTAATAATGAATACACCATGTGTATGTACTAATTGGAATGTCTTGTATAATGTGGAACATATTGATATAGTGTACATGGAAACACTGTGAGTACTCTAGCTACATTCCATATAACCTTCCCATACTAGAAAAAGATTTTTCACATCTCAATAGAATCTATAGTATGTCTTCTTCATTTCATACACCTATAAGAAAATGAAAAATTGAATAAATATGATTAATATGTTAATGTATGTTAAATAAAAATTATATTAAGGAAAAATAATCTGAAATAAAAATATATCAACTTTTATTCATATTTATCAAGAATAATATAAAAAAATATAAATTTAAAATGTGGCCGCTCTGATTCAACAAGAAGGTTCCAGGTGAAATAAAAGAACCATGGGTGAGAATAAAAAAAATATTCGATCCGATGGATCATTCACAGTATTTATGGTGATGTGAAATCCATTTCCAATTAGATTTCTCCATTAAATATTGAAATTAAGAACTTCCTAAAACTAGAGTTCATACTTTGATGTTAATTTAATAATTTAATTTTTTTAGATCTAAATAATTGATTTACAATTTATTATGATCCATTCGTTGATGTAGTAATTGATCATCCAAAAACCCTTTTTTCTGGATTACATTCATTGGGATATAAGTATTCATGTTTAGAATGCATCTTTCTATGATCCACACACTTTCCTTTGGTATTTGGGAAATGAAAATTGATTTATGGGTTCTTTGGTGAGAAATTAATCTTCTAGTGGTGTTCATACATATCGCTCATCCTACAATGGTGATGTTATATATCTTTTCTTTCTTTTTCATGAGAGAGAGAGAGAGGGAAATAGTAAAATGATAGAGAAATATGTTCTTTGAAACAATTTTCTATTTCCTATTTAGCCCAATGAAATTGGGAATACAATCTATTTATTGAGCTTGGGTTTTGGGTAAAATATTCTTTAATTTCATTCCAACAATTAAATAATATAATAAAATTTATTAAAATACGTGTAATAATGATAATAATGATATGTATAGAACACACTAACTTGTTTAATAATACATATTATTTAATAGGATTTTAGATTAATATTTTTCATCACATATGGTCTTTGTCCATTCGAACTGCTTTATTGTTTATGGACCAAACTGAATAAATATTTACATTATATAATGTATTCATCAATAAGTAATTATGATCGATAAAACATGTATAAAATTATTCATTGGTATTGAAGATAATATCAATTCCCTTAATTAAATTCAAATAGAATGTCGTCGAGATCAACAAAAACACTTACTATTTGACTATTTAAGACTCTTTCAAATTTTTATCATTCAATATTTTCTAATGTTAAATATTAAAAACATATAATGGGAAATGTTCCAAATAGAAAAAATTAATTTCACTAGGCTGAAAATCACATATGAATGGTCACTGTCAAATATAATAACTTAATCAAAATATCTAATAAAGAAGGTTGAATATCCATTCCACCAAACTATTTACCTGATACAAATCCCTTTCTCTATTTTAAATGAAATGTTGTTATAACATTGCCATGTAATTTGAAAATATTTCTTAGCTACAATCAACGTATCTAGATAAAAATTTTCATAACAACGGTAGAAGAACATACTTCCACAACATTTCCATTAATAACATTCCACATGGGAAAAATCGAACATTTAATACTTACTACCAATATATATAGTGATGGTATTCATAAGTAAATCTATGTGTATGAGTAAAAACATGAAATAATGATAATTTGATGTCTAATGAATGTCACACATGTTCACATATAGAAACATATATTGACACAAAGTCAGGATGAATTCAACCTAGTGGGTTTTCTCTCATAAAATCCCCCTTGGAGAATACTATGTAATGATTTTATCATAAGAATACTCATCAACTTATCAATACTCACACCTGATATTCACGTACCATATGTCCCATCATATAATGTTCTTCGACCATTGAACATTATTGAAGAATATCATTATGACATTTCAATGTTCTTATCATAGTGGGGTACTTCTATGAACTTATCAATGTGATATATACAATTGGAAATTAAATTATTAGTATTCAAATAATCATATATTCATGTAATAATACTACAAGAACTTGGTTATGGGACACCAACTCCACCATGATGATAGTGACGATTATTGAGGAAAGGATTGTGGCAAGATTCATCATAGTGATAGAAGGATCTTGATGGAGGATGTTGAAATTAATTTAGATTAATATAGATAGTGGTGGAGCACTGTATTTAGAACAATATAAGTGTTATCCATGATTGTAGGGGACAAGTAGTGTGGTCTCATGATGCAGTCCAGACTGGGATAGGTGGGATGGGTACTATTGAATGGCCTATGAGCCATTTCCTTTAGAAAATTTTTTGGGACCTATATTGGGATTTAATCCCCCACGATTCCTCAGGCACATTTTCTAGGGCCTTGTGTTCCTATGTGCCTTTATGGGCATTTAATGTGTTTCCTATATTGTGAATAATGGTATTTATGTTGCTTAAAAAAATTTAGGAGGGTATTCCAAACAATTTGTTTTAAAAAATTATTGAAATAGTTGACATGTTTACAAAATGATGAAGGGTCAGTGATATTCATCATGGTCATGATAGGATACCGATGGAAACTAGTAGGTGGTGGATGATGCATGTGGTGATCTAGAAGGAAGGGTTAATGGTGTGATCCTTCATGGTGAGGATGGGATAATAATGGATGATGTGATTGGGTTGTAAGTTCAACAATGCTGTGGAAAGTGCATGGTGTTCGAACTAGTTGTCGAAAGAGCCATGTTTTTAGTGTGATGGTATTTCTATTGAATAGTGTATATGGGACCATGATAGGTAGGATCAGTTCTATTGTATATCTTGTTGGACCGAGCGATTGGGCCATATTATAGGCCTTGTATTGGGAGTTAATTATCCTTGGTTCTCCTTACCATGTATCTTGGTCCTTTTAGTTCATATAGGCCTCTATTACCATATAATGGCTACCTTATACCAAGAAAAAAGATTTGTTTTCTTTGATTAAAATAATATAGTGTGGGGATTCCCTCCAACCAAGTTATAAAAATTTATGAAAGTATTTAAAAATAAATATTTTACTTATAGTCTATTTATATTTCATATTTATATAGGTATATGTACATAGTGTTTTCTAAATAAGACACAGACACACATACAAGCATAGGGGTTTCCCACTCGGTTCTGGGAAATGGGTATCCTATTTTGACACATATTTTCCATGGTTGTGGATGTATAATTTATTATATTATATATTTTATAAAATATATATATATATATTGTATTTATATATATAAATATACATATTGGAATATAAATCATTTTTGAAAATATAAACAATTTATATATAAGTTATATTATTCATGGTACCACTACTAATGATTCTAGCTTATGCATTGGTGGATTTAATCTTCACTATATAGAAGAAATGATATAAGTGAACTTTTAACAGTGGTAAAAATTCACTGTTAAAATAACACTATTTAAGAACATCTAATTAGTGATGATATGAGTATAAGCTTTATAGGTTCTTGTTTAGAGGCTTTCTTCTTCCTGGGCCTACAGGTCATCTCTTCCATGAGTGGAATTTTTTGGGCTAATGCATCACAATGTCATGTTATTCTTGTGTTGACCTTTGGGTCATGTATTCCTCATGACTTTATGGCTTTATATCTACATTTATATGTAATAGGATACATATCTTCATAATTTAAATAAAAATTCCTTCCTTGTCTTTGTAAAAGAGGTCTAGAATGTAAAACTGTATAATATATATTAATATATATATATATATATATATATATTATTTTATATAAGTTTATAATTAATTCTATGTACCGACATATATGAAAATTAACCATGTGGAATGAATATAAAAGATGAAGGGTGTCACCACTCATATCATGAATATAATTGAGAACAAATGACAACCCACCAGATCACACAAAAGGATTATGTCTTCTTGATACAACTTTCATAAATTTGTTCATATAAATATATATTTAATTGAAAATAAATATTTTTTTTAAAAAATTTTACTATTTATCAATGAATATTTTAAGACATATCAAAATACATAAATAATTTATTATATAAATATAATGATAATTATAATTGAAAATTATAATTTCAATATTTTATCTTATTATATATTATTAATAAAATACCTACATATAATAATGAAAATAATATATATTAACTATATTTAAATAAAAATAACAAAAATAATATATTTATTTTTATATTTTTAAAATTATTTACATATCAAGAAAAAATATCAACATAATAATGAAATTTTATGTATTTTTGTTGATGATATATTTTCAAATCCTTAATTATTTATATATAAAAATAATATTTTTAATTTAAATTAATACATTCAGCCATTCATTTATTAAAGAAACTTTATGTTGGTGATATGTCTTTCGAAACATTTATCAAAATATTAATAAATTATTCAATACGTTTAAAATAATTTTTTTGTTTAGTCCTTTTTTATCATTATTAATTTACTCCTTTTCAATTATTAATATTTAAATTTTATAAAAAGTTATTTTAATATTTATTAATTTGTAATATTTTTGGAATTTATTAAATTTTAATATTTACTTACATATATTTAATTACTAGCTTTTAATATAAATTATTAATATAATATATTTCATTTTTGAAAATATTTTTCTTTTTAAAAATAATATTATTTGTTTATTCATTTTCATGTGGTCTCATTTCATGTATTTAGTGTTAGGAATTTAATTTTTAAACTATTTTTGTAATTTATTTAATTATATTTATTCAAATTTAATATTAATTAAATTTTAATTTTATTTGAATTTCATCAATTTTAATTTTAATTTTATCATATTTATTTACAATGTTTTCATATTATTATGTGGTATGGAATTATATGTTTTGAATTTTTCAATTTTTAAGTAATATTTTTGTAATATGTTTTTAATTTATATTATAAATTTATTAAAATGAATTTTTTATAATTTTGTATTTAAAATATTTAATATTGTTCATTTTTTGTAATTTTGTTATTCATATATTTAATATTATAAATTTATTTATTTTTTATATGATTGTATATTATGATACTAATGTTATTGATTTATCACAACTGGATTAGTTGGGGACTCTCTTGTGCACCCTATGCAGCTGGGTTCGATTCCCAACCACTAGCAACAAAAACCAAATTTGGTAGTGAAATTACTTCCCCACATGAGTGTGGGAGGTTTCAGTGTCATCATAATGCTAGAAGTGGACTAAGGTGTGAGGGGTGTAATGGGGATAATAGCGGCCTCTAGTGATAGTCAACGGAGGGTGTAGTGGAGCTCACTATTGTGATGATAGTGGGTGAGATCTGAAAAGGCATGGGTTGTCGGGGGACAACAAAAATTAGTTATTGGATGATTGTGGTAGTTGAGCTTGGGGTGATGCAAGTAACTTCAAAATAGTTTTTCACCTAGTGATGTGGTCTGGTGATGACAATACAAATGGCCTGCAATGGAAACAATGATAGTGATTGGTGGTACATGGGTGTAAGACATGTCGTGATGCAATCTAGCAGGGCGGTCATGCTTTGGAATGCCAGGGCTTTTGGGCCATGTATAGATGTACGGGTCATGCTCCTCAGGCCAATATAATGAGATTCCTCTTCCCAGAATAAAAAGATGGTTTTGTTTCATTTAAAACAATGAGGGGTTCCCCTACCTATTAAAAAATGATATTAAATTAAATTATAATGTTTCTATTTTTCAATTTATTATATATTATTTATTTATTTTTAATATTCATTTTTTATTATTATTTATAAATTTTTAATATTTTTAGTTTTTAATATTTTTAAAATTATTTCTTTTATTATGCTTTAATATTATCACTGCATGATGTATAGGCCACTGATCCATGTTATCATACATTTTTGCCTTATCCCTATGAGCCATGTAATGGGTATCTACCTACCCAAGTGAGTGGGGGGGGGGGTCTATTATTTTTTTAAAAGTTTCCTCAAGACCAACTTTATAAAAAAATAAGAAATATATAATTAATATTTTCATTTTAATATTTTATGCTTTAATATTTTTAATATGTTTTTTTATATATCATATTTATTTAAATAACATTTTTAGAATTTTAATAATGGAAATAGTTATTATAATACTTTTTTTGTATCTTTTTTATTTTTATACTAATTTTATTTAGTTACTTATTTTTAATCAAATTTTTTATGTTTTTAGAAAAAATATCTCATGCTGATAAATGTACATCTTATCAATTCCAAATAATTAGCACTCATATATACCCCTTTTTCATTTCTTTTTAGTTACAATGAATATTTTGAATTATCATCCTTAAAAGCACTGATAAAAGCTTTATCATTTCTGAGATTATTTTTAGAACTTATAAAATCATGTTTTATCAGTTATTTTCAATTAACAATTATAAAAACATTTTACCTTTTAAAAAAATAACCCCAATAAATAGATTCATCCACACACTGCATTCAGGATCTCATGCAACTATAGCTCTGTAGTAGTTGAAGCCGAATTATTGAACAAATCAAACCTAAAAACTGAATGTATAATATTCATAAGTTTTTTCTATAGACTCTCTGTGGGTCATTAATTTTTTTCAGGATTTTTTCCTGATTTTATCTTCCCCTTTTCACCTAACCCTATAAAAATTATTTTTTTACGAAAACCTTTTAACCAATGGGATGATATTATAAACATATCTTAAGTATTTTTATTCAATGTTTCATGTGTTTTTAAGGATTATTTTTTAGATTTTCTTATCGAGTTCTTTTGTAATGGTTATACCCCTACATGATAATATATATCCAATTTTTTATTTCTATTCATTATTTTTGAAACAATTATTCCTTTCAGGGTTATTTCTATTTTTTCAGTCGAGCATTATTTAAAAAAATCATTATTATTCCAATTTTTTATGTAAATGTATACTATTAAAATTGATTTCCGAAAATATAAAAAAAAATTATTTACTTGTTATCTAAAATTAAAACGGTTTTTAGGGGAATGAAATTTTTTGATCTTTCAGAAATTTATTTAATATTTGATTCAAAATGGTTTGATCTTTCAACTATCATGGGACATTCCCGAAGGACACTAATACTTCGTTGTATTATTATGATTATAATTATCTAGAATAATTATTTGGTTTTAGATAACATTAAATACATTCTATGGAATCATTAATGTGTAAACATTTCCAAAGACATGTCCCCACTCTATTTGTATTTGTACTGTCTTCCAACTCTCATTCTATGTAAAATACTCTATTTTTATTTACAATGTCCATATAGTCATTTAACTTTTACCAAATGTATAACTATTTTATAGAGATTGAAAATGTGTGGATATACTCATATCAGGATATCAAAAAAACATCATCTCCATTAGAAATATTATCTTCTTTTTCCTGTTAGGGTGGTCAAAAATCTACATCGATATGAACTATTACGTAATACCTCTATTTTCAAAAAAAAATTCATTTATCATTGTGGGTGATCCTAGACCCAAAACAATGTTATTTAAAACTCCATGATGCCAAAATTTATGGTTATTGGTATGATATAATCATTTAGTGGTGGATTATATATTTAAAATTTCATTAAATAAAAATTTATGGAACTACGAGTTAGGATAATTGATGTAAAATTTATATTTTATTCATTTATATCAATATAAATGAAAACATGAAATGAGTATATTTCTTCATTGCAAATGCTGATCTTCAGAAAAACCTTTTCACATTTCCTTCATTTTGATGTGAGGACCAATTGGTATAATCCCTCTAACAGTGATTAAAATGTTCTCCATTGATCATCAAGTAACATTGGTTGATCTCCATGTTCTAGAATGTTGAATTGGTTGCCTTTCATTCCTAATATTGGTCACTCTTTCTAAAATAATGATTGAATATGTCTTGAATTTCTCATTTTTTATTGTATGAGTTAAAGATGAGGAATTAGAGAGAGAGAGAGTGATAATTTCATTGTGTTCATGGATTTTATTTTTTCCACTTTTTGTTCCTATACTAAATAGACATAACAATTTATCTATAGAGCTATGGTTTAGGGTAAAATAATGATTTAATTTAGTTATTGCCCTTATATAATATTATAATCATTAATAAACCCCAAGACACATAATAAAAATATTTTTATTATTAATTTTTTTAACAATCCAACTTGTGCAATGATAAATAATATTTATCATCCTTTAAATAAATACTTATCAATAAATGAGGACTTGGAACATTTATCATCTTCATCTACTCTTGAATGTGAGACTAAATAATTAATTTAAAGAGTTCATTTATCAGTAAATATTATCAATAACAATGATATTAATAAAAGAATTCATCTTCCATGAGAATAACTTTTATTAAACAGTTAAATTTTAAATAAAACATAATTTAGATAATTGAAAACACTTATTAAGTGACCTAATATGATTATTCTCATTTTCTTTGGTCTGGATTACAAAAATTCCAAGACTTCTTTCTAGCAGTGAATCAAGATAACAAAGTGTAATAAGTTATTTTTCGAATGATGAAAACCACTTACAAATTCTCACGGTATAATATATTCTATTTTTGAAAATAGATCATAAATAAGGTTTCACATATTTTTAACCGACCAATATTCTCAATATTTCATTATTTAAATATCTAAAATAAACATTTCATTACACCATGGCCATGGTTCAATCCATATCAACATGATGAGATAACATCTACTGTAAACATGGAAGCGTCAAAACCTTCTTTAACGTATTTATTAATGACATTTCAATAGGGGCACACCCAAAGTGACATACCTAGCAATGAACATATGTCACCATAGTTTTCATCACAAAATAAATGTGTGTGAGCCATGAAATTTATTAATGATAATATTTAAGTCCATCGACCATTACACAAACTCCTAGTTAGGAATATCTAATGACAACAAAAAATGTTTAATTGTTTAATGGAATGTGACCTCTCAGAACCCCCCATCTTGGTGATTACCCAGTGTGAACTTCCTGAAAATAATTCTATTAAACTAATGGGTAATCACCTTATATTTTCCATTTCTATGTCTCCCTTAATTGAAATTTTTCATAAAATAGAACCATTTTTAAGAATATCGTCATTTTAATTCATATTCCTCATCATAAAGGGGAGCTGCTATGAACATATCAATGTGAAAGATACCACATGACATAATTACATTAAAGTCAAGAAGATAAATGAAAAATAAGTATTAATTTGTTGTTATTATTATAATCATATAATATATATGTAATAAAAGTAAAAATAGTGGATCCTATGAAACCAAATCAAACTAACACCCACTTGGACTAAATCGGTAACGTCCAGATTCTGGTTTCAGCCCAAAGGTGCCCCATACCCATTGGTCACATGGCCTCATGCGCATTTTCCGGAACACCAGAGGCTGGTGACTAGTAGCGAGGGCCTTGGGAGTGATAATGGGGAAACTATGCACTCATTTGTAGAGTAACATAATATTATATCCATAATTTTCAACAAAGAAAATAGTAATAGCATACAAGTAGTAAACAACATAATATTTATAATAAATAAAAAACTATAGAACTTATATAAATTATTCATGTCACATATGTCGATGAAAATAGCCAACAAGACTCAATGTTGGAAATACAGTACTAATCCAATGTACAAAAGAAAAAAAATAAACTCCAATATCATCGCAAGCCTTATCTTGGTCCCGTTCTCTCCATCTCCATAAATATCTTGGACCATAGGTAGAAGGGAGGATTCCCTCATCTATACCAGAAACCATATAATCATTTTAGGTCCAAAAACATGACCCAAATAGGGTGTGAGATGAATCCCAGTTAACAACCACCAAAAGAACCGTGACTAACAGTCAGTGAGTATATATAGCAGATAAAACAGGAAATGAATAAAAGAAACATGGAGTGCACAAAATTTACCAATCCAACAGTTACATTTACATTCATTAGCATTAAAGTTTCAACATGTAATCAAGAAAGTATCAAAACATATATCTTAGACGAATAATTAACTGGACTGAATCCATGATTGTGCTTTGGATTGGCAGACACATCACAAACATTAAATATTAATATTATCCCTCTAGGTATCTCACACAGTCTAACTCCTCTAGTGAAATAATGCAATAAAAGGAAATGACACTATGAAGAAGCACTCAAATTCAATTCCCCCTATGGTATTCCCGTAATAACAATAGACTCTCTAGTGAAGTACTCAACGTCAATTCCACATGTGTTCTCATAACATAACTATTGACACTATAATGGATCCCTCATAATAAATCCCCCCATGTGGTCTCAAAGAGAGATTATATCAAAAACTCTATGGAAGAACAAAAAAAAATTCCCCATGTGGCCTGGTAACGTAAATATAAACACTCTAATAGAGCAACCACAATCTATCCCCTTGTGGTCAAACTACACCAGGTTTTCACCACCCTGTGTAATTCAATCAGGCATATATTATATCATGAATCCAAATGTAATATATAATACTACAAGGGTAAGAAATTCCAATTCACATAACAAGAATTTAAAAATTAGAAAAAGGGAATCAATTCCATCCTATCATGAAAGGAAAGGGAAAAAGGTCTGCCTGAGAGGTAACCTGGACAAAACGACCATAAACATTCAAACAAGGAAACACACCTATGTTCTATTCCTTAAACATCTAATTTCACATAATATAACATCAACAAACATTTAATCTACTAATCAATATAAGTTAGATAAAACAGGTTTCAAATCCATTAACCTGAAATACACGAAACAAGGGTAATCGTCACTTTGGCATATAAACTCAAATACAAACCCCAAAAGAAAACAAACCACCTACTTCGACATTATATAACCGATATTGTTGAACCTAAAAATTTGAATTGAACTAGAACATTGTAGATCTTCTTATATGTCAAAAACACTCAACCTCGAATATCTCACGAAATAAGAGAAATCAGGTCACCTCACACCACCATGTACTCAGCTATTACTCATCCAGTATACCCACGACAACTGATTACATGACATGTACTCCTATGTATATGGATTGTACATATAATTTTTACAAATTGCCCCCTTTTTCTCAAAACTCCTGGAATTAAGATCCATAACTGAAAATGATGTTCCGAGATCTTACAAACTCCCACACTAAATATATTAGTCCATGAATTTACCGAGCAAGGTGGATAATAATAATAATCCTAGAATAGCTACCACCACTATAATCATACATTGTCCTCCCTCTCCAATATCTCATAATGTACTCAGATGTGCTTCTACCACACTCGTACTAGAGGAGCATACTGACCAGAGAGAACCTTCACACAATGATCAACAATTCAGATAGGATTGTCCTCAAAAAATGCATCCACATCTAACTAAACCTCCTCATGTTTAAAACATGAGACATGTATGAGAAGTAACGATGTAGCTGAGAAACAAGGAATTCATTATTCAAAGATTGTTACCTCTGAGGTTACTGCAACTGATAGGCAATCATCCTGTCTCCTTCCAAAAACTAAAATTGTCCAACGTATCACAGTGAAATATTTCCCTATCTCCCAATCTAGTTGTGTCACATCCATGGTGTGACATGTAGGAAAATATGATATTTGACCTCAAATTATAGAGGTTGTCTCAATCGATCATCATAATACTTCTTCCATGACTATATAGTGTCCATCTTCGTTCAAATAAACTCCTCCTACTATATGGTCTCCTAGACAAGACATGGTACCATTAAAGATGCCTCTACCACCTCTATCCAACATAGGGGTGATCGACATGGCCTAACATACAAAGCCTCATAAGGGGCCATCTGAATAGTTTATTCAATAAAATTAATGTTGGTAAACTCCAACAGAGGTATGCTATTCTTCTAGGATCCTCTGAAATCTAGGATTCATGCTCAAAGAATGTCCTATATAACCTAAATCGTGTGCTTTGACAGGCCATCTATCTAGGGGTGGTAAGTTGTACAAAGATGTACAAGTATACCAAAAGCCCCCTATAGTCCCTGCTAGACCATAGAAGTAAAATGGGAATCCATGTCTGAAATGATTGTGTGGAAAACCCCATGTAAACATACAATCTTATAGATTTATATCCTTCCAAACTCATTAGATCTGAAGGTATCCTAGATTTTTAAGTAGTGCTCCACCCTCATGAGTCTGTCAATGACAACCCAATCTACATCATTCACTCGAGGTGACCTTAGCAACCCCATCACAAAATCCATCGTGACATCATTCCAATTCCACTTGGGAATGGGTAACTGCAGTAAAATTCATGCTGGTCACTGATTCTCCACCATCACTTGCTGATATGTGGAACACCACATCAAAAAACTAGAAAAATATCTCTTCATACCGCCACAAAGACTGATGTTGTAGATCTCGATACATCTTGGTGACACCCATATGAACTGCCCAAACTGAGGAATGAAAATCCCATAATATCTCCACACGTATGTCTTTTGACACCCACATGTGCCCATGAAAATGAAAAATATCATACATTCCTAAAATCCACCATGGAGTTGGGTCCTCACCAAAAATAGTCTCCCGCAGAACTAGGCATTCATAATCTGATCGATTCCAAAATTGTAAACGATCATGTAGAGTAGATGTGACAACTACAGATGAAAGAAACATCTTCCCCTTCCTATCATGAACCTGAAAATTCATGTTAGTGAACATAGCCGTAAGAAACCACTCACTACTATATTCTTGAACTAGTTATCTTTGAGTCCTCCAACATAATGCATAAGCCATTGTGTTTCCTTTCCTATGCAAGTAGGCAAGATCAATTTCAATGTACTAGAGTAACTCAACCCACCTTCGATGTCTAAAATTCATGTCACACTGGGTAAGGATATACTTGAGACATTTGTGGTTAGTACACACTAGAAAATCCCCTCCCAAAAGGTAGTGTATCTAAAAGCGCAAGGCATGAACATCTTCATCCAACTGAAGATCATTTGTCAGGTAATTACTCTCTTGTGGCCTAAACTATCCAGACCCATACGTAAAGACTCCTCCCCCTGTATAAGAACATCTTCTTAATCGATACATGATGCATCATATTAAACATTATAACACTTTATTGGATCTGAGAAAACTAGTCCTGTTTTTGAAGTCAACCTCCCTTCCAAATCATGAAAGGCCGAATTGGAGGAATCTTTCAATAGGTACTTTTCACCCTTCTTATTCATGCCTGTTAGTGGCGCTGCTATGTGTGAAAAGTCTTTTATAACAACTATGTAGTAACCATCCAGCCCTAGAAGACTTCATAAGTCCAAGATTTTATATGGATGCTCCTAGGAAACAGTCGCTCTCACATTATCTTATTCTATTGATGCTCCTAACTCTGAGATAACATGACCCAATAAGTGAATATGGTCCATAAAGAAGTGGAATTTTGAGAGCATAGCATATAATTGATGCTCTCTCAGTGTACTAAAACTTATCTCAATATGGATAGAATGGTCATGTCAAGTGTGATCGTACACCATGATATCATCCATGAAAAGAACCGAAAAAGGGTCCAAGTATGGATTGAACACTCGGTTCATCAGTTCCATAAAAACTTCAGGCACGTTCATGAGACTAAATGATATAACCACACACTCATAGAAACCATACCTTCTCAAAAATTTGAATGAGGTATATCTGATAGTCTAACATGAAACTGATGATAACCATATCTCAAATGAATCTTTGAGAACACACGGTATCCTCATAGATGATCAAAGAGATCCTAATTCCTCAACAAGGGATATAGTTTTCTGACCGTAAACAAGTTTAGCTTCCAATAATACACACAATTTCTATGTGTACTGTTTACCTTCTTCACAAACAAGATAGGAAAACCCCCAGGAGAAATATTGATTTGGATGAAACCCTTTTCATGTAACTCCTATAACTCCTTCTTGAGCTCCTGTAACACTGTTTTAGCCATCCTATAAGGAGGAATGGACACCGGTGCCACTCCTGGTACAACCATGATAGAGAAATATCCCTCTTGCTCTAGAGTTAAAATTGAAGAGTCATGTAGAAATACATCTCTAAAATGACCGACCAACGAAGGAATGTACATATGTGGAGTCACACGGTCATCAAGATACAAAGTAGAAATCTAGGTTGTAACTCCTCATGACCCATGATGGTGAGGTCTAGACCTGCTCACATAGACATCCCATTTCCCTTTATGTAGAAACAAGCATCCCTTTGGTGATGTGGAACTCACCCTATAGTGATAGAAAACAACAAAAACCTATAAGGGAACTACCAATTTTATTACAAGAATGACATCATAGCCCATAATATCTAAGACATAAAGGTCCCATAATAAATGACACCCACCATCCCCAAGAGGGACTCCTTGAACAGATGTACACTAGGTGTTATAGTCCCCAAAAGAGTATCATGGATAAATTTATCCTCAAAAGAAATGATACAGTGCCCAATGCTCTCCACAACAGGTAGAGAAATAATGTTATGTGAAGCCCTGGTATATGAAAGAGAAGAATCTAAAACTAAGGCAACCATAATCGTATCTATAAATGTAGAGGGTTTGGTATCTTAGTATTTATGGATTTTCTCTAGCACAAATGTTTATCCAATGCTGTGTCCCTGTGATGCTATATGTGATACCTGAGCTTTTCCACCCTATGGATTTCGAAAACACTATGTGTGGCCACTGCGGCCCTAACCACCACCTCAGCCTAATTTTCCTGAGGAACTACATCCAATTGTCTGATGTGTGACTGGTGGTCCTACTCAAGTACGGGGAGTTGAAATAGATCATACCTCACTAACAGCTGGAAGGTGGGCATTGAAAAAATGCGGACGATGTCCCATCTTTACGGATGATCAACACTCAACTGGATCCCTATGGCATTAAGTATTCTTATTTCCACCCTTCCTGTACTTTTTTCACACCATGTGGGTACTTGATGGAAAATATTGCTTACTCATCTCTCCATGCGCAGACTCCCTATGGTGCTTCCTACTATCATTCATAGAAGTTCCATCTATGGATGCAGAATCCCTCGGGCTCACATCTCTATAATCCCTCCATATGTGCTCGGTGATTAGTGGCTGGTTCATTATAGAAGATACGGAAGTCAACATGATGGTGTTCACCTGAGAATGAATATAATGCCCGATATCATCCTCAATTTTGGTCGACAGAAATAAATCATCACCCCTAGAATTGGACTGAAGCACTGCAGCTCTGTGAAGTGAGAAGAATAATCCATGACTGAGAGTGTACCCAGCTCCAAAATCATTATCTCTCTAGTTCGGTAGGCCCTAAATGTCTCTAGGTAAAAGTTTTCATAGAAGCTTTTCTGGAACTCAAAACATGAAATTACCCACTGGCATCCCACATGTGATATCACATCCCACCATCTCTTGGTGAAATACTGAATCATGTACGTAGAGAGATTCACCCTATTCTCTGGAGGCGTCTTGAGATTCTCGATGATAGAAAGCATGGATTCTAACCCAAACAATTCATCATGAGTTCCTATATCCCATAATCATGTTGGAGGATGCAGATAATGAATAAACCACATCAACACTTCCAAAGACGGGGAATGATGCAGTTCTCCCTAGAAATTCTGCATCATCCCCTTGAAGCCTTCTTAGAACTGTGCATCAACACCTGTGTCTAGAATGACGAGTGGTGCCGGGATAAGAATGATGAGATGATATTATGGTATTCCTTGTTCTACCATGTCTGGTTTCTGATTGGTTCCCTATATTTGAAGTATAACCGGAGGACATCTCAGTGGAATGACTCTACAGGGTCAATCACACAGCATTAATCAATAGTATAAAGGACTGAAACATAGAAGTTAAATAAAGGAACATAAGAAAGAAAACATTAAACTCTTTCAATACATGGATACACAACATGTATGAATCATACAGGGAGTGTTCCCTTAAGACATTACCTGTGGATGTACTTCAACCAAAAATGGTCATGTAACACCCAAAACACACAATGTTTTCTCATTTGACATGGTGTGTACATGAATCATTCCCCTTACTGAGTTCCACTACAGGGCTAAACCACACGGTTCTCTTAGAACAAAACTACACAGCGTGTTTATTCTAGACACGTTGTGTACAAGAAGGATTTCACCGACCCGTGTTGTTAGTCACATGGCTAGATACATGGTCCTTATAGCACGGTGTGTACTCCTAGTACACAACTTATTCAACCCAAAAAAACTCAACCTCATGTATCTACCCACATAGTTAGTGACACGGTCATGAACTACACAGAGTGTACATATAGTACACTGTGTGTACGTAAGAAAATAATTTACTTCCTAAACAGAATGATAAATGGAGTGCATTCCTCATTACACACCATGTGTTCAATTTTTTCCAGGATGTAAGCCTTAGAAACTAATTCGAAACCCCATATAAATAGTGAAATTCACATTAATGTGCTACATATCAATCTGTGGGGGACCGTACTCCCTACGAATCAATGCTTGAAATCATATTCTTGTATTTTACAAGGTATAAAAATGCAATAAATCACACGATCCACCAAATTCCGATCCAGGAGGGCCCATAACAAAATAAGAGAAATTGTTTGGTGCCCATTCAATTGGAATTTTAACGTTTCCAATACCCTATCAAAATATCATGTATTATATCAAGGAATATATCACAACAACACGCATCCCTAGAAAACAATCTATAATAGCAACATGAAAATGGTAATTCACCCAAAATTTCATGACGATAACGCACAACATGTGATATCTAGAAGGTGAATGTATGATGCATAAGATTTCATACCCTCATGTCATTGAGATGCAAAAGAAATATAACCTCAATTATATCAATGATAACAGCAAAAAACATTTGAATCGCCTAGTGGTAAAATTAAATCAACTGTATTAATTAAAAAACCAGAAAAATGGGATTATTTGTGGCCTATTGGCATTTCCCAACACATGCGTTATCTACTCCCAAAAACATCATATTACCAACTATATATTACTTATTATTCCTGTCTATAGGCTCTAAAGATTAATCCATAGATGATAAGAATCCATTTGATACCACTTTTTAATGACCCGGTTCCGGGTACCGCCAAAAGGTGCCTCGTACCCGGTTGGTCACATGTCCTCAAGCACATTTCACTAAATTCCAAAGGCTTCCAACTAGTAGAGAGGGACTTGGGAATGATAATGGGGATACAATACCTTCATTTAAAGAATAATGCAGTGGAAAATAGATAATATAACAATGGAAGCAGTAATAGTGTAAAAGTAGTAAACAACAGATGGCTGATAATAAATAAAAAATGGAGCACATATATAAATGATGCATGTCACATATGTCTTGTAAAACAGCCAAACAAGTCACAATGCTAGAAATAAAGTACTAATCCAACGTAAAAAAGGTAAACTCCAATAGAATCACAAGCCTCAACTTGGTTCCATGCTCTCTAGGACCACATAAATCAAGTTCCAGATGTAGAAGAGATATTTCCCTTATATATACCAAAAACCATATAATATTTTTGCGTCAAAAACATGACCCAAACAAGGTGTGAGACGAATCCCAGTTGGAAACCACCACATTATCTGTGCCTAACTAACTGAGTGTATATATAACAGGTAAAATGGAAATGTAGTAAAGATTCTTGGAGTACAAAAAAGTAACCAATCCTACAGTTTCCATTTACATTTATTAAAATTTAATGATCAACATTCAATAAATAAAGTATCACAAAAGGTATCTCAGAAGACTGTCTTACTGGACCGAATCCAAGCTTGTGCATTGGCTTGGATGATGCATCAAAAATATTAAATATTTATATTAACCCTTTGGGTAGATCATGCAGTTTAACCCCTATGGTGAAATAATGCAATAAAATGAAAAGAAACTCTGATGAAGCACTGAAATTCAATTCCCCATATTGTCTTTCCATAATAACTACATTCTCTCTAGTGAATCTCTCAATGTCAATTCCCTATGCAGAATCATAACATAACTATAGACACTCTGAGGGATCCCTCATTTTCAGTCACTCATGTGTTCATGTATCACAATTATATCACACATTCTAAGGAATCACTCAACATAAATTCCCCATGTGGTCTCTTTACGTAACTATAAACACTCTGAAAAAGCACTCACAGTCAATCCCCTTTGTAGTCTAACTACTCTAGGTTCTCACAGCCCTATGTAATTCAATCATGCTTATATGAAATCAAAAATCCTACATATTATCAAGTACAACATGGCTAAATAATTCAATGCATAAAAAAAGATTTTAAAAATCAGAAAAAGTAAATCAGTTCCATCCTAGCAAGAATGGAAAGGAATCTTGGTTTTCTTCATAGGCAACCTAGACCAAAGAACCCTAAACATTCAAACAAAGAAACACAACAATTTTGTGTTGTATAAACATTAAATTTAATATAATATCACATCAAAAAACCCATAATCTTACAATCAACCTAAGGTAGCTCAAACAGGTTTCAACTCCATTAAACAGAAATACTCGAAACATGGGTAATCATAACATTTGCATAAAAACTAAATGAAAACCCATGAAAAGAAAAATAACCACATACGTCGACATTTTATTATTGATATAGTTGAACCTAATAATTTGAATATAACTAGAACATCATATATCTACAAAAAATAAAAAATGATTAACCTTGAATATCGCACAAAAGGAAAGAAATCATGAGGAGGGGCTCTAGGAGAAGGAAGGACTCACCGTTGTAATTAAAATTCACCTGAAGGTGTCTGATTCAGTGAAAAGATGAAAAATCAGTGTTTGGAGAATAATCTACAATTCCAGTTTCTCCTGGTCAAAATGAAGTTAGAAGAAGTTGATTATGGGGATTAGAAACTACCCCGATCTGATTAATCAAATAAAATAAAAAGTACATGATGTGTTTATTTAATGTACTCGCAGTGTATTTACCTTTACTAGACCCCACAATAGGTGGTCCCCAGGACACCTCACAAGGCCACGAACTCGGCTATTACATGACTAGTACACACTCACGACAACTGGGTACACAACATGTACTCTTAAGTACACATTGTGTTCTTACAAATTTTCCAAAATCTCCCAATTTGCTCAAATAAACCATAAATTAATATCCATACATGAAAATGAAGATCCAGGATATAAAAATTTAAAACCACTTATGAATTTAGGCTCTCTAATCTTCACATGATAATCATATTTCTATTGATACAATCATTTAGTAATGGGGTCCAAAAAAATTCTTTGTTGAAATACTACACAAAAAACTCTCTTCTCATTGAAAAATATCCCAGGAGAAGATACTTATGAATTATGTAATTCATTAACTGATGTGACCATAGCACTTTTTCAAGAGCCATTACTGTAGTATTATCACAATAATGTGTGATATGATCATTACTTCTATGATCCAAATAATGTCCAGGATGATGTTGTGAATCCATAATACTATTTTTTCTACCACATAATCTATAATATACTTGTGATGTGCTATCAAATATGTGACCATATCCTTCTTTTACCACATAGATCTCACAATACTACCAGTCAATATGAAGACATAAACAACTTTCAATTTTATATTGTCTTGATATATTTTTATATTTGAATATTTTTATCCTATGATGACTAGTAACTCATCTAATCCATAAAACTATAACATATAATTAGTATACCACACATACAAAAGGGTATTCTCGACTTCAATCAAATGGAGGTCTATTTGGTTATATTGATATCTTTATATCCTATAAAATGCATAGGAGACATGTAGATATATACATAGCATAACATACAAGACTAACCCGATATATGGTGTGTATGGAATCCATGTCATTAATTTTCATTCCACTAGTGTCTAAGGGCACATTTTCCTAGAAATATGAATTCCAAATGACATTGGAAACAATACCCTCTAGGATTATTCAATAAAAAATATATTCGGTATCTTATGAATATATATACTTTGACATATGTCGGGAAGCCTCCTAGATCTGTAATGACAGATCTTGATCCTAAGAATATATTTTGCCTCAAATATTCTCTTTAAGGAGAACCATTTATTTATCAAGGATTTAATAGACAATAAAACTAGTATCTCATTTACATTATTCAATATTCCATCTACATGTATTATTATGAAAATTAATTCACTTATACTAGCCATTTTTAGACATAAGTCTTACATTCATTATTTATGAAAACAAATTGTTATGAATTCATGAAAAGGAATTTTCAATGGAGTAGATAGTTTAATTAATCCATAAATTAATATTTATAGTATTCGTATCTTGTTGGAAACCATTGAAGTCACAAAATCATCAGGTTGATTCATATTGAAATATTCTTAAAAGTTCACTTTATGGGAGGCTATTTTGAGAACCATTTTCCAAATATTATAGTAATGGTAATCCATAAGGTAAAATATGAATATGATGTATTATAGCTATGAAATTCATGACAAGTTTTCATCTCCGGTAATTACATGATGATGTTTAAACCCTTTTGTAACCATTAAATTGTATTATTGTTGAAAAGTCCGTCCATGTCTATTTTCATCATTAAAACCAATATTCAAGCAATGGTATTTTCATCGAATCAAGTATATACCAAATATATAATTGGTATTATTATATGGAATCTAATTTAATATTCAAGACTTTTCTCAATAGGAAAACATCTATTTGACCTACTACATCCATGAAGGTAAGAGTATCATTATTATCAACTAATAATGAGTCACCATTTTTGGATATTAGAAAACGATTAAAAAATTTCTATACCATCTCTAGTACACATACGTAGTTCTTGTGTCTATGGAATAAAATCTTCTTAAATGGTAATTTTTTGAATAGATTCATGTTCCAACTCTTTTTTATCTTGATATTGGACTTCCAATAAGTCTATCTATATTATTCTATCTATTTCAGTGATAGGATTCCTATTATCAAATGTGTTATGTCTATCAAAAACAACATTTTTTTCTAATGTATTTTCTAGTTGTATCCCTTTTTTGTCTTCTATATCCAATAAAGATGCACTTTCTGACTTAGCATAAAGTCTCTACTCCTTATGAGTACTTAAAAAATGACATGAAGTCCCATACATGTATGTCAACACATGTTTCTTTACATTCAATAATTTGTATGATATACCTTATATCTTTTTACATGGACCATAGACTAGTATGAATAGTAATTGTTTTGATATGTGTCCCAAAAATGATAATTGAAGACTCACATAATACATCATTGATTTCACAATGTCTATAAAGGCCCAGTTTATAATTTAGCTTCCGTCATTCCATTAAAGAATATAAATATGGGTGAGTTGGGATAGGATACCAAACTCCATTATGTAATAAATGAATTCTTGGTTAAGATATTTCAAATCATGATTTGTTCAAAGTTTCTTAATCTTCTTCAAAGGATGTTTCTCAAACTCATTCTAATATTCTTGGAATCTATTAAAGGAATCAGACTTATACCTCATCAAGATTACACTTACATATATAAAAGATATTCAATAAAATTTTTGATGTATGAGTACCCACCCCATTTTTCAATTGGTAATGGTCCTAAAAAATTAGTATGAACTAATATAAGAAGCTCTATGGAACTTTAACCTTTTCTAGTAAAATGGTATTTGGTTATTTTTACTTGTAAAGAGGTGTGAGAAACTCAAAGTGGGTTTAGTTTAAAAACATATAAATATCCATCTCTATTTAATTTAATCACACACTATTCATTAACATAATCTAGATGTTTTCTCCATAGTTGGATGTGGTATAATACATGTATAGAATATTTTTATTGATTTAAATTTTCTTTTTCATGTAATAGATTACATAGAGGCTATTTTTTAAATGCTCTAAACAATAAAAAATTACATCCTTATAAGATAATATATATTTATTCCAAAATTTTAAATGAAATCTATCATAATATATTCTAGACAAAAAATAATTGCCTTTATTAAATGAAATCACATAATAAAAATATATTAACACTAATGTAATTTCTATTTGAAACAAGAGTTTGTAGATGTTGATAGATACAACAACAATTTCATTTCAACTTTGTTCTCAAAGAACTACCTCCCCTTTGCTAGTATTCCTTTATCTATGATGTTCCCATATTATAATACATATGTAGGAACTATAAGCTATATCTAATATTCGATTTTTTGAAAATGAAAAATATTACTTGATAAAAAACACCTAAATTTCTCCCTTGAATCTTAATTTGGGTCTAGTTTTATTTATAGTAGCCCATCCATCCACATGAAAAAAAACATCATCATGTGCCATTTATTTCCCCTTGATGTTTCCTTTATTTCAAGGGTTTGAAGAAGAAATATGATTAGTGTAATTAACATTCAAATTACATTATTTCATAATAAAGAAATAAGTATTATCAAGATTCATCTCCTACTTAATTGGAGTAGAAGTAAAATAATATCTCCTTGAGACTTCCCTAGGTTTTTTATATAAACATTTAAAAAAATATTGAGAACCACTTAGGGAGTGATGCATGAATGAGATCAGTGATGAGTTATTTAGTGAGTTTAATCCCTAGAACCTATAGAAATTCAATATTTACAATGATATTGACTACATGATTCCATATTGAGGCACCTTCTCCTAGATTACTATGAAAAATATAATTATAGATATCCTAAAATTCTTGTATATCTCTCAATTTATATAAAACCTTGAGATACTCATGAATTCTATAATCATCCATGTTTTCATGAGACTTCATTAGTTCACTACACATAGATGGTTACATCAAATATTGATCATTAACTAAATTATTATTATATTATTCATAGATAAGGAACTTTTCATTAGTCACCTCATTGGAAAGTGGACAAGGCATTGTGGATTCTAGCATATAATATTTTCATTCTTGAAACAACCTTACCCAAAGGCTTTTGAATAACTCATAGATGTTACATCACATTAGGAGATGGTATTTCTGTATTATAGTTAGAGGGGGATGTGTTCATGACAAACAATCCATTTAATTCTAAAATTATAAGAAAACTTTATTTATAAATTTAATCATTAAAATTTTTCTAAAAAATAGATAATTAATTAATTTTTATAAATCTCACAGTATTTAATCAATCCTCAATATCCCTCACTGTTGAACTCAAAATGTCTAGCTATATGAACCTTATAGTGGTTAGGATTCATATTACCTTTCTTAATGATCATGACATTGACCGTGAATACCATAATAAGGTTTTATGATTGCATTCATTCCCATAATGGGATTGCGACTCTATGATTCGTTGAGGGGACTCCCCAATCATGAAATCTCTACATGGATTTCCACAAAATATTCCTCTAAATTTGTATTGAATATAATTTTCCTATAATTTCAACAGTACATTGTTTATGTCATCAGAATACCTTAATGATAACTCCCTATTAAATGTATGTGTCTATACATTGGACAAGAAATCCATTACTTCTATGGTTGCATTAACAATAATGTAATGAGAAGAATAGTATGAATTGTTATCATGTTGATGGATTTTAATTTTTTTCATTCATAAATTTTATTTGATTTCATATTTTTCATGTCTTGTTACTATTATTAAGATTTTTGTTAAATATCTAACCAGTTTGGTTAAAGCATTTATGCAGAATCAATTTATTTAAATTCCTTATTTTCTCAATAATTCTATTATATATGTGATCTTGGGTTTTCATCCAAAAAAGAAATTATGCATAGATAGATAAAAATAATTAATTAAATGAACCATTCGTGAGCATATATATCTATTTATTTAATGAAATGTAGTTAAATAAACATATATCATAGAGAAATAACACCTATTTTTGATATTGGTATGAGTTACAATAATCCACCTATTTTCCTATTTATAATTTAGAATGGCCACATTATGGGTCCATATTTAACCACCTCCACATTCCTTAGTAAAATGCATTACATATGAGTTATTAAATCTCCCATGTAGGTGAGGGGAATAAAAGGATTCATTAATGTAACAGTACAAAAATAAACATAGACACGCAGGTCCAATATAGTAATATGGATAGGGAAGAGACACATGCAATCAAATTAATTAAATAATTAACATTTCAATACTATGAAATAAATTTAATTAAATAAGTTATAATGCATAGACTTGTTTTGTTCAAGATGGTGAAAGCTTATACACGCAGCGCATACCGAAAAGTATACCAGTTAAAATTCATTTCTTATTTGTTCTATATTATTATTTTAAATGTTATTTAAATAAATAAATAAACAATTAACTAATTACATTTCATATAAATGATTATATTAATACTGTTATAGATAACAATCGTTATGGAATTAATGGAAAACAGAAGGAACTGTAGCTACGCGCTCGCCCGTCGGGTGGCAGCGATGGTCGTCCCACTCTCCAACAACCCTCATCCGGTGACCTCGTCTTTCACTAATCCATCATCACTCCAAGATTTTAATCAGATACTATTTATCCCAATAGTCTTTTCCCTACACAATGGTGTTCCTTTACTTCATATATATCTCCGTGAGATTGTAGACGGTTCGTCGCTCAATGGGTTTTCCCTCTTCGCCGGCTTTGGTCATCAATGAACATCCATAGACCGCTTCGAAAGGTTCATAAAAAATCCATGGCCCCTAAAGAACTGCATCGTGGTTGGGATACTGGATGCACACCACTTTATTCTTCACATCTCATGCACTAATGATCTTACTTCATCATGGTACAAGGGTACACACTCTTGTAATGGCTCCTGATTCTTCCTGCTCAGATGGTTATATGAGATCCACTAGAAATGAGACACCCCACTCACAATGATTTCGTTAATATTCATATATATCACCCTTCCATTTCAAAATCCTGTTATTTTACAGATGCATGGTAACCTCATCGGGAGGTTCCTAGCTTTTAATGAGCATTCTCTCTCTTTATTTCACCTGATTTGTCACTACATATATGTGGAAGGTGATATTTCAAAGCCTCCAATGGAAATTTTTTGTATTATGATTTGTGAAGAACTCCATTATAAATAATTTGTGGTCTTTAAAAATTGGTTCAATTTCTATAGTTTTTTATTTCGTCTCAGACACCTTCAATATAATTGTCATTCGCCTCACGGGTCGGATAAGTCATGTGTCTCTACTATTAACCGATCAAATAGTGTTGTACCCCTTTGGTTGGAGGTGCATCCGTTTCAACCTAGCTTGTAGATAAATAAATCCATGATGAAGGGGGGATATTGTTTCATCTCTACCATTACTAGTATAAAGATGGATGTTGCTGCTCCTGTTATTGTAGGTCTGGATTGTTTCGATATGGGCTCAATTTCAACCATGGTAATGTCTTTTCAACGAGAACCTCCTGGGAGTGATCCCTTATTTATCATGTCCTCAATCTCATGGGGGATGATTTTCATATTCTCTCACCTGTTGTGAAAGTTCCGTTGGGACATGTTGAACCTGGTGTAGAAAAGGATGTTGCTGCTATTCAAGCCCATGGTATTAACTGGGTAGTGGTTACTCTAAGGCCAGCGGAAGAAGGTGTATTCCATTAGACTTCCTCTTATGTGGTGTCTATTCATACTGGGATTGATGATAATGGATCTGAGGGCCCCCCAATTAAGCCAAATACAATTAACATTTCAAGACCGATAAGAGTTGTGTCAACTATGAAAATGAGTAACCTTTTTGAGATTCTTGAGAATGAAGGACCTATCCATGAGGAAGATAAGGTGGAAATCTTCAATTAGGAGTAGGGAATTCTATGTGAGGAGTCTGGGATGACTTATATAGTCAATATTTTGGGGTTAGTTCTCAAAACATCCAAGGCAGTGATGTATATAGTCTATGGATGAGGAAGGGATGACAAAGAGTAAAGAAAGGCCGAAAGGACTATTCTTATCTTCCTTCACCAGTGAAGATATGATCTGCTAGGATGTTGAAGGACCAAGTGATGGAAGGTACACCAAACATTAATGGTAATGCTATTCAGGCAGTGGCCACGGTGTCCTCGGCTGATCCCTATAGTAATGTTTTACAAGAGATAGGAATGGAAGTTGTACAACCAGTGGAGATGCATATGCAATCTGGAGAAGTAATGGAAGTGGAATCCCTTGTTCTTAATGTTTCAAATGAATATAGTGACATGACGATGTTAAGGACCATTCGGGTGGCCACAAATAGAGAATGAAGTTATTGGATCGACAAGAAGAATCTAACCTTACTTAGATCCTTTAATTTTTCGAAAATCAACCAAGATGATTTCCTGAAAGTGGTTAGTCTCATACGACGCTTGGAAGACCTTATACACTGGGATCAAGTAACCCCGACAACCTCTCTTTCCTAGAATATCATTAAGGATAAGCATGATAATAGTCTTATGATATAGTTTAATTATTTTTTTCATCTTTGGTTACTCACTTTTCCCTTAGAAGTGTCTTTTGGATAATAATAAAATAATTGAATTTGATGTTAATAGAAAATATACTGCAAGATCCATTATTACATATTTATTATAATGTATTATTTGTTCATTTTATATTATTTAAAACCAGTATTAAATTTTTATACCAAATGGGTACTAATCATTAAAATATATTTTTA